>CANJKZ010000213.1:607500-1202500 GCA_947471745.1 Closterium sp. Naga37s-1
AAACTGCCGGCTCTGCCTGCTGGGCCCATTAGGTTCAGCGCGACACTCGGCGGTGAATGCGCCGGTGAATGCGGCGGCTTCCCTGCGCCGTCCACGCGGGGTTTCTTTCCTCCTCCTCCTTCTCCCCCTCCTCCGCCGCCGCCGCCCCCGCACCCGCCGCCGCCACCGCCGCCGATCGAGCAAAGACCGTCAGAAAAGCCATACGAGCTGCGATCGACGGAGCCGGAGCCGCCGGTGGCGCCGGAAACGACGCTCGTTGCGGCCCCGCCGGCAGCGCCGCCGTCTTTACTACCGCCGTAAGCACTAGTAAAGTAGTAGCAGCCACGGCCCCCGCCGCCACTTCCGGCGCCACTTCCGCCTCCAATCTCGTCGCATCCGCCGTCCGCCGAAGTCGGACCCATATATTTCACGAGCTAAAACCGCCAAATTGTCAGATCTCTGCGGTTACCTACTAGCTAGTAACCGCCCAGCTTCTCACCGAGAATCCGAGCATGAAAAATCGCCACGTGGCGAAAAAACGGGAGCCCCCGAGTGTGATTAAAAGAAAGGCCTCCTAAAGAAGGCATCCTATACAAGCACAGCTTACGAGTCGCATTACGGTACTAAAGCCATACTTGGTCACAATGTACCGAATCACCTTCGGGATCGTTTGTACGACGTATCTTCCTATCACCGCCACTTCACAGAGGGTCGCATAGGAGCACGACTGTGCGTAACAGCGGCGCGGTAGCCTTCATTTCGCGGCGAGGATTAAAGGGGTCGTGTATTTTCCAACGACTCTCAGAGAAACATGAAGAGACGAGCATCTAGGCGCAGGGCTGTGTCTCCCTTGGTTCGTCTACATCCGAGGAGAAGAAAAAGGCGGAAGAAAGGCAGGCGGCGCTCAAGCAGAGAAGCATCGTTCATTCCGCGTTCGTCTATTCGCTGCCGCTGCGGGACGGACGATAGAACACAGGACATGCTGAGCCTGGAGGATTCAGGACATGCTGAGCCTGGAGGATTCAGGACATGTACAAGATGAGGAGAACAGGACGGGACAAGACCATCAGTCGAAAGCGCGACTGGCGCGTGCGCGGATACGAACCACACGCGAGCCTCTGCGCTCCCGCCTCTCGCAGCCGGAGCCGCGGAGCCACAGTCGCTGGCGCGGGCGCGGGCGCGGGCGCGGCTGCAGGCGTAGCCGCTTCGGCGGAAACACGCTGGCATTTTTCCTGCCAGTGAACAACAAGTGGGCTTGAGCGGCGCACGTGAGGAAAATTTGCTCCACTCCATTTCCGCCCGCCCAAAAATATCGCGCGTCGTCTCGAACCTGCGGTGAGTCTCAAGCCAAGCCCGGAGAGCTTCGTTCCAGGCCTAGTTTACTTGACGGGCCTAGGCTGCCCGCGTACGAAGCTATCAGGACAAGGGTTTGTCCACGTTCCCATAGAGCTGCTTGCTCTGGAACCGAATCTAGCCACGATCAAATCATAGGACAAAAGGACGTTTCAATACGGGCATCCCGCACCAGGCATCAGGCCGCACCGAAACCCTACCGCGGCAGGAAAGAGGGAACGGTTGGGGAGGGGATGGGGAGGAGGTGAGAGCGCCAGGGGGAGGTTCGGCAGGGAAAGGGAAGGGGGAGTGCGGGGGTGTGGGAGTACAAAGGGGTGAAGAAAGGCCAGGCGGAGATGGAGTGAAGTGGAACAGTTCAGGTGGAGGAGGGAGGGTGGGCCAGGGCAGGGGAGAGGGACCTTCGCTCCGCACGATCCGTGTACACACGATGCCCGTTTGACTAACCCAAGGTCGCCTTGTGAAAAGGGCTTTTAAGTGATTCTGAGAAGTTCGCAAGTTTCGTCAACGTCGCACCTAGCAAATTAGGGCTTATAAAATATTTGTAACTCCCCCCTTCGGTTTCGTCCCAGGCAGGAGACTAGCAGACGCGGTAAAGGTGGTAGTGGATACGGTCGATGCGGCAGTACTGGGAAAGGAAGATTACAAGGCGGAAGTGCCTTGGTGAAGATATCAGCAGTGTTGGCCTCAGAGGCCACGTACGCAAGCCGTAGCTGCTCATCCGAAGGCAGAGCTGAGAGCGAGTGGCGAGTAGGCAGAGGAGTGGCCTGAGGCGAGGAGTACGTGAAGCCGAAGCGCTGAAGGACCTGCTGCACCATGTGTGACTGAGTCAGGGTAATGGTGCGGCGTGCTCTGTCCCGGGTGATCTGCAAGCCAAGGTAGCTGCGCAGTTCACCCAGGTCTGTGCATGTGTGTCTCTTCTGCAGCTCGGACTTCACGTGGGCGAGTCCAGCAGTGTCAGCTGTGGCGAAGACCAAGTCGTCGACGTACACGAGGATGTAGAACGGCGGCAAAGAAGTGTCGGTGCGCAGAAACAGCGACGGGTCGGCAGTAGAGGGAGCAAACCCAAGAGCCGCAAGTGTAGTCCTTAGTGTGTCGTGCCACTCACGCGGTGCCTGGCGGAGACCGTAGACTGGCCGCCGGAGGCTCCACTGGGTGCCAGGAGGAAAGGACCCAGTGAATCCAGGTGGGCGACGCAGCCAGATCTCCTCGTGCAGGCTGCCCTGCAAGAAAGCAGTGCTGAAGTCAAGAGAGTGCAGCTCGTAGTCGCGGTGAGCAGCTATGTGCAGCAGTACCCGAAGAGTGGTCATCTTCGGGGTGGGAGAGAAGGTCTGAAAGTAGTCAACTCCCTGCCGCTGACTGAAGCCACGAGCCACGTAACGCGCCTTGAAGACAGGCGGAGAACCCGGCGGCCGCTTCACCCTGAAAATCCACATGCCACTGACGATGTTCGCCCCAGGCGGGGGAACCTCGTCAACGTAGGTGCCTGTGGACTTCCAAGAAGCCATCTCTGCGTCCATAGCTGCCTGCCACTGAGAGGAGTAAGGACCCTCTATCGCCTCCGCGTAAGAGCGCGGAGTCGGGATGTCAAGTGCATCCGGGTCTCCCTCAGGGGTAAGCAGTACGGACACGAGATGAGGTGAAGCAGCAGCCAGACACTGGAACTCCTCCTGTCTGTCCTCAAGGACGTCCGTGCCAAGGGCACACTCACCCCCGACGGACGGAGGACAGACAGACTCAGACTCAGCAACAAGACTAGCAGCGTAGTCTAGACGACAGCGAGCAGCAAAGTCGACGAGCTCAGCAACTAGGGCAGACGCAGCAGTGGACTCAAAGGAAGGGTCAGTGACAACAGTAGCAAGGAGACGCGTGACAGTCGGACTGGCAGCACGAAGGGAGTCCGACTCCGGGTCAGGAAGAGCAGGAAGAGAGGACTCAGGAGGAGAAGGCAAAGAGGCACGCAGAGGAGCAGTGGACGGACGCAGAGACATCCGGTGCGTGCCAGGGACAGGAGGAGGACGCTGACGCGAACCACGACCACTAGTGCGAGCAGCACGGACAGGCGACGCAGGGCGAGACGCAGGCTCACGACGCTCAGTAAGACCTCCAGTAGGACCAGTGTAGGGAGAAGGAGCGGGCAGTGGGGAGGCCGGCTGTAACTGTAACTGTGACGGGACAGGCTGTGGACACTCTAAGGGAGGAGGAGGACCAGTAGAAGGCGGGAGACCAAGAACCTGCTGAAGGAGCGGAACGAAGTACGGCCGAGGCCGCGCGGCGACTCCAGACACAGCAGGGACAGCACCAGTACCCCCAGCGGCAGCACCAGCGCCAGCAGCACCTCCAGCTCCAGTACCTCCAGCAGCACCAGTAGCACCCCCAGTAGGACCGCCTCCAGGACCGACAGCAGTAGCCTCAGCGCCAACACCCTCAGCAGCTCCAGCTCCAGTCGTACCCGCAGGCCCAGCAGCTCCAGTACTCCCAGTACGAGCACCTCCGGGACCCGCGGCACCAGCACCCTCAGCAGCCGAAGAACCTCCAGCTCCAGCAGCACGCCTCCAGCGCCGGGCAAACCACTCGCGCAGCTCCTGTGGAGAGAGTGGCTCCCGCCGAGACGAAGCACCCGGAGAACCTCCAGGCTCAGCACCGCCAGACGCCACACGAGCAGGCCCAGCTCCCTCAGGCTCCGCACCCCCAGGCTCAGCACCTCCAGGCGTAGCACCCCCAGGCTCAGCACCCCCAGGCTCAGCACCCCCAGTAGTAGCACCCTCAGGCTCAGCACCCCCAGGCGTAGCACCCACACGCTCAGCACCCCCAGAGTCAGCACCCCCAGGCACAGCACCCTCAGCAGCACCAGAGTCACCAGTAACCTCGACAGGCTCGACTGCGTCTACCTGGGACACACCTGAAGGGGCAGGACCCTGAGGGGGGAGGGGGTCTACCGGGGGGGGACCTGGCACAAGGAAGAGCGGTGGCGGGGGGAGGGACGGAGTGCGGTAGGGGAAGAGGCGGTAGTAGGGGACCGACTCGTCAAACGTGACGTCCTGGGAGGACAGAACACGGCGAGAGGTGGGGTGGTAGAACTGCCACCCTGGCGCGTCAGGGGGGAAGCCAAGGAAGACGCAAGGAGCAGCACGAGGGGACAGCTTGTTCGCAGACAAGTCGCGGACAAACGCCCGAGATCCCCAGACACGGAACGCAGACGCATCGCCAACCTTCCCCGTCCACAGCAAAGCTGGGGAGGTCTCCGGCATGGAGACCCTGGGGTGAAGGTTGATCTGATGCGCCGCGTACCGAACCGCAAACGGCCACAGAAAATGGGGGGCAGCCGCATGCATCATGGACGTACGCGCGACGTCCATGACCATGCCAATGCGGCGCTCAGCAATCCCATTTTGCTGTGGAGAGTCCGGAAGCGTGAAGGTCTGGCGGATGCCTCGTGCACGACAGTAGGCTCGCAGAAGGCCAGAGGAGAACTCTCCACCTCTGTCAGAGTGCAGACGCAGAACAGGAAAGTCCGAGCCGAAGCTCTGCCTGAGCTGGAGACGAGCTGCGCGGATCCAGTCGATCAACACCTCAGTGACATCACCCTTGCTGCGCAAGGGGAAGACTGTGGTGTAACGCGAGTAGTCGTCTACCACCAGCAGGAAGTAGCGCTCGTGACCCTGTCCACGGACGCGGGCCGGGCCCCACACGTCCATGTGAAGCGTCTGCAGCGGGGCCTCTGTCGGAGGAAACTGGGAGGAGTGAGGGGTAGCCCGCTGCCGCCCCTCGACACAGGGGACGCAGGTAGGGCCAGGCCCCGGAGGAAGGGGAGGGAGGGACCGGGGAAGACCAGAGACAAGGACACGGGAGGCCATGCCTCGGAGACGAAGCAGGGAGGGGTGACCAAGGCGGTGGTGCCAGAGGAGAGTCTCGTGAGACAGAAGGCGACACGAACAGGGGGCAGACTCAGGACCAGACCTGGACGCTGCAGCAAACACCTGACCCGACGCAGCTACCTGACCAGACGCAGTGACTGGAGGAGACGCAGTGGTCAGTGTGTACAGGCTCGACCCCGGCCGACGTGTAAACGTGGCCAGGTGTCGGCCTGTCCGAGCGTCCGTGCAGTGGGTCACCCGCTGACTCGCAGGAGTGAACTGGTGAACCCCCGCATCCTGTAGGTCAGCACCACTCACCAAGTTCGTAGAGAACGAGGGGAGGTAAAGACCAGACAGGGTGCCAGAGGGGGCCGCCGGACACGGGAGGACAGTGGAGAAGTGAGCAAGGACAGGACCCCCAGAGGGGTCTGCCAGAGAGACTGCAACTGGCCGGCCAAGCGGCGTGAGTGTGGTGCGGTCTCGAAAGAAGGAGCGAGAAGCCCCCGAGTCAAGGGTGAAGGTGTGGGAGGCCGAAGCCGACGCAGAACCTGAGAGAGCAGACTCACCAGCACCTGAGGGAGCAGACGCACGAGCACCTAGAGCAGCAGCCTCGCTAGCACCTAGAGCAGCAGCCTCACCAGTACCTAGAGCAGCAGACTCAATGCCCGGGTCGGGCGGAAAACACCGGTAACAGTCACCCTCATCACTAATAGTCACAGCATACATGGCAGCAAGAATAGCATCAAAGTCAAGGTCAAAGACAGCTACACCCGCCCTAGACAGCTCACCCCAGCGGGGGATCTCAGTGGCCTCAGAGAACTGGTGACGCCAAGCGTCCGTCAGGCGGCCAAAGCAGCGCTGGGTGGAGTGCGCACCCCAGCACTGCTCACCCGCGCGGTCTCCGGTGCGTAGGACGTAGGTGCACGGACCAGTACCCCCACCCCGCTGGCGTGCAGCGTACCACTCACGGAGCTGCTGAGGGGGGGGGATGTCACGAGTGCGCTGCTGCTGCTGCTGCTGCTGCTGCTGGCGCTGACCACCACCGGAGCCGACCCTCTGCGCAGCGCCACCCCGACCAGCTCCACCTCCTCCGCCGCCGCCTCTTCCACCGCCGCCACCTCCGCTCCCACCGCCACCGCCGCCGCCGCCTCCGCCTCCACTGCCGCCACCGACACCTCCACCCCCGCCACCACCCCCACCGGCACCCCCACCCCCTCCACCGCCTCCACCGCCGCCTCCACCGCCCCCGCTAGCTCCTCCAGTGCCCCTGCCCCCCTTGCCCTTGCCAGGGCGGCGTCTCCCGGTAGGGGTAGACGCCGCACCGACCGACTCAAGCCCAACGAGGTCGGCCGCAGCAGCAGAGGCAACAGAGGGCAAAAGGGGGGAGGGGGAACACCCCTCAAAGATAGGGGTGCGAGGGTCACCACGAGAGGCTCCTACAGCTACGATGCTCTTTTCTGCTGCTAGGAGGGCCTTCTCGAGGAGGTCAACGGTGAGAGTGGTGGGGCAAACTGAGAGGAAGTGGTCCCTGACTACGCGAAGGGAGTCAGGGAGCCGGGTGACTATGTAGTAGAGGGTGATGTACATGGGGGGGGGGTTCTTGGCGCAGAACTCAGCAGGAAGCGCAGCGCGGTAGCGAGTGTCACTAGTGCGGAGGTGCGTAATGAGGTCAGCGACTGTGAGAAAGGCAGCAAGGTCAGGGAAGAGGTACGGTAGCATGAGGCGGCTCAGTGCAGCAGTGGCAGGGGAGGAGTAGCGCGCAACTACAGCGTCGTACAAGGTCTGAGCACTCTTGTACTGGCTAAAGTGCGCACGCTCAGAGGTAGGCAGGTGGCGACGCACAGCAAGACGTGCAGCAGCATCGCGAGTGGCCCACTGTGAGCGAACAGTGGCGTCGGCATCAGCAGCAGGGGCAGGAGAGGCACCAGAGGTGAGGTCAAAGAGGGAGAGACCGTCTGCCCTATCGCACTGTAGGAAAAGCTGCAGGACATCTATCCAGACGTCAAAGTCAATGGCCCGACCCTCAGCGTCAAAAGCGAGGACACTAGGGGTAGCCATGACAGTAGTAGACTAGCAGCGCGAATAGTAGGGTAAGGGCAGTGCAGTGACAGAGGCGCTGCTCTTACCAGACAGGGCGGCTCGGGTGGCTCGGCGGCTCGGCGGCTCGGCAGCAACAGCGGCTCGGCGACTCGGCGGCTCGGGCGGCTCGGGCGGCTCGGCGGTACGGCGGCTCGGCAGCACGGGCGGCTCAGGTGGCGCGGCGGCTCGGGCGGCTCGGGTGGATCGGGCAGCTCGGCAGCAGCCCGGCGGCGCCGGCGGCTCGGTGGTGACGGCGGGGCCGCTCGGGGAGCGGCGGCGGGGCCGGGTGGAGCGGCGCCGGTAGGGCCGAGGCGCACCGGTAGGTGCAGTCAGCGGCGGCAGCAGCTGCGGCCCCGAGGGAGGTGGTGGCGGCTGCTGCTGGCGACGGCTGCGGCTGCTGCTGCAGGGACGGCGGCGGCCGCTGCTGTAGGGACTGCGGCGGCTGCTGCGGCAGGGGCGGCGACGGCGGGCCGGAGAGGGCGGCGACAGGGCCGCGAGAGGCCGCGAAGGGCGCGAAGGGGCCGTGATAGGGCGGCGCGAGGGGCCGCGGAGGGCGGCGACGGGCTGTAGGGGGCCGTGAGGGGCCGCGGGAGGGGCCGTAAGGGGCGTAAGGGGCCGCGCGAGGGGCCGTAAGGGACGGCGCGAGGGGCCGTAAGGGGCCGTTAAGGGCGGCGCGAGGGGCCGACGGGCGGCGCGAGGGGCCGTAAGGGGCCGTAAGGGCGGCGCGAGGGGCCGTAAGGGTGGCACGAGGGGCCGTAAGGGCGGCGCAAGGGGCCGTGAGAGGGGCCGCTAAGGGCGACGCGAAGGGGCCGTGAGGGGCCGTGAGAGGGCGCGACGGTAGGGAGGGCACACAGGGCGCGACTCGGGCAGGAGCGAAGCGCGCTCCGGGCAGGAAAAAAAAAATCGTGGTGGGCCCTAGGAAGTGTTCCCACTAGGGAACCTGCTCGATACCATGAGAAGAAACGAGGAATGAAATGACTAAGGGAAAGTTGGGTACAAATGTAAACCCTAGAAAACTGTACCCCATATGTGCTACCCCACTATAGCCTACAGTAGCTATGTCATATAAATCTGACTCCTGTTGCTTGTCGATTTCCAGAAAGCGTACGACTCTGTGTCGCGGAAGTTTCTCTTCCGCACGCTGGAGCGAATGGGCTTCCCGAAGGCCTTCATTGATTGGTCCAAGGGTCTCCACGATCAGGCGTCAACACAGCTCCTGATCAGGCGTCAACACAGCTCCTGATCAACGGGTGGTTGGGAGAGAAGGTAGCGGTGGAATCGGGGGTACGCCAAGGCTGTCCTCTGGCACCATATCTGTTCATCTGCGCAGCAGAGCCACTTTGTCAGGAAGCGAAGAGGAGGAAGCTCGGACTGCGGAAAAGAGGGAAGGGAGAACTGACGTACCTGGGCTATGCAGACGACACGACGCTCATACTTCAAGGGAAAGAACAACTCGGGAAGGCGCAGAAGCTGTTGGATGATTTCAGCGAAAGGTCGGGGCTGAAGGTCAACCAAGGAAAGTCGACCGTGATGCCGTTGGGGAAGAACAGAGTACTCCCGCCACATACTGACTCGAGTTTCTAGTGGGCGGAGAGGGGCAAGCCGGAGAGATTTTTAGGCATTTGGATAACGTCGGATGGCAGTGTTGAGCCGACATGGGACAAAGCTTTGGTCCGGGTCAATACAATACTGCGCAACTGGGAGAGACTACACCTGTCCACGTCGGCGAGGGTGACAGTTCTGAACACATATGTGATGCCAGTGATCCTCTTCCAGGCGCAGGTATATCAGCCGCCGAAGCAGATCTGGAAGAGAATCTTGAAGCTATGTCACAATTTCATCTCGAAAGGGTGCGCCGACGAGGAGAAACACTTCATCCTCTGGAGCGAGTTCTTGGCACACCTGGGAAGGAAAGAAGGGGGGCTCGGGGTGATCAATCCAACTGATAGAATCAACAGCCAGGCGCTTTGGAACCTCGGAGCAGTCCTGATGGAAGAGAACCCAATGAAACAATGGCTGACAGAGAAAGCGGCGAACATGCCGCTGGGCTGGGCAACGCTTTTGGCACACAAAGCCATCCTGGCAGAGTGGAAGGGTGGCGGCGAGCGTTGGAGGCTGTTGGTGCCGTTGGTGTGGGAGAAGCAACTGCCGAAGTCAACCGAACCTGCAGACAGGTGGGGAATGGAGCAGGAGCAGCTGTGGTTCAGCAACTGGATTCATTACCAAGGCGAAAGCCCGTTTGGGCGGCAAAAGGGCTCTGAGTGCCTGAAAGGCATGAAGGTGGGGGACCTAATCAGGAGGAGTATGACGGTGGCTGGAAGGTGAAAGATCTCTGGACGCTGACCAAACAGACGGGGCGTTCGTCCACAGCGAGATGGGCATTGGCGGCCTGGAAAGCGGTACCGGAAACCTGGAAAAAAAAACTACTGTCGAAGGTGTCGGCGGCGGAAATTGCAGAGACTACCACCCTGGTCAAAGTGGGGAGATCGGTGACGGGGAGCCAGAGCTATCTCCAAGTGGCGCTAACTGAGAAAGAGGAACTGAGATGTGAGAGAGTGGCTGTGGACGACAATGGAAAGATAAGGCACCTGGGAACGGCAGCGCAGCCTCCGTCGAGACTAAGCATATTGACCCCGATGGTGACCAGCGGGGGATACGTACTGGGGCAGGCGGGGGATCCACTAACACAGCTACGGACCTCGTTTCTATGCACGGATGGCAAACCAACGGCGCAAAGGAAGCTGAGGCATCTGCTCAGAAAACCGACACAGCAGCCTAAGCAGCAGAGGAAGTGGGAGGAGAGATGGGTGGGGAAGATTGACTGGGGAAAAGCCATCGCTAAAAGAGACTCGCTGGCAACCCCAGCCAAGGCAAGGGAAGTACTGTTGAGGCTGCACAGCCACAACCTGCAAGTGGGCAGCAGGCTAGCCTTCTTCGGCTCGCGTGCATGCTGTCCATACTGCAGCCAAGAAGAATCGGCCACGCATTGTTTGCTGAGCTGCCCGGTGGTTAAAGGGATCAGTGGTGCACTTCAAGATTCGCTTCGCCTGATTAACCCAGCGAGGGCGGTGGGAACGCTGGAAGACCTGCTTTTCGCTGAGGATTGCACAGCCTCCGGCTTCCCGGAGTCCACACTTATCGCAGTAACGTTTAGACATATCTGGCTGGAAAGGTGTGATGCGGTCTTTGTTGGAGGTTGAGTGAGGCAAGGTTTTGCCCCCAACCACCGAACGGTGCTTCTCAAGTGTTCCAAGAAGTTTGGCTTCACTGCAGGTCTCGAGAAAATGCAGGTTGACTTCGAGAGACTTGCATTTCGGTGCCACATGGCAGCACACGAAGAATCGAGACTCAGAGAGAATTCGATTCGGTGAAATTCGAGACTCGAATTTCACCCCTTCGAAATGTTACTCGAACATTCGAGTGTACCGCGGTTCGAGGTTACATGTGCGGTTCGATGTTGATTGCATGCTATAAAACTAGGTGCTTTGTATTGCATGCTTCATACTAAAATCAAGAATCACTTTGTATGTGATACATTCGACTACAAAATACAGAGAGTTTCCTATCCTTCAACCTAGAGCATAGCCTTCACGTTGAAAGCCATATCTCGCTCGATTCTTAGGCGATCGAGGTGATCTACGGCTCGTTAGAAAGCTAAGACAGAGCTCTAGTGGTTTATACAACTCCAAGTTCCTGCCAACTAGAGGAGAGTCCTCTACAACAGTCTTCAGGAAGAAAAGTTTCGAACCCAAGCGAGTGGCACGGAAAGTTGGGGCAAACTTCAGAAGGCATGTGCGGATCTACAGTGAAGGGTGTGGGGGCAGCGGAAGACCTAAAAGAGGCGGGGGCGGTGGTGGCTGGACAAATCTGACAGCTGGCGAGGCAGTGGCACTTAGCCGCATTTGTGATCAAGATGAGAATCTGACGTGGAGCAAGGCTTTCAGCTCGATATGGGAGAGACCCGGTACCTTCTTCAAGCCGCCGTAAAAGGGCTATAGGGAGAACAGTGTAGACCATACTAGGTATACCTGCTTTCTCCCACCCCCTCAGTTACGACTGTGGATGTAATGCATTGTATAGTGCGTTATACCCAAAAAACAAAAAAAAAATGTAACTCCCCATTGACAGTTTGACTTCAGTCTCTTCTGTTTGACTTCGGTTTCTGTGGTTCTTTTTGGTTCATAACCACTGCAACTTGCTTGAGGAGCTTGTAATGTGGGTGCAACAGGCTGGTAAAAAAACACGGGTGCAGACTTTCCATCTTGGCCAGGGCAAATTCGCGCGCAGGGGATGAGCATCGTGTGTACAGTAAAGTTGTGCGGGGGAGGAGCGCGTGGACCTTGGTAAAAAGCGACAAGAACGACCATTGGATCCGCTCTCCTACGGTCCATAAAAAATGAAACGTGATTGGATGCTCGATATCCGTCGCGCAGGAAGGCGCGGAAAGGGTGGCAAGGGGAAGGCGGAAGCGGAGTCGGGTTCGGGGGATGCAGCACAGAGAAGGGAATGTGTGGATGAGGCGGTGGGGTCTGGAAAAGGGAGAGGAAAATGTGGTGGAGGGGGGAAGAATGAAATGGATGCGCTTGGGTTGAAAGCTCCGCCGAGCCCGAGACGCGGCGCGGAGAATTCAGGGAGTCGGAAGGAACGATGCGCGATGCAAGGGGAACTGCTTTGGATTGGTGGACTGTGGCTGGCGAGTTGGCAGCAGGTGATGCATATGTGCAAGAGGATGGCCGTTCAAATACAAAAGGGACAAAAACGATGGTTGCATTGCGATCAACAACGTTCTCGTTCTTTCTTGACCACAGGAGAACACGGGGTGGTGCAGATAGGTCGTTCTTTCTAAACATATAGGTCAAACACTGTCTGTACAGAAGGATCACATATATTCCTGCAAAAAACAACTTATGTACAAGCAAACAGACTTACATGACTTCACACGTCTCCCAACGCACTAAAGTCATGTGTGCGCACAAGTTTACCTGCCTCTGCAGCGCTGGCAGACCGCGCACAGTGCAACGCTGGGAAACTGCTATGCTGCAGCATTGGCAAGCCGCTCTTCTGCTGCGCTGGCAGAGTTCGCCTCGTAGAGGGCTTGCTAGGTGTTGCAATGCCATTATAGTCATATCGACTTGCATGCCTCCTTTTGTACTCTATTCTCAATGTTCTTCCGATTTCTTTAATTAACCTCTTGCCAAACTTCTCTGTAAGCACAGCAAGCAGTGAGAACACTAGTGCAACGATACGATCACTCGCACAACCCTGTGCCCTCCTCCGTAGTCCACTCCCGTTATATAGTGACTCTCCGCATGGTGCGGTGAGCGTGAAACGAGCACGCGACCTTCAGATTAGCCGACGTTTGCGTTCATTACCTAAGTTGAAGGCCGGCAGCCATCTAGACCGCCATGGTCGACCATGAAGTCGCAGCAGGCGTAGATGATACCCTGCAGGCGCGGTTAGATGATGTTCGGGCGCGCCACACGGCTGGCGAGTACGGCGGAGCAAACGTGGAGGTTCTGCTCCTTGGGACCCGCGTGCAGTGGGCTTGCGATCATCCAACGACCCGTACTGAGGCGGATGGTATGCCTGCCTGCGAGGATATAGGATCGAGCTCAGAAAAGAGAATGTGAATTCAATGAATCACCTGGGTACAACACGAGGCTATATATATGCTCGACACAAGGCCCAGTAACCAGGTGTTACGCGAAGGTTCTGACGGTCGCAAAGCGTCCCGAACAGACCCTTTCCGAATTCGGTAGAAGGCAATTCGGTGGCAATCGAAAAGCCCTGAATTCGGTGCACGCAACCTAGCTCGGTGCTACAACTATAATAAAATATAGAAGAGCACCTAGCCTAGGAAATCAAGCAATTCATGCATGCATAAAATGATCCTATGCTAGAAATAACGTAATAAAGTAAAGGCAAGCAAGCATAGCTGGCATAAGCCGTCGTACTCTCACACTGCCACTCCCCGACCGGCACGCAACAAAGGTGGCGTCGACGAGGAGGTCGACGACGGTGACCAGTTCACCAGCACCGAGGGCACGAGGACAAGAGGAGTGATCAGGGCCGCCGCCGATGATGTCGGAGGGATGCAGGGGCGCGTGTTGCGGTCGATCGCAGCTGTAGAGAAGTGGAGTCAGGTCGGGCTCCTCGACGTACGTGACGGCTACTTCAAAATTTCGCCGGACAAGATCGCAATGCCCACGCTACTGAAAGGTCGACGAGACCTTATCACGTGGAGGGAGTTGATCGAGCCCCAACTGGAAATCGCAGGGCTGAAGTGTTTCACCGACGGCGAAGTGGTGACGCCGGATGATGATGACGTCGAGCTGGTGCACAGAATTCCGCGCGGCTCATCTGTTGACCTTCATAGTCATCTCGCGCTACTGCTCGCCGATGGTGCAGATCGCTCTGAAGCCGTGTCGATTTCGACTGGACGCCGGCCACCAAGCCTGGCGGCTCATCGTGTCGACGTACCAGGCGATCGATGACCTCTACATCGGCCAGCTGGAAGAGCACATGACTCACCTTAGGATGGGCGAGCAGGAGTCGGCGACGGACTACTGCAACCGTGCTCGACGGATCCTAGCCGATATGCGGATGGCGGGCGTCGACTATTCGACGGCATCCTACATCACACACGTCGTCAAAGGTGTTAGGCCCCTTGGCCTAAATCCGCTAAAGAATAGCGGGGTCGACTAAGTCGAGGATGAAAACGCGGCGGAAGACTTTGGCGAAAGAACTATGAGCGAAATAGGCGAAGAAGTTACTGAGTAATTGAAGAGTTGAATGAGAATTGGTTAAGAATGGATTGATATTGGCAAGTACAAGGGAGGTTTATATAGCGAACAAGAGAGAATGTTGGAAAGTAGTTTGTGGGACTAGGAATTGGAAAGCTAGAAGACTAGAGTGCCAAAGGGATTGGATGAAGATAAGGTTGGGATTAGGTTGGGGGACTGTTTAGGGTAAAATACCCTTGAACAGTAAAGTACCCCGTAACACTACCCCCCTCCCAAGGAGGCGACGTCCGCGGCGTCTGCAGACTGGAGGTATGCTTGGAGGCAAGCGTTGTCGGGAGACAGCGAGGACGAAGGAACCTAGCTGTCGTCTGCTGCGTCGTAACCACGCCAACGAACCAAGAAGTCGATGAAAGAGACACCCCCCTGGAGACGGCGACGGTGCCTAAGGATGCGCTGGATCTGGTAGTCGGGCTCGTCGGTGTCAACAGCTACCGGCAGTGGAGTGCGATCACGGCCCGAGAAGGTGGCGTTGGGATCGGTGTATGGACGAAGGAGAGACACGTGGAATGACGGGTGCATGCGGAAATGAGCGGGAAGGCGGAGGCGGTATGCGACTGGACCAAGTGCGCGCTCAATGACGAATGGTCCAATGAAACGTGGACGAAGCTTACTGTCCTGTGGCAGTCGGAGGTTGCGACTATCCAAGAGAACACGGTCGCCGACTGCGAACGACACCTCACGACGACTGCGGTTGGTGGTGCGTGCCATGCGTGCATTTGTGAGCTCAAGGTGCTTCCTCACGTGATCATGGATGAATGTGAGATGCTGGTGGAAGTTGTCCGCACGAGGGACCGTGGGTGTGAGATCGACACGAGTGGGGACGTTGGGGTGCTGACCGTACGTGCGAAGAACGGTGACATGCCTGTGGACGAGTGGTGCGTGTTGTTGTAAGCGAACTCGGCCATGCTCTGTTTTTTGTCCCATGCGGTTGCGTCGTGCATCGCGATGCTGCGAAGAATCTGCTCCAAGGTCTGGTTCACACGCTCAGTCTGTCTGTCTGTCTCTGGATGGTATGCAGACGACATGGCTAAGCGAGTCCCAAACAGTGCGAAAAGCTGCTTCCAGAACTTCGAAGTGAATCTAGGGTCGCGGTCTGAGATGATGGAATCTGGAACCCCGTGCAGTCGGACTACGTTATCTACGAACAGCGTCGCGGCTTCCTCTGCTGTGACCTTGCCGTGCGTGGGGATGAAGTGCGCTGCTCGAGAAAACTTATCCACTACCACGAAGATGGCGTCATGACCCCTAACTGTGCGCGGTAAAGGCATGATGAAGTCCGTCGTAACTACCTGCCAAGGGCGGTCGGGTGGTGGAATTGGCTGCAAAAGTCCGGCCTTGCGCTGGCGAGAGGACTTCGTACGCTGACACGTGTCACACGAGCGAATGTAATCCTCTACGTCTGCTGCAAGCCTTGGCCAGTAGTACGTGCGACTAAGCGTCTTAGCCATCTTATCTGCTCCGAAGTGACCTGCACTAACGACATCGTGTGCCTCGGAAAGAAGGAGCTGTCGAAGAGGGCGGTAGGCAGGAACCCAAATCCGTGTGGTACCCTTCCGTATGTAGACACTACCCTGCACCTCTGCTCCTGCGGCCGGCTGCGGTGTGAAGTCAGGATCTACTGTGTAACCGTGCTCGAAGAGTGCTGTAAGAAGTGGATGGCCGGCAGTGACTATGAGGCTAGCGAGCTGGCAACTAGGGCGAGTGAGCGGGTCTGCTGGGTTGCAAACGCATTGCTTGTACTCTATCCTGTAGTGGAAACTCCCCTCCATGAACTGCATCCATCTAGCCTAGCGACGACTCAGCTGCGGCTGCGACTTGAGGAAACGAAGCGAACAGTGGTCCGTGCATATAACACTATCTGCCCCCTCTAGGTAGCACCTCCACACCTTATACGCATGGATGATCGCGAGCGCCTCCTTGTCGTGTATGGGATAGTTCAACTCCGCTCCCCTAAGCTTACGCGACTCGTACGAGATCGGCTGCAACCCGCGTCCCTGGTCCTGAAGAAGCACTGCTCCTATGGCCCGATCTGATGCGCGGTCACTACAACGTACGGGCGAGTGGGATCTGGGTACGACAGTGTCGGTGAAGACGTGAGCGATTGCTTCACCTGCTCGAATGCCTGCTGCTGCGCTGGACCCCAATCGAAATCTACGCCCTTCCGAAGTAGGTCGGTGAGTGAACTAGCGATCGATGCATAACCCTGAACGAAACGACGGTAGTAATTGGCGAATCCGAGAAAGCTCTGCAACTCCTTGACTGAGGTCGGTGCTACCCAATCTTGTACTGCTGCGATCTTCTTCGGGTCGGTCCTAATGCCACTAGCGGATACGACGTGACCTAGAAACTCGACCCTGGGGAGGAAGAACTCGCACTTCGACTGTTAAGCGTACAGCAGCTTCCTCCATAAGACCTCGAAGACCTTCTGCAAGTGCTGCACGTGCTCCTCTTTCGTCTTGGAGAAGACTAGGATGTCGTCTAGGTAAACCACGACGAACGACCCTAGGAACTCGGAGAGGACGGTGTTCATGAGCGTCTGAAACGTCGCTGGGGCGTTGGCCAAACCGAACGGTAGAACCCTAAACTCGTACAACCCCTGCTTCGTACGAAACGCCGTCTTGTGCTGGTCCTCTGGTACTACGCGAATCTGGTGGTAACCCGAACGAAGGTCGATCTTTGAGAAGACTCTAGCGCCCTGCACTGCATCGAGAAGATCCTCTACTCTCGGAACTGGGAATCTATTCTTGACGGTGGCGGCGTTCAGTGCGCGGTAATCTATGCACATTCGTAACCCTCCGTCTTTCTTAGGCGCGAAAAGGATCGGTGCTGCCCAAGGCGATCTAGATGGCTGTATGAACCCCTGTGCGAGAAAGTGCCTAACCTGCTGCGTCATCGCCTCTGTCTCTGCTGGACTCAACCTCTACTGTGGCTTCGCTACTGGCCTGCTCCCCGGCTCTAACTCTATCCGATGGTCGACTGCTCGGCTAGGAGGTAACTCTGGGGGCAACTCGTCGGGGAAGACGTCTCTAAACTCCGCAAAGAGTGCACTCACTTCAGCAGGAAGAGTTGTCTTATCGCCAACTGCTGCGCTCCCTCCTTTCCCCTCCTCAGCTTCCACCTCCTCAAGGAAAACCGCGAAGATCCGCGCCGCACGCTTCACTAACTGTCGCACACGAACAGCATTAATGATAGCTGTGGAGGATGTGGCCGCATCGCTCCAGTGTGGCAGCTCTCGGAACTCGCCATCTACCTTGACGCTGCAGCTTCCCTGAGCCCAATCGAACTGAGTGTTAACCGTCCGTAGCCAATCCCTATCGAAAATGAAGTCGTAACCATCCAGCGTCGCATAATCGAAATCACGCCAAACCGTGATTGGTCCTACCACTACGCGCAACTTGCGAATGACTGGTCCTATGTGAAGTGGCGTCCCATCTACCATGCGAGCGTCCTTGAAGTTGACTGCCGTATCTGCTTCGAGATGGAGACGAGAACTAACGATGAAGAGACGAACGAGTGGCTATCTCCGCAATCTACGAGAATCTTAACTGGAACTCCACGAAGCTTTCCTAGAAGCACGACTGGACGATCAACAGTGTCTACCTCGTTCGGCGTAGATGACTGCTCTAAGGCCGTCTCCTCTACGTTGGTCGATGCGGCGGGTTCGGAAGCGTCCACACCAGCTAGCGACCCGCTATCGTTGCAGATGCTCAAGAACCGTCGTGTGTACTCCTGGACGTATCCTATCTGTTGGAAATGACGCAGACGCTTATCAGTAGCTTCGGAGGCGTTCACCAAGTCGAACCTACTTTTCAGCGCCGCTTCAAATCCTTCCCATGTCGTCGGAACCGTGGTAACACCCAAAGCTAAACTCCCTAAGCTCGAAGTTGCAACTGCATGCCCCACGCCCTGTTGATGCCCGTCTGTCTGAGCCCTTCTTATAGCAGTTTGTGTAAGTTGGCGTCACCACTCCAAGGCCGGGCCCCTCAGCAGCGTAACGGAGTACTCGATCCGCTGCTGCGCGTCCACCTCTTGCACCCCGCTCGCGGCGAAGTAGTTGTTCAGCATGAAGAGCCACGTCCGCACGTTTGCGTCGCGTTGACTTGGGTCGAACGACTCGGGTTTCTGCGGCTTGAGCGCGCTTCGACGTTCCGGCAGCGCTTCCGCGCCAGTCGACGTGTTGGGTGCAGGAGATGGTGCGGCATGACCATGAGAAATTGACGCGAATTCACGAAGGTGTTGCATTTCAGCCCGTACCTGACGATTTTCCAGCGTCAACGTTTCGAGTTGGCGCATGAGCTGAGCAAGCGCGCTGCCCATGTCGTTGGGGAGAGCGTTCATGGTCTAGTCCATGTTGGCTCGACGACTCCAAGTCTGCAAGTCGGCACCGCGGGACGATGACGTCGTAGTCTCGTCGTCGACGGTCGCTCGTTGGAAGTCGCTCCCCGTGAAGGCTCCTGATACCAAGTGTTAGGCCCCTTGGCCTAAATCCGCTAAAGAATAGCGGGGTCGACTAAGTTGAGGATGAAAACGCGGCGGAAGACTTTGGCGAAAGAACTATTGGCAAAATAGGCGAAGAAGTTACTGAGTAATTGAAGAGTTGAATGAGAATTGGTTGAGAATGGATTGATATTGGCAAGTACAAGAGGTTTATATAGCGAACAAGAGAGAATGTTGGAAAGTAGTTTGTGGGACTAGGAATTGGAAAGCTAGAAGACTAGAGTGCCACGTGGCACAAGGAAATCTGGGAAATCCCAAAGGGATTGGATGAAGATAAGGTTGGGATTAGGTTGGGGGACTGTTTAGTGTAAAATACCCTTGAACAGTAAAGTACCCCGTAGCAAAAGGACTCCTGGGCGACTACAATCTGATGCGCTGGTGATGCCCCACGTACGTGAGTCGCTGAACAAGGACACCCTAACAAGCCACATCATCAAGGATGAGGCTATGCAAGAGGCAGAGAGGCTCACGGAGCTCATTCCGTAGGCGAAATACGTCGACCCGACGAAGCAGGGTTGTCAGCAGGGGCAACAAGGGAAGCAGAGAGAAGGTGGAAGCGGTGGTGGAAATTCAGCGAAGGATGCTGACCGGTCGAAATCGGCTCAGGATAACACTCGCGGTGAAAGTGGTGGACGGCGGGAGTGCTGTCTCTGCGGCGACCCCGACCACCTCTCCATCGAGTGCCTCGACCGCGAAGAGGGACGACAATAAGAGATGCCGTGGGAAGTCCGACGGCGGTCGTCGACGTCGAGACAACAAGCCGCGCAAGGAGAAGCAGACGTCGAAGTCGACGCCGTCGACGAAGGACGCCGACTCTTCTGCTGGCAAAGGTCGAGGCGACGGGGAGGCGTTGTGCTCGATGGTCGGCATCGTAGAGTCGACCGTTTCTCTGGCGCCGAAGGCTGGCGAAGACTTCAAGGCGGTCGCGGACGCCGTGCAGACGAACCTGACGGTTGTGCTGCTCGACCGCGGCTGTTCCCACCACTTGATGGGGACGAAGGAGGCTTTCGTCGAAATGAAGCCTGGAGGCGATGCCAAGCATGTGCACAACTTCAACGGGGCGTTGCAGACCATCGATGGCCGTGGCACCGTTGCTCTGCAAGGGGAGACTGGGAAGCAGATTCTCGTTCCCGACGTAATCTACATTCCGGGTGTGCAGGCGAACCTGCTATCAGCCGGCCAGTTGAAGGACAATGGCGTGAAGCAGCGGGACATTGGCGACGATATGCTACTTGTCTTGTTGGCCGGGGACGTGCTTGGTCGGGCAAAGTATACCGGCCGGATCCTCTGCACCGACCTTCGACCTTTCTCGCAAAAGTCGACGTCAGCTGCGGTCGAGGTGGTGGCTCTGCGGAAGATTGCCTCGGCGAAGAAGTCAACCCCGGACATGTGGCACACTCGGCTTGCGCACGTCGGCGTCGACACGATCAATAGCTCGGCAAAGCATGAGGTCGCCGTCGGTCTAGACATTAAGCAGTCGACCGCAACCAGCCTCCCGTGTGCCTCCTACGTTGGCGGCAAGCTTGTGCGGCAAACAGTGCAATCCTATCAGTAGCTAGCGAAGAATGGAAAGACGAGTACGAAGGCGAAAGTTCAGAATGATGCGAAGAGTCGCGTACGCTTGGCAGCATCTGGACCGTCGGAGCAGAAGCATCGGGCAGCTGCAGCAACAAGGATTTGGGCGGAAACAGGTTCGTAACCGTCTGGAGTCGCACGGCTGGATTTTGTTGCAATAAGGGAATGTACCACTTAGAGTATATGGCTAGTCTAGGCCGTTTTGAATTCCTCTGTACTATTATATAAAGCTATGCATGTCTTTGATTTAATCATCTCAGTCACTTTAAATTCATTATGACTTGAGGTCAATACTTCTGCTACAACACACTCTTTGTGAACCTTCATGATGTGATCGTAGGCACGATCAACCTTCTGATCGCAACATGGTTTGAGAGCGACTCAGAAATCCTCCGCACTGCCACTCCCGACATTATCGGCGAACTAAGGTGGCGTCGGTCATACGCTCTCGGGTAAGGATGGCCTGAGGATCTAGAGGTCAGACGAATCTGACCGTTGAAGTGCAACCCAACCCGGTTGCGACAAACGAGGCGACGACGACGACCAGTAATGTTGCATTTGAACAATTGTTTCAGCAACTCTTAACTCTGGAGCAAGGGCTCCAGACATTGCGGGATGGCGACGTGGGAAACTCCTCCCAACCATCTGAACCTGCCGCAAATGGCTGTGATACCGCCCCGCACACCTTCTCTCTCGACACAAATGGTTCAACACCCAAAGTCCCACGTCTCAACAGAGATGCAATTCTCTCAACTCAATCAAGGTTCCTGAGCATATATAAAGTAAAGACAAGAATCTGCTTTAACGGCATATAAATCTATACATGGAGCTTCGAGCTGGAGCTACTACTGCAAAGCGCACAATTTTCCACTACTTTGACGGTAGTTACGCGGGACCCTCGGCAGAGACTGACAACCCCAGAGCGCGGTACTACAACGGCTCCCTCATGGCGTACAGCGTGTTGCTTCGCAACATGACGTCGGCGGAGCAGCTGGGAATTCATTCCTACATTACCTCACATGCTCATGCACTGGAAGCCTGGCGACACTGGAACCCGACAGAATTCGTGTCGTCGAGCCGACGAATACCCCATACCATGCATAGACGATCTTCTAGACCAACTGCGTGGTGCAACGGTGTTTTAGAAGCTGGACCTACGGTCGGGTTACTGGCAGATCAAGATGGCAGACAACTCGATCCACAAGACAGCGTTCCGCACTAGATACAACTCCTACGAATATTTAGTGATACTGTACGGACTCTGCAATGCACCAGCAACATTCCAGACGGAGATGATTCGCATCCTACGGCCCCTATTAGACGAGTGCATGGTGGTGTACCTGGACGATATCTTGATCTATTCAATGAACATGAAGGAGCACGTGGAACATCTGCGGAAAGTTTTCGAGATCCCGCGGCAAAACAAATTCCACGTGAAGCTGTCGAAGAGCGACTTCGCCCTGAAGAATGTGCAGTTTCTCGGGCACATGGTGAGTGCCAAAGGCATACACGTGGACCCGCGGAAGATCGAAGCTGTCAAGAAGTGGAAATTCCATAGAATGTAAAGGAGTTGAAGCAACTCCTAGGCTTTGCCAATTACTACAACAGGTTCATGCCACAGTACGCTAAGATAGCAGCGTTACCGACGAACTTACTGAAAAAGGATACGCCCTATAAATGGGATTCTCCTCAATAGCAAGCCACTGAGCAGCTACAGACAGCACTAACTACTGCCCCTAAACTCATCCTACTAGATCCAGACATAGATTACGTGGTGGAAGCAGACGCTAGTGACCAGGCAGTCGGAGCAGTACTGATGCAGAATCACGAACGCGGTTTGCAACCCATCGCCTACTTCAATAAAAAGCTACACACGGAGCAGAACTGAATTACCCAATCCATGACAAGGAAGCCTTAGCGAAAGTCACAGCCTTCAAGGCATGGAGGTGTTATCTAGAGGGAGCCAAGACTACAGTCTACACGGACCACTGCAGTCTCAAATACCTTAAGTCGCAGCCTACGCTCTCATGACGACAGGTGCGGTGGATGGACTTCATGGAAACACACTTTCAACAAGACATCGTCTACAAGCTAGGGCTACACAACAAGGCCGTCACACAGGACATGTAGCAGGCATCCAGCTCGACGGGATGAACCCTCTGCTAAAGGGTCTATTGCAATATGGATACTCCGTGGCCAAAGAAATCGCTACGGCACAGAAACAGAAACTGTTAGAGTGGGAGAAAGACTTAGCGGTAAAGAAAGGTTCATGAAATATTTGGATGCCGAACTATACCCCACTCCGACAGATCTTACTAGAGGAGCTTCACGACGTAGCATACGTGGGACATTTCGGGAACACCAAGATGTTAGGAGGAATGACAAAGTATTACCACTGGCCACGGATGGCAGCAGACGTGCAGCAGTTCGTCACGTCATGCGACACGTGCTAGCGGATGAGGAGTAGCAAGTACAAAACAGCTGGGTTACTTCAACCTCTACCTGTACCGGAGCAGCCATGGCAAGTCGTTAGCCTAGACTTCATTACTGGGCTTCCTTCGACCTCACGAGGGCATGATGCTATACTCGTGGTGATCGACAAGTTCTCTAAAATGGGACATTTAATTCCGACCAACGCCACGGCTACCACTGAAGCAATTGCTCGCCTCTTCTTTGATCGCATCGTCACCATCCACGGCATCCCTGCTACACTCATCTCGGACAGGGACCCAAAGTTCACAAGTAATTCGTGGAGGGAACTCATGGGATTGTTGAGAAAGCTTGCGATGTCTTCAGGATACCACCCCCAGACTGACGGACAGACCGAGCGACTCGATCAGATGATTGAACAGTTACTACGGCAACTTATAAAGATGATGCCAGCCATTGGGATCTACAGTTACCGACGCTTGAGTTCACTTATAACAATGCATCACACGCAACCACAGGGAAATCTCCTTTCTTCCAGTGTTACGGACGAGAACCACTTACACCACAGCAGCCAACCACACCGGCACACGTCCCAGCCACACATACCGTGCAGCAACTATGGGAGAAGACTCAGTGGCGTCTCGTTAGTGCAACAACTATGGACAACGTTCTCGTAGAACGTTCTCGCACACGTCACTATGTTTCCTATAAGGTTCATGTTGTATCTGTTGTAATCAATCAATTAATCAATTACTTTCTTTTCATTACTGAATACCAGGCCTGTTGCTGCATACCCAGTATACTGTTCTCCAATTACCAGTATCCGGTTTCCAGCAAGTCCGTACACGGAAAACTCGCACTTCACTCTCTGATCGTGCAACTTTGCGCCTAGGCTCTCCCACAATCACCTATTCTCCGCATGGTGCGGTGAGCGTGGACGCATATGCGAACTTCAGATAGCCTCGAATACGATTGACAAAGTTGTCAACCTTGAGCCGGCAGCCACTTCGATTCCGTATGGTTGGCGAGGGCGCCACTACGGAAGTCATGGACCTGGAGGCGCAGGTCGCTGCTTTGAGGGAGCGCCACAGTCGTGGCGAAATCAGCGACGCGGATCTGGACTTAATGATCGAAGGAGCTCGTTCGAAGTGGGCTCGCGATCACCCACCTCCTTGCGCTGAGGCGGAAATTGAGTCCGCTTCTCCCCGTGCTGAAGGCGAAAACGTCAACATCGATGGCAATGAAGGCGCAAGAGTGACGCGCGGTGAACTGCGAGGGGCCGTCAGAGTGCACACCGCGAGCGTCGGTGGAACGCAAGCGCAAGTCCTTCGGTCAGCCGCTGCAGCGAGTGTGCGTAGTGACGCGCACGGTCGTCGCAACCCTGCACGAACAAGTGGTGGCGGACCCTCTTGGACGGCAAATGCGTCAACCGTACGCGATGGTGGAATTGCTCCGGAATACGGATACTTCAAGTTCTCACCCGACAAAATTGTCGTGCCGAAATTGCTCGAAGGGCGTCATGCCTTGACAACGTGGGTCGAGTCCATTGAGCCGCAATTGGAGATTGCGCAGCTGAAGAAGTTCGTTGACGGCATGGTGGAGGTGCCGCCTGAGGATGACGCTGAACGACGCGCACAGTTTCATTATGCACAGCTGTTGACGTTTATGGTCATCTCACGGTGTTGCTCGCTGGTCGTCCAAGTTGCATTGAAACCATGCCGTCTACGGGTGGACGCTGGTTTTCAAGCTTGGCAATTCATTATGAAGACCTACAAGGCAACGGATGACCTTTACATCAGCCAGCTCGAGCAACGGTTGACAAATTTGGAGATGGGGGAGCACGAAAGCGCAACCGCATACTGCAATCGCGCACAACAAATTCTTGCGGATCTGCGAATGGCTGGCGTGGACTACTCAATGTCTTCGTATGTCACGCACGTCATCAAAGGTCTGCCTGCAAGCTACAATCTCCTTCGATGCATGGTGAAACTCCCAGGTGTACGGGAAGAGCTCGACGAGGATACGCTTTCGAGCTACATCATTGAAGAGGAGTTCACACTTGAATCCGAGCGGCGCAAGGAGCAGCTTCTCCCTCAAGTCAACTATGTCGCATCGAAGCAGCAGCGACAGCAACAGAAGCGGGCAAAATCGTGCGGAGGAGGCGACAACGATAAACAAGTCAACCGCGCGAAGACGACCAAGAGTGACGAGCGTTCCGGTGGCGGAAAGCGCAACTCTCAACGATACTGCTTCGTGTGTGGAGATCCCGACCACTTCGCGAACCAGTGCCCCGATCGCGTCAACAAGGAGGCTGGCGACGGTCAAGAAGCTCCGCAAGGACGATCGCAAAACCGTCAACCTCGGCGCGAAACCGCCTACCGCAAGGACAACCAGCACTCGGATTCCAAGGACAAGCAGCCGTCGGATGCTGTAACATCCCGCGGAAAGGGTGCGAAGGAGGCCCCAACTGACGTTGTGTACCACGAAGGGCAACCGTCGTGTTCGATGGTCGGAGTGGTGACGGACGCATCCGCGGAATCGACCATTTCCTTGGCTCCTGAAGCTGGCGAGGACTTCCAAGCGGTTGCGGCAGCGGTGCAAGCAAACCCGACAGTGGCTGTTCTCATCACCTTATGGGTACGCGTGAGGCATTCGTGGATATGAATGCGGGAGGCGACGTTCACCATGTGCGTGGGTTCAACAGCGCTATTCAGCCCGTGCAGGGGCGCGGCACGATTGCTCTTCAAGGCGCAGCGGGCACGAAGGTTCTCATTCCCGATGTGCTGTATGTGCCTGGCGTACAGGCAAATCTGCTGTCAGCTGGACAGTTAAAAGATAGTGGTGTGCAGTTTCAGGACACCGGCGACGAGACCCTTCTCGTATCTGCTGAGGGAGCTGTTCTCGGTCGTGCACACTACACCGGCCGTGTCCTCTGCACCGACCTCCGCCCGTGCTCATCGCAGCAGCCGACGACACCGCCAACAGACGGTCGCGTTGCGGACGATTGCATCATCTACGAGGTCGTCGGCGGACATTTGGCATGCACGGCTTGCTCACGCGGGGATGGATACGATAAAGCGCACAGCTGCACATGGCGCGGCAGCCGGTTTGGAGATCACTTCCTCGTCTGGCGCAGACCTGGTGTGCGTTTCTTGCGTTGGCTGGAAGCTGGTTCGGCATACCTTCCCCGACCAGGGTTCTGAACCCGAACACGCATTGGATGTTGTGCACATCGATGTCTGCGGACCCTTTTGAGTTGCTGCCAAGGACGGGAGTCGCTACTTTCTTCTCCTGAAAGATCGCAAAATGCGCTTCGTGTGGACGTATCCTCTCATGCGGAAGAGTGACGCTTTGGAGAAATTTGAAAAGTGGCTGACGATGGTGGAGCGCCAAACCAAGCTGACGGTAAAGATGATCCGATATGACCGCGGCGGGGAGTTCTTGGGTGGCAATTTCACTGCCTTCCTCGACAAGCACGACATTGTATACGATCTGACATGTCCGTATACCCCGCAGCAGAACGGTATGGCCGAACGCGAAATGCGCACACTTGTCGAGGCGGTACGTACCATGCTTCTCCACATGAGCGTGCCACACCTTTGGTGGCACCTCGCGCTTCGCCAAGCTGTGTGGGTGCGCAATAGCATTGAGTGCGCTTCTCTATCCTCGGGAGCAACACCGTATACGCTGATGTACAAAGAGAAGCCGGATCTCACCATGGCCCGGGTGTGGGGTTGCATGGTGCAATACATGGTCCCGCAACATCAGCGCGGTGGGAAGCTTGCGCCGAAAGCGAGCTGGGGACTTCATCTTGGTGTTTCTCCCGCGACCAAAGGTTGGGAGGTGCTGGATCTCGCTGCAAACCGCATCGTCACCACTGTGGAGGTGATATTTTACGAAACCCAGTCGCTGGATGACTGGAAAGCCGAGCGCGCGCCAGGAAGTGCACCCAGGTATCCACTTCGGCGGTCTCCGCTCCTTCACCGAGTCTTCTCGCTGAGGAGATTGACGACCCGCTTGACGCTCCGGCTTCGGCACCTGCACCTCCGCACGTCCCCACGTCCATCCCCAGCCCTGCCCTCCCACCGGTATACCCACGTGTGGTGCCGGTCACCAAACCGTCAACCTCCTCCTCGCCTACCGTCATCTCCTCTCCGCTACCGGCTGCGGACACCCTCTCTCGTCCAACTGCCGACACCCCATCCACGTCGGCCACCGTCGATGAGGGGAGACATGACGCGCTACCTTCTGCGTCGCGCATCGGCATCGTCGACGGTCGACCTGCCGCATCTTCTGAGAACGGCGCACCTGGTATGCAGAAACAGGCAGGGGAGCACATGACAGGGGAGCAGTTGACAGGGGAGCAGATCAGCGACAGTTGTGGAGGTCATCGGCGAAGCTGCAGGGGAGTCATATGGAGACAGTTCTTTGAGCGTTGTGGTGGAAGTCAAGCTGCCGACACGGCACTCCACCCGCTCCAACTTTGGTGTGCCTCCACAGAAGTGGGCTGATGTGTGCCCGGTATTCGCTAACACGCTTCTCGATGACGCAAACGCGGATACCACGCTGCCGGAACTGGATCCCGATATGCACGCTGACCCTGAACGACGGTGAGATATCTCCACGATGACCGTCAAGGAAGCGCTTGCGAGCTGGAGGGGGAAGGCGGTTAAGGCAGCAATGGAGGAGGAGATGCGCAGCCTTCTTGCCAACCGAACATGGGAGCTGGTGCCTCGACCGCGCAGAGTCAATGTCATGAAGAACCGGTGGGTTCTTACGACAAAGTACAACGCCGACGACACGGTCGCCCGTGAAAAGGCACGTCTCGTCGTGAAGGGATTAACGCAAATCTATGACGCGGATTACAATGAGACGTATTCACCAGTCGGCAGCTACGTTACGCTACGCATTTTCCTCTCCATCGTCGCGGTACTCGATCTGCACGTCATGCAGCTGGACATGAAAAACGCATACCTGCAGAGCAAATTGGACCGAGTTCTGTACATGGAGCAGCCAGCTCACTTCAACGACGGTACATCTCGCGTGTGCAAGCTTCAGAAGAGCTTGTACGGACTCAAACAGAGTCCACTGCTGTGGTATTCGGCGCTCGACATCGTACTCATTGGCGGCGGGTGGAGCAAGAGTCAGGTTGACGAAGTGCTCTACTTTAAGTTCGGTGCTGATGGAGTCGGTTGCTGGCTGCTGGTGTACGTTGACGATTTGCTCGCCGCAAGTAGCAGCCTCGAGATGCTGAAGGACCTCCGTGAGCTTCTGCAAAACGCATTCGAGCTGCGGGAATAACTCCCGTGCAGAAGTATTTGGGGCTGGAGATAGTACGGGACAGGTCTGCGCGCAAGCTGTGGCTGCACCAGAGCACATAAGTGGACAGGCTACGTCGCCACTTTGTGGACGAAGAGCAGACAGGTTGCCGCCCGAAAACGCCTATTTCGGTCGACGCGTACACCGAGTTGACGTTTGACGACGAAGAATACCAAGCTCGTGAAGAGGAGGAGTACCGCCAGAAAGTGGGTTCGCTCCAGTTTGCCGCGACCACGACCCGTCCCGACATTGCGTACGCATGCAGCAAGTTGGGCTCGGGGTTGACAATTCGCAGTGACCAGCACTGGAGGGAGCTGGACCACTGCATTGACTACGTGGTGAACATCCGAGATTTCGCCCTCGAATTTGGTGGTGGACCGGACACTCTGCGCCTGGTGGGGTATGCGGATTCCGATGACGCGGGTGACAGGCAGACGCGCAGCAGTACCAGCGGATACGTTTTTGTGCTTGGCGGAGCTGCCGTTTCGTGGGCAAGTCAGAGGATTAAATGCATGATTCTTTCCTCAACGGAATCCGAATACATAGCTGCAACGGAGGCTGGCAAGGAGGCGCGCCGTTTGCGCTTTCTACTCGCTGAATTTTGGCTTCTCGATGCCGGGGTGCCAACTGTCATCCACGTGGACAACTCATCTGCGATTGCTGTTGCGGAAGGGCTGGGGCTCAAGGGGAGTCTCAAGCACATGGAGAGGCGTTACATCTGGCTGCAGCAGATGGTGAAGCGCAAGAAGCTCGCGCTTACGTACATTCCGACGAGCGAGCAACCCGCGGACTATCTCACAAAGGCATTGCATTCCCCGGCATTCAAGCGTTGCGCTGTCGCTGTTGGGCAAGTCGAACTTGCAGACGACGAGCGTGACAATGAGCAAGAATAGGTGCCATGTCCTTCAACATGGCTGGTGCGGTGAGTATGCGTGTGCGGAAACACGCGGACGAGTTTCAGAATCGTCACCCTGTTGTACTCTATTATTTCCTTTTCGCTTTGTGTGGTGTGCTAACTCCTCAGTTGCCCAGGCACGAGCAGGGCAGGGGAGTGTTAAGGTGAAGCCCTGCACGCGCCTGGTTTTGCGTGTAGCAGCCCTATGCGATGTAGCGAGGTTTCGCATACCGCATACCGGAGCTTCGGTATTCACCGAGTACACTCCAATAGTGCACTTCGGTGTGCACTGTTTAACACAGAACCGAAATGGAGGGAAGTGACGACATTGCAAAAACGAGTATGTGCAGCTGTCTGTTGCGAGCACCTGCACATACTGACGCGATGTCTTCGGGACACCACCCCCAGACTGACGGACAGACCGAGCGACTCGATCAGATGATTGAACAGTTACTACGGCAACTTGTAAAGATGATGCCAGCCATTGGGATCTACAGTTACCGACGCTTGAGTTCACTTATAACAATGCATCACACGCAACCACAGGGAAATCTCCTTTCTTCCAGTGTTACGGACGAGAACCACTTACACCACAGCAGCCAACCACACCGGCACACGTCCCAACCGCACATACCGTGCAGCAACTATGGGAGAAGACTCAGTGGCGTCTCACCACAATGCAGAACTTCTAGAAGAGGTATGCAGATCGACAGCGACGAGACCGCTCAGTAGCAGTCGGAGATCAGGTGCTTCTCGCCACATGCAACTTGGACTTCTCTCATCTACCGTCCAAGCTCCGGCCTCGATTTTGTTGAGGCGATGGTGATTTTGACTCCAGTGACATTCCGCTTGCGCTTACCAACTACGTGGAAGCTTCACAATGCTTTTCATGTACAGCTACTGAAGCCCTAGAAGAACCCCAATCACCAGTTCCAGGGACGACAGCTACTGCCACCACCATCTGTTTTCGTAGAGATGAACCAGAGCACGAGGTGGAACGAGTTCTTGTTCATTGACGTAGACACGGCAATACGCTCGAGTTTATGATACGCTAGAAGGGATATGACACGTCGGAGGACACTTGAGTTGCAAAAGTTGATATGGGCAATGCATGCCGTGCTCTCAACAATTATCTTGTCACATAGAGTGTTTCTCACGCCACGCAGCTTTAAGGGGGGGACGTGTGAGAGTACGACGGCCGTGCCTACTGAGATTTACTTATATTTACTTTACCTTGCATTATCTTGCTTAGTTTTGTTTTAACTTGCATGCTTTTGCTTAATTTCCTAGTTTCGTTGCTTAACTAAAGTTATTATAGTTATAGGCACCGAAATAGGTTGTGTGCACCAAATTCAGTGCTTTTCGGTTGCCATCGAATTACTTCTACCGAATTTGGGAAGGATCCATTTGGGATGCTTCGCGACCATCGGAACCTTCACGTAGCACCTGGTTACCTTGCCTTGTGTCGAGCCTATATATATCTCGTGTTTTACATAGGTGATCAATCAATCATTTCTGAACCAGTTCCTCGATCCTCACAGGGGAGCTTCACAATCCCCCGCATCAACGTGTCGTCCTACGGAAGGCCCTCGAGGACATGCGTGATGTACGACGGCATCGAATAGTCGACTCATCCCATCCGCAAGTCGGACAAAATCTGTTGCGCGCGGTTGAAGTATGTCGTTTCCGACTTATGCTTGCCCATACTAAGGTTGGTCAACCACTACTCAGGTTGACTGATGAAGAGGTGGTCAGGCGCCTTGTTCGTCTTCATGATGAACGGCCAGGCTTCGATTCTAGCGTCTTCACTAAGCCGGCAAGGCTTCCAGGCCACTGTCGGTGAACTTCCTCAGCTGCACAGTCTTTAGCTGTAGCTCAATCAACTCCACCCACATCGTTAGGTCATGTCGACTTTTGAGCACCTTGGGCACGGGTATTTTTTCCGGCGAAAACTTGAAGTAGCTGTACATTGGGGCGATGCTGCCGTCTCGCCCGTCTGACATGTTCAACACCCACGTTGACCCTGCTCTACTTCGCCGGGTAGCGACGTCGATCATCGATGATGCCTCGCGCACTCCCCGCAGTTGCTGACCGCAGGACTTGCGCATGCGTCCCACCAACGTCAACGATGTCAGCTCTGACATGTCTTTGAATCACTTTGTGCACCACCCTTGGACCTCCGTCATCGAGGAGGTTGCCGTATCCTTTGTTGTCCCCAACATGGGGAACGACGGACTCTCTGTCGCACTTCAATACCAGGAGGTGGATGCTCGTGTCAAATAACTAAGTTAGGACGATTCTCTTTCATTGTGTAACTCATGCTAACTTCACCTACAAGTAGAAAGAACTTGCACAAGTGTTAAACAATGCCGTGATCACCCCATACATTCGTAGCCTCCCTCGCAGTCTACTCCCGTTGTACAGCGACTCCCTGGATGGTGCACCGTACAAGGCCAAGGCAAATTCGATAGAGCAAGAAAGACATTGCAACCTTAGTTGCGGAAGACGCTCGACCCGTCGTCTAGACGCTAGGCGCAAGACGCACCTTTAGATGCTAGACGCTTCGGCTAATTTTTTTTCGGGCAGCCCGAAATAGAAATTTGCCATTTCAATGCGAAATTCAATTTCGCGCCATTAGAACCCCTTCCCACCCATTTCGACCATATAAACCATCCCCCCAAGCAATTTTGAATCCCCCCCAACCAAAATTGAACACAAACACACTTCACCGCTTGGTATCTAGAAATCCCAACCTTTATTGCTCACCACCAAGATGTTGGGGAGCACAAATCCCTCATGTGTGCTCCCCATCATTCATTTCTTCCAAATCTCTTTCGAAAACCCCTAGGGTTTAGCTAATTCCTTTGCGCAACCATGTCTTCTCATAGTAATTTCCTTTGAGTTTGCTACTACTAGAGAGACATGGAAACCTAACAATGTATGATGAGATGTCAAGGTTTTTGTGAAATCTAAGAATGGGGAAAAAGTTATGGTACGGGGAAAATTTGACCCCATTGTGGCATTCGTGCATGCCCCCCACCCTCCCCATGCCCCATATATTTTTTTGGTCTGCCCGAACTTTTTTTTAGCCTGCCTGGGCTTTCGGCTTATACTGCGTCTAATCTGACTCATCTAGCGTCTAGCGTCTTAGACGCTGCGTCTAGACGGACACGTCTAAGACGCTAGACGCATCTTCCGCAATTAATATTGCAACACACCTAGCAACCTAGGAAGGTAACTTTCCAACAAAGCAAGGAAGGCTTCTTGCTAATGCTACAGCAAAGCGGCTTGCCAGTGCTGCACTAAGGTGGCCTGCCTATACTGCAATCGGAGGTGAACATGTGCGCACATGCATCACCTACCAATGTAGTTGCATGTCTGCACAGTAGACAATGGTGCGCACATCGTACACGTGATGCATACTACGCAGGTGTCGGGTTTTAGTGCACGTGATGCCATTTCTCTGTATCTACTTTCGCCAAAACCGTATGGGGCAAAATTCGCGCACATGCAGAATCTCGTCGATCAGTTATTTTGTCGACCAGCAAGACGCTGCTCAGCTGGCATCGCCGACCATTGGTCGAAGGTACGGTAGCTGCAAGATACATTGTTGCCAGACCAGATCAAAGTGCGGTGGAACGCTGCAATCCATAGCGCCCCATTTTTTACTAACTCTCTTGCTTTATAGAGTTGCATCCCACATGGTACAGAATTTATTCATGACTTGAGCAGTCTTTGTCTGTTACTCAAGCAGGAGGATGACACTAGCATAAAAATACTCCTCCATTAATTGTCAAAGGTACAGTGACATGGCAGAAATTACTAAACAACGGTAGGGGCTACTAAAACATCTATAACAATTAAAAATTCTGAGTCCTGCCAATGATCTAATCTCTCCAACTACCATATTGTATATTTTGTGTATTTATTCACCATGACTGACCTAAAGCAATAAATTGTCAAAATTAGTATGGTAACTAACAGATATACATTCTGTCATCATACACAACAACTTGAACTGGCAAGGGCTGGTGTTGATTTTTGTTCGAGGTTGATACACGTTGATACCTGCGTGACCCGTGCAAAGGGATAGGGGAGTGAGGGAGAGAGGAGGAAGGGGTGAGGGTTGAGGGCTGAAGAAAAACGCATCCAATGCTGTCTAGGCCATAGGCAAGCTGTGATAACCTTGTAATATGCATATATAACATGGTCCATTCGTAAACCTTGCGAAACCATGTAATAAATGGTATCATGGGCAACGAACACATGGCAATGGGAAAGGGCACACCTTGCGATGTCGAGAGTGTATCATGTCGTAAAGTTGCTTGCTCTCCTTGGCGATGCACTGGAATGCCTCCTCGACGTTGATGTCTGCTTTAGCAGACTGGATAAGAGTAAAACAGGGTAGGGATTGGGATTGTGCCATTATGAACAATTGATCCAAAAAAATTCTGTGTGAATGCAATGCCAGATCCATGCGTATGTAGTCAACAGAATCCGAGGGAAAGGAAAAGAAAAAAACTTACGGTTTCAAAGAAGCTGACATTGTACTCGTTAGCCAGTTGCTGCCCTTGTTCCTTGCTGATAACCTTATGCACAGGAAGGAGGACAAGGGTCAGAGAGTGGGAGAGAGGGGAGAGAAAGAGCGATAGAGAGAGAGAGAGAGAGAGAGAGAGAGAGAGAGAGAGAGAGAGAGAGAGAGAGAGAGAGAGAGAGAGAGAGAGAGAGAGAGAGAGAGAGAGAGAGAGAGAGAGAGAGAGAGAGAGAGAGGGAGAGAGGGAATGTTAACATTGGGCTTTCTCTTCAGAATTTTCTTGGAAGCCAGAGTTCACAACAGGCTGAAGCATGGTTCATGGTAAGTTGTGTTGAACAACTTACCCTCCGGTAGTCCATGTCAGCCTTGTTGCCGACAAGAACCACACGCACTCCGTGAGTCGAATGCTCCTCAATGCTCTTTATCCACCCTCGCACATCTGTGCACACATGCACAGAAACAGCGGTTAGATATAATTAAATTAATGATGGAAAATACACAAACGAATGAGAGAGTATATGGCAAGGGCTTACTGTTGAATGATTTCGGGTCGGTGATGTCGTATACGAGAATGATCCCATGAGCGTTCCGGTAGTAGGCTGCAAAGAGTCAGCACAAAAGAGCACGCATGAACGAGCACATTAAGAATGGTTGTAAGCACAGTTAACAAACTCGGCAGATCCAGCTACGCTTGCCAATTGAACAATATGAATCACAGAACACGGATCATGGCCACATCTACCTTCAGTGATGGTGCGAAATTTCTCCTGCCCAGCTGTATCCCATATAGACATCTTCACCGGTTCACCATCGATTTCCATTGTGCGGATCAAGAAGTCAACTCTGCAGTCAATAAAGGGAATGTGGGGCATTTTACATAATCAGAAACCACATAGTTGAATATTCGCCATAATTCCTCAACCAAACTAGGAGCATTAGTACTGCTTGTGTGTGCATGTGAGTGTGTGGCTGAGCGTGAATCATTATGAGCGTGTTAGTTAATGTGCATATAAGTGTATGTGCTGGTCTGAGTTGGAGCAAGGGAGAGAGGAGGTACGGAAGGAGTGGGGAAGGATCAAGGGGTAAGGGGAAGAGGACAATGAGAGAATGATAGTGAGAGAGCGGGAAGAGGGGAAAAGAAAATCTGTGTTGTTCGTACCCAATTGTGGATGTGAGGTCGCTTCGAAAATTGTCTTCTGAAAACCGGAGAATAAGACTGCTCTTTCCCACAGCTGCCAAGAACCACACGGAGAAATGAAGGACGCAGAGAGGGGTTTTGGATTCTGATTTCTGAAAGAGATAGGACACTCGGTTATGTATGTATGTTGCAATTTTGGATGTGAACGCTACACGTGTAAGCTTTAAAAAAGAAATTGCTGCTAAACCAGCTACTATAAATGCGAACTGAAGATACAATAAAACAAAATATAGATGGCTTGGGCCAAATTCTCGGAATGCTATCAGATAATTGCATGCACTGATAAGTTAATTCCGCAGATACTACGTACCACTGTCTCCGATAAGGAGAATCTTGACCGCTGCAGCAAGTTTGCTCTTCTGTCCTCTTGACGCGCCAGAGTCCTTCATGACGTTATTTTGGTAACCCATCCTTGGCATATCTCGGACCTTATTGCTCCTCCCACCGCTAATCCTTGACATAGGTTCACAGTCTTCTCTCTGTTCGGAAAAAGGGAGTTCGGTACGTCGATTTTTGCTTCTAGGGTGGTATAAACGCTGGACTGGACTAGGGTCTGGCGTTGGCTTTCTTACTGACTGCAATGCCGGTCGGAAGAGAAATTATGAGCTAAAAGAGTGACGTTGAATTCAGGAATTTCTGTTGGATGCTGCTGGCTGCCAGAATACATTCACTAATTTGTGCAACCTCGCGAGTCGCGAAAATCGCCGATGTGTCTTGCTGAATTCAGATTCTTCTTCGGGAAAGTCAGGCGTGTTTACCTTGACGACCACGCTTGACCAGTCCGTGGCAAATATATTTCAACCAATCATGTGATGATCCAACCAACAACACTCACGCAATGTTTGTTTGGCGATGCGGGGCAATGCCTTGTCCGAGCGGGTCACGTAGCGTTCGCAATTGCCTGAGCCTCTCATGTTACTTCGCCGTTTCTGGTTACTGGCGTGGCTCCGTTGTCAAAGCCAGTTGACCTGCAGTGAAACTGGCTGAAAGTCGCCGAACTCAATATAGCATCCTTCACTAATTTATGCATCACTTGTTGAGCATTCAGCTAAATATTAAATCCCAGCCTACATATCAACAAGGTTATGCAGATGTCTGCTCATGAAACAGACAGTGGCCCAGCGTTAATAGCATGCCGGTCTTCCATGGACGTATTATTTCACATCAGACAGCATACAATCCTGAACCAGACTTCTCATACATGTTGCTACATCTAATCACCACTGCTCTATTTCTTCCATTCCTCGGGATTGTAAGAGGGCGGTGGGCGTGGCACAATGCTCTTCTTCCACGCGCGGTCCGCCTTTCGCGACTCCCTCTTCCCAACGCCCTGCTCCAACTCCCTCTCCCTCCTCACAGTCAGCATCCGTGCGATCTGCCAGAGACAGAAAAGTGATACAAATGGGACAATTTTGAAACCAGCATACGAAGAAGCACTCTATATGGCATGTCCTGCCATGAGACAACTCCACAATATCTGTGCATGAGCAATTTCCAGAGCCACCTCAGTGAAGCTGGCAACATAGCCGCCCATACCAGCCCATAAGTAATAACCCATCCATTGTCCACAGTACGTCCGTCCCACAGTGCATCGCACAGTAACTCAATCTCCCCCCTAGTAATGAGCTCGTGCCCATGAGCCTGCGCCGATGGGCCTGCACGGATGGGCCGGTGCGCAGACCACCTATTCCTTCCCTCGCTTTCTTCGCCTGAGCCCTTTTCCCTCCTCAATCTCCGCTGTCCTCATCCCACGGATTTCCCCAACCGCACTCTTCGCCTTTCTTCTCCCTCCTACCGCCAGCTCTCGACCCCTCCCAAGCTCCATCGCTTGCCACCCCTCGTCCATTCATCGTTCCCCTCTCCCCTTCATCTGCAGACTTTCCAACCCGTTCCCACTACCCCCCTTCCACCATTCCCCCCTTCCATCCCCATGTCCCCCCTTCCCCCCTTCCCTCCCTATTTTCCTCACCCGTGTTCCCCCCACCCAAAATCTCCCGGAAGATTCTTACCCGCTTGTGGATGCGGCCGAACTCGCTGGGCTTGAACTCGAGGCGCGTGGCCTGCTTGGCGCGCAGCAGGAAGAGCTCGCCCTTGAGGTCCACCACCGCCTGCTCGATCTCCGCCGTCCCCATCCCGCGGATCCCCCGCTCCCCACTCTCCGCCCATTTTCCGCCGCTGCCTCCACCTCTCACTCCCTGCCCCGCTAGTCCCTTGCTACCCTTCTCCCCTTCACCTGTTGCCCTTTCCCCCACCCGCAAATTCCGAGAAGCTTCTCACCCGCTTGTGGATGCGGCCGAACTCGCTGGGCTTGAACTCGAGGCGCGTGGCCTGCTTGGCGCGCAGCAGGAAGAGCTCGCCCTTGAGGTCCACCACCGCCTGCTCGATCTCCGCCGTCCCCATCCCGCGGATCTCCGCCAGCTCCTCCTGCTTCTTCACCGCGCTCACGCGCACCGCGCCGCCGGATGCGGCGCGAGACGCGGAGGTGCTGGAGCAGGCGAGGGACGGGAGCGAGAGGCGCTGGCTGCTGACGTGGCAGCTACGGGAGCTGGATAGGTTTGCCAGCCTGGCAGCCTGGGGAGGGAGCAAGTGGGGGTGGATGGGTGGATGGGTGGGGGGAAGAGGGGAAAGAACGTGAGGAGACCAGAAGGTATAAAGAAGTGGCTGCGGTGTTAGATGAGTGAGGCGTGAATACGTGATATTCGCAAAAAGGAGGGGGCTGGGATAGAAGCGGGAGCGGGATTCGAGAGCAGCCGAAGGGACCAGTATACGCCAGCAAGGGGGATGAACGTTCCTCATCACCCGTACTGAGAAGTAAGCTGAGACCGAGGGCATATCGGCAACTCAACACCGCTGGTGCTCAAGTTAGTGTTGTGGTCCGACGCGCTGACGACAAACTCGTTTAGAATCTGTACGATTGAGGCATCTCTACAGTATACTTTACGCACGCTCTGTTATGTTGTGATCCGGCAGTCGGAGACTCGCTAAACCCTGCATAATTCACCACTGGACGAGGAAGCGGTCCTAATCAGAGAGCTTTGCGACTACTGCAAACGACTCGTTGTAACGAATGCAACGAGATTCCGAAGTCAGAAAACTAAGGGAAACCCTAAAAAACGAGGTATCGACCAGACATCGTGCGAGCCGGAAAAGACAGGGAAGAACCGGAGATGGACTAGCGTAACCGTTAACCTGCACCAAATGATGACAATGCACTCGCGTCAGAAACTTTTTTATCTGTGAAAACAATCAAGGCTTCACAATGGAGCTAAGGAGGTTTCACAGCGAAACCACGATGGCCAAATGCTGATGGCATTAGCGAAGCACGAGCGCATTCTTTCTAGCCGTGCTCCCTCACCGTGCAGGCTGAGGCTTGCTGCAAGCAGGAAAGCGACGAGGACGCCATGGCTCCGCGCGACGATCAAACCACGCGCAGTTTAGGTTGACCAAAATAAGTTCCTGCTTCCTAAGCAGCTGAAGGTCACAAGTAGATGGGTGGGCTGCGAATGGAGGAACTAGAGGCAAGGCCAGGTCTCACAACAGCAGGGGTTGTCTACAACATAAAAACGGTTGACTCTGGTTTAGAATCGGTTCACAACGGTACGAAAAAGAACCAGCCTGGTCGGGATGGATTGATGAGATGCTGACGTGGAACGAGAAAACGTGGAGCTAGGCTGGGAGCATCCTCCATATTGTAGGTGTCTATAGCAGAATTCGTAATGTTCAAACTAGACGGAGGCTACCGTATGTTCAGTTGGCAGGTAATTTGGAACACTTTGATGAATATTCCGGGTCGAGCTTTGGTAACCAGCTAATCCTAAAATCGGAGAGCCTTCTACAGGAGGAAGCGGGTCATTCGAAGGGAGCATTCATGGACATGGAAGTTTGACAACGACCTATGTCAACAGGCTGGATGAGATGAGTGGAGAAAACACCCGTATTGTACAGCTCATTCGATGAACACGTACTGAACACAAAATAAACTTCCGAGATTTGATGTTCCAAATCGAACAGCTGCTGCACTGTTGCCAGGGGAACTGCCACGTTGCCACCAATTGCCACCAGGTGCCACCATTTGGGAGTGCGGGACAACTTCGTGAAATCTTCCACACCACACTAGACTTTTTGCAACAATATTCAGCTGTTGCCGCCAAGGTCAGGACAGGAACAAATTCTGTGTGCATTTCCGGGTCTAGTTTTATGGACAAATGATAGAATGAACTACCTTTTGATCGGAAAACCGTGGCAGGTGCCGGTTTTCGAGGTGTACGGAACCCGCCCTGACACCTCCAATTTTCTGTCTGACACCAGAGCGGGAACCCTCTGTTCATACCAAGCTGAATTTGAGGAAATGTGAATGATTGGAAGCAATTATTTTCAGCCTTGTCTACAGTGCGTTGCGACCACCACAGACCACACGTGTCCAAACTTCGGAAGGTGCGGAGAACAAAAGTACAGTAACTTGCATTGGGGACTGCCCAGACCAACAAAAAGACAAAACTACTGGTTTGGCCATAGCGCAGTCCATCCTTCGCTTCCATCTCCCCCTCGTTCCCGCCAACGAACTGACTGCACAACTGTACTGTACTGTTCAGACTTTTTAGGGACAGGTAAAAGAACAGAACAGAAAGGTAGGTGGGTTTCTTGCTCTACTGTACAAAAATAGGTCTGCTGCCAAGCTCTGCTCTGCTGCTGCCTACGTTCCTCGGCATCCCTCGTTTCCTTGACATCTCTTCGTTCCCCGCTCTCGCTCTCCGCGTCCAGCCGCCTGCATTTCGATTCTCGTCGCACCACCGCGTTTCATTCTCCCGTCCTGAGTCGATCCGAAGCTCCCATTCCGAAGCTTCCCATCCCGAAGCTCGCACACCGAAACTCGCACTCCTAGCTTGCACTCCGAAACTCGCACCCCGAAGCTCGCACTCCGAAGCTCGCATTCCGAAGCTCGCACTCCGAAGCTCTCGTTCCGAAGCTCGCACCCCGAAGCGCACTCCGAAGCTCGCACTCCGTAGCTCGCACTCCGAAGCTCTCGTTCCGAAGCTCGCACTCCGAAGCGCACTCCGAAGCTCGCACTCCGTAGCTTGCACTCCGAAGCTCGCGCTCCGAGCTCGCATTCCGCCTCGCAAGTGACACAGCCGCGTCGCCCGTAGTACTAGCCACGGATTCGACACAATGGAAAGTGACGTAGTGAGAGCGTGACGTAGTTCAAGAGTGACACTATGGGGAGTGACGCTATAGGGGGTGAAGTCATGGGTAGCAGTAGCAGGAGTGACGTAGGAGGGAGTGACGTAACAGGGAGTGTTACAAACGGAGGCCTTTCCCAGCGTGCTTCAGGCCGGCAATGGCGGAGACGGCAGCGGCAGGAGCGGCTATGGTGTATTTTCGTGCTCGTGCTTCTCTTGCTCGCGCCGACAGTACAGTACCATCGCCAGCACCCTCAGCAGCTGCAGCACCAGCGGCAGCAGCAGCGCATGCAGCAGTATTACTCCGGCGCAATGGCTTCTTGGGGCACTCGCGTGTTTCCCCCAGACTGTGAGTCGCGGGTGTTTTCAGATTTTAGTCCGCGTAGTGGAAACAGTTCGCAGGTGTTTTCACATTTAGACCCCCTGTAAGGAGACGATTTTGTCCCTCGACTCAAAAGCAGCAGCAGCAGCGCCTGCAGCGGGTTTCGCACGGTTCGTTTTGAACGGTGTGCGACGCGCAGGCTGGAGCTTCGTATGGGTGGGTGGGTGGGGATGCACGGTTTGTAACGTACGGTTCGTAAAGCGGCGGCGCAGGTTGTGCGTACGGGCTGTAGCAGCGTAGAAGTTGGTAAATGACACGCTGTAGCATGTAGTCGTAGATTCTCGTTCTCAGAATCTCGACCGTTGATTCGCGGAGTGCAGCTCCCGTCAACCCTAATCGCAGCCCCACGGCTGGACCCGAAGAGTAGCATGCGTGCATTATCCCACGCGCTTCCCACCCCTCGCTCCCCCCCCACCCCGCCTTCCTCTCCCACCCTCTCCCCCGCTTTTCCTCCCGCTCCTCCCTCCCGCTCCCCTCCCTCTTTCTCTCCCCTGCCTTTTCCCCCATCCTCCTCTCACCCCACCACACCCAACAACGGCAAGCCCTGGTGGCTCTGAGGGAACCCTTCTGTTCATTGTGAACCCTAGCCGCAGCCCGGAGGCGTGCCAGACTGGGGCACGAATCGGTTAGCACATATTCTCAGTCTCCAATGATCGGTTAGCCGAACCCTCCACCCCCGTTAGAACAGGAACTCACCTCCCTGTTCATTGTGAACCCTAGCCGCAGCCCGAAGGCGTTCCAGACTGGAACACGGATCGATTAGCACAGATTCTCACCCTCCACCCCCTTCCCGAATGTCCTAGGATCGGTCAGAACAGGGACTCATCTCCCTGTTCAATGTGAACCCGTTTCCGACTGCACTGCACCCCTCACTCATCTCCTTCTCCCCTCCTCGACCCCCTTCCCGAATGCTCCCTCCCCTCCTCTCCCCTCCTCTCCCCTCCCCCTCACGCCCCCTCCCCACCACACGCAAGCAGGGAAAGCGCTGGTGACTCTGAGGGACCAGCTGACCTTCGTGAACCCTACCCGCAGCCCCAAGGCGTTCTGGAAGAGCGCGGAGAACTGCGAGGCGTTATATGGTGTCGTGTGCGACGTCAACGGTTACGTCACCGCGCTGTGAGTGGGGTGTATGCTTTGTGGTAGCAGCGGGTCATGCGGGGCTCTATGGGGTGGTCTGCGACGTCAACGGCTACGTCACCGCGCTGTGAGTCCTTTTTCTGTGACTGCAAGTTACCGCGCTGTGAGAGTGTCAACAGGCAAACCTGGTCCGGCCGTGTTATCGAGCCCTACCCGCAGGGCCGCAGCCCCAAGGCGTTCTGGAAGAGCGTGGAGAACTGCGAGGCTCTATATGGGGTGGTCTGCGACGTCATCGGTTACGTCACCGCGCTGTGAGTGGCAACACAGATGAGACGTCTCAAAACAAACGTATCTTCAAGTAGTGCGGCCGGCCCTCCTCCTCACAGCACCCCAGAGGGGGGAGGAGGGCCGGCTCTTTCCAAGAGATCAATGGTGGGGGGATTCCGATTCGAGTCAACGTGTGAGGCTCTTTTCCTCTCCTCATCTCATCTCCCCCTTCACCACCCCTTTCACTGCTCCCCTCCGCTCCCGTCCGCTCCCCTCTCCACTGCAGCACCCTAGTGGGAGTGGTGGGGCCACTACCAGACGCCATAGGGAACCTTCCTTCACTCTCCTTCCTGTAAGCTTCTCCGTCACTGCTCCGCTCTGCCCCCCTGCTCTGTACCCTCTGCTTTTCATTCGCTTCCTTCAAGAATCAGCTGCATTTCGAAGTCATTCAGTTCAGCTATGTTGGCCGACTTTTGCTAGTTTTGAGTCGACCAAAAACTACGCATTTCGAAGTCATTCAGCTATATTGACCATCTTCTTATGCTTCTCCTCCGCTGTTCCACATCCCCTTTGTAAGCAGATCCATTGTCAGCAACCTGACGAGCCTTCCCTCCACCCTTGTTCAGCTCAGCTCCACACTCACGGCTCTGTACGCCCTCTTCCCCTCGTCACCCTCACACACACTGTAATTCACTCTCTCACGCACTCACTCGCTCACTCACTCATCATGTGTTTCCCTATATCACGGCCCTTTACTCTACTCTTGCACAGCTCAACATGTGCCTGTCCCCTCTCTGACACCATTCCTACTCTTGTGACTCTCCTGCACTCCACCGCAGCCATTTGGGCTTTAACAACCTAGCTGGAACCTTCCCTTCCGTTGCGTTGCGGCTGTTGCAACTGCGCACACTGTAAGACGGGCTGCTCTCTGCTCTGCTGCATGGCACCAGCACTTGCATGGTACCTTGCTGTCGTTCCCTCGAAAGCGGCCTAGGCATGTCATTCCCTTCTGCTGTGACTAGGATGTTGCAACTGCGCACACTGTAAGACGGGCTGCTCTCTGCTCTGCTGCATGGCACCAGCACCTGCATGGCACTGGCACTTGCTGTCATTCCCTCTGAAGATGCCTAGGAGGCATGGCATTCCCTTCCGCTGTGTAGTCACACAGACTGCCTAGGCTGCTGCACCTGCGCACACTGTAAGATGGGCTGCTCTGCTGCATGGCACTGGTATGGGATTGGCATGGGACTGGCACCTCACTTGCGTGGCATTGACATGCTGTTTTGTTTAGTCGACTCAAAGGTCACTTTGCTTGGCGGCATTTGCACGGCATTTGCATGGCTTTTTAAGGCGCCTTTAAATATCGGCATTTGCACCGCGTCTGCATGGAATTCGCAGACCATTTACGTGGGTTGGTGTCTTCCCTTACCCCCCAATCCGGCTCAAACCATCTCACAGGGAGCATACCCACTGGCCTCCCCATTTTCTCTTGCATTCATTACACATTCTCCTCTCTTTCCCTTTCCTGTTCTCCTTTTACTCTCTGCTGCCCCTCATCCCCCAGCAATCTCGCTCAGAACCAGCTTACAGGAAACATCCCCACTGGCCTCGCAAGACTTTCCCGCCTGGCTTTCCTGTAAGTACCCGTGCCAAGCCGTGCCATCATGCCATGCCATGCCATCCCATGCCATGCCATGCCTTGTTTCAAATGTGTGTGAGCTGCATCTGTGAGAGGACTTATGCTTTCCTAACCCTTCTCCCTTCTCTCATCCCTCCCCTCCTGCGCAGCCGTTTGGATGGCAATCAGTTTACAGGCCCCATTCCCTCGCAGCTCTACTCCCTCACCAACATCTCTTACCTGTTCGTAACTAGTCTTCTCATCCCTGTCTCTTCCCCAACTGCTTTCAGTACCATCTCAAGCCTTCATTCCCTCGCATCTCTACTCAGTTTGTTCCACCCTTCCCTCCCTTCCACTCTGTTCAATCATTCGATCTCTGTCGAGAGACCTTCCGAGAAGTCTCAAGCCCCATGCCCTCGCAGCTATAGTACTTGTTTGTACCTTTTGGAGCGCCTTATAAAAAACTCACGTCATCTCTCCCCTCTCCTCTCCTCTCCTCTCCTCTCCTCTCCTCTCCTCTCCTCTCCTCTCCTCTCCTCTCCTCTCCTCTCCTCTCCTCTCCTCTCCTCTCCTCTCCTCTCTTCTCATTTCCTCCTCTCTCTCTCCCCCTGCCCTCCAGCTCTCTCCGTTCCAACCGTCTCTCTGGCAGCATTGCACCGCAAGTGTCTAATTTTAAGGCCCTGCAACTGCTGTGAGTTGCCTTAAAGCCCGAGTCTCAACTTATCGCCTGCAGCTGGTGCTGTGAGATAGCAGATGCGGATCTATTCCAATTTGCAGCAGCTGTGCCTTATTGATGTAGGCAATGTTATACAGAAGCCACAGCTGCTACGAACCCCAGTTGCTTCTAGAATCCCAGGGACCACATTGTGTGTCGTTCAGGGACCACATTGTGTGTCATTCAGGGACCACATTGTGTGTCATTCAGGGACCACATTGTGTGTCATTCAGGGACCACGTTGTGTGTCGTTCAGGGACCACATAGTGTGTCGTTCCCTGTCATTCCTTGTGAAAAAGGGCCAAGCGATTCAGATGCCGACGCAGCACACATGTCATGTCTATATTACATGTGCTTGTTGTACGTGCTTTGCGGTGCTATGTTCGCATGTCATGCTGGCATGTGATGGCACGGCATGGCATGGCACGGCATGGCATGGGATGGCATCGCATGGCATGACAGGGATTTGAGAGACAACATGCTGACGTCATCCATCCCATCCACCCTGCCTGCATGTGTCAAGCTCTTCTGGCTGTAAGTGGAGGTTGAGTTGAGAAGCAGGCTGGAAATGAGGCCGAATCTGAGGCTACTCTTGAGAGGATTTTTTAGGCGCCTAAAAAATCATCCCATCCACCCTGCCTGCATGTTTCAAGCTCTTCTGGCTGTAAGTGGAGGTTGAGTTGAGAAGCAGGCTGGAAATGAGGCCGAATCTGAGGCTACTCTTGAGAGGATTTTTTAGGCGCCTAAAAAATCATCCCATCCACCCTGCCTGCATGCGTCAAGCTCTTCTGGCTGTAAGTGGAGGTTAAAAATGAGACTAGCTGGTTTTGGAAAAAACTCCTTAAAAGCTGACTACTCTTAGTGGAGGCTTAAAACGAGAAGACTCACTCACGTGAGTTGCCTCAAATGAAAGCAAGCACGTTCATTCCACCACCTCTTCTCCGTCCCTCCCTCGTTCATTTTTTCAACCCTTCACAATAAGGCTGTTGCCTCCATTCCAGCCGATTTCTCATTCGACTCAGGAATAAACAGATCACCACCTTTCCTTTCCTCCTTTCCACTGCTTCCCTTGTTGCCTTCCTTGTCGCCCCATATGAGCTAACAATCGCATTTTGGCCTATCGTCATCCCTCTCTATTCTCACCCCTCTCAGCTATTGTCCTTCTTTCCCTCTGTCCCCATCGTCCCTGCCAGCTATCTGAGCAACAATCGACTCACGGGTTCAATTCCTGCCGCCATCGGCAAACTATCCAGGCTTAGATTCCTGTGAGTCATCTGATACATGTTAAAGCCTCTTTGTTTGATTCACCTTTTCGCTTCTTCTTTCTTTGTTTCTTCCACCATATGCCTAGATTGGATTGGGGCAGCCACCGCTGCGTTACAATCCGGAACTTTTGAGACGTGGGGGGTCCACGTGTAAACAGAGTTGTTTTGAGAAGTTAGTCCACGTGGGTCTCAAAACAAATTTTGGGAAGTGGGGGTCCTCTCCTTACAATCTTTACATAGGTGGGCAGCCACCGCTGCGTCCTCAAAAGTCAATCCAGAACTTTCTTTCTTGTCACCCTCCCCCCCCCACTCCCCCTCCTTTCCCCTTCCTTTCCCCTTCCTTTCCCCTTCCTTTCCCCTTCCTATCCCCTTCCTTTCCCTTTAAACCCCTACCCTGCTCCCCACTCTTCCTCCCACGACCCCTTCCCTACCCGCCGAACCTCACTCACTCTCCCTCTCCTCCTCACTCGCCCATCCCCCCCTCTGAAAGAAACTAGGAGCTATGGAAACTTGAGGAAGAATTGTTGACATTAGCTCAAGAGAGCACAAGGTTATACAAGGAAGAGAAGGTTGGAGAGGAACACCAAACCTAGCACATAAGACACCAAGACCAAGTAGGCTAGTGGGAGGAAGGACCATCCAACCAACCCTAGTGGGGTGGTGGCCAACCAACCAAAGTTGGTTGCCCCACTTGGCCAACAAGGTTGGAGCCAAGTCTAAGCTAGGATATTTGGGTTCACCCCAATTAGGGTGTCTACCTGCAGTACACCCAAAACTAGAGCCTAAACCAACCCAACTGTTCACCACTCTTGGTGTACAGTCACAAGTGTTCGCATGCTATATTATATAGATTCTAACACCCTCACCCTTCCTGCTTCAGGCTAATAGATTCCAACCGCCTCTCTTTCACTATGCCTGCATCCTCCTCTGCTCTCCCCTGCCCTCCTGCCGCTTGCTCTCTTTCCCTTCCATCCCCCCCTCACCCACCCTGCTGCAGACTACTAGATTCCAACCGCCTCTCTTTCACTATGCCTGCCTCCCTCTCTGCTGCGTTTTTAGTCGACTCAAATCACCTCTCCTTGTCTCACTCTACCATCACCCCTCACCCACCCTGCTGCAGACTACTTGATTCCATTTTTGAGTCGACTAAAAAATCCCCTCACCCACCCTGCTGCAGACCACTTAATTCCAAGAATCCAACCACCTCTCTTCAGATGTCTCAAAACTTGCGTCTCCCTTCCATCTTCCCCTCACCCACCCTGCTGCAGGCTGATAGATTCTAACCGCCTCTCTTCATCTCTGCCTGCCTCCCTCTCTGCTCTCTCCCTGCTCTCCCACCTGTGAGTACTGCCCTCGGTTCAGGGCGGTGCAGTTGGGCTAAGAGCTCTGTTCCGCTTCCCTGCCGTTTTTCCCATGCCAGTACTGCCAGCAAATATCGCCTTCAATGTCACCTCCTCTTCCTCCTCTTCCTCCTCTTCCTCCTCTTCCTCCTCTTCCTCCTCTTCCTCCTCTTCCTCCTCTTCCTCCTCTTCCTCCTCTTCCTCCTCTTCCTCCTCTTCCTCCTCTTCCTCCTCTTCCTCCTCTTCCTCCTCTTCCTCCTCTTCCTCCTCTTCCTCCTCTTCCTCCTCTTCCTCCTCTTCCTCCTCTTCCTCCTCTTCCTCCTCTTCCTCCTCTTCCTCCTCTTCCTCCTCTTCCTCCTCTTCCTCCTCTTCCTCCTCTTCCTCCTCTTCCTCCTCTTCCTCCTCTTCCTCCTCTTCCTCCTCTTCCTCCTCTTCCTCCTCTTCCTCCTCTTCCTCCTCTTCCTCCTCTTCCTCCTCTTCCTCCTCTTCCTCCTCTTCCTCCTCTTCCTCCTCTTCCTCCTCTTCCTCCTCTTCCTCCTCTTCCTCCTCTTCCTCCTCTTCCTCCTCTTCCTCCTCTTCCTTCTCTTCACCATTCCCCCTCCTCTTTCCTGCCCTCATCCCGCATGCACCAATCTCAGCAGCAACACTCACCCGAATCGCACCCCTCTCTGCCCCTCTCTGCCCCTCTCTGCCCCTCTCTGCCCCTCTCTGCCCCTCTCTGCCCCTCTTCCGGGGTCTCTGCTCCTGTACCCTTCTCCTGAACTCCCATCCCTCACACAGCGATGCCAGCAACTACACTCTCACTGGCCCATCCCACCCTCAGCACCCTCACTGCCTGCCCCTCTCTGCCTTTCTCCATCCCTCTCCACCCGTCTCCGTTCCATTCTCTTCCCCTTCCTTCCCCTTCCTACCCCTTCCCCCACACCAGCAATGCCAGCAACTACCCTCTCACCGGCCCCATCCCTCCCACCCTCAGCACGCTCTCTGCCCCTCACTGCCGCTCTCCACCCCTCTCCACCCCTCTCCACCCCTCTCCCTTCTTTCTCCTGTCCCCTTCCCTCACACCAGCGATGCCAGCAACAACACTCTCACCGGCCCCATTTCTCCCGGCCTCAGCACCCTCACTGCCCTTCTCTGCCTCCCTCCACCCCTCTCCATCCCTCTCCACCCCTCACACCAGCGATGCCAGCAACAACACTCTCACCGGCCCCATCCCTCCCGGCCTCAGCACCCTCACTGCCCTTCTCTGGCTCCCTCCACCCCTCTCCATCCCTCTCCATCCCTCTCCACCCCTCACACCAGCGATGCCAGCAACAACACTCTCACCGGCCCCATCCCTCCCGGCCTCAGCACCCTCACTGCCCTTCTCTGCCTCCCTCCACCCCTCTCCATCCCTCTCCACCCCTCACACCAGCGATGCCAGCAACAACACTCTCACCGGCCCCATCCCTCCCGGCCTCAGCACCCTCACTGCCCTTCTCTGCCTCCCTCCACCCCTCTCCATCCCTCTCCACCCCTCACACCAGCGATGCCAGCAACAACACTCTCACTGGCCCCATCCCTCCCGGCCTCAGCACCCTCACTGCCCTTCTCTGCCTCCCTCCACCCCTCTCCATCCCTCTCCACCCCTCACACCAGCGATGCCAGCAACAATACTCTCACCGGCCCCATCCCTCCCGGCCTTGGCGAGCTCTCCTACCTCGCTTATCTGTAAGCCCCTCATTGCACCGCACCACACTGCATCCCTCTTAACCGCTCTTGGTGGACTCTCCTACCTCGCCTATCTGTAAGCCTTCCTACCGTCTTCTCCCTTGCCATTTCTAGCCATGTCTCGCCATGTCTCTGCCGTAACCTCCCTGCCATGTCTTTTGAGACGTCAAGCAGGCAGGAAGCAACTACGCACTCTCCCACCTCACCCATCCCTCATGACTCTCCTACCTTGCCTATCTGTTCTGTAAACCCCTCTAATCAAACTCGCTTCACCGCACTGAATCCCTCTTCACCACCCTCGGACCTCTCCTACCTCGCCTACATGTTGAGCTCTCTACCATGCCTTTTCTTTCACCGAGCTCGTTGCACCGCACTGCATCTCTCTTCACCACCCTCGGAAATCTCTCCTACCTCGCCTACCTGTAAGCCTCCCTGCCTTACCCTCCCTGCCATACCCTCCCTGCCATACCCTCCTCCCTTCCTTTCTCCTCTCGCAACAACACCCTCTCTGCACCCTCTCCTACTACCTCGCCTACCTGTGAGCCAATCTAACCGAACTCGCTTCACCGCACTGCATCCCTCTTCACCACCCTCTCGGCACCCTCTCCTACCTCGCCTGCCTGTAAGACCCTCTGCCATCCCTTTTGAGACGTCTCGAACCAAACTCACTGCACCGCACTGCAACCGTCTTCACCACCCTCGGCACCCTTTCGTACCTAGCCTGTCTGTAAACCTCCATGCCGCCTTCTCCCTTACCTGTTTCCTTGGTCTCTTGAGACGCCGCCGCAAGTCTCGTTTCCCTGCACTGCTCTCCCTTTCCCGCCCTTCTCTCCCACTCCTTTGCATCCCTGTCCCCGCCCTTTATTTCATTGTCCCCTCCCCCTCATCCAGCCAGTTGGATCAGAACAACCACTTCTTTCAGAACAGCTAGAAGTGTCTCCACTTCTTATCCAAGAAGTGTCCCAGCCAGTTTCGAGAAGTGTAGGATGAGGGGGGGGAGACGTCTCAACTGTCGCTTCTTGAGACGTCTCAAGACTACACTTGTTTCACGTGGCATTTCATTCCGTCCCCTCCACTCCACCTCATCTAGCCAGTTGGATCAAGTGATACGAGAGCCCGTTTGTGGGAATTCTCCAACGAGAATTCTCATCTCAAGAGCAGTCTTGTGGCCGAGAATCTAAGGAGGTGACTTTTGAGTCGACTCAAAAGTCATCTCAAGAACAATCTTGTGGCTGAGAATCCAAGACCCCATCCACCTTGGCCACAAGGATGTTCTTGAGATGAAAATTCTCGTCTCAGGACTTAAGCAAAAGGATCAGGACTTGCACCACTCAGAATTCTCATCTCAAGAACAATCTTGTGGCTGAGAATCCAAGACCCCATCCACCTTGGCCACAAGGATGTTCTTGAGATGAAAATTCTCGTCTCAGGACTTAAGCAAAAGGATCAGGACTTGCACCACTCAGAATTCTCATCTCAAGAACAATCTTGTGGCCGAGAATCCAAGACCCCATCCACCTTGGCCACAAGGATGTTCTTGAGATGAAAATTCTCGTCTCAGGACTTAAGCAAAAGGATCAGGACTTGCACCACTCAGAATTCTCACAACTCTTTCCCTGCTCTGCATCCCTGTACCTGCACTTGATTCTCCTCTCTCTATCCAGCCAATTGCATCGGAGCAACCTAGTGGGCGATATCCCACCCACCTTGGTCAACCTTCCTCTCCTGTCGTCTCATAACTCGTTTCCCTGCACTGCTCCCCTGTTCGCGCCCTTGATTCACACTCTTCCCACCCCCCTCACTTCCAGCCAATTGGATCGCAACAACCTAGTGGGCGAGATCCCATCCCCGGTTCCCACCCTTGATTTTATTTCCCTCCCTCCCTTCCCAGCCAATTGGATCGCAACAACCTAGTGGGCGAGATCCCATCCCGTCCACCTTGGTCTCTTGAGATGCCTGTTTCAAAACTCCTTTCCCTGCAATGCGGTTCCCACCCTTGATGTGATTTCCCTCCCTCCCTCTCCAGCCAATTGGATCGCAACAACCTAGTGGGCGAGATCCCACCCACCTTGGTCAACCTCCCTTACCTCTTTCAATTGTATGTTTCTTACAGTTCAGGTGAAAATATAATGGAGAAAATATAAACATATTCAGCAACGTAACGTTCTCTTTCACATTGAATCTGAAAAGCATGCCTTGTACACATGCCCACCTCTCCGGAGACCTTTCTCGCAACCAGCTTGATCGAAAGCTGTTGATTGAAGAAGTGTTTTGAGACGTCTCAAAACACTTCTTCAATCACGTCACCTCTCCGGAGACCTTTCTCGCAACCAGCTTGATCAAAAGCTCTCTCTCCCTCCCTGCCACCGTTCCCAGTGGTCTTTTGCAGCATAACTCTACCACATTGCTCCCTCATCCCCGTCCCCCCACATCCCCTCCCCACCACTTCTTCTCCCAGTCACATGTTCTAGAATGGTCGCCTGCCACCCCCCCCCAGTCTTAATCACACCCTATCCCGCCTCCTTCCTTCCACTTCCCCATTCCCCCCACATCCATTCCCCCCACATCCATTCCCCCCACATCCATTCACCCCAGGGACCTCTCGCACAACCAGCTAGTAGGCTCGGTACCGGACATCTTTCCCCCAGGCAACGAGTTGAACACTGTGTGAGTACCCCCCTCTCTCACCCTCCCTCTCTTCCCACCCAAGAACCGTTCCCCTCTCTCACTCTCCCTCCCTTCCCACACCCACAAACCTCTTTTCTTATTGTCCGGGGTCTTCCCACCCGAAGGATCAGTCCCACCCGCACATCTTCCCCCCTGGAAATGAGTCGAACACTGTGCGAATAGTTTCCTCCTTCGCTTTCCCTCCCTAGCTCTCCTTCCATTTTTTTCAAGCGCCGCAAAGACGCCTTTCCCCCCCTGGCAATGCGTTGAACGTTGTGTGAGAGGGTGTTCTTGAGACTTTTGAGTCGACTCAAAAGTGTGAGTACACATTTCTTCCTCTCTACGTGCCTCCCTTCCCCTGTGTAGAGAGGGTGTTTTTGAGACGTCTCAAAAACACCCTCTCTACACGTGGCTATTCCCCCCCTGGCAATGCGTTGAACGTTGTTTGAGTACACATTCCTTCCTCTCTACTTGCTTCCCCTCCCCTGCTTTGTCACTCTCTAATCCTTTGGCGCGTACAGCAATCAAATCTGCTTCGTCCGTCCGTCTGCCCGTGTCGCACTGTCATTCTCATCCCCCTTTAGAGACATGTCTCAGAACAAGCTCACTGGTGTGCTTCCCGACACAATCTCTACATGCGCATCAATTGTGTCGCTGTGAGTTCTGCTTCTTATGTGTGTGGAAGGGTGGGGCAGAGAGAGGGGTAAGGGCGAAGGGGGAGGGGGAGGGGGGAAGGGGGAGGGAGGGGGAAAGGGGAAGGGGGGAGGGGGAGAGGGGAGGTGGTTTGCCTCTGTACTTTAGTTTCTAAGTTCTCATCTCTCTTTTGTCTTTACAGTTTGTTTTTTTTTCTTCCAAAGTTCATCAATTTCATCTCACTCACAGCTTTGCTTCTACGCTGTTTTTGAGGCGCCTAAATTTTTTTTAGACGATTTCTGAGGCGCTTCAAAAATACTGACAGCTTTGCTTACTCTCTTCTCTTCTCCTCTCCTCTCCTCTCCTCTCCTCTCCTCTCCTCTCCTCTCTTCTCCTCTCCTCTCCTCTCCCCTCCCCTCCCCTCCCCTCCTCTCCTCTCCTCTCCTCACCACTCCTCTCCACTCCTCTCCGCTCCTCTCCTCTGTTCCCTCATCGTAACATTAAGCAATTTGTTCGTTGACTCCAAAGCTTTTGCCACTCCCCTCCCCTTTCCTGCTCCTCTCCCCTCTTTATTTCTCCCCCTTAACCCCCCCACCCCCACACCTCTTTCTTCCTCCTCTCCCCACCCTTCACCCATCCCTCCCCTTCTTCCACCTCCTCTCCCCTCCCTACCTCCCCCCCCACCGACTCGGACTATCGCATTCCGTTTCCCCCCACTCGGGCAGGGCAGAGCAGTGACCTCAGCAACAGTGCCCTCAGTAGGAGGCCCGCTGATGTTAGAGGCGCCTCAAATGGCGACATTTTAGGCGCCTCAACACCCCCCCCCCCCCCCCCCCACACCCACTCGCATTCCGTTCCTCCTGCAGGGACGTCAGCAACAACGCCCTCAGTGGACGGCCGGCAGATCTGATCAGCAATCTTCAATCCCTTGCATATCTGTAAGTCAGCCATGAAAAATTCCCCTTCCACTTCCCCTCAACCCCCACCTTCCCCCACCCCCCCTCACGTATCCATAAGCATTTTCCAATCTCTTCTTCCTCCTCACACCCACCCTAGTACCCCTCCCTGACTTTTGAGTCGACTCAAAAGTCACCTCATTTCCAATCTCTTCTTCCTCCTCACACCCTACCCCTCCCTTCCCATCCCTCCTTCTAGCAATCTCTCTCGCAAGTAACTATGTCACTGGCCAGTGAGTTTGCCAGTGAGGCCCTCCCCCCACGTGTGTTTTCTGCCCCCCCAGCCCTTACCCTCCTTGACCACAACTTCTTCTCAAAAGCGTTTCTGAGAACTCTCGAAAGCACCCGCCAGTGCACAGTGCACTAGGTGACTTTTGAGCCGACTCAAAAGTCACCTTGACCACAACTACTTCTCAAACGTGTTTCTGAGAACTCTTGAAAACACCCGCCAGTGCACAGTGCACTTCCCCCCCCCCCCCCCCCTCCGCCTCCCCACCCCCCACATCCCCCATCCAGCGATCTCTCTCGCAACTATTTCACCAGCCCTCTCCCCCAGGTTTACCCGGCCCCATCTATTGCCCTCCCAGACCTCTCCTGCAACATCCTCTCTGTCTTATCCCACCACCAGCGCCACCACCAAACCTCCTCCTCCCCCCCTCCTTTTCTCCCACCCTTCCGCCCTGTCCATGCCCATGAATCCCCCCCCCTCTCCTCTTCCTCCCACCTCTCGCCCTTCCCCCACATCCCCCCATCCAGCAATCTCTCGCGCAACTATTTCACCGGCCCTCTCCCCCGCGTGTATTCTGCCCCGGCTATCGCCCTCCTAGACCTCTCCCGCAACTACTTCTTTGGTCCGGCAAGCATCGTAGACACCCAGGGCACACCGCTGCTCTCCCAAACCTCTGCCCCAGGCTCGGGAACCATCCAGAGCACCGGAGCTGCAGGCTTGGCGTTGAGCGTGGGGAGAAACTGCCTGGTGTATAATTTGTCAGGAACCGGAGCAACAGCAGCATCAGGCTCGGTGCTTGGTTTGGAAGGGCAGAGGAGCGTGGACGACTGTAGCCTTTTCTGCCGAACCGGACTGAGTGGTTCGGCAACCGAAGCTGAGAACATGCAGTGTGGAGGCTGGGGGGTTTGCCTTGCCAAGGTGGTAACCAGCAAGTCGCCTCCAGCTGTTGTATTCGCATGTAAGCAGTATACTTTGCAGTGATGGAAGTAAGACCTCCGCAGCCCACCTATCTGCTACTGACAGCACATACTTTGCAGTGCAAAGTGATGTACACTCGTCAAAACGAGTCAAGTAATACTCGACTCGCCATTTGCCCATGTATAGTTTGCACTCTGGAAACGACTTTTGAGGCGCCTCAAAAATGGAGACATGCATAATTCTTCCCATTACTTTTGAGGCGCGTCAAAGGCAGTACTCTAACATTTGATCTCCACCATACTCTGCTGCTACAGTACTCTTCCCTCGCTCGCACTTTCTCCTCACCTCCTCCTCTCCGTCCCCTCCTTATATACTTAGATACTCCCTCTTTTCATGCCTCGTTTTCTCCCTTTTTTTCCACCTCATTTCTTCCTAACCGTTTCTCTTTCTCTTCCTCTTTCTCTTTCCCTTTTCTCCCCGCCTGTTGCCCTGCTTGAATCTTCTCCCTGCCAGGTGCACCCTCCCCTGGATTGCCCAGAAAACCCCCTCCGCCCCCCCCATCCCCTCCCCCTTCCCCACCACCGCAACCACCACCTTCCCCTCCCCTTTCCCCACCTCCCTCCCCCCCCTCCCCCCCTCCTCCTTCCCCACCGTTTTCCTCCCCGCCCCCACCACCCCCCCCTCCTCCCCCCGACTCCATTCCACCCCCGCCTTCCCCCCCTGACTCCCCCTCACCCCCACCTTCCCCTCCTGACTCCCCCTCACCCCCTCCTTCCCCCCCTGACTCCCCCTCACCCCCACCTTCTCCCCCCGACTCCCCCCCGTTCCCACCTTCCCCCCCCGACTCCCCCCCTCCCCCTGCCCCTCCGCTTTCACCTCCCTCCCCACCCTCGCCTCCCCTTTCTCCCCCTCCCCCCTCACCTCCTCTCTCTCCCCCTCCCCCCTCACCTCCTCTTTTCCCCCCTCCCCCTCCAACCTCCCCACCTCCTCCTTCTCCTCCTCCCCCCTCTCCATCCCCTCCCTCTCCTCCTCCCTTCCCTCCTCCCTCTCCTCCTCCCTTCCCTCCTCCCTCCCCTCCTCCCTCCCCTCCTGCCTCTCCTCCCCCGCCTTCTCCCCCCAGCCCACCCCCGTCCCCTCCCCCACCCCCCGCGCCTTCTCCCCCACCGCTTGGGTGCTTCTGGAACGGCATAAAGTTTGTTTGCAATAAGGTATAGGGGGGACTGGGAACGCTGTAGTGGGGACTGGGAATGATGTAGCGGCGACTGGGAAAGCTGTAGCAGGGACTGGGAAAGCTGTGGCAGGGACTGGGAAAGCTGTAGCACGGACTGGGAAAGCTGTAGCAGGGACTGGGGCAGGTGGAACGATTGGGGCAGCTGTAGCACTAACGAGGGCCGTAGCACGAGACACGGGCCGCTGTTGAGGCACTGGGGTACTGGAGCAACAGAGGAAGCGGCAGCACCAATTGGGGAAGCTGCAGCACCAACAGGGGCAGCTGTCGCAGCAACGAGGATAGGTGCAGGAGAAACAGGGGCCGCTGTTTGAGGCATTGGGGTGCTGGAGCAACAGAGGAAGCGGCAGCACCAACTGGGGAAGCTGCAGCACCAGCAAGGGCAGCTGTAGCACCAACATTTGACAACAGACAGTACATGACAACTTAACAAACAAGTGTTATTTTCTTACGGAGTGAGTGTAGAAGCAATGGGTGGATCAGCTGAGCTGTACCAGGCGTGGCTGTAACAGGGACTGTGCATGTTAAGCGGCAGTTACAATTTCTGCGTCTGCTGTTTTAGTAAGTGTGTGAAGCAGCAATTGGGGGAGGGTTGTTGCACTGGCATAACCATAACCATCCGTGGTAACAAATAGGCCAGATGGAAGCAGGCATGGCGGGCGGGACCTGTGGCAGTTTTGATTTATTCATTAGCTGTAATAGGCGTAGTTTTCGCAGAACTTCACTCTGTTAACGGAGTGCTCTGATGGTTGACAGGTGGCTGGTTACATCTGCCTATTATAATTATACGCTAAAAATGGTAAGCATTATAGTCCTTATAGCGAATTATACTGTTACATATCTAACAACCCTAAGTGAGGATCATAGTCGTTGGCAGGTGTCAAGCCCTCGCAAGTTTTGTACTACGAACCATTGTCGTGTAGGGCAAGCGATGGTCAGCTTTCTCCTTGCGACAGAAGTCCATTCTTCGCAGAGCTCGCACGGTTTGGAGCAGCAACCTTGCCATCAAACGAGCGGCCATTATCTCCGATACTCAGATTTTGCCTGAGCGCGTTCTCCGGTGTAATCAACCTGGACTTTCTCAACGTTGATTGGTCGTCGCTTTATAGTCACATTTCTCACACTGGTCTAACTCATTAGTAAGTGACAAAAACAGAAACATCCAGTTTACCCTCCCGACTTGGATATAAGAACGGAAATTTAGGTAGTAAGAGAATGAAGCCCATATAATTCACTTGGTAGTGCTCGGTAGCGCAACCGACCGCTAAACAAAGCTACCGAAAGCACTAGACGACGCTACCGAGAACTATTCGGGCATGGCAGAAAAAAAAACCCCCTAGGGAACCTGGATGCATTTTCGAGAGGGGTCAACCCTAAACACGGGAATGGAAACTGTTTTTAGGTTTGATGCCTCCCGAGTCGCATCCCTTTCCGATTGGGTTTTTTTTTTTTGGTCAAGTGGGTTGCAATATGTTTTCCAAAATATTGGGCGGCTTTCGGTATTTAGGGTTGATCCTTCCCGGAAATCATCTAGGTTCGCTACGGGTTTTAAAGTTATTTTTTTGCAAAAGCTGCAAATTTTTTTTGAGTGACTGTATACAGTTATGAGACAGAAAAGCTTCCTACTATATCGCAAAACCGTGTTTCTGTTGGTGATTACACCTGAGAACGCGCTCAGGCAAAATTTGAGTATCGGAGATAATGGCCGATCAAACGAGTCCCGAATCAGTCCAGTCAACGGGTCTGGTGGCAAGGTTGCTGCTCGGACGACGGCTGGGGGCTTGGTCTTGATTCTTATGGCGAGAGCTGCCACTTTAACGAGTCTGCACGAAGCGCTAAAGCTTCATAAGGAAACATGAACTGTTACAATCACTATCAGAGATCACGCGTCGCTTCACGTCCGAGGTGTCATGACACCCGTCACCACATCGCTGGGAGGATTCGGGGGAGGGCGAAAGGTTGGACGGCATCGGGTGGGCCGTCCAGAACTTGAAACTTCAGGACGTGATCCGAGTGCACGAGTTACAGTTCTGGTGCCATCCTGTACGGAAGCATCTGTTCTTTGTTCTGGGCGAACTTCGCTTCTGTTGCCACTAGTGGTCCGAAACGAAGAAATGGGGATTGGAAATAGGTACGAGCGGATATCCTGGTTGGCCCACCTGACTCTGATTGGTTCGGCTCAGTCAGCCCTCTGCGCTCCGTATGAGCCAATAGATGGAGGGTGTAGCGCCTCGCGCCTCGATTTCTCAAGCCATCGAATCGAGCCGCGCTAAGCCAGCTGCCCCTCCCTGCGCAGAATACCTACCAAATAGCCCCCACCTCGGACGAAACATAAAATTCCACTCAACAGTCTTCAGTTCATCCTCCTCAATTCTAGTTACACCTTCCACTCACGCAAAACAGCATTCCTAACGCTTTGTTTCAGCGCAGTTAGGCCTACCCCAGCAGGACTGCCCCTTGCTCTACGAGCATACGTGTACGGGCCGAAGAGGCACTTTCCAGTAGTGAACTCTTCTCTCAACTACAATGGAAACAGCTTGGCTGAAACGCGCAGCGGTCTGGACATTCGCTGGCCTAGGCCTCGTGCTCGCCGTCATTTCCTGCTGCGAGATGGCGGACAATTACCTCGTAATCTCCCACCCGAGCGCGTGCGTCGCGTCGTCCAACCGCACCCTCTGCGCGGCGGAATTTCGCGTGGCGCGGCGATCTCTAAGCGTGGTGCCGCAGTCGCAGGAGCAAGTAACCGTTGCCATGGTCGCGGGGGTGCAAGCGCAAGTCGCGGCGATCATCGCGGCGGCGGACGAAATCAAAGCCAGCAACGTGCGGAACGATCACTTCACGAACGCCATGGCGCGGGCCTGCGCGCGGCAGGCGAACATCGCGCTGCGATACCTGGGGCAGGCGGGCGACGCTATCGAAGCCGGCACGAATCAGCGCGACGTGCCGTACTGGCTCGCTGCCGCCGACACGCAGGTCGATAACTGCGTCGACGGATTCCAGACCTTCTCGCCCTCGACAGAGGGGCTCCCCGCTTACATCCATCTTGAGGTTAGTTATAAGTTCGATCGAAACGAAAAAAAACACCTCGGTTCTTTCCGCGCTGGATTATTATGATGCGTACCCTTTCTAGTCCTCTTTGGGTAGTGAAGCAGCCCCTTGTATTGCTCCTCCCTTCTCCTTCGACTGTTTCTCATTACTCGTTTCCCTCCATTACTCGTTTCGGAAACGCAGTTTCTCATAGATAAATTGATCATGGTTAAGAACGGTGCCCCATCCAACCCCCTTATTTTCCCTTTCCTCAGTACACGGCTAAGAAGGCGGGTAGCACGCTCGACGCGCTCGTCTCCGTCACCAACGCCGCCGCGAAAGCCGCCGTAGCCGCCGCAACCGACGTCCCATCGACAGAGGAGGACGTGGCGCCCGTGCGCGGACGCCGCATGGCCGTCCGATCCAGCAGCGGCGCGGGATCCGTGGGGAGCGGCGCGATGGACTGGCTCGAGCCGGGGCTGTACGCAAAACTGCAGGAGCTTCAAACGAGGATGAACGCCGAGTTCGCCGCCGGTGCAGGCGGGGAGGATTCGGAGGGCGGCTCCTTGGCGAGAAGGCAATTGGATGACGACGATGATGATGACGAGGAGGACAGGAAGGACGAGGAAAAGAAGGCTAAGAAAGAGCAGGAGAAGAAGGATAAGGAGGAGAAGAAGAAGAGCCAGAAGGACAACGACAGCGGTAGCGATAGCGGCGATAAGAAGAGCAGCAGCAAGAAGAGCAGCAAGAAAGCGTCTCCCACCGCCGGGCCGATGGTCGTTAGTCCGTCCCTTATCGCCAGCGCGACCGTCGGATCCGGGTACTCGACGATCCAGGCCGCGATTGACGCCGCTCCCGGCGGCACGCGGTTCGTGATTTACATTCCCGCGGGGACATACAACGAGCAGGTGCTGATTGAGACGACGGATATTGTTCTGATTGGTGCCGGCGCGGATAAAACGATTATCACGGGCGACGAGAGTTATGGCAGCGGCTCGGGAACGTTCGAGTCGGCTACTGTTGGTGTCGATAGCGACAGGTAATGCCACCCGTTCGTTCCTGCCCTGCTCCCCCTTTCCTGATTGCTTGGCCTTTCGTTTCCCTCGCTTACTTCTCTCTCCTCATACCTAACATTCCCCGCACCACCCTACTGGTTACCACCCGACAGGTTCGTCGCGTTCGGAATCAAGTTCGTCAACACGGCAGGTCCCGAGAACCACCAAGCCGTCGCGTTCCGCGCCACGGGCGACCAAACGGCTCTCTTCGACTGCGCCTTCGACGGCGCGCAAGATACACTGTATGTGGACGCGGGGCGGCAGTACTACAAGAATTGCTGGATTGGCGGCTCGATGGACTTCATTTTCGGCGACGCGGCGGTTGTAATCGACGCGCCGAAGATCCAGCTACACCCGAGCCCTTCATTTGTGACTATAACGGCGTCGGGGCGCAAGTCGGAAACGCCAACCGGGATCGTGATTCGCGATGCGGAAATCGCGGCGGACAGCGGTACTACCGAGGTGTATCTGGGCCGTCCGTGGAAGAAATGCGCCTTCACCGTTTTCATCAACGCCAACCTCCCTGCGGTGAGATTCGCGTTATTACCAGCCCTATACACCCCTATGTACCCCTTCTGGACCTGTATTCAACCCGTATGCAACCCGTGGAAAAAAATGCTCCCTCACCGTTTTCTCGCAGGTGATTGAAAAGGACGGGTGGCTGTCGTGGAACGAGGGCAGCTGCATGTTCCTGGCGGAGGCGGGCAGCAAGGGCCCTGGCTGCATGTTTGCTCACCTCCTCCCCACCTCCTTCCTGTCCCCTCCCCCACCCCCATCCAACCCCATCCAACCCCATCCACCCCCATCCCCCTTCAGGTAATCGAGAAGGACGGGTGGCTGACGTGGAACGAGGGCAGCTGCATGTTCCTGGCGGAGGCTGGCAGCAAGGGCCCGGGCGCGGCCTCTCCCCGCGCGGATTGGGTGGAGCCGGGGATAATCACTGACGTCAGCGGGTACGACGCGAATAGCTTCACTGAAGTGAATAGCTGGCTCAGCTGGGCGGGGTAGCTGCTTCTGTGAGGAGGAACAGGAGCAGTAGAGCAGGTGGTGAAGGAGCAGCAGCAGCAGCAGCAGAGCAGGGGAGAGGGGGTGGGACAGCAGGAGTCGCAGCAGCAGCGGCAGCAGCAGGGAAGGGAGGGCCGCACCAGCAGCAGAGAAAGGGGAGGCAGCAGCAGAAGCAGCAGCAGCAGAGCAAGGGGAGGCAGCAGCAGAAGCAGCAGCAGCAGAGCAAGGGGCGTGGTAGTGTAGCAGTAGGAAGAATCCATGCATTGGCTTTGTAGTCACAAAATCAGCAGCAACATCCCACCCGGGAAGCAGCAGCCCTTCAGGAGCAGTGCAAAAGGTGCTTTACTTGTAGCTACATTGTCAATGGCGAGATACTTGTGATCTCTTTGTAAGTACCACTTCTGGTAACAGATAAGTAGGAAAGAATTGCGGTTTTTTTTCTTGGTTCATTGTAGACGCTTTTCATATTGTGTACTCTGCCTTCAAGCCATATCTAAAAGGCCACACAGCCTGCATTGATGCCACTTTCAGTCATGACGAACTAGTTTTAGCAAAGTTCTCGATGAGCTTGAAACAGTTTGGTGTTTGTCCTACCCAGAGTGTACTACCGCAAGCATTTGTTTAGCGGGCCCTGAATATTTACAGACAGTTATTCTGCATTGCTTCATAGCAGTGTCACTGAATATCATGGTAAGTGCATTATATTCTGTAACTGTGCTAACTTGGGTGTAGAGCAGTGTAGTATTGGTCATTCAGTTTGTACATGAAGTAGTTGGGACATTGGGAGGAGCGTGAAGTTGGTAGTATGGGGGATTGCAAGGCGCTGCAGGCACAATTCCAAGGACCTCGGGAGACAGGAAATCTGGCGTGAGGCCAATCCAAGGCCAAGGCGGCTCGAGCCCAACCCATCACGCTGAGTATCTCGCGACTGGGTGGCCTAGCATAAATAAGCCTAGCCTAGCATAATATTTGCATAGTGGATTTATGTTACCGTTCTAAGCTACAACAAGTTGACAGACGCCGCTCTTGGTAGCCAGCTGTGGGAGCCTGAATCTCTCACAAACGAGAGAAGTGCAGGCGACATGGATCGCCATGAGCTGCGCAAGCAGCGGACGTACTCACGGCGGGAGCGTTCACCGTCGCGAAGGAGGCACTCATCGGAGCGCGGGAGGTCGCCAACGCGCTCGCCCCGCAGGGCGACGTACCGCGCAGACTTGGTGACGCCTACTGGCAGGCACCGTGATGATGACGGATCGGATCCGCACGTCAGATCTGAGCCGTGGAGAAGGCCAGCGAGGAGCGATCCGTGGAACCTGTCGGAGGGACAGCACGGAGGACGCGCGCGCCAATACGATGGCGACGTTGACATGCAGTCGCTGGATTCGGCGAGTGAAGCGGACGAAGAAGAGGAACACGAGGAAACGTCAGCGGCAAATCGCGAGCTGCGACGTGGCGCGGGAGAGAATGAAGACGCGCCAGGTGCGCAAGTTGGCATGCAGCATGGCGAAATTGAAGAAGATGGAGAATCCCCGACTGCGCGGGGCGGCGAAAATCCCAATAGCCAAGACGGAGAAGATTCCCCAACTGCGCGGGGAGGAGGAAGGCAAGGGGATGCTGAGTAGGAAGATGAGGAACCAAGCCGACGCGGCGAGGCGGGGGAGAGCGAGACAGAACGCAAGGACGGGGAGCACTCACAAGTGAGGCGGCGTGAAAACGACGCGCCGCGAGGAAGCGCCAAGGGTGCGGAATGCCGGTCGAAGGTGAATCGGGAAGGCGAAGGAGGACGTGATGCACAGGCGGGTGTCTTCTGCTCGCCTGAACCAGGACCGAGGTATGAGCGCCGACGACGAATGGCGGCAGGCGAAGGACAACGGACGGAGCGCGAGAATCGGGAAGAGGAGGAAGACTACAAGGGTCGGCGCCAGAGAAGCCCGTGCGGAAGGGAGCGGAGGCAGGATGCGGAAAGGCGTGGCAAGGAAAGGGGCCAGCGGTCGCCGTATGGTTCAAGAACGAAAGAGAGAGAGTGGCGGCGAGGAGAGCCTGAGCGGCGGCACCAGGAGCGTTCGCCTGCATGGAAATCAAAGCGGCGGGATGGTGCGGAAAGGCGCAAAGAAGATCATGAAGATGATAGGAGGAGGAGCAAAGAGGCCACGGCCATACGGAGAAGGATCTGGAGGAGCGAGAGCAGCCCGCGAGGGGCTGGAGCGAGTGCTGTACGGGACCAGCAGGGGAAGCAGAGGAGAAAAGGGGAGGCAAAGGGGAGTTGTTCAGCCAGATCGGGGAGAATCGGGAAGCTGGGACACATGGAGATGGGCCGCGACGGCACAGCCAAGAGTGGAGGTACCGGTGCGCTTCACGGGGAATGAAGGGACTGGCCCGAGCCTGAAGAATTACTTGATGCAGATAAGCAATGTTAAGTACAGGTGTGACGGGAGTGGGATGGACCTTATCGATTTCTTCTTAAGACTTCCAAACACACTGGGAGGGGAGGCGGAGACTCTGTACCATATGAAGATTGGAGAATGGTTGAGGAGAGCGGAGGAGGATGATGAGGACCCGACAGTACTGTTCCTGGATCTGCTGAGGAAGCAGTTTCCGAGGCACACGGCCCAGCGCATTAGGGAGTTCCAGGAGTTCAGGCGTCGGGACGAGGAATCACTTCTGACGTACTACGGACGGTTGATGAACCTGGCGGAGGACGTGGTGTGCACTGACAGCAGTATGATCATCAGCAAATTCTTAAACGGATTAGACAAGGGGCTGGCAGGAGGTTTGAGGATGAGAGTTTACGAGGTGGGGGCGGAGGCGACGCCCAAAGAAGTGTTTGAGCTAGTAGAGAGAGTGGAGTTGGCACAACAAAAGTACGAGGTGTACCTGCCGAAGCCGGCGGAGAAGAAGAAGCCTGCGTGGGCTGCAGCAATGATGACAGAGACCGAGTGAAGGGAGGAAAGCCGAACGGAGAAGGGAGCTGAGACGCGCACCTACCACCGATGCAAGCAGCCGGGGCATCTGATGAGGAATTGTAGGAACTGCGACCCCTGTGGGATGCCGGGACACCGCCGCAAGGACTGCCCGGATGCACCAACATGCGAGGTTTGTGGGAAGCGGGGGCATAAAGGAAAAAACCGTTACCAACGCACAGGGGGGTCGAGGAGGACTCCAGAGGACATAGAGGGTCAGATAGGTGGGCTACATGTGCAGCTGCAGGCAATGGGTGGGAAAAAGGAGGAGGCAGGGTTATATGCTAGGGAAGACGATGATGAAGCAGAGGTAATAGAGGAACCAGAGCCGGAGCAAGAGCAAGGGCAGCAGCGTGAAACCCGCCTCGGGTCCCATTCGCGCGAGCAAGGGCCTGAAGGCCAACGCCGTCGTGAAGGGGAAGATTCAGTCCGCGATTGACGCCGCTCCTGGCGGCAGCCAGTACGTGATCTACATCCCTGCCGGCACGTACAGGGAGCAGGTTGTCATCGACACCCCCGATATTATCCTCATCGGGGCCGGCGCCGGCGCTACCGTGATCACGTACGACGAGAGCTACGGCAGCGGGTCGAGCACGTTCGATTCAGCCACGGTCGGGGTGAACAGCGACCGTTTTGTCGCGTTCGGAATCAAATTCGTGAACACAGCCGGCCCCGAGAACCACCAGGCTGTAGCGTTCCGCGCTACAGGCGACCAGTCGGCGGCGATCGACTGCGCGTTCGAAGGCGCGCAGGATACGCTGTACGTGGACGCGGGGCGGCAGTTCTACTCCAACTGCTACATCGGCGGCACGCAGGACTTCATCTTCGGCGACGCGGCCGCCGTCATTCAGAACGCCAAAATCCAGCTGCATCCCAGCAAGTCGTTCATCACGCTCACCGCGTCGGGCCGCGCCAAGGACACGCCGACGGGGATCGTGATTCGCGACTCGGTGGTGAGCGCGGACAAGGGCGCGGCGAAGGCGTACCTGGGGCGGCCGTGGAAGAAGTGCGCGTTCACGGTCTTCGTGAACGTCGTGCTGCCGGCCGTCATCCAGCCGGATGGGTGGCTGTCGTGGAACGAGGGCAGCTGCATGTTCCTGGCGGAGGCCGGCAGCAAGGGCCCGGGCGCCAAGGCGTCGCGCGCCGACTGGGTGGACCCTGGGATCATCTCCAGCGGCGCCTCCTACACCGCCGCTGCCTTCGCTGAAGTCAACTCCTGGCTCATCCTCTCCTGAAACCGCTCCATACCGCTCCCTACCGCTTGTGACTGTAGCGGACGGGATTCTTTAAGGATGGCGTCAGTCTTTGGGAATCAGGAGACGTGACTGTAGTGACGGTGCTTGTAGAAGCGGCATGGCTTCAGGTGGGTCCTGCTGCTATATGCGCTAGAACTTATTAGGCCAGGAAGGAAAATGTGAGGAGAATGCTAGGGCAAAGGGCAAGCTAGTAGCCCTGGTAGGGCAGGCAGGAAGAGAAAAGAGCTGCTAGTAGCGCTTGTAGCTTAGCAATGGGCTTGCTAGTGCTTTCTGTGTAATAACTAATGGTTTTGAACAATAAAGCACGCGTACAAATGCTTAATGCATTTTCTCCTTTCAGTCCTGCTGCCTCATGTTCTCAACCCATCCCATTCAGTAGCCTCACTTGCTCATCCCTTCCCACTCAGCAGCCTCACATGCTCATCCCTTCCCACTCAGCAGCCTCACATGCTCATCCCTTCCCACTCAGCAGCCTCACATGCTCATCCCTTCCCACTCAGCAGCCTCACATGCTCATCCCTTCCCACTCAGCAGCCTCACGTGCTCATCCCTTCCCACTCAGCAGCCTCACATGCTCATCCCTTCCCACTCAGCAGCCTCACATGCTCATCCCTTCCCACTCAGCAGCCTCACATGCTCATCCCTTCCCACTCAACAGCCTCACATGCTCATCCCTTCCCACTCAACAGCCTCACATGCTCATCCCTTCCCACTCAGCAGCCTCACTTCCTCACGTGAGGATGGGAAGTCCATTCGTTCTGTTTTCCACCCCGGCCCTTTCTCTCTGTGTCCCACTCCAGTCCATTCTCTCTGTTTCCCACCCCAGTCCTTTCTCTCTGTTTCCCACCCCTCTGTTTACCACCCCAGCCCTTTTTCTCTGTTTCCGAACGCATTCTCTTTGTTTTCCACCCCACTCGTTTAACTCTGTTTTCCACCCCAGTCCTTTATCTCTGTTTTCCACCCCACTCCTTTCTCTCCGTTTTCCATCCAATTTCACTGTGTCTGCTTCGCAAATCTCCCCTTTCTCTCTGCTTCCCAACTCAGCCCTTTCTCTCCGTTTCCCAACCAAGTTCACTGTCTCTGTTTCCCAACTCAGCCCTTTCTCTCTCTGTTTCCAACCTCAGCCCTTTCTCTCTCTGTTTCCAACCTCAGCCCTTTCTCTCTCTGTTTCCCAACTCAGCCCTTTCTCTCTGTTTCCCAACTCAGCCCTTTCTCTCTGTTTCCCAACTCAGCCCTTTCTCTCTGTTTCCCAACTCAGCCCTTTCTCTCTATTTCCCAACTCAGCCCTTTCTCTCTATTTCCCAACTCAACCCTTTCTCACTGTTTCGTAGCTCAGCCCTTTCTCTCTGTTTCCCAACCCACTACTTTCTCTCCGTTTCCCGACCAAGTTCACTGTCTCTGTTTCCCACCTCAGCCCTTTCTCTCTGTTTCCCAACTCAGCCCTTTCTCTCTGTTTCCCAACTCAGCCCTTTCTCTCTGTTTCCCAACTCAGCCCTTTCTCTCTGTTTCCCAACTCAGCCCTTTCTCTCTATTTCCCAACTCAGCCCTTTCTCTCTATTTCCCAACTCAGCCCTTTCTCTCTGTTTCCCAACTCAACCCTTTCTAACTGTTTCGTAGCTCAGCCCTTTCTCTCTGTTTCCCAACCCACTACTTTCTCTCCGTTTCCCGACCAAGTTCACTGTCTCTGTTTCCCACCTCAGCCCTTTCTCTCTGTTTCCCAACTCAGCCCTTTCTCTCTGTTTCCCAACTCAGCCCTTTCTCTCTGTTTCCCAACTCAGCCCTTTCTCTCTATTTCCCAACTCAGCCCTTTCTCTCTATTTCCCAACTCAGCCCTTTCTCTCTGTTTCCCAACTCAACCCTTTCTAACTGTTTCGTAGCTCAGCCCTTTCTCTCTGTTTCCCAACCCACTACTTTCTCTCCGTTTCCCGACCAAGTTCACTGTCTCTGTTTCCCACCTCAGCCCTTTCTCTCTGTTTCCCAACTCAGCCCTTTCTCTCTGTTTCCCAACTCAGCCCTTTCTCTCTGTTTCCCAACTCAGCCCTTTCTCTCTATTTCCCAACTCAGCCCTTTCTCTCTATTTCCCAACTCAGCCCTTTCTCTCTGTTTCCCAACTCAACCCTTTCTCACTGTTTCGTAGCTCAGCCCTTTCTCTCTGTTTCCCAACCCACTACTTTCTCTCCGTTTCCCGACCAAGTTCACTGTCTCTGTTTCCCACCTCAGCCCTTTCTCTCTGTTTCCCAACTCAGCCCTTTCTCTCTGTTTCCCAACTCAGCCCTTTCTCTCTGTTTCCGAACTCAACCCTTCCTCTCTGTTTCCTAGCTCAATCCTTTCTCTCTGTTTCCCAACTCAGCCTTTTCTCTCTGTTTCCCAACTCAGCCCTTTCACTCTGTTTCCCATCCTTGTCCTTCCATCCTTGTCCTTCCATCCTTGTCCTTCCATCCTTGCCCTTCCATCCTTGTCCTTCCATCCTCATCGTCTCACATGCTCATCCCTCCGAATCCAACTGCTACGGCCTCACATGCCCATCCAGTCTCATCCAATTGCCTCACATACTCAACCCTTCCAGTCATACTTCCTCACTTGCACATGATTGTATGTGGATGGGAAGGGATGAGCATGTGGGCAGTAGTATGGGAAGGGATGAGCATTTGTCGCAGAATGACAGGAATAATTAGAGCATGTGGGTAAATCAGAATGAAAGGGATGAGCATGTGGGCAGTTTAATGGGAAGGGATGAGCATGTGAGGCGGAATGACAGGAAGAATTGGTCTTGTGATATGGGGTATACGGTATGATTTGAGGCAATATGGTTGGAAGGGATGGGAAGGGATGAGGGAGGCTGTGAGGGAGTTGGATGGGAAGGGATGGGAAGGGATGAGCATTCGAGGCAGGAGTGTTGAAAGGGATGATCACGTGAGGAAATATGATGGGAAGCAATGAGCATGTGAGAAAATAGGATTGAAATGGATGTGCATGTGGGCCAGTAGGATTGAAAGGGATGGTCATGTGAGGAAATAGGATGGGAAGGGATGAGCATGCGAGGAAATAGGATGGGAAGCAATGAGCATGTGAGAAAAAGAGGATGGGAAGGGATGAGCATGTGAGGGAATATGATGGGAAGCAATGAGAATGTGAGAAAAATAGGATGGGAAGGGAAGGGATGAGCTTGTGAGGAAAGATGATGGGAATTGTTGAGCATGTCAGACAGTGGGATGTGAAGGATGAGCATGTGAGAAAATGGGATTGAAATTGGATGAGCATGTGAGGGAGGAATGTTGTAAGGGATGATCACGCGAGGAAATAGGATGGGAAGGAAAGAGCATGAGGCAGTAGGATGGGAATGAATGACCCTGGGAGGCAGATGCATTGAAAGTTCTAAGCATCCAGTGATTCGAAGTGATGAGCATGCTGAAATAGCATTCTTGCTATTTTAAAATTAATTATTGATCATTCATAGCAAGTACCGTACTAACATGTCCCTTGCGCCCTGGATATTTCCACAGAATTACTACGGCTCTAGCACGTCCTCTAGTTAGCCTTCCTACAAGGAAAGTTATCTCCCTAAAGATATCTTCCAAAGTTCTAGCGCCCACAGCAGCAGGACCCACGTATAGCCATGCCGCTCCTACAAGCACCGTCACTACAGTCACTTGTCCTGATTCCAAGACTGACGCCCTCCTAGAGAATCCCGTCTGCTACGGTCACAAGCGGTATGGAGCGGTTCCAAGCGGCTTCAGGAGAGGATGAGCCAGGAGTTGACTTCAGCAAACGCAGCGGCGGTGTAGGAGGCGCCGTTGGAGATGATCCCAGGGTCCACCCAGTCGGCGCGCGACCCCTTGGCGCCCGGGCCCTTGCTGCCGGCCTCCGCCAGAAACATGCAGCTGCCCTCGTTCCACGACAGCCACCCGTCCGGCTGGATGACGGCCGGCAGCACGACGTTCACGAAGACCGTGAACGCGCACTTCTTCCACGGCCGCCCCAGGTACGCCTTCGCCGCGCCCTTGTCCGCGCTCACCACCGAGTCGCGAATCACGATCCCCGTCGGCGTGTCCTTGGCGCGGCCCGACGCGGTGAGCGTGATGAACGACTTGCTGGGATGCAGCTGGATCTTCGCGTTCTGAATGACGGCCGCCGCGTCGCCGAAAATGAAGTCTTGCGTGCCGCCGATGTAGCAGTTGGAGTAGAACTGCCGCCCCGCGTCCACGTACAGCGTATCTTGCGACCCTTCGAACGCGCAGTCGATCGCCGCCGACTGGTCGCCTGTAGCGCGGAACGCTACAGCCTGGTGGTTCTCGGGGCCGGCAGTGTTCACGAATTTGATTCCGAACGCGACAAAACGGTCGCTGTTCACCCCGACCGTGGCTGAATCGAACGTGCTCGACCCGCTGCCGTAGCTCTCGTCGTACGTGATCACGGTAGCGCCGGCGCCGGCCCCGATAAGGATAATATCGGGGGTGTCGATGACGACCTGCTCCCTGTAGGTGCCGGCGGGGATGTAGATCACGTATTGGCTGCCGCCGGGAGCGGCGTCAATCGCGGACTGGATCTTCCCTTTCACGACGGCGTTGGCCTTCAGGCCCTTGCTCGCGCGAATGGGACCTGAAGCGGGTTTCACGCCGCTGCCCTTGCTCTTCCCCTTACTCTTGTTGTTCTTGTTCTTGCTCTTGCTGCTGCCGCCGCCGCTGCCGCCGCTGCTGCCCTTGTTCTTCTTGCTCTTCTTGTCCTTCTTATCCTCGTCGTCGTCATCATCATCGTCGTCGTCGTCGTGACGGCGTCGCAGCTCCCGCCGTGCGACGTAGTCGTGAACGCCGTCGCCCAGGGCGTTCAGCTCCGCCTGAAGCTGTCGCAGCTGTGCGACAAAGTCGTCGTCCAGCCACTTGGCGCCTCCTGCGACATCAGCGGGCTCGGACGATGCGAGCTTGCGACCCAACTCGGGCGGGCCTGCTGCAGCCTTTTTGGCGATAGCGACCACGGCTTCGAGCGTGTCGCTCGCCTTGTTGGCGACGGTCTGCGACAGGAGTAGGAGCAATTGACATTTGAGACAAAGCGTGTGCCTACTAAACTTGCTGTTTCTAACAAGAGCGATGCTGTTTGTTTTTATTCTGACGACATTGCCGCGTTTGTTCTTGTGAGAGTCGAAGAAGCGGTGAACAGCCCGTGTGGCAGCTGAATGAATTGAAGAGGGCGGGGGGCGAGTGGGGGGTGGGTGGGGGGGCAGGTGAGAGGGCAGGAACGAGGGTGAAGGCATGAGGGACGGGGGGAGAGGGGCTAACCTCGAGATGCACGAATGCCGGCTGGAACGTGGCTGAGGGTGCAAGCGTCTTGAACCCGTCGACGCAGTTGCCCACTTGCGTACTGGCGGCGGACAGCCAGAACGCGCGATCGTGCTGCGCGCTGTCCGTGTCGATCGCGTCCAACGTGCGGCCCAGGTAGCGCAGCGCGATGCCGCCCTGCGTGCTGCAGTCGTCCGCCACGACATTGATGAAGTGATTCTGCCTCACATTGGCGCGCTTGATCTCCGCGGCGGCATCGATGATCGCGGAGACTTGCGCCGCCACCGCGGAGACCATGGCGGCCGTGACTTGGTCCGCGGTTTGCGGGATAACGCTGAGTTGCATGCGTGCTGCGCGGAACTCTTGCGAGCAGAGGGTCGCGTTCGACACGCCGCTGCAGAGGGTAGGGTGGGAGATGACGAGGTAGTTGTCGGCCATGTAGCAGCAGGACACGATGGCGAGTGCCACGCCGATTCCCGCAACGGCCAATTTGGCTGCACGTTGAACCCCCATGTTGGATACTACGAAGTGAGGTGCTATTTCCTCTGTCGACTAGAGAAGGAATCTAGGAGCTTGAAATCTGAACGGGAGTGATGTCTAAACTCGACTAGGAGATGTGAATACAACAGTTGCTTTGAGCTTTCATGGAATCTCTGTGCTATTTTATGTTGCTCGGCTTTGCTGTGGTGGTTGTTTCGCGATTCGAAATAGTCGCAAGATAAAAAATCGTCGGACTCAGCAAGGGTGGGCGTTTCGGGAATTGGGAGGAGGGGACGGTTGGTTTGTCGCGGGTGGGACTGGTGGGGGTCGTGATTACAGAGAAAGCCGAGCCGCAGGGGGCTGTGATGCTGACTTTGATTGGTCAATCCCCCCCTAATCTCACTCGAGGTGCGCAAAAGCTCCTGAAAGCTCCTAATGCCCCCCTAACGAAATTCTGCGATAGTCGCTAGAGTCTGTCGCTAGGCATTGTCTGCACGAGACACAATGCCCATGCAACAAGGTGGAGGCAGTACGCAGGGCATGGCCGACAATGGTGGGGTTCAAGGGGGCAGCAGGGTTCAGGGAGGAAGGAGGAATTCCAGGAGAAGGCATGGTGTATGATCATAGGACGAAGAAGTGGGAGGAGCCAACGGCACTGGAGCGGGAGCTAGCGATGGGGTATGGGGAAGACATAACAAAAGTAGCAGGGGTGACAGAACAGGAAAGGAGGAAAGCGTTAGGACAGGCTATGGACGGTCAGGTCATGCAGTGGTTAATGCGGCGAATATGGAGAGGGCTGGTGCTGGAAGGGGAGCAGGAATCGCGGAGCAAGGAGGAAGGGGTAAAAAGGGTGGGGGCATGGGCGTGTGTGGCAGCTCAGGAAGAGCCAGCATGGGTTGTGGGAATGCAATGAGTGAAAAGGGGAAGAAGGCAGTGCAGGAGGTGCTGGCCAGGTTCAGGCATGCCTTTGCGTTTACCTTACAAGAGTTGGGAAAGTGCTCGGTGAAAGAGATGGAGTTGAAGCTGGTCACGGACGAGCCCGTGTTCCAAAGGAAGCGGAGAATGACACCTGGAGATGAGGACATCTACAAGGAAAAATGCAAGGAGTTGTTAGAAGCAGGACTGATACAGAGATCAGAATCGGAGTACGCAACACCGACAGTGGTGGCCACACGAAAGGACCTGCTGGGAGAGGTGCTGAGCCGACGCATGTGTGGGGACTACCGAGCACTGAACAAGGTGACGGTGCCCGATAGGTATCCAATGCCGACAGCGGAGGATATCTTTGACCGACTTGGAGCAGGGGAGATCTTTAGCACGCTAGATTTAAGACAGGGCTTCAACCATATCAAGATAAGGAAGGAAGACGTGCTGAAGACGGCATTCCATGGTGCAGACGGGCTGTATGAATGGCTGTTTATCTTTCAAAGGATAATTGGCAGTGTACTGAGGGGGCTGGAGTGCGCAGCATGTTACATAGATGACGTAGTGATCTTCAGCAAAAGTGAGGAGGAGCACGTGCGAGACATGGAGCGGACGCTGAAGGCGTTGGCTGCGGAGGCGACCGTGCAGTACCTGGGGTATGAGGTCAGGGGCGGACAGATAGGGATTCAACAGGCGAAGGTTGAGGTGTTGAACAAGGTATAGCAGCCGAAGGATAGGAGTGGACTGAGAGCGGTGCTGGGTTTCTGAGTTACTACCGTAGGTTCGTCCCTAATTTTAGCAAGCGTGCATCACAGCTGAATGGGCTGTTGAGAGAGGACAAAAGGTGGGAATGGGGGACAGAGCAGGAAGCAGCTTTGAGAGACCTGATGGAGGCGGTGCAGACAGCAACGATTCTGCAGCTGCCCAAGACCCACAAGCCCTTCTGCTTGTACACGGACTGGAGTAGCCAGGGCATGGGGGCAATCCCGTGCCAAGAACTGGACGGAGAGGAGAGGGTAGTGGCGTACGCGTGTAAGAGCTGTAACCCAGCAGCCTCCTTTGCAGGTACACTCTGAAGTGCTTCATAGCCCACACCGCGGCCAGCCCCTTTCCATGATAAGAGCTGTCACGATTGAGGTTGATGATGAGCGAGGACCATGACTCTGGGAGTAAGGCCAGCAACTTGGTCTTCTTTTGGAGCTCACTGTAGTTCAAATCAGCTCCCTCAAGCCGCGTCAACAAGTCGAAGAATTTCTGCACCCCTTCTTCAACCGCTTCGTCTTCTTCAATTCATAGTGCCGCCATTTGCCGTTCCAACACCACCGCTACCGCCGCTGTTGCAGGAGCATGTACACCCTTGAGACCAGCCCATGCCTTTGGTCCCTTCTCTGGTTCACGCTGGAATGGCTTGATGTGACGGATCTGGCTGCTCCCCAACGCTTGCCCAAGTAGGAGGTAGCCTTGTGCGCTCTTCCGCACCCACAGGCTCTTCTCCGGGTCGTTCTCGGGGCGCTTCTCCGTTCCTTCCATCACCTCCAGCAGGTCATAGTGGTCGAATAAATGCTACAGTGGCTGATGACTCAACAGGGGCTGACGGGGAGGAACGCACGCTGGGCCGTGACTCTGCGGGAATACGACTTCAACATACGCCACAGGCCGGGGAAGACACTGCAGCATGTGAACGGGCTCTCGAGGAACGCGCCCGCAGCAGAGCCAGTGCACACGCTGATGCTGCTAGCTAGGCAAGGGGAGGAGGCAGCAACAGAAAAGCAAGGAAAAAGAGGTCCACATGACATATGGGAGGAGCCCATGGCCCTGGGGTGGATGAAGGGGGAGACGGATGAGAACGAGCAGGTGGCAGACAGGGTGAGAGCACGAGGGCACCACTACCGATGGTACCAGGGACAGTTGCAACTGCAGTTAGTGGATGGGTGGAAGCTGGTGCCTGCACCGCAAGAGAGGGAGGGGGTAATTGAGGAGGTGCATAGGAAGCTAGGTCACTTCGGGCATGGGTGCACAACTCAGCTGCTCATGACCGGCTGGTGGTGGGAAGGGATGAGGAAACAAGTCAGAGAGTGGGTCAGTGGCTACGAAGGCTGCCAGAGGAGCAAGGCCAGCTTGACCCAGGCGAATCAGGAGCTGCAGTCACTGCTGATAAGAGGGTTGGGGTTTCGGTGGTCTCTGGACATAGCCGGCGAGCTGCCGCTGAGCAGGGGAGGAAAGCGGTATATCCTGCTCATGGTGGAGCATGCAAGCAAGTGGTTAGAAGTGTGTGCGTTGCCGAGCAAGGACTCCAGACATGTGGCGAAGGCATTCAGGGGACAGGTGCTGTGCAGATTTGGGGCACCAGGGGAAGTACTCACTGATTAGGGCAGAGAGTTCAAGGGGGAATTCCAAGCACTGCTGGACGAGGCAAGGGTGACACACAGGCAGACATCAAGGTACCATCCTCAGAGTGATGGTCTGACCGAGCGACTGGAGCAGACCTTGAAGCGGAACCTGAGGGGGTACGGAGAGAAGCGGAAGAGAGACTGGGATGATGAGCTAGACTGGGTGGCGGCAGGGTACAGGTTCGGGAAGCAGGCATCACTAAAGGACTACTCCCCATATAGCCTGCTGTTCGGAAAGGAACGAATACAGCCTGTGGGAGCACCAAGGGTACTGACGGGGGTGGTGAGTGTGAAAGGAGCAGAACAGTGGGTGGCGCTGGCAGAAGCACGAGGACGGTACATGCGGGAAATGCTCCCGGCAGCCCTGGAGAACTTGCACATGGCGCAGCTGAGAGATGCCCACAGATATGAGCAGCGACAGTAGCAAGGGGGCAGGAAAGCAAAGCCAGCAGTGACAGAGGGACAGGAGGTCTACTTGCGCAGAGCAAAGAATGACACACTGGATGTGGGGTTGGGAACAGCGAGGTGGAAGGTTAAAGAGGTGAGAGGATCAGGGGTGTTGGTGCTGGAGAACGAGAGGGGTGAGCGGACAGTGGGTCACCAGACAAACACAGCGGCGGTGAAGGAGAGACACCATCAGCAGGAGGGTCCTGTGACACGTGCACGGGCAGGCCGAGCACGAGCATAGGAGGGGGCAGGGAGTGGCTGAGGAAGAAATGACTCTGCAAGGTGGAAAGGGGGAGAAGGGGACTGAGAGCAATAAGGCATGAACTTGGGGAGCAGGCAGAGCAAGGCAGGGACTGGGTGCAGGTGAAAGGCATCAACCCTAGACTCCGACAGCAGCAGTAAAAAACATTGGACTCCTGGTAAAGACTCATGCCCACATTGATACAAAAGCTTTAGATATGAGCCACATTGATGCACTGGGTATTGCTGCCAGATGTCGCGCCCTTGTATAGCAAACGCGATTCCTAATAGGGTTGATCATGCCTTGGAATGAAGAAGTACGGTACATGCTGGGCCCGCTCTATTACTGTACAAAGTATTCCTAAAGTCTCGATGCGGTCAGATGTTTGTACAACAGTGGGTGTACTACCATTGCATCTTGACATGATTAGGCCCACTTGGAACTTCAGGGTTGGAGACAATAAGAGTTTGATCTGTATAGGCTAGCTAGGGTTGATCAAAATGGCAGGGGAGAAAGAGTGTGTGGGGGTGTATGCGTGTTTTGTGTTTTGTGTGTGTATGTGTGTGCGTGTGTGTGTGTGTGAGTGTGCGTGTGTAAGAGAGAGAGAGAGAGAGAGAGAGAGAGAGAGAGAGAGAGAGAGGGGGGGGGGGGGGGGGGGGGGGGGGGAGGGGGGGGGGGGGCTGACATGGAAAATAGGGCACACAAAAAAGCACGTTGTGGAATAAGGGGGCGTGGTATGGGAAACAGGAAGGTGGTGCATATGTACAACATAGATTTTAGTAGCCAAACCATGTGATCTTATTGCACGAGTTAAGTTTTGGAAACCTGGATTTCCATGCGAATAAGACACAATAAATCTGCATAGAAAGTAAAACGTTGGCAACCTAACCTGTACCTTTTGTCTGACTAAGATAGACATTAAAAGATAGACATTCCAGAAACACTGTTGGTCACATTTTATTGCTAACAATCGTGAGAAGATGCTAGGTGGAGCCTCCGCTCGTTTGTGCAGTTCCTTTCTGCGACACAAAATTGAATGCGACTGGTTCCAAATCTGTACGACGCGAACTAATCGTCATTAGTGATGGACGGCGGGCAATGCTCCGATGATGGGCGCTCAGAACAAGCCGGTTTCGCGCCGCTTCGAAGGAATGCCACCAACCAGGGAGTGAGAGAAAAGCGGGGGCTACTACTTACCCAATCACAATTCGTATTCGAGCCCATCTGCGGCCCGAGTTCCTCTGTTGTAGTCACGCGCCTCCTAGGTCAAGCCCTTCAATTAGCCAGATGGACCAATAACGATCGCGACCTCCCCCTAGCCAGATAAGCCTGGCTCATACACAACCCTCTTGACGATTCGAATCGCGATGCGACCTCCCTCCTTCCAGCCCCACCAGCCCCGACACATAAAATTGCCTCCGACATTCAACATTCCATCAACAAATTTCTTCACATCCAACTCACATTCCAAATAGTGCTCGTTTGCCCCTCACTGTCCACTCCCACCTACCCTACTCTGCAAAACCGCTAGCTTGGCATTCCAAACTCCATCATGGGGGCTAGAAGCGCAGCCACATTGGCCGTTGCGGGTATCGGCGTAGCTCTCGCCATAGTATCTTGCTGCTACATGGCCGACAATTACCTAGTCATCTCGCATCCCACCCTCTGCACCGGCGTGTCGAACGCCACTCTCTGCTCCCAAGAATTCCGCGCTGCTCGCCGGCAGCTCAGCGTCCTCCCGCAGGCCGCCGACACAGTCACGGCGGCGATGGTCTCCACGGTGGCGGCGCAAGTATCCGCGATCATCGGTGCCGCCGCGGAGATCAAGCGCGCCAATGTCCGCGGGAACCATTTCATCAACGTGGTGGCGGACGACTGCAGCACGCAGGGCGGCATCGCGCTGCGCTACCTGGGCCGCACGCTGGACGCGATCGACACGGACAGCGCGCAGCACGATCGCGCGTTCTGGCTGTCCGCCGCCAGCACGCAAGTGGGGAATTGCGTCGACGGGTTCAAGACGCTTGCGCCCTCCGCGACATTCCAGCCCGCATTCGTGCATCTCGAGGTTAGCCCCTTCCCATCTCGCCCAACCAAAAACCCCACTCCCCCCTTCCTCCCCCGCCCTTTCCGGCTCCCAACACAAAAGTTCCTAAGCATGCTGTTCTTCGTATCTCTGAGAGCTCGTCAGGGCGAAGGTGCCAAGACTGCCCATTGCTACTAAGTGTTTCTGATCAGATTCTAAACAAACGCGGAATTTCTAGTCAAGCGCACGTTGCCTCAATCTCTTGTATTACCCGTAACCCGCATCGCAGACTGTCGCCAACAAAGCGAGCGACACGCTAGAGGCCGTCGTAGCCATCGCCAAGAAAGCTGCGGCAGGTCCACCCGAGTTGGGTCGCAAGCTCGCGTCGTCCGAGCCCGGTGCTGTCGCAGGAGGCGCCAAATGGCTGGACGACGACTTTATCGCACAGCTGCGACAGCTTCAGGCGGAGTTGAATGCCCTGGGCGACGGCGTTCACGAGTACGTCGCACGGCGTGAGCTGCGACGCCGTGACGACGACGACGACGATGACGATGATGACGACGACGAGGACAAGAAGGATAAAAAGGACAAGAAGAGCAAGAAGAACAAGGACAGCAGCGGCGGAAGCGGAGGCAGCAGCAAGAGCAAGAGCAAGAGCAAGAGCAAGAGCAAGAGCAAGGGCAGCGGCGTGAAACCCGCCTCGGGTCCCATTCGCGCGAGCAAGGGCCTGAAGGCCAACGCCGTCGTGAAGGGGAAGATTCAGTCCGCGATTGACGCCGCTCCTGGCGGCAGCCAGTACGTGATCTACATCCCTGCCGGCACGTACAGGGAGCAGGTTGTCATCGACACCCCCGATATTATCCTCATCGGGGCCGGCGCCGGCGCTACCGTGATCACGTACGACGAGAGCTACGGCAGCGGGTCGAGCACGTTCGATTCAGCCACGGTCGGGGTGAACAGCGACCGTTTTGTCGCGTTCGGAATCAAATTCGTGAACACAGCCGGCCCCGAGAACCACCAGGCTGTAGCGTTCCGCGCTACAGGCGACCAGTCGGCGGCGATCGACTGCGCGTTCGAAGGCGCGCAGGATACGCTGTACGTGGACGCGGGGCGGCAGTTCTACTCCAACTGCTACATCGGCGGCACGCAGGACTTCATCTTCGGCGACGCGGCCGCCGTCATTCAGAACGCCAAAATCCAGCTGCATCCCAGCAAGTCGTTCATCACGCTCACCGCGTCGGGCCGCGCCAAGGACACGCCGACGGGGATCGTGATTCGCGACTCGGTGGTGAGCGCGGACAAGGGCGCGGCGAAGGCGTACCTGGGGCGGCCGTGGAAGAAGTGCGCGTTCACGGTCTTCGTGAACGTCGTGCTGCCGGCCGTCATCCAGCCGGATGGGTGGCTGTCGTGGAACGAGGGCAGCTGCATGTTCCTGGCGGAGGCCGGCAGCAAGGGCCCGGGCGCCAAGGCGTCGCGCGCCGACTGGGTGGACCCTGGGATCATCTCCAGCGGCGCCTCCTACACCGCCGCTGCCTTCGCTGAAGTCAACTCCTGGCTCATCCTCTCCTGAAACCGCTCCATACCGCTCCCTACCGCTTGTGACTGTAGCGGACGGGATTCTTTAAGGATGGCGTCAGTCTTTGGGAATCAGGAGACGTGACTGTAGTGACGGTGCTTGTAGAAGCGGCATGGCTTCAGGTGGGTCCTGCTGCTATATGCGCTAGAACTTATTAGGCCAGGAAGGAAAATGTGAGGAGAATGCTAGGGCAAAGGGCAAGCTAGTAGCCCTGGTAGGGCAGGCAGGAAGAGAAAAGAGCTGCTAGTAGCGCTTGTAGCTTAGCAATGGGCTTGCTAGTGCTTTCTGTGTAATAACTAATGGTTTTGAACAATAAAGCACGCGTACAAATGCTTAATGCATTTTCTCCTTTCAGTCCTGCTGCCTCATGTTCTCAACCCATCCCATTCAGTAGCCTCACTTGCTCATCCCTTCCCACTCAGCAGCCTCACATGCTCATCCCTTCCCACTCAGCAGCCTCACATGCTCATCCCTTCCCACTCAGCAGCCTCACATGCTCATCCCTTCCCACTCAGCAGCCTCACATGCTCATCCCTTCCCACTCAGCAGCCTCACGTGCTCATCCCTTCCCACTCAGCAGCCTCACATGCTCATCCCTTCCCACTCAGCAGCCTCACATGCTCATCCCTTCCCACTCAGCAGCCTCACATGCTCATCCCTTCCCACTCAACAGCCTCACATGCTCATCCCTTCCCACTCAACAGCCTCACATGCTCATCCCTTCCCACTCAGCAGCCTCACTTCCTCACGTGAGGATGGGAAGTCCATTCGTTCTGTTTTCCACCCCGGCCCTTTCTCTCTGTGTCCCACTCCAGTCCATTCTCTCTGTTTCCCACCCCAGTCCTTTCTCTCTGTTTCCCACCCCTCTGTTTACCACCCCAGCCCTTTTTCTCTGTTTCCGAACGCATTCTCTTTGTTTTCCACCCCACTCGTTTAACTCTGTTTTCCACCCCAGTCCTTTATCTCTGTTTTCCACCCCACTCCTTTCTCTCCGTTTTCCATCCAATTTCACTGTGTCTGCTTCGCAAATCTCCCCTTTCTCTCTGCTTCCCAACTCAGCCCTTTCTCTCCGTTTCCCAACCAAGTTCACTGTCTCTGTTTCCCAACTCAGCCCTTTCTCTCTCTGTTTCCAACCTCAGCCCTTTCTCTCTCTGTTTCCAACCTCAGCCCTTTCTCTCTCTGTTTCCCAACTCAGCCCTTTCTCTCTGTTTCCCAACTCAGCCCTTTCTCTCTGTTTCCCAACTCAGCCCTTTCTCTCTGTTTCCCAACTCAGCCCTTTCTCTCTATTTCCCAACTCAGCCCTTTCTCTCTATTTCCCAACTCAACCCTTTCTCACTGTTTCGTAGCTCAGCCCTTTCTCTCTGTTTCCCAACCCACTACTTTCTCTCCGTTTCCCGACCAAGTTCACTGTCTCTGTTTCCCACCTCAGCCCTTTCTCTCTGTTTCCCACCTCAGCCCTTTCTCTCTGTTTCCCAACTCAGCCCTTTCTCTCTATTTCCCAACTCAGCCCTTTCTCTCTGTTTCCCAACTCAGCCCTTTCTCTCTGTTTCCCAACTCAGCCCTTTCTCTCTGTTTCCCAACTCAGCCCTTTCTCTCTGTTTCCCAACTCAGCCCTTTCTCTCTATTTCCCAACTCAGCCCTTTCTCTCTATTTCCCAACTCAGCCCTTTCTCTCTGTTTCCCAACTCAACCCTTTCTAACTGTTTCGTAGCTCAGCCCTTTCTCTCTGTTTCCCAACCCACTACTTTCTCTCCGTTTCCCGACCAAGTTCACTGTCTCTGTTTCCCACCTCAGCCCTTTCTCTCTGTTTCCCAACTCAGCCCTTTCTCTCTGTTTCCCAACTCAGCCCTTTCTCTCTGTTTCCCAACTCAGCCCTTTCTCTCTATTTCCCAACTCAGCCCTTTCTCTCTATTTCCCAACTCAGCCCTTTCTCTCTGTTTCCCAACTCAACCCTTTCTCACTGTTTCGTAGCTCAGCCCTTTCTCTCTGTTTCCCAACCCACTACTTTCTCTCCGTTTCCCGACCAAGTTCACTGTCTCTGTTTCCCACCTCAGCCCTTTCTCTCTGTTTCCCAACTCAGCCCTTTCTCTCTGTTTCCCAACTCAGCCCTTTCTCTCTGTTTCCGAACTCAACCCTTCCTCTCTGTTTCCTAGCTCAATCCTTTCTCTCTGTTTCCCAACTCAGCCTTTTCTCTCTGTTTCCCAACTCAGCCCTTTCACTCTGTTTCCCATCCTTGTCCTTCCATCCTTGTCCTTCCATCCTTGTCCTTCCATCCTTGCCCTTCCATCCTTGTCCTTCCATCCTCATCGTCTCACATGCTCATCCCTCCGAATCCAACTGCTACGGCCTCACATGCCCATCCAGTCTCATCCAATTGCCTCACATACTCAACCCTTCCAGTCATACTTCCTCACTTGCACATGATTGTATGTGGATGGGAAGGGATGAGCATGTGGGCAGTAGTATGGGAAGGGATGAGCATTTGTCGCAGAATGACAGGAATAATTAGAGCATGTGGGTAAATCAGAATGAAAGGGATGAGCATGTGGGCAGTTTAATGGGAAGGGATGAGCATGTGAGGCGGAATGACAGGAAGAATTGGTCTTGTGATATGGGGTATACGGTATGATTTGAGGCAATATGGTTGGAAGGGATGGGAAGGGATGAGGGAGGCTGTGAGGGAGTTGGATGGGAAGGGATGGGAAGGGATGAGCATTCGAGGCAGGAGTGTTGAAAGGGATGATCACGTGAGGAAATATGATGGGAAGCAATGAGCATGTGAGAAAATAGGATTGAAATGGATGTGCATGTGGGCCAGTAGGATTGAAAGGGATGGTCATGTGAGGAAATAGGATGGGAAGGGATGAGCATGCGAGGAAATAGGATGGGAAGCAATGAGCATGTGAGAAAAAGAGGATGGGAAGGGATGAGCATGTGAGGGAATATGATGGGAAGCAATGAGAATGTGAGAAAAATAGGATGGGAAGGGAAGGGATGAGCTTGTGAGGAAAGATGATGGGAATTGTTGAGCATGTCAGACAGTGGGATGTGAAGGATGAGCATGTGAGAAAATGGGATTGAAATTGGATGAGCATGTGAGGGAGGAATGTTGTAAGGGATGATCACGCGAGGAAATAGGATGGGAAGGAAAGAGCATGAGGCAGTAGGATGGGAATGGATGACCCTGGGAGGCAGATGCATTGAAAGTTCTAAGCATCCAGTGATTCGAAGTGATGAGCATGCTGAAATAGCATTCTTGCTATTTTAAAATTAATTATTGATCATTCATAGCAAGTACCGTACTAACATGTCCCTTGCGCCCTGGATATTTCCACAGAATTACTACGGCTCTAGCACGTCCTCTAGTTAGCCTTCCTACAAGGAAAGTTATCTCCCTAAAGATATCTTCCAAAGTTCTAGCGCCCACAGCAGCAGGACCCACGTATAGCCATGCCGCTCCTACAAGCACCGTCACTACAGTCACTTGTCCTGATTCCAAGACTGACGCCCTCCTAGAGAATCCCGTCTGCTACGGTCACAAGCGGTATGGAGCGGTTCCAAGCGGCTTCAGGAGAGGATGAGCCAGGAGTTGACTTCAGCAAACGCAGCGGCGGTGTAGGAGGCGCCGTTGGAGATGATCCCAGGGTCCACCCAGTCGGCGCGCGACCCCTTGGCGCCCGGGCCCTTGCTGCCGGCCTCCGCCAGAAACATGCAGCTGCCCTCGTTCCACGACAGCCACCCGTCCGGCTGGATGACGGCCGGCAGCACGACGTTCACGAAGACCGTGAACGCGCACTTCTTCCACGGCCGCCCCAGGTACGCCTTCGCCGCGCCCTTGTCCGCGCTCACCACCGAGTCGCGAATCACGATCCCCGTCGGCGTGTCCTTGGCGCGGCCCGACGCGGTGAGCGTGATGAACGACTTGCTGGGATGCAGCTGGATCTTCGCGTTCTGAATGACGGCCGCCGCGTCGCCGAAAATGAAGTCTTGCGTGCCGCCGATGTAGCAGTTGGAGTAGAACTGCCGCCCCGCGTCCACGTACAGCGTATCTTGCGACCCTTCGAACGCGCAGTCGATCGCCGCCGACTGGTCGCCTGTAGCGCGGAACGCTACAGCCTGGTGGTTCTCGGGGCCGGCAGTGTTCACGAATTTGATTCCGAACGCGACAAAACGGTCGCTGTTCACCCCGACCGTGGCTGAATCGAACGTGCTCGACCCGCTGCCGTAGCTCTCGTCGTACGTGATCACGGTAGCGCCGGCGCCGGCCCCGATAAGGATAATATCGGGGGTGTCGATGACGACCTGCTCCCTGTAGGTGCCGGCGGGGATGTAGATCACGTATTGGCTGCCGCCGGGAGCGGCGTCAATCGCGGACTGGATCTTCCCTTTCACGACGGCGTTGGCCTTCAGGCCCTTGCTCGCGCGAATGGGACCTGAAGCGGGTTTCACGCCGCTGCCCTTGCTCTTCCCCTTACTCTTGTTGTTCTTGTTCTTGCTCTTGCTGCTGCCGCCGCCGCTGCCGCCGCTGCTGCCCTTGTTCTTCTTGCTCTTCTTGTCCTTCTTATCCTCGTCGTCGTCATCATCATCGTCGTCGTCGTCGTGACGGCGTCGCAGCTCCCGCCGTGCGACGTAGTCGTGAACGCCGTCGCCCAGGGCGTTCAGCTCCGCCTGAAGCTGTCGCAGCTGTGCGACAAAGTCGTCGTCCAGCCACTTGGCGCCTCCTGCGACATCAGCGGGCTCGGACGACGCGAGCTTGCGACCCAACTCGGGCGGGCCTGCTGCAGCCTTTTTGGCGATAGCGACCACGGCTTCGAGCGTGTCGCTCGCCTTGTTGGCGACGGTCTGCGACAGGAGTAGGAGCAATTGACATTTGAGACAAAGCGTGTGCCTACTAAACTTGCTGTTTCTAACAAGAGCGATGCTGTTTGTTTTTATTCTGACGACATTGCCGCGTTTGTTCTTGTAAGAGTCGAAGAAGCGGTGAACAGCCCGCGTGGCAGCTGAATGAATTGAAGAGGGCGGGGGGCGAGTGGGGGGTGGGTGGGGGGGCAGGTGAGAGGGCAGGAACGAGGGTGAAGGCATGAGGGACGGGGGGAGAGGGGCTAACCTCGAGATGCACGAATGCCGGCTGGAACGTGGCTGAGGGTGCAAGCGTCTTGAACCCGTCGACGCAGTTGCCCACTTGCGTACTGGCGGCGGACAGCCAGAACGCGCGATCGTGCTGCGCGCTGTCCGTGTCGATCGCGTCCAACGTGCGGCCCAGGTAGCGCAGCGCGATGCCGCCCTGCGTGCTGCAGTCGTCCGCCACGACATTGATGAAGTGATTCTGCCTCACGTTGGCGCGCTTGATCTCCGCGGCGGCATCGATGATCGCGGAGACTTGCGCCGCCACCGCGGAGACCATGGCGGCCGTGACTTGGTCCGCGGTTTGCGGGATAACGCTGAGTTGCCTGCGTGCTGCGCGGAACTCTTGCGAGCAGAGGGTCGCGTTCGACACGCCGCTGCAGAGGGTAGGGTGGGAGATGACGAGGTAGTTGTCGGCCATGTAGCAGCAGGACACGATGGCGAGTGCCACGCCGATTCCCGCAACGGCCAATTTGGCTGCACGTTGAACCCCCATGTTGGATACTACGAAGTGAGGTGCTATTTCCTCTGTCGACTAGAGAAGGAATCTAGGAGCTTGAAATCTGAACGGGAGTGATGTCTAAACTCGACTAGGAGATGTGAATACAACAGTTTCTTTGAGCTTTCATGGAATCTCTGTGCTATTTTATGTTGCTCGGCTTTGCTGTGGTGGTTGTTTCGCGATTCGAAATAGTCGCAAGATAAAAAATCGTCGGACTCAGCAAGGGTGGGCGTTTCGGGAATTGGGAGGAGGGGACGGTTGGTTTGTCGCGGGTGGGACTGGTGGGGGTCGTGATTACAGAGAAAGCCGAGCCGCAGGGGGCTGTGATGCTGACTTTGATTGGTCAATCCCCCCCTAATCTCACTCGAGGTGCGCAAAAGCTCCTGAAAGCTCCTAATGCCCCCCTAACGAAATTCTGCGTAGTCGCTAGAGTCTGTCGCTAGGCATTGTCTGCGAACTTCGTGGCACTCTTTTACATCCCATTCGTTTGTGTGTTTCTCCTCCCAAAAGATTACTGGTCTGGGTTGTTCGGCCCTCATCGTGTCGCTCCAACTAGCGCTGTAGTACAAACGAGCGGAAACAACGGTTGGATGCACTTCCGATTGTAAAGAATGAGCGTTTATGTATGATATGACCCTTTGAATGGTATGACTCGATACACAGCCTCACACCCTTTTTTAACCCGTAGTTTTACACATTCACTCACTCTTGTCATAAAAAAATGATTAGCCAAGTGTTCCCTTATCGAATTGTTATCGCACCTTCTCCTGCCACACGCATGTGAGAGCATATCCTGGTTTACACGTTACATCCGTATTCCAGATTCTAATCATGGAAGCACATGAAATCGCGTCATGAAGCACGTGTCAATATGGGATTTATTTTCTTAGCAGGGCTTTTGAGGCGCCTCTGAAGGAAACCAGCATCAGTTGGATGTACAAATCAGATCAGATCAGATCAAACAGAAGCGTGAACAGTAGGTTCGTCCTTAGCAGGGCTTCCTTCCGCTTCCTCCTCTCCATCATCACCACCCTCCTCCCCCTCACCCTCTCTCACTGCTTTCCAGCATGGCTTATTCGCCCCCCCTATGCGCGCCTCTGCTGCCATTGGAACCCCTGCGGAAGGGAGGAGAGGAACAGGAGAGAGGGAGACCGCAGCACAACCAGCTTATGTATGACTAAGAAGACAGATTGACCTCCAAACCCAGCCTCTGGTCCCACTGCCTTCCAACACGGTTTTTGAGGCGACTCAAAAAGAGGGAGATCACAGCACAACCAGCTTATGAATGACTTTGACACAGTGACACACGGACTGGCTTCTAAGCCCCGCCTCTGCCCTAACTGCCTCCCAGCACGGCTTATTCCCTCCTATGCGCGCCTCTGCTGCCACTGGAACCTCTGGGAGGGAGAGGGAAGGAAGGTGACAAAAAGGGGCTGCACAAATGGAATGTGAAAACATGATCTCTGTTTTGACCTTGAAGCCCCTGTTTGTGAAACACAGTCTCTGTTTTTTTCAAACATGGATAAATCCCTTCCTTCCTCCCTCCACCAACCAACTGCAGCACTCTCCCTTTCATTACACTCACCTCCCTTTCATTACACTCACCTCCCTTTGATTACACTCACCCTCCTGGTGAAATATCCCCCACACTGTTGCTGTGCGTCCCGTCTGCACAGGGACACCAGAAAATATGTGATTATAACAGGTGAACCGGGGTGGAGGGAATGGAGGGGAAAGGGGGGCGAGTGACAGTAACAAATGTGATTGTAGTAAAGTGAGGGACAGGAAAATGGGTACCAGGAAAAAAGAGGGGAACAGAGAGGGTAGAGGGCAAGAAAAGAAAGGCAAGGCTCAAAAGGAGGGCATGGGGGTTGGCTGGTGGGAGGGGTGGGGGGTGGTGGGGAGTGGGGTGGGGGGGGAGGAGGGAGGGAAAGATACTCGCAGTACGAGTATCTGAGACAGGAAAAAGCGGCTCTTTCCAAAAACTATGCAGCAGGATTTCTCAGGTTTTCCAAAACTAGGAGCGAAAGCACGAGGATTCTGAACAAACCTTGGCTATTTGAACTCGCGAAACTTCGTAGAAGGTGCCTTCCTGCCAATGCCGCTTCGCCACCCTAACGCCTTGGCCCCACGCCGGTCGCCGCCATAGGATATCCGCCAGATTCTGCTTGCGCCGCTTCTTAACTTCCACTTGCTTCAGAACCTTCGCGTCGGTTTCCTGAGAGCCCTCTGAAGTGAATTCAGTTTGATTTTGCGAGGCAGAAGATTCTTTTCCTAGCGACGGGCTGCCCGGAAAAAGCGGGAGCGGTTTCAGCCCCAAGCTAAGCAATAGCGAATCGGCGCCGGATACTTCGATGGGTTTCGTCGCGGCGGCAGATCCGGCGGCTAATGCGGCGGGAGAAGCGGCGGGGGAAGCGGAGAAGGTCGAATGGACGGAGGTGGATGCGTATCGGCAGGAAAGGAAACGCCGCGCGGCAGGAAGAATGCGCGGCGGCGGGTGCACTGATGCGGGAGCTCCGGCGGAGGCTACGGGCGGTTCGGCTAGAGGGGGGGAGATCGGTGCGGGGCAGAGGCCAGGCGGCGGAAGGCCGTTGCTGGGAAGGCGGAGCGAGCTTTGCGAGCTTTGCGCGCTTTGCGCGGAGAAGCCTGTGCGCGGAAGCCCATGGCGCAAGGCCGCAGTTGCCAGGCGGCGCAAGTCATCGGCACGAGGCATTTCGGGTCCGCGGGGTGCTCCGCTGAAAGCGGCGGAAACTGCGGAAGGAGGTGTGACAGAACAGGATGGGACGAGGATACAGAGGCGGCAGAAGGAGGAAAACGTGGAAATCAGGGAGTTCAATGAACTCGATATAGTCCAACTAGCGTAACACTCGGTGTACTGAGATTTGATCAAAATAAATCAAAATAAAACCAGCATACGATTCAACAAGCGACTTTTTTTTTTTTCAGGAAAGTAGACATATAATCTAATCTGGTCTCAGATATGCACTACAAGCGAGAATGCTCTCCATAACTATATAAGTTCATTACAACAATACAATGGCAAGTTTTGAACACACTTATATCTTCCTGTTGCTGCTCTTGCTCTCTCTACTTCCTCGCACTCGTGCCAATTGCGACCATCTTGCCATATCGCCTGCATTAGCGTAGCGATACACTCGAACACTTGCACCCCTACCATTTTCTCCCCATCACACTCTTGCCAACTCTTGCCAGCTGTGACCATCCCGCCATAGCGCCTGCATTAGCGTAGTGATACGACACACTCGAACACTTGCACCCTACCATTTTAAGGGTTCTTTCTCTCTCTCCCCATCACACACCAGCCAGCTGAGACCATCCGGCCATGAACCCTGCAGGAGCATAGCGATACTCTCGAACATGGCATGCTGCTGAGTATAACTGCCCCAGAAGCACCTCTACATCCGCTGCTGCTGCTGCTGCTGCTCTCACTCTCTCTCCCTCCACACACCAGCCAGCCAAGACCATCTTGCCATGAACCCTGCAGGAGCATAGCGATACGCTCAAACACTTGCACCCTACCATTTAACAGTTCTCTCTTTCTCTCTCCCTCACACGTTTCATCTCTCCCTCCCATCACACGCCAGCCAGCTGAGACCATCCTGCCATGTCACCCGCAGGAGCATAGCGATACGCTCTAACACGGCCTGCCAGTGATAATGGCCCCAGAGGCACCTCTATATCCGCCCCTGGTGCTGCTGCTGTTGTGGTGGCAGCAGCATTGGGAGCAAACCCTGAAGAGGCATAGGCACCACCAGCACCAGGTGCAGCAAAACCACCAGTAGCAGTAGCAGCGGCTGCATTTGAAGCAACAGAACCGCCAAAAGCAGATGAGAACATAGCAGCTGCAGCAGAGGTAGCAGAGGAGGGGTTAGAACCAGGGGCAGGGGAGAGAGAGGAGGAGGAAGCGGCAGAAGAGGAAGGGGTGGTGATGGTGCTGGTAGAATCTTCTTTGGAAGAATAGAGATCGCCTATGAGCTCAATGGAAAGGATTCGGATGCCCGCGATTGGTCGAGAGAAGTCGAAATAGAGAGGCGTGTTGGGCCGGGCAGAGGGCAGAATAAATTCCGTGATGACTGTGGCAGGGCCAAAGGAATCCTGTGAGGGGGAAGGAAGTAGGGGAGAGGAGAGAAACGGGGAGGGGGTGGGGGTGGGGGTGGGGGTGGTGGTGGTGGTGGGGAAGAGAGGTTTGAGACGTCTCACGAATGAATTTCGCAATGGTCAAAGTAGGGCCAAAGGAGTGTTGTGAGGAGAGTTGGAGTGGAGAGAGCGGGTGGGGAGAGGGGACTGAGAAAAGGAGCGAATGGGTGGAAGAAGGGGAGTGGCGGGGGGGAGATAAAGGAGAGATGAGGCTTGTAAGGTGATCTAAGAATTGAAATAGGAAGTACTGCAGAGGAAGCGAGCATTCACACTACTCAAATAGATAGTGGGGGAGGGGTGGAATTAAAGTAGAGGGAGAGTACTGTGTTACTGAATACCCACCTGCCGGGCGGATACCCTGAGTCGGAACGGGACAACGAACACCGCCCACTCATCTATGAACCCGCCCCGCGCCGCCCGAGCCAGCGGGCCGCCGTCAGCTGCCCCGGGCAGCGAAAGAAACATTCCAGCGGAACGGTCCAATGGGAGCGCGTCAAGTCGGATGCCCGAGATTGGAGGAGAGGAGAGGGGCAGGAGAAGTTCCAGGATCCTTCCTCCTGCCCACACTCTTTCCCCTTCCACTGGGGTCTGAGAGAGAAAGGGTTATGACAAAGAGGGTGATAACAGGGAGGGGAGGAGGGGGAGGAGAGCGGAGTCTGTTGTAAATTCCCCCAAAACGCCTACAGAAAGTTAGCGAGTCCTTCCTCCTGCCCACACTCTCTCTCCCTCCACGGGGGTCTGAGAGAGAGAGGTTGATAACAGGGGTTGGGGGAAGGAAGGGGAGAGGAGTCTGTTGTGTATTCCCAGAACGCGCCTTTTGAGGTAGAAAACAGACTCAAAAGGCACCTCAAGAAGTTCTAGGATCCTTCTTCCTGCCCACACTCGCTCCCCTTCCACTGGGGTCCGAGGGAGAGGGATTGTGAGGGTTATGGCAGGGAGGAACAGAAGGAGGGATGACAGGGGCAGAAGAGGGTATTTCTGAGAAAAATTACAATACACCGACAACAAGAAGTTCCAAGATCCATCCACACTCTCTCCCCCTTCCACTGGGGCCTTTGAAAGGAAGAGAAATCAAACAAGGAATAACGACAGGGGAAATGTGTGTAAGAAGAAGAAAAGAAACTGCATGTGCTTACAGGATAAAGAGGTGACTTTGAGTCGACTCAAAAGTCACCTGGAATCAAAAGTCACCTCAAAAGAAACTGCATGTGCTTACAGAATAAAGTTCAGGTTACTGCTGTAGCCTGTAGCGCACTCACACTGCTGTAGTCTGTAGCGCACTCACACTGCTGTAGCATACTGCCGTTAGCTACGGTATAGCTCGGCACACGTACCCGCGATCGGCTCATGGTAGCTGGGGCCTCGAGAAACTGCTGATACTCCCACCGACTCGTGCCACCAGCAGCAGCACCGACAGCACCAGCAGCACCTGCAGCAGCAGAAACACCTGCAGGCCCCATAGTCCCAACAGCAGCACCAGAGGCACCACCAACGACTGCTCCCATGGGCACAGCAGCAGCCCCACTGGAGGTCACGGGATCAATTCCTGTCGGGTCACCAAATGTTTTCTGCCCGTAAACGCGGATTCTGCGAGCCCAGATGCAGGATGCTGGAGTGCCCGGCTGGCGGACTTCGGGCAGGAGAAATTTCAGCCAGATGATCCGACAGGGGGCGGCGGTCAGGGTGTAGGATAAGATCAGCTCGGATTCGGGATTTGATTTGGTGTCTGAACGGGCGGCAGCTGCTGTGGAGGGGAGGTCCCAGAGGCCTATTGTGGTACGTTCTGATTGGTCGATGGTGGTGCTGAGGGAAATGCGGACCTGCACCAAGGAGGAGAGCGAAGGAGAGGAAAGGAGAGGGAAGGAGAGGGAAGGAGAGGGAGGGGAGAGGGATGGAGGAAAGGAGCGAAGTTTAGGAGATTTGACTGAACTTATGAGAAGTCGCAGAAACGAAGCTAGCCTGAGCCGTCGACTCAAAGACATTCGAGATATTTCAGAAATGTCTCGGAATTGCAGCACAACACGAGTGAACGTGCAGCTTGCCTTGGGGGTGCGATGGGGGACGAAAGAAGCATACGTATAAAGTTTCGACCTGGATCCAGCAGGTAACTCGTCCTACTCCAACAGAAATGTCTCGGAATTGCAGCACGACGCGAGTGAACGTGCAGCTTGCCTTGGGGGTGCGATGGGGGACGAAAGAATCACCTTGGGGGTGTGATGGGGCGTGTACTGAGGCAGGCCCGAGTGCAGCACAACGCGGGAGACAAGTGCGGGTGCGGAGAGTACTATCGCGATTTCCACAGCAGTGAGGTCGGAGGGAGCTTGCCAGACGTGAGAGAGAGGAGCGGGATGAGCTGAGGGTGGGAGGAGCAGGGAGTTGGCTGGGGCTGCTGATGTGCACGTGGGAACCTGCATGTGTGTGCGGGAAGGAAGAGAGGGGACAGCAGCAGTAAAGGTGACGGACAGGTGTTGGTGCAGAGAGTACTATAGCGATTTTCACAGCAGTGAGGTCGGAGGGTGCTCGCCAGACGTGAGAGAGAGGGAAGGTTGAGGAGGCGGGGAGGAGGAGAGAGCTGGCGGGGGCTGCTGAGGCGCACGAGGGGACCTGCATGAAGGCGGGGGAAGGAAGAAGAAATTTGTTGCAGCGTATGTTTTTTGAGAATTCTCAAAAAACATGACCTGCATGAAGGCGGGGGAAGGAAGAAGGGGGGGGGAGTAGAGGTGAGACACAAGGGCAGGCGTGGAGAAGACGCGGGGAGGAGGAGAGAGCTGGCGGGGGCTGCTGAGGCGCACGAGGGGACCTGCGTGTGTGTGCGGGAAGGAAAAGGGGAGGAGGGACAGTAAAGGTGAGAGACAGGATGGACGGTGCGCATGTAGAGCATGGTGGTGATTTCCCACAGCAGCACGATGCCATAACGTACCATGAACAGCAGCAGTCCAGCTCTTTTTAGGTGACTCAGAATCTACTTTGATGCCAGCACAGCGTTCACGGTACGTTATGGCATCAAAATAGATTCTGAGTCACCATGAACAGCAGCAGCACGTACCGAGAACAGCAGCCCAGCGTGTGGCAGCTCTGCCAAAGACATTTCCCCCACCCCACTCTCTCCCCCGTACCCTCCTCTCGACATCACTGGTACTACAGGTGGCTCGTGCCACTCCCCCCCATCCCTCCCTTCCTCCCCCCGCCTCCCTGCCCTCCCTTCCCTCCTCTCCATTCTCGTCTCGTTGCTCCTCACTCCATCCAAACCGGCACAGCCCCAGTCCCGAGCCTCAGCCACGGCTCTCCCGAGCCTGTCGCACCGCCGCCGAGCCTGCAGCTGGCGCACCCGGTGCAGGAGCAGAGCATTGGAAACAGCAGGAGGGCAGCACTCCCGGCATATGGGAGCATCTAGAGGTCCGGGCCTCCCAGGCCCTTCCGTTGCTCCTCCTCCTTCTAACCCTTCTCCCCCCACTCCTCCTCCTGCTCCTCCTGCTCCTACTCCTGCTGATGAGGAAGACGAGGAGCTTCCTGGAAGCTTCCAGCCTCCAGCCGAAGCTAAGCCGGAAAGGGAAGACGCAGAGCCACTTTTGATCACCTTACCCAAACCACCACCAATACCGCCGCCACTGCCGCCGCCGCTGTTGCTGCTGTTACCACCCACACTGATGATACTGTTGGTGCTGATGCTCCGAGTGCCACCCGCACCAGTGATACTCCCATTGCTGCTAGCCCCGGCGAGAAACCCGCTTCCCGGACCTGCCAGGCAGGCTCGGCAGGCCCGCCGGCGGCACCAGCTGCAGGCTGGGAGGCCCCGCCGAAACTCCATGTCCACATCTTCCGAGCCGATTCGTGACGTCCGGTCACTGGTTCGTCCCGTGGTAATGCTTCCCGAGCCTCCCGCACCGAACCTAACATCACAGTTTGAGCCGATACAGTCCAAACCAGGACTAACACACCCCCAACCTGTGTACTGGCCGTGCGGGGCCCATACATGAGCACACAACCTACCCTTGCCCCGATTACCCAAGCTGCCCTTATCTCCCTCCTCTCCCTCCTCTCCTTCCTCTCCCTCACTCCCCTCCTCTCCTTCCTCTCCCTCATATCTCTCATCTCCCAAACCGACCAACAGCCCGTTTCCTCTCCACCAGTCACATTCCTGCTCCACCTCCCCTCTGCCATTAGAACCGTTTCTTATTCCTTCCTCCCCCACCCTCTCATTGCCCCTCCCCTCCCCGCCCACCCCCCACTCGCATCCATCCCCTTCTCCTCCCCTCGCCCTGAACCCCATCGCCCCTATTTCTGCATCCTCTCGCGCAGTGAGGCACGCGGATGCCAGGCTGGCAGCCAGCTGGCGGCATAGCAGGGCGTCGGGCACGCTGACGTGGCGGTTTGGGTCGAGGAGGGGTGTGGACGTTGTTGGGAGGAAGGGGGAGCGGGAGAGGGAGGAGGAGGAGGTGGAGGATAAGGAGGTGGAGGGGGGAGAAGTGGGGAGGAGGGAGGCAAGGATGGAGTCTCGTTGGGAGGCGGAGAGGGAGAGGCGCAGGCGAGCAATCTCAAGCTCCATGGCTGTTGGGAAGTCGATGGATAGGAGTTGCTGGTTGGGTGGGACGGAATGGGGGAGCGGGGAGGGGGACAGGGGGGGAAAAGGGGGAAAGGTGTGTTCTGTGAGGCGCAGGCGAGCAATCTCAAGCTCCATGGCTGTTGGGAAGTCGATGGAAGCAAGCGAATGGCTCTGTTGGGTGGGGACAAAATCGGAGGAGTGGGAAGAAGGGACAGGTTTGGTGTTGTGGCGTTTCAAAGAGCTATTTTTCAAGCTTCGTGGCCGTTGGGAAGTCGATGAACTGGAGTTGGATGGATGGGTGGAACCGATTGGGGAAGGAGGGGTGGAAAAGGGTAAAGACGGGAATAGAAGTGGACTTTCTGAGAGGAAATGACGGAAAGTGGGGTTTCGAACGAAAGGTAGATACGAAAGAACAAAAGTATTCATAACGAGTAGTCGGATAGAATAAAGCATGATGCTTCGATGGGTTTCATTCCTATGCTCTCCAGGAAGTACCTTCTTGGGCACCAAAACTTTTTGTAGCAGCTGCCCAAAAGCAGCAGCACCCCATTGCTCACACACGTCTTCACTGACCGCCCGGGCTATTCTCACTATCCTCTCCACCTCCTCCTCCTCCCTCTCCTCTTCCTGCCCCTTCTCCCCCACCCCTTCCCTCCCACCTCCCCTCCCTCCTCCCCCTTCCCTTTCACCTAGCCCCACTGCTACACCTGTTCCAGTCACATGCGCGCCAACACCCCGCCTCCCTTGGGAGACACCTTCCCCTTCAAGAGAATCAAACACACCGCTTTGTTGAGAACGCTCGTAAGACTTTTGAGAGCTCTCAGAGTTGACCCCTGTGTAGCTCCCCTGCTCCCTTGCTGCCTGCTGGGAAGCAAATATACTGCTCCCCTGCTGCTGCTCCCTTTGATTGAGCCCTTCTGGACTGTGGGGTGGGGATGACGGTGAGTCAGCTTCTGATGCCATGAGAGGGTGCCACGTGGCAGCTGCTGGTTGGCTGACTGCCGGGGGGTTAAAGGAGGCCCACTCGAGATCGGCAGTGGTAGAAGGAGCGAACACTGCTGCTGACACTCCCGCTGCCCCTGCTGCTGACACTCCCGCTGCCCCTGCTGCTGACACTCCCGCTGCCCCTGCTGCTCCTGATGTCGCTACTGCTGCTGGTGCTGTCACTTCTGCTACTGTTTCTGCTGAATTTGTGGGCGGTGCATCAAAGGACATCCACCCACCAGGCTGGCTGCTGCTGCTGCTCGCTGTGATGCCGCTGGCATTAGTGCCGCTAAAAGTTGTGCTAGTATCGAACGATTCCCACCCACCAGGTTGCTGGCTGCTGTCTGCACCACTGGCTGCACTGAAAGGATTGTTGGAAGCAGTATTGGCAGCACCGCTGCTGGTGCTGCTACTGGTTTGAAAGCCCCCATCACCAAAGGCCCCAAACGACTCCCACCCCCCTGGTTGACTCCCACCCATTCCTGCTGCTGCTGCTGCTGCTGTTGCTCCTGTTGCCACCGTCCCTGCTATTGCTGCTGATCTTCCTCCTGTTGCTGTGCCTGCAGCTGCCCCTGGTCCCGGTCCCACTCCATTTGCTCCCACGCTCAGCCCTTCCACCAAGCCTACCAGATTAGCCTCGGCAGCAGGTCCCAGAGCTTCTGAGCCAGGTCCGGGAGCAGGCTCGGCGAAAGGGTTGGTGGACGAAGCAAACGGGTCGGTGAATCCAGAACTGAATGGATCAACCTGACCAGTTGGACCTGCACCAGAAGCAGACAAAGATGCCGGCCCAAAGGGGTCAAAACCTGCAGCAATCCCACCAGCAGAAGCAGTGGCGGCTGTAGCAGTTGTAGCAGTTGTAGCTGCAGGGGAGATTGAGATCCAGCCACTAGAAGTCAAATCTGTTGACGTATCAGCTGCAGCGGTGGCAGCGGTGGTGCTCGTGCTTGTACTGAATGTGCTTGTAACGGGTACAGAGAAGAAATCATCCATGAGGTTCGCCGTGCCCGAACTTGTAGCCTCCATAGCCTGCATCATGCGGTTCGGTGAGTTCATCAGCTCCGGAACCTGGCTCGGCGCTGGCGAACCTGGTGCAGCTGAGCCTGGCGCATCAAGTGACTCAAAATCAAGAAAATTCCGAGGTTCGGAAGGAAGTGGGTGTGTGGTAGGGTGTGAGGGAGCAAGAGGGGCAGAGCGAGGGGGGGGCATGGGAATGGCATCGTCCATAAGATTGGCCAATGGCGAGCCGCCACCTGGCATCCATGTCGCTGTCGGTGCGGCTGCAGCTGTAGCAGCTGCAACAGCAGAATCTGCTGCGACTGTAGCAATAGGCTCAGCAGCAGCAGTAGGGTCGGTGGTAGGAACAGCAGGAGGAGGAGAGGGGAGAAGCGAGAGGATGGATGGACAGGAACGGTGGGAGGAAGAGGAGGAGGAGGAGGAGGAGGAGGAGGAGGAGGAGGAGGAGGAGGAGGAGGAGGAGGAGGAGAGAGAGGGAATGCGCTGAAAGTCATGGCGTGTGGGCGCTATGCCTAGGATCTCGATCTGTTGTCGGGGGGGGGGAGGGGGATAACATGCAAAAAGGAGAAGTGTGGGTTTGCTGAGTGTGGGATAAAATACACCTATGGAGGAGGAAGAGACGGAGGGAATGCGCTGAAAGTCACGGCGTGTGGGTGTTATGCCTAGGACCTCGATCTGTTATCGAAAGGACGGGGATAATACGCAAAGAAGAGAAGCGTGGTTGTGCTGATTGTGATGCATGCACAACTACGGAGAGGGGAGGAGGGAGGAAGTGGAGGCGGAAGGAGAGGCAAGGTACTGAAAGTCATGATGTGTGGGTGCTAATGTATGTTTTTTGAGGATTCTTAAAAAAAAAAAAACATGATGTGTGAGTGCAAATGCCCAAAACCTCCTCCACCTGTTGAAATGGGTGGGGGTAGACACAAGGGGAAAGCAGAAGGCGGATAGAAGGTGAGAGAGACAAGGCATGGGGTCGGCACATGTTATGTTACAGTGTTACCACAAACACAACAGACGCGGTGACCAGTGCACCTGTCCAAGAGTCCTGGGGGAACCAGAGCTGCCAGCACCACCACCGCCAAATGCAGCAGGCGGAGATTAGCAGGCGAGGGGGGCAAACCCTAGACGGATGTTACAGTGTTACAACAACCACACCAGGTGCAGCAACCCTCTTACCTGTCCCAGAGTCATTGGGGAACCGGAACTGCTGGTACCGCCACCGCCACCGCCGCTGGCACCGCCAAAAGCAGCAGATGCAGCAGCAGGCGGGTAGAAGGTGAGCGAGACAAAGCGGGTCAAGAAGTCGATTCTCCCATCGCCCTCCTCTGTGTAATCGTACAGCAGAGACGAGGACACCGCCCCTCCCCTCTCATACACACCCTGCTGCTGCTGCTGCTGAAAACCAGTTCCCTGCTGCTGCTGATACACACTGCCTTGCTGCCCTATATATCCCTCCACAAACACTGGGGCTGAGCCAGACCCGGCTCCCCCATAGCCCAGCGTCCCCCCGGTGGTTACCCCTGAAGCAGGAGCAGCAGGAGTGGAAGCAGAAGGACGGGTGGGCTTGGGAGGAGGGAGGGGGTACTGCAGGACTGTGCCGCTGGCGCAGCGGGGGATGGTGAGACCCTGGTAGGGGCGTGAGTGGGGAGTGGAAACGAGAGTGGAATCAAGAGTGAATGAGAGAGAAACACGTGAACGAGGTGATAGTAGTGGCATGACAGGGAGCAGGGAGGGGGTACTGCAGGACTGTGCTGCTGGCGCAGCGGGGGATGGTGAGACCCTGGTAGGGGCGTGAGTAGAAATACGGATGGAAAGAAGGCAACACACATGAAGCAAGTGAGAGAGTGATAAAGAATAATGGCAGGACAGGGAGCAGGGAGGGGGTACTGCAGGACTGTGCCGCTGGCGCAGCGGGGGATGGTGAGGCCCTGTTTGTGTGGGGTAAGAGCTGAGTCAAGAGTGGGAGAGAATCAAAGACAGATGAATGAAGGCAGGTAGAGTACGTGGTCCTTCCCTTCCCACGAGCAAGATGACTTTTGAGTCGACTCAAAAGTCACCTCGTTACCATGGCACACGACACATTCTCTACAAGAATCAAAGACAGATGAAAGAAGGCAGGCAGAGTACGTGGTCCTTCCCTTCCCTTCCCACGAGCACATCCAAACGAGGAGGAGGCGGAGCGAGGGAGGGTGTCGTCGGCGAGTCAAAGGGTCACCTCAAAGGCAGGCAGAAAACCAGTCACTCACTTCGACAACCAGAAGGCAGAAGGCTCACCTCGACAATGAGATGCAGGGAGTCAATAGTCCTTCCCACGCGCACATCGAAGCGGGGCGGAGCGAGGGAATCATCGGCACCATGAGCAACAGTGAGCAGCACGTGTAGCGAGGTTGTTTTTGAGACGTCCCAAAAACAACATCGAAGCGGGGCGGAGCGAGGGAATCATCGGCACCATGAGCAACAGTGAGCAGCACGTGGGTGGGTGACACGTGGGCAGCGCCACACTCACATGCATGCAGAGGGCACGCTGAGGGCGCAGGGCGGAGGGCGGAGGGCGGAGGGCGCAGGGCGGAGGGCGGAGGGCGGAGGGCGGAGGGCGCAGGGCGGAGGGCAGAGGGCAGAAAGGCAGAGGGCAGAGGGCAGAGGGCAGAGGGCAGAAGGGCAGAGGGCAGAGGGCAGAGGGCAGAGGGCAGAGGGCAGAGGGCAGAGGGCAGAGGGCAGAAGTCAGAAGGGAAGGCTCACCTCAGCAACTAGATGCAGCGAGTCGATGGTCCTTCCAACGCGCACATCAAAGCGGGGCGGAGCAAGAGAGTCGTCTGCCCCATGGGCGACAGTGAGTAGCACGTGGGTGACATGGCAGGGCAGCGCCACACTCACATGCACCTCCACCAGTGGCACCCACCCCGGTACCACCCACACCATCCCCTTACTGCCCGCACCGGCACCACCGGCACCAGCACCGGCGGCAGCACCGGCACCATACGAACTGATCAGCGCGTCGGTCCGGTACAGGCTTGGGAACAGGCTCGGGACCGGTCGGAGGACGTGCGCGTGCCCCGAGCCTCCTCCGGGGGAGGACGGCAGGGAGACGGTCAGGAGCGGGCGGTCGGGCAGCGCGAAGGAAAAATACTTGTGCCGGCGCAGCCCAAGAAAAACCTCGAGCTGCCTCTGCCTGGTAGCATCCCAAACCAGGTTCAAAAACCGCCTCTGGAGGGAAATTCCGATGTTTGTCGCGCTGGCGGCCGCGCCTTTCTTGGCCTTGCTAGGATCGCTGCTGAAAATGTGGATGATATGGGAGTGCATGGCCCGTGAGCCGGTGTAGAGCGTGGCGTGCACGTCACCAGCTATTGAAAAGAGGTCTGCTACGGCTGTGACGGCGGATGGGAGCACTGTGGCTTGGAATTCCCGCACACTCATGTCGAGAGAGGCCCAGGCGTGAGAGAGAGTCGAGGGGAGCGGCGGGTGCTGATTCTGCTGCTGCTGCTGCTGCGAATTGGGAAAGGAGGAGGAGGAAGAGGAAGTGGGGAAGGTAGCAACGCGAGGAGGGGGCGGGCAGGGGTGGGTCCAAGTGGTTTTGCGGGTGTTATGGTCGATGTAGAACACCTTGCTGCGAGACGGGTCTCGCCGCATCTCCCACCCGGGAGGCAGCGCTGCTGCTAGTGCATCCTCCTCCTCCTCCTGTGTTGGCGCCCTGGTCGCACCTCCACTCCATCCTCCTGCTCCTCCTGCTCCTCCTCCTCCTCCCGTTCCCCCTCCCCCGTCCCCTCCCCCAAACGCTGCACTGTAATACTGGGAGAACTCGCTCCCAAAGCCTCCAGCTGCTGCTCCTCCTGTGCTTCTGCCTGGCATGGTACCCACCCCCCCTCCTGCTCCGCCGCCTCTAGCCCATGCGGCGTCCAGGGATATTCCCAGGTGCTGGCACTGTTGCACAAACACCTGAAGGGACGATTCGGGAAGGGGGAGACACAGAGCAGCGAGCGCCGTTGGATTCACACCACCCACCCGGTGGATAGAATTGACTTTTGAGGCGCCTCCAAGGAATCACACCACCCACCCGGTGGATAGGAAGTTGTGTCATACGACCGTTTTTTAGGCGCCTCAAAAACGACCTCAATGCACGCCGTTGGATTCACACCACCCACCCGGTGGATGGAAAGTTGTTATATACCATCATAACCCAACATGGCCGCTATGTGTATACCACACACGTCCTTTGAGTTGACTCATTAGACACCATGTCTCTACCACACACGTGTGTGCCCACCTGCCTCTCACATGCAGGGCACCGAAGAAGCTAGCAGCGTTGGTGCGATCCAAAGAGTCGGCACAATTGAATCGCACCATGCCATGCTGCCGCCTCACCACCTCAAAGCTTCCCCCCAAACCACATGCTCTACTCTGCCTGTCCCACCTGCACGGCCCCAAAACCTTTTTAAGCTGCCTCACCTGCAGCGCACCGAAGAAACTAGCAGCGTTGGTGCGGTCGAGTGAGTCAGCGCAGTTGAACCGCACCATGCCATGCTGCCGCCTCACCACCTCAAACACCCCCCCCTGCAACCCCACGTTCCTAATCACCGCCTCCCCGCCCACTCCCCCTTCCTCCCCCCCTCTCGCATTCCCACCTACTGCCCCTCCCCCAACTGCCGCCCCTCCTCCAGTTATCACCTCCCCTGGGTGCCACCTCCCCAGGGTGAACCCGATCCCTTGCAGAGACACCTTAAGCCGCTGCCACAGCCCCTCCACAGTCGCCGCCTCCCCCACCGCCCTGGTCATCGCGTGCCAGTCGTACGTGAATAAGTCGAGCGACGCCGCCCGCAGCTCCGGGCGGCAGCGCGCAGAGCGGACGGCTTCCTGGAAGTGGTCGGAGAGAAGAAGCTCGGGTTTGCCGACCCCAATGCGGAGCAGGTTCACGCACACTATGGGAAACTTCCGGGGCGGCGGGAGGGCGGCGAGAGAGGAGGGATGAGAGGAGGATTGAGAGGTGGAGCGAGAGGAGTGAGAGGAGTAAGAGGAGGAGGGGTCAGAGGAGAGAGAGGAGGGGGAGTAGCGTCGTAACAACCGGGCAAAGTACGGAGCAATCCCTTCTGCCTGAGTCTCCGCTACGAATATCTCCGCATCCTGGATAGACGATTTGATCTCCGCCCCCCACCATATGGGCACTGTCCCCCGCCGCCATATAAACGTTGAATACTCCACTGGAGGTCCCGGCTGTCCTGGTGCTGGGGATGGGGATGGTGATGGGGATTGATAGGAGGAGGGGTAGGAGGAGAGGGAGGAGAGCGAGGAGGCGGGGGAGATAGAGGGAGAGGAGCCTGAGGAGAAACCTGGAGATGAAGAGGAGAGGGTTCCAGGTGGAGGAGGGACCCACACGATTTGCTCGCATTCCACCTCGTTGCCTGTCCCGGCAGCTGTGTTGATTCCGCGCGCCAGGTACCGCGTCCCTGGATGCAGCCTGCTCCGCCGCGCCAGGGACACCACGTGCGCCAGGCGCGCGTTCGCGTCGGAGAACGCGCGCAGCTCCGCAAACCCCTGGAGAAGTACCGCGCAGCCCCCCCCGTGCGCGCGCAGCCCCCCCAGCGCGCGGAAGGGCGCGGAGAGGAACTCGTTCCACGCGAATTCCCAATCCGGGTCCCATGGCGCGTGGGTGCTGGGAAATGGTCGCGTTATGTCTCTAGTCTCGCAGAAATAGTGCAAATCGGCGATTGACACGTCAGCTAGGTCCTGCACGGCTTTGGATTCGGATTTGGTTAGGGATGCGGCCCCGGAGGGGGATTTTAGCGGGATTTTGACCCATTGGGATTCGGTAACGGTGTAGATTGTATCGGGGCCGGACGGGAGGGATCGGACGGTGGCGCGGACGCGCGTCGCGACGAGGAGCAATCCGACGGTGTTGAAGGCCGCGTAGCCGATGAGCGCACGGCCGTGCACGGCGGATCGGACGGCCACGGTGTTGCCACGTGTCGCAGCGAAGAGCGCGTCGGATTCGGTGCGGAAAACGTCGAGGCCGGGACGGTTCGAGAATCGGAGAGCGCCGGTTACGGGATCGATGGAGATTAATTGCGTATTGGGGAGCGTGGATAGGGAAAGGAGGAGCACGAACTCGCCGGATTCGAGCTCAATCACATTCGCTCGAGTTTCGCGAAACGGCATCGCTGCCATGGGGAGGTGGCGGGGGGAAGGAGGCAGGGGGGAAAGGGGGAGGGGGGAGGGGGGAGGGGGGAATAAGGGAGTTGCAGGTCAAGCTGGCCACGAAGGCCGGCCTCGAGCTCAATCACCTCCGCGCGAGTCCCGCGAAACGGTGTTGCTGCCAAGAGGATGGGGGAGAGATGAGAAGCGGAAGGGGGAAAGGGGGAGGGGGGAGATGGGAGGGTGGAATCCTCGAAATATATTACAGAAGCGTGACTGTGCCGTGGAAAGAACAGTTTAACAAGGTTTAAAGAACGGCTTTTAAATTAACTACGGAAAGAGCGGAATGCGTTGCGAGCTATACCGTTACTAATGCCATTCAACAAGTCTTACATGTCCGCGTCGTCATATCGTATATATTTTCTTGGTAGATGCCGTAAAGGCTTCTTGTGTAAGACGGTTACGCTGCAAGAGTCCCGAAAACAGCAAAATCTGGCTTTGAAAAGCTGACGCTTAACTTCTCCCTCATTCAATCGATAGCGTCCAGAAGCTACCGAATCTCGCGCGTTCCGACATGAACTCTACACTCTAATGCCTTCACCAAAAAACAATTTGATTCTCACTCTATAGCTCCTCACACATCCTCCCACTGATGAATAAACTGAATTCTCGAACTTAGCGACGAAGCAACTTGCTGCTGATTATTCCGTAACGAGTCGCGTCCAAACTCGACGTTATCTACGTAAGGATGGAGCCAGAACCCCGAGATATAGCTACGGATTCGACTCCATTCTTCCTAAGATTTCTAGACTGAGCTATTGAAAGACTTGACATTACTTTTCTAGTAGATTGAGCTTCCTCACCGTTGAATCGAGCTTTTGAATCATTGATGAATCAGCAATGTACTCGACATTGCACGTCACTCAAGTTGTAATTTGGTAAGAGCACAAGCGTCACCTTATCCAGTACAGAGAACTGAGTACAGTCAGTCGCATGATGGTACTGTATGTACCTGAAGCAGATCATATGGCAGAACTCGACCGCGCTCTCCACTACCTCGTCAGCACTCCAACCGTTGGCCTAACCTACCACAAAAACGGAACCACGACTCCTAAACTAATCGGCTACGTCGACGCCGATCACGCCGGCGACTCCGATAACAGGCGTTCCCGCACCGGCTATATCTATCGCTTCGAACCTATCGGTCCTATCTCCTGGCAGTCGAGCAAGCAGGAATTAATCGCCCTCTCTTCAGCTGAAGCAGAATATATCGCACTCTGCTCAGCCACCAAGGAAGGACTGTACCTTCGCGAACTCCTGGAGGAAGCGAAGCTGGCTCAGTTACCCAGCTTCACTCTGTTCTGCGACAACCAGTCAGCAATTCGCATAGCCAACAAGAATGGCTTCGCGAACAGAACGAAACACATCGCCCTACGATATTTCTTCGTGAAGGACGAGATCGAGAAGGGGAGACTCGAGCTGTCATACTGCCCTACATCCGAAATGGCAGCCGATTACTTGACCAAGAAACTCGGAAAGCAGAAGTTCGAGTACTGCATGCTGCTGACTGGACAGAGCCACGTCACCAGCAGCGACACTCAAGAAGCGAAGAGGAGTGTTGGAAACATTTGATTTAAGCGCCCCTGTCGTGTCGAAACACCAAGACAGAAGCGAAGCACAACACATCGAAGCATTAGCGAGTCAACCCTCGGAGGTTGAGCAACTGCTGGAGGTTACGCGAAAGTCAAAGGTCAGCGACCTTTGACCTGACAAGTACAGCGCGACAGCAAGGACAAACAACTGACTCACTATTGAGCAGTTGCCCGAATCGTCACTGTATCGAACCGAAACAGCAACAGCAAAACAGTTATTAGTTATAACCCTTCATATTCCCTTGTACTCTTATAAAGCTTGTATCTCTTTGTGTTTTAATCAATCTACTTTTGCCCTCACATACCAGCGCAAGGTGGTTCACAACTCTTCATTAAACGCTTCCGCTATTACATCAGTCCTACCAGGAATTTAGTCCTGCAAAGATCCTAAGGGCTTTTCTCAGCCCAACATGGTGTCTGAATTGTTGCTAACGCTCTTGTTCCTTCTGCCTCAGGGATGGTGTGCGAGTACCAGAAGCCTTCGGGACTAAAGTCGGGGTCAAGATCCTGTGGATGTGTCCAGGAGGTGAAGGTGACGATCCCGTCGCTGTCAGCTGTGCCAAGGTCTGGGACGAAGTCGAGGACGAAGACGTTGTTCTTCAGAACTGCCTTGCCGATGTAGAGACCTCCTCTTCCGTGGTACAACTTGAACTCCTGAGTGGTGCTATCTGCTTCGAGGTGTATGCCCTTCGCCATCAGTTGACTGATGCTCAGTAAGTTGTAACCGAGCCCTTCTGCTATTAAAACCTTCGACATTTGCAGTATGACGTTTGTTTCTCGTGACTGAAGTTGCACTACGCCTTGTCGTTGTGTGCGCAGGTTCTGATTGTTGGCGACGGTGATGACGACCTCGCGTTGAAGTTGGTGTTCGCGTTGAACAAAGCGCCCTGAAGAGCACATGTGCTGTCCGCAGCAACTGTCCAAGAACCACGTGTCTTTCTCGGACGGCTCGCTCTGGGCGATGGCAGCGTAGATTGGGTTTGGCTCCAGTGTCTCGCGGCGAGGAGTTCTTTCTTCAAGTTGTTCTTCTGGTGAGTAATGTGGTGGCGATTCAGTGATGCAGGAGTCGGTCAGCCGTGCCATGCAACTGACGATGTTTCTTGTTCCTTGCGCAGGTTGTCCCGTCGATGTTGTTGAGGCTTGTACTTGAGTGGTCGGATTCGCTTGCGTTGAGGCGACTTGACTGCTTGAAGGGCGAAGTGGTCGCTGCGTTGGTGTTGACTGCTGCCGGTTTGGGCAGTGTGTACGGGGGTGACCTGACGTTTTGCAAGGGTGACAGAACGGAGGTACTGGTTTCGGTTGATGCCGGTTGTTGTTGTTGTTGTAGCGCCGTTGAGTGTGGAATGCGAATTCGGGCACTAATGCCTCCCTCTTGTGTCGTTCTTCTTGCAGGTCCATATCTTGTTGCTCAGCGTGGATCTCGGCGCAGAGTGCTGCTTCTGATATTTTTCCGTGAGCTCGGAGTATGGCGCGAGTGGAGCGCCACTGAGGACCGAGGCCGCCGATGATGACTGTGACGAAGGCGTCTTCTGAAATCGACCCTCCGCATCGAAGGACTTTATCGCGCAATTCGCGACAGCGGCTGATATACGCCATCCCCTTTTCGCCCGGTTTCATTTCGACTGTTGTCGGTTGCGCCATTAACCGACTTTGATTGACGCTGTCTGTTGCTTGATACAGGTTCTTCAGGTGATTGTACGCGAGCTCTGCAGAGTTGCCGTATCCCCGGTAAGACCGTATATTCTGCTACTGATTCGGAGTGATGCTTCTCAGCAGGATTGTGTACGCCATCATTGACTGATACGTGTACTGCTGCTTGTCGTACTGTGTGCCATGTGTTGGGTATGGCAGGGACCCGTCGAAGAAGCCAAGAATCTGCGCGCCTTCCATCATCAGCTCGAACTCGAATGACCAGGTAAAGAAATCCTTTCCGTCGAAAGGCCTTGTCGTTTGCAGTTTTAAGACGTGCGCGAACTGCGACTGAACTTGAAGTGCGTCCAGTGTCTTCTCTTGTCCAGATGCAGGCTGCGGGTGTGGCATAAAGCTGATGGAGCCGCGCTGGGGCTCGTACGGAGCGAAGGTAGGCTGTTGCTGTTGATTTCCACGTGCATAAGACGAGCCATCGAGACTCATGGGTGTCACGTTGTTGTTGTTGTTGCTGTTGTTTGACTGCGCAGGTACCCCTTGCTGGTGTTGTTCGTAGAAAGACATGAAGGAGAAGAACTTCTCCATCATGCTTGGGTCGAAGCTCGCGGCTTGGTTTGCGGGAGTTTCGGTAGATGTTGCCCTTGGTCTTGTTGCCGTACCCTCCTCTGTCTGTAGGCCAGAGGTAGGAGGTGGAGTAGGAGTAGTACCGGGAGAGCCGTTAGAGGAGCTTCTCTCCTTCTGCGTTGCCATGCCTTGTGACGTTGTGGGTGTCTTGATTGTAGTTGAATTTGTCCTGATAGCTCTCATGCCATGTTGGGCTGAGAAAAGCCCTTAGGATCTTTGCAGGACTAAATTCCTGGTAGGACTGATGTAATAGCGGAAGCGTTTAATGAAGAGTTGTGAACCACCTTGCGCTGGTATGTGAGGGCAAAAGTAGATTGATTAAAACACAAAGAGATACAAGCTTTATAAGAGTACAAGGGAATATGAAGGGTTATAACTAATAACTGTTTTGCTGTTGCTGTTGCGGTTCGATACACTGACGACTCGGGCAACTGCTCAATAGTGAGTCAGTTGTTTGTCCTTGCTGTCGCGCTGTACTTGTCAGGTCAAAGGTCGCTGACCTTTGACTTTCGCGTAACCTCCAGCAGTTGCTCAACCTCCGAGGGTTGACTCGCTAATGCTTCGATGTGTTGTGCTTCGCTTCTGTCTTGGTGTTTCGACACGACAGGGGCGCTTAAATCAATTGTTTCCAACAACGGTAAGGAATAGCGAGAAATTTCCTTACATTACCCCCTCTCTCAAGAAGCCCCCTCCGAAACGCGAGTGCATGTATATCGCGGAAACCGGCTCCTCATATACACTTGCAGGGCAGGGTGGTTTTCAATGTTGGCCAGAGGCACCCAGCTATCCTCAGTTGGCGTGAGGTCCTTCCAGCGAACGAGGAACTTGATCCTCTTGATACCTGTGGGATGACGAATCCGATGGCTCGGATTTTTTTCGGGCTCGATGATCGGCTCCGATGCGGGGCGAGTCATGGATGCCGGGCGGTGATGAGGCAGTTGGCTCGTGGTTGGGATGTATGGGCGAAGCAGGCTGACGTGGAATGATGGGCTGATGTACCAGTCTGTCGGCAACAGTAAGTGGGGGGTAACTGGAGTGATCATGTGGCTGATTTGGAATGGTCCACAGTAGCGCGGTCGTCATTTTGGCACGACGGGCAGTCTTAAGTTCTGTGTGTCGAGCAGTACGTAATCTCCTGATTGGTACGTGACTGGGCGGCGGTGGTGGTCAGCGTTGCGTTTTGCGATGACATTGGCTTTTTTAATTGCTTCGGCGGCTCTGGTGCGGGCAACTTGCAGAATCTCGGCGAATTGCTGTGCGCGTGGCATTGGGTTGTCCGGACTCGGCGTTATGGGCACTGTTGGGTTCTGCCCATAGTTCAGGTAGAACGGAGACTGCTGCGTCGTTGCTGACGTGGCGTTGTTGTAGGCGAACTCGATCAGCAGCAGCTGCTGCTCCCAAGTTGTCGGGTCGTCGCACGTGGCCCGAATCAACTGCTCCATCGTCTGATTGGTCCGCTCCGTTTGACTGTCGGTCTCATGGTGGTACGATGAATTGAACTGTAGCCTGGTCCCGAACTGCTCCCTAAGGTTCTTCCAGAAAATGCTGGTGAACTTTGTATCGCGGTCGCTGATGATTGCGGCTGGTATCCCGTGTAGTCGAACGACGGCTGCGATGAACAGACGAGCGGCTTCTTCGGCAGAGATCGATTTCCTGCACGCAGCGAAGTGAGCCATTTTCGTCAGTCTGTCAACGACGACCATTACAGCGTCGTTACCCCCAGGGTTTGAAGGTAACCCTGTGACGAAATCCATGGTAACCTGCTGCCAGGCGCGCTCGGGCGGTGGAATCGGCTGCAATCGAACCGCCTTTCTTTTTTCGCAAGCTCTTCATCACCTGACACGTAGGACACGAGCCCACGTGGTGCTGTACGTCGGTCAACAGCTCCGGCCAGTAGTAGTACCGCTGTAGTTGCTGTCGCGTTTTTTATACCCCGAAGTGGCCCGAGGTAATCCCGTCGTGTGCCTCCTGCAGTAACAGTTCCCTCAGTAGTGAGTACGCGGGTACCCAAATGCGGTTGGTGCCTGTCTTTACGTAATAGACTCCTTTTGGATCTGCCAGTTGCTGTGAATTTCCGGTCGTGAAAAATGGGTCGGTATGGTATCCGTGGGCGAATATTCCTGTTAACAGTGGGCTGGTTTGGTCGAGTAGGATGGCGTGGAGTTGGGCGGTGGAAAGTGTGAGTGCATCGGCGATGTTTGATGCGCCTTTCTTGTACGTGACTGTGTAGTGGAAGTTCGACTCCAGATAGTCCAACCAGCGGATCTGTCGCGGGTTAAGATCCGGTTGAGCGCGGAGGTACTGTAGTGATCGGTGGTCTGTTCGTACTGTCACGTCGGCGCCAGTCATGTAGCATCGCCACACTTTGAACGCGTACACGATCGCCAGCATTTCGCGGCCGTGTATCGGGTAGTTGCGTTCGGGTGGGTGCAGCATGCGGGACTCGTACGCGATTGGCTAGAGGCCGTTCCCGAAGTCCTGCAACAGTACAGGTCCCACGGCGATGTCACTTGCGTTGGTGACGAGCTCGAACGGACGGTGCGGATCTGCGATGTGAAGTACGGGCGGTGAGCACAAAATTTGTTTGAGGGCCGAGAAGGCAACTTGCTCTTTCTCCCCTCACGTATACTCAACCCCCTTCCTCAGCAGGTCGGTCAACAGGGCAGTCAACTTTGCCATGTCGGGGACGAACCGGCGCACGTAGTTGACAAACCCCAAAAAACTCTGCAACTCGGTCAAGTTTGTCGGCGCGTGCCATGCTTGAATCTTCTTCGGGTCTATTTCCACTCCCTCAGCTGAAATAATGTGTCCCAAAAACTCCAGTCTGTGCTGTAAAAATTCACACTTCCACGCTTTCGTCAGAAGGCGGTTCTCACTCAGTATTTTAAAAACTGCTCCGATGTTCTGTAGATGCTGTGCTCTGTTGGGGCTGTAGATCAGTATGTCGTCGAGGTACACGATGACGCACTTATCTAAAAGCGGGCGGAAGGCTTCGTTCATGGTCATTTGAAAAGTGGCGGGGGCGTTGGTCATTCCGAAGGGCATGACGGTATATTCGAAATATCTGTAGCGTGTTCGGAAGGCGGTTTTCGGGCAATCGGATGGGTTGACTCGTATCTGGTGGTAGCCTCCTCGAAGGTCAATTCTCGAGAGAACCCGGGCTATGCGCAGTTGGTTGATCAGTTCGTCGGCTCGTGGGATAGGGTAACGGGACTTGATGGTAACCCTGTTCAGTGCGCGGTAGTCGATGCACATGCGAAAACCCCCGTCCTTCTTCGGTGTTAACAGTATCGGTGCTGCGAAGGGTGACGAACTCGGGCGAATAAACTCCTTCTCTAGCAGGTAATCCAGCTGCTTCGTCCAGTTCGGGTTGGGTCAGTCGAAACTGTCGCTGTACTGTCGGCTGTGCCCCCGGTTCTAACTCTATCCTGTGGTCGTGCGGTCGCTGAGGTGGCAGTCCTGTCGGCAGGTCGTCCGGGAAAATCCCACTGTACTGCTTCAAGAGCGCTGCCAAGTCATCCGGTACGTCGGCTAGCAGTTTCTGTAAACCCCCCCCTTTGTCTGCTGCCTCGGCTTCCCGAATGTCGACCTCGTGCACGTCAGCTCCTGCCGCTACGGCGCGTTTCGTCGTGATTGCGTTGACACGCACCGACGAAGACTCAGGCGAGCCCCAACGAGGTAAGGCAATGTTGTTACCGTTCACTCGCACTGTGCATTCACCCGTCGTCCAGTCGATTCGCGGATTATGTCGTCACAGCCAATCACGACCGAGTAAAATGTCGGTTCCGTCGAGGGTTGTCGCGAGCATTTCCTGGCTAAACGTGAAGTTACTCCGCAGCGAATCGGAACCCGGTCTACGCGTTCCCGTATCGCCAGTGGCGTGCCGTCAACCAGTCTTGCGTCGATCTCAGGTAAACATCTGTCCAGTGGCAGTCTCAGTTTCCGTGCTGTGGCGGTGTTGATCAGGATGTGGCTGGCTCCCCCGTCTACGAATATTTTAACTAAGTATGTCCCAATTTTCCCACTAAGCAGTATGGGGTTGTCCACCGTAGTACCCTCCTTATTCGGTCGGGTGTGGTCGATTGCGTGAACCGGCACAATCATTCGGTGAGGGTCGGTTGGGTCGGGCGAGCGACGTGACCTGTTAGTAGAGGGCCCGTCTGCTAATGACTCCCAACGTTTCCCTGCTGCTTGGTCTGTTTCTGCTGCTCAGCTTCCCCCTTTCCCTAAGCGTTTTCAGGGCATTCGCTTTTGCGGTGTCCTGGCCGATTGCACGCGAAGCAGCGCCCTTTAAACGGTGCGGCAGCGGCATTCGCGGCGACGGCACGTATCGTAGCGCCTTCATTCGTCCCACGAGATCGATGTCCCCAGTTGCTGTTGCTTCCGTAGGACCCCGGTCTCGGTCGTCGGAAAAAATCGAGCTTCTCCGCCATGGCGAGAATCTCCTGAAAATCAGTGACGCCGCGGAGTTGGATTTCCTGAGCGATGTCGTGCTTCAGGCCGCCGATGTAGCTGTCAATACGCTCAGATTCGTGCATGTAGCCCACCTGCTTACACAGCACCAGAAACCCACTGGTGTAGTATTCGACGGAACCGAGTTGGCGCCAAGTGCGGAGCTTCTGACGCGCCGCGATCGAAGCCGCGATTGGCTCAAATCGAGCGCGCAGACATGCGCACCACGCGTCCCACGTGCGATATTGGGGCACCTCCACGAAATACGACGGCGCCCAGGGTCTGGTTTGTCCTTCCCGTGTCGGTAGAGTCGCGTAGTCCATTGGCTTCGCGACGATGACGCGCCACCAGTCCATGGCGGGTCCTCGCAGCAGCAACACGGCGTGACGGATCTTCGCCTTATCCTCCGAAACGTAGTTGGCGTCGAAAAGCACGTTCAACGTAAACAACCATGCCTGAACGGTAGGACAACCCCGTTGACTCGGGTCAAAACATGGCGGACGTTGCGGCTTCAGCGGCATCGGTGTCGGCAGTGCCGAATCGTTGGTCGGTGCCGAAATCGTGCCAAAATCCTGGCCGCATTCGTCGATCCGGGGTGAGTCGTGCCGTGGTCGTCGTCTCCGTCGTGGCGGACGACGCCATCACTGGCCGCACTCGCGGGTTGCCCCACACTTCCGTGCTGCGATGCTTGTGGTGCGGGTTGTACCGGAGTGCCAGGTGCTTGTGATTGTGATTGCTGTGCTCGTGCAACGTCATTCTGCAGGGATGTGCGTTCCGCCGTCAGCGCCGCAATTTCTTCTAAGTTCTCGTGCAGCTGGCGCAACAGTTCTTTCAGGTGGTCTTGCGTGAGCGTCGCGACGTCGATATGTTCGGCCATTACGAAGGGCGTCGGCTCGGCTTAATCTAGGCGCAGTCGTGGCTGCACGCGTTTACGAGAGAACGCGAGGAGAGCGGCTCCTAGAGGCTAAGGTGCGTGAGTCCCTTCGAGTGAGAAATCAAAAGTTGATTTCCTGGGTTGCGGAGATGCGCGGTCCGAAAAGAAAGTGGCTCTCATAACCAAGTGTTACGGGTGCAATGAATCGAGGTAGCGAGGATTGCACTAAGGTGTTCAACGAGTACAAAGTATGAGCGAAGGCATGAGCGAATACTTATAGGCGAAACATGCAAACGGCAACGTGGTGCTTGCGAGCTAGTTAGTGCTACGCTGGCGCGAGGTTCGGGCTAGTCCCGAAGCGTAGGCCGACTCAGCTGCTCCAGCAGTGCGAGGTTTGATGAAACAGTGCGCGCGAAGTTGGCGAAGCCTCGTTAGCAGTAACGGGCGAACAACGGCTGCTGCTGTACGCGGTGTTGACGGTCGCAGTAAAGAATAGCGAGAAATTTCCTTCCAACATGTTTGCTACAACTGGGAAGGCTTCGTGAGTTCGTCTTTCAGAACCAAACCGACCTGTCGTCAGTATCGAAGAATAATGGAAACGAGTACAAACCTATTCCCATCCAATCCCAGTGGCTCAATTAGGTTACGACTCGGGGGAAGCCTACTAGACTACCTATTGAACCTCTGACCTGTTCTAAAACTTGGTCCGGCGACTCGCGAGTCGTGCTATAGGAATTTATTGCTTTTCGGTGTCGGTCCTAAAATTTTTCGATCCGTCAGTTACACTGTTACCACATCCTAGAGTAGACTCGCCAGGAGCAGCCTTTCTAGTCAGCGACCAGTCAAATTCGTGAGTCACCCGCTCCCCACGTCCGTACCTTGCGCTGTGGTCTCACATCGGCACTACCATCCCTCGTTTCTTTCGTTTTCGTGTCCTCATGCCCACCTCTGGCCCTCATGACATTTCCAGCCCCTCCTTTTTTCCATTTCCTCATGCATGACCGTGGCGTTGGATTTTCTTGTCCTGACTGACACACTTCAACGCCACTGGCTACCGTCTTCAACTCAAAACACGACTCATTCTAGAGGATTGAAGTCGGGTTTGTACGAGAGAAGAATAGTTAAACAGGGAAAGACACGCGTTCACACGAGGTTGTGGATTCGCTCCGCCTGACCCCCTCCAAATCCTCTGTTTCCATTCCGCCGCAGTCCTCCATGGCGCCAGTGGCGCCGCGAGCAGCGCCGCATAACCCGCCGCAGTCGGCGCCGCAGCGCGCGCTGCAGCTGGATCAGCAATCGACGATGGATCTAACCCTAACGGTCCTGCAGCGCATGGATCCCGCCGTCGCCGAGATCCTGCTGACGGTCGGCCACGTCACTGTGTACGAGTTTGACGTGGCAGCCTCCTCTTGGGTGCGTGCGTGGCATGGACTGTGTGTGTGTTGCTGTTGCTAGCGCCAACTAGAGCCGCTTTTGAGAATATACAAGAGGAAAGGCCTTTTGCTGGCACGGTTTCATGCATGCACTGCTGTATGCTCGCACCCATTCCTTTCTGCTGGCCTTCCGCTCCTGCTGGTTTTGCTCCTCCCGCTGCTGCCTTCCGCTCCTGCTGACGTGACTGACACTGTGCGTCTGGTTATCAATACTCATCCCCCATCCCATCTTCTACCTCGTACGTATCGTGGCAGACACGAAAGGACGTGGAAGGATCACTGTTTGTCGTGAAGCGGTGAGAAACTAGAAACTCTGGCCGGAGGATTTCTTGACTCGTTTGTCAAAGGGAAGTTTCGCAGCAGCCCGCTGTGCCCCACTGCCCCCCGACCCCCTGTTTTGAGACGTCTCAAAACAACACTTTTATCACGTCACGTGGCTATCATTTCGCAGCAGCCCGCTGCCTCCCCCGATCCTCTCATACCGCCCTTGCAAGATCGACATGTTATTTGCTTTCCAGACCTTTCTTGTGAAATTGCCAATTTTCATCGCAGCATGTAGAGCCGTGTTTCCTCTTGAGTGACTTTTGAGAATTGCACATCGCTCAAAAGTCACTCGAACATCGCAGCATAGCATGTAGAGCCGTGTTTCCTCTTGCCTCAAAACCCCTCGTCCCTCCCTCCTCCCTTTCATCTCAATCGATGTTCCTGTGTTTTTTATTCTGTACTTGCATATGTGGGTCTGGTTGTATTGGTTCATGTGTCTGCATATGGGGTTGCATGCACATGCACGCATGCTCGCTTTGTATGCACTTCTGGACATGGTTGCATCTCTGGACATGCAATTCTGAACGTACACACATGTGCATGCGCATGAATGGTTGTAACGTGCAGCAAGGAGCAGCCGCGCTTTCAGTTTATAGTCATGAATCGCAGAGCTCCAGGTAAATTTTGTGTATAATATCATAATATGTATTATTCATGTACTATACTGCTGCACGTATGTGTGTACTGTACGCTTGCAGCAAGCAGCAGCTTCAATCTTAGTTCGTTGTCATGTGTTCTTAGTCATGAACCACAGAGCTCCAGGCATTTAACTGTGCATATCATACATGTATACACGTACGCCTTCCCTCCCCACTCTTCCCCCAGACAACCCCTGCGAATGGTAACAGTCCCCATTGCCCCGCATTCCACGTGATAACAGTGTTGTTTTGAGACGTCTCAAAACAACCCCTGCCACTAGTAACAGTCCCCATTGCCCCGCAACCAACCTCATACGAGGTTCCTGTTGAACCCCTTGTGTAATGAGTCGAGTTTTGAGTCGACTCAAAACTTTTCCCTTCCCGCAGACAACCAACCTCATACGAGGTTGCTGTTGACCCCCTTCCTCCAGTCCTGCTTAGCGACTTGGGAGTACGAGGTGCAGCCGCCCTACATCCTGTACCGCAACAGTGGGCAGGAGATGAACAACACTCTCTCTCCACCCCCGTTGCCCCCTGCCGCACTCTCCCCCCCCCCCCCCCACCCACCCCTCTCTCTGTCCCTCAGACAACCTGATAGAGGACCTGCTGGGGGACCTAGAGTACGAGGTGCAGCCGCCCTACATCCTGTACCGCAACAGAGGGCAGGAGGTGAACTGAACGGCACTCTCCCTCTCCACTCCCAATCCCCACTGTCTCTACCCCACACCCACACGCACTCCCTTCACCCAGACAACCTGATTGAGGACCTGTTAGGGGACCTAGAGTACGAGGTGCAGCCGCCCTACATCCTGTACCGCAACAGAGGGCAGGAGGAAAACGGCACTCACCCACTCCAATGCCCCTGCAATCCTCCCCACCCCTCACCTTTCCCCCCCTCAGACAACCTGATAGAGGACCTTCTAGGCGACCTAGAGTACGAGGTGCAGCCGCCCTACATCTTGTACCGCAACAGAGGCCAGGAGGTGAACGGAATTTGGTTCTACTCGCTCAAGGAGTGCCACGATGCTGCTAATCTCTTCTCCAGGTGTGTTCTCCACAGCAGCTGTTGGACATGTGTGGGATGGGGCATAACTAGCCATGCTACCTTGTGGGGTGGGGGGGAAGGGAAGAAACAGAGGCCAGGAGGTGAACGGCATTGGGTTTTACTCTTTAAAGGAGTGCCACGATGCTGCCAATCCCTTCTCTAGGTTTGTACCACTCAGTCAGTTTATGATCACGAGGGGGCTAGAACTGGGCAGGTATCCTGGGACTGGGAAGTCCAGGAGGTCAATGGCATCTGGTTTTACTCCTTGAAAGAGTGCCACGACGCTGCCAATCCCTTCTCCAGGTTTGATTGCCTAGTCCCGAACTCTGCCTGTGATATATATATATATATATATATATTTTTTTTTTTCTATTTTTTTACCTGTTAGTTTTTCACCTAACCCCAATTGACCTGACTTGTCATTACTGTGCTAAATTTGAAATCCCAAACCCGAAACTCTTAACACCCTGGATCCCGAATCTTCCATTTTCAATTCCCCGAGTATTTTCTTCTTTCCCTCCCCATTGCAGGATTCTCAACACCTTTTCACGCCACGCACATCCAACACCTTTTCAGGCCTCCGCAGCCCACCTGTCCACTACTGACGCCACGCACATCCAACCAAGCCGCTCATACCACCCCACACGGCTGGAATTTACCACTCTGAATTCTGAATCATCCAGCTTACATTTCCCACGTGTCTTTCCCCTTTCCCTCCCCATTGCAGGATTCTCAACACCTTTTCACGCCACGCACATCCAACCAAGCCTCACGCACCTTTTCTCGCACCTCCCCACGCGGCTGAAATCCACAACTTTGAATCCTCGTGGGACAGTGAAAGACACGCATATCTGTTCTTCTTTCCCTCCCCATTGCAGGATTCTCAACACCTTTTCACGCCACGCACATCCAACCAAGCCGCTCATACCATCTAATAGGTATGCTCGTTTCTTCCTCTCAGGCTGGCTGGGTGTATATATGTACTCTCTTGTTGCCCACCGCTTGAAATGAGTCGTGTTTTGAGTCAACTCAAAACATGTTCCTTCCTCCTCTCAGGCTGGCTGGGTGTATATATGTACTCTCTTGTTGCCCACCGCTTCCACCCAAGAGCCTCGCACTGCATGATAGGGTTTGTCTTTTATTAAGCGCGTCCCTCTTCCCTTTCCCTTTCCCTTTCCCTTTCCTTTTCCCTTTCCCTTCCTCGTTCCCGGATCCTCTTCCCTGATCCTCTTCCTCTTTCCTCTTCCCCATCAGCCCCGAGTATTCAGAGCTGTAGGCGGTGCCCTCAGCAGCCATGGTGGACGGCCCTCTAGAGCCCACCAGCACACCTCATCCTCCTGCTCTTCTCTCTTTCTTTCAACTCTTATTTCCTTTCTCCCCATCCCTCCAGCCCCGAGTATTCAGAGCTGTAGGCGGTGCCCTCAGCAGCCATGGTGGACGGCCCTTTGGAGGAGCCCTCCCCACCAGAGGCAGGCCAGCCCAGCAGCCACGTTCCACAGCATCCCACCCACCACGGCCCCAAACTCACTTCTCTTTCTTTCTCCTTTCCCCGATCCCAATCAGCCCCGAGTATTCAGAGCTGGAAGCCGTTCCTTCAGAGGCCATGGTGGACGGCCCTTTGAAGCCCACCACACCACAGGGCGACGATCAACCCAGCATCCACATTCCACAGCATCCCACCACGTTCCCAATCTCTCTTTTCCTTGATTCTCCTGTTCCCTCCCCCCCCCCCCACCCCCCCAGCCCCGAGTATTCAGAGCTGGAAGCTGTTCCTTCAGAGGCCATGGTAGACGGCCCTCTCGAGCCCACTACACCACAGGACGACCAACCCAGCAGCCACGTTCCGCAGCATAGCGCCTTGCTTGCTGACACTAGCACGCCTCTGGAAAACCTCCATTCCTCTGCCTCGCTCCCTTCCTCGCTCCCTCCCTCGCTCCCTCCCTTCGCCTCGCTCCCTCCCGCCGCCTCTCTACCTCTTCCTCCTCCCTCTTCACACCCCCCCGCTTTCCAAGACACTCGTTCCTCCTCCGCCCCTGTGCCCTCCTCTCTCCTCTCCACGCTCCTCCCGTCGCTTTCCGCCGCGCCACACGAACCCCACCCAACCGCTCTGCCTACTGCTTCCGCGCCACACGAACCGCAGCCAACCCCTCTCCCGCTGCTGCAGGGCCAGCCGCAGGAGAATGGGTTGCAGGGGACGGAGGGGCAGACAGTGGGAGAAGCACAGGGGCAAGGGCAGGGGCAGGCGCATGGGCAAGGGCAAGGGCAAGGGCAAGACGTGGTAAGAGAGCAGATTCAGGCTCTAATGGATCTCCAAGCGATGCTGCAGATCAAACCCACAGGAGCGATGCTCTCAGCAGCAGCAGCACCAGCACCAGCACCGGCACCAGCACCGGCAGCGGCAGCATTAGCAGCGGCTGTGCCGGCAGCAGCAGCAGCAGCAGCAGGGGCAGGAGCAGGAGCAGGGGCAGGAACAACACACGCTCTGCTCAAGCCCTCCTTCTTCTCCACTGCACCTCCACCCGTCCCGCAAGCACCTGCCGTTTCATCAGTCCCATCCGCCCCATCACTCCCATCAGCATCAGCAGCAGCAGTAGCAGCAGCAGCAACAGCAGCAGCAGGACCAGCAGCACTGCCAGCACCACCACTGGCAGCATTGCCACCACCGTTCCCCCTCATCTCCCCTGCCGCCCTCTCTTCTTCCTCTGTCCCCATCTTCCCTTCAGCAGCTGCCTCCCCTCGCTCTGCCTTCTCCCCTCCTGCTCCCTCCTCTGCCCCCTTCCCTCCCCTCTCCACCTCTCTTCTCTTCCCTCCTCACCCCAACTCCGCTCCCATGCCTCCTCTCCCTTCCTCTGCAACTGCATGCCACTTACTTGAAAGCGAAAGTGCAGAGACTAAGGGTCCCATAAAAAGCCACGGGGAAGGAAGAGCAGCAGCAGCAGCAGCAGCAAGAGACGAGGCGGGCAATGGGATATCAGCAACGGAAACAGGCAGAAGAGGGGAGGGAGTGGCTACGAAGGAGAGAGGGAGTGAGGGAGAGGAGGGAGGAGAGGGGGAGAGTGAGAGGATGTCAGGGAGTGAGAGTGAGCGCATGTCACGCGCACTAGCAGCCCTCCTCCAACCCTCCCACGGAGCTCCTATGCTGCAGCCCTTTCCCCCACCCGCCCCTCCCCCTTCCCTCGCCTCCCCTGCTCCCCCTCCTGTTCTCTCTCCATCTATTCCCGCTCCTCCTCACTCCATTCCTGCCTCATCCCGTACCATTCCTGCTCCCATCAGTCCAGCCGTTGGGGGAACTGGATTGGGCTCGCAAGGGGGGAGAGGAGGGGAGGGGGTGGCGGTGGTGGTGACAAGGGAAGGGCTGAAGGCTGCGCTACTGCGACTGGTGCAGGTGGGAAGTGGTGCTGGCGGGAAGTGGTGCAGGTGGGAACTGGTGCAGGTGTCTTGGTAGAATGACTAGTTTCCACCCACTCCTCTCATTCTTACGACCCTCCCACCTACCGTACTCCTGTTCCCACCCACTTCCCCCCTCCTTTCCCCATCCCCCTTTTCTCTTCCCAACCCCTCTTCGCGCCATTCACTCTTAGCCTCTTTCAATCGCTTTCTGGTCGACTCAGTAATTAGTTTTTTACCATGTAATTCCTTCGTTTCCTATCGTTTCTCCGTACATGCTTTACCCCGCTCCCTCGCGTCTACTTCCTGTTAAAAGACAAATAGTTCTCCACCCCATTCCCTATATTTTCTACCCTCAATCCTAATTGACTGACGTTTTCCATAAGCTCGCAGGCTTAGATGAAACCTCCTTTCCCCCTCTCTCCACCTTCCCTTCCCTCCCTCCCGTCCCTCTCCTCCATCGCGCCTCTCTCCAGAACGACAATTTTGTCGACATGCTATTTCAAGAGCTGGCCCACTCACACCCGACATCGCAATGACATTGTGCTCTGTCAAATAACTTTACATGCTAGGTCTGGAATGTTGTGTCTAGGTGTAGTGAACCACACTGAAGCATGTGTTGCGATTCTTATTGCCGTAGTATGAGTTAATGCAAGCGCACATGAATGATAGTTAGACTGGACTATGTTTGGCAAGAAGAGTGCAAGGTCATATCATGCTGACTTAGGAAAGTTGTACATCATATCATAACCTATGAAGTACCGTATCTCCTTTGAACCGGCTTTCCTTTCTCAAGCTCACAGATTCTCAGAAGTCCCGTCACATGAGCAGGCACATAGATTGTCATAACCGTGGCAGCTCTGCAACGGCACTGTACATGTTGAGGTATTCACTAAATATTTGCACTCATGGAGTCTCACATAGTAATAATTAAATGGGGAACAAAAGAGCAATCTAGAGGTCCTGTCCTGCTAGTGTTTGAATTGAACTATACATCTTGTTCATAGAACTGTAGTGTATGGAGCTTTTCTCGAATTTCAAAACCAGCCTCGAAGATTCCGCGCCAGACTTCGATCAAAGCCACGGCGCACCTGTGCATTCATCTGCGGCTGCCAGTCACTTCCAATCTTCGATTCCGCAAGCCCTTGCGCAACACTACCAACTCCGCTCACCTCGCACCCTGCGCAATTCGTCGCCGCCTGAACATCCCCTCAGCCGCTGGTGAGGATTGCGCTCGTCACCATTCCGCGCCCCGCCACTGCAGGCTCCCCCACCATTCCTTCAGTCACTGCAGGTTCCCGCCACCATTCCGCCACTGCACGCTTGCCGCACCATCCCGTCTCAGCTTCCGCCGAGTTCCCCCTCCCCCTCCTCCGCCAAGCCCCAGTGGCCACTTCCTCCCCTCCCTTTCCCCCAAACATTTCCCAAGGTCATCTCAAACCCTACTGCTATAAATGGTTCCAGAATCCACATCTTTTTCCTCACTGTTTGAAACAGGCCGCCACGCCAGCCACCAAGCGTCTCATTGTCCTCATAAATGTATATGTCAAAAAAAAGAAAAAAAAAAAAAAAGCCACCAAGCGTCTGTCCCCTAGCAGTCTTTAGTTAGACTACGGGAAGGCGATAGCTTTGATTAGCATAGCTGGAGCGTGAAGCCTTCAGGGGTTGCTTTAGTTTTTGCCAAGGGGTGAGAAACTCAAGATCAAGAAGGAGAATACTGAACCTTTGTAGGTTCGCTGGTGGTTTTTAGGCTTCTAACTGGACTGATCCTGTTCCCAATTTACTGTAGGAATTCCGATAGCTGACAGTAGCTGCCTGTCAGGTATTACGATCAGTGCCGTGTTTCTCGTCGCGTAGGCTATTTTCGTAGCTCGCGATATTGACCGTTACGGCTTGTAGCTCTGCGTCGCGACAGTTTGTGGGGATCGGCAACGTAAAGGAGGTAGTGTTCCGACAGCAGCTTTGTTCCGCGACAGGTGTCAGTCTATTCTAGTCAATCGAGTGGAAATTTCCGAGCTTACGGGTCATGGTGCTGGATTTAGAGACGTAGAACCATTAGCATGCTTGGCGTGACGCTCTCTGGTCGTCGTTGCGACGCACGACAGGTAGGGTTGCCGTTTTTGCTCCATAAAAACCGCAACTGATTCCCTTGAGAAGCTCATGATCCAGTTGTTTTAGACGGATTTGAATAGCGTGATAGGACTCCAGCTGCCGTTACTGTTACCTCATTCTGTTTCTGTTTTTTTTGTTTTTTGTTGTTTTTTTTGTTCCGTCCCCGCAATCTGCATTTTTCTCTCTTCTCCAGCAGTTTATTATATTTCTGCTACAGTAAACGCTATCTCATGACAGTTTTTTCCTGCGGAACACCTCCCATTCCCACCCTCACTCCTACCAGGGACATTAAAAGTCAATTCGTGTGCATCGGTGAATGTTAAAATTAGACTTCTTCGCGAAGGCAATATGTCAGCATCGATATGGAGGAAGCTGAAGCGATGAAGCTGGTGCGAGAAAGCGAAACTGTTCAGATTCTCTCATACGTCCCTAAATCGTTAAGCACTGATTCGATAATACTCGGGAAGAACATTCCATATTTCGTATTGATCTGCTCCAACACCGTTCTAAGGACTGTCCGACTGACTAGGCCGTCTGAGGCTTTCAGCTAGCATTGTTCAGCAAGGCAGTCCCCGTCGCGCTCGCTACTATCGTTAGTCCGATTGATAGGTTAGTCCATTGTTAGCGGACCAATCGGTTGCAAGGTCTGAAGAGGAAAAGAAAAGCGCCCTAAAATCAGCCAGCAGGCCAGGGAAGCGCGCACAGCAGCGCGCGCAGGAGCGCACACAGTAGCACAAGAGCGCGAGTGTTTCGAGGGAGATCGGCCATGGATCTGAGTAGGTTCCTGGAGGAGGACGAGCCGCTCTCCCCGACGCGCATGCCCTCCTCTATGGTCGAAGCCATGGCTGCCTCTCTTCAACGAGACCTTAACCCCACCGCCGCTGCCGCCGCCGCCGCCGCCGCTGCTGCTGCTGCTGCCGCTGCCGCAGGCGGAGGCGCGGGGTATCCCGCAGTCCACCCCCCGCGCCAGCCGTATCCCCCCGCGTCCGCGTCTCCGGGCGCGCAAATGCTGGCCTCCGCACTCCCCCCTGGTGCGGGTATGCGCGCGCATTCCCCCATGCCCGTGCCAGGCGGACCGGGGGGACCTATGTCTCCCGCAGGCCCGGGTATGGGGATGCCTAGGCCGCAGATGGTAACTGGGGCACGTACTTTGGGTTCTGGTCCCGGAATACCCGCCGGAATCCCCGCTGGTATGGCCGGTGGGATGCCCGGTGCTACTCTCGTTAGTAACTCTCCCGTTAGTGGCCCTGGCCCTGGTCCGGGTCCGGGTCAGACATATGGGGTCCCTCTTGGTGTGCCTGCTGCAGCCAACGGCATGCCGCCACGTGGCGGCCTGGGACCTGGACCTGGGGCTTCTGGTGCGGTGGTTGGGGGCGGCGGGATGGGGGGTGGCGGAGCGGGAGCCGCAGCAGGGGGAGGTATGGCTGGGGGAGGTATGTCTGGTGGTGCTGCTGCAGCTGTTCAGGGGGGGGTGCGTCCTGGAATGGCTATGGCTGGTGCTGCTGCTGGTACTGGTGCTGCTGGTGCTGCTGGTGCCGGTGGTGCCGGTGGTGCTGGTGGTGCTGGAGGTGGTGCGGGTGGTGGGGGTGCCGCGGGTGGTGGTGTTGGGACTATGCAGGTGCCTGCTGCATTGGCCAACGACCCTAGATGGCATAAGCTTACTCCTCAGCAGCAGACTTTGTACTTGCAGAGGATACGGCAGCAGCAGCAGCGGATGCTGCAGCGACAGCAGCAGCAGCAGCAGCAACAGCAGCAGCAGCAGCAGCAACAGCAGCAGCAGCTGCAGCAACAGCAGCAGCAGCAGCAGCAGCCGCAACAGCAGCAGTCGCAACAGCAGCAACAGCAGCAGCAGCAACAGCAACAGCAACAGCAACAGCAACAGCAACAGCAACAGCGGCAGCAACAACAGCAGCTGCAGCAGCAGCAGCAGCAGCAGCAGCAGCAGCAGCAGCAGCAGCAGCAGCAGCAGCAACAGCAACAGCAGCAACAGCAGCAACAACAGCAACAGCAGCAGCAGCAGCGGCAGCAGCAGCAACAACAGCAGCAGCAGCAACAGCAGCAGCAGCAGCAGCAGCAGCAACAGCAGCAGCAACAACAACAGCAGCAGCAGCAACAACAGCAAGTGCAGCAGCAACAACAACAGCAACAACAGCAGCATCAGCAGCAGCAACAGCAACAACAGCAGCTGCAGCAGCAGCAGCAGCAACAACAACAGCAACAGCGGCAACAGCAGCTGCAGCAGCAGCAGCAACAACAGCAAGTGCAGCAGCAGCAACCCACACAATCAAATCAGCAGCATCAGCAGACGATGGGACACCAGCAACAGCAAACTGGTGGGTCATGCTATTCATAACACAAGAAGATTATATTGAGCTGTTTCAGTATACACTGTGTAAAAGAGTTCAGTCGAGTGACTCGAGTCCTGTCTTGCAGAAAGAGGCTGTTCTTGAGTCGACTCAAAAACAGACCCAACAAATTTCTCGTGTTAACTGCTACTCGTTCACCTTTCCCTGCGCCCACCACCCTGCGTCTCTATGGCAGCAGCAGGAGGAGTGGGAGGAGCAGGAGGAGCAGGAGGAGCGGGAGGAGTGGCAGCAGGGGGTGCGGGAGCAATGCGGAAGACTGTTCAGGCCCCCGCAATCACATTCCCAGAGCTGCTTCCGCGCCTGAGGTCGCTTCTGAATGAAGGGCAACGAGTGCAGCTGCAGCAGATTCAAGCCGCATGGAAGGTGGGTGGGTGGGTGCATGGTTGCAAGGTGGCTTTGCTTGTTCTGGAAATGTGGCTGAATGGAAGGTGGGTACAACGATGCAAGGTGGCTTGATGTGAAACGCGTCTCAAAAGAGACCTTTTTGGAGCTGCCTCCGCACCTCCGGGCGGAGGGCTCATCTAAATTAGCATCCGAGTTTTGAGACGTCTCAAAACTTGAGCTGCATCCGCACCTTCAGGCTCATCTGAATGAACATCCTCCTTCCATCCTTCCTTGCAAGGGTAGCTAGTTGGCATCCTTGCATTCCGATTGTTCCATTTCCACAGTGCCTCCTACTTACTCAATCCTGCAAAGCAAACGGCATCGCTTTGTGGGAACGAGCGAAGCTCGTCCGCACAGCTGAAACTCGAAGCTCGTCCGCACAGCTGAAACTCGAATCTACCATTTTCCGAGGCACCGGGAAAGAACAACTTGATTCCTCGTTGCATCCCCATCATCCCGATGCATGCGTCCCCATCCCATCCGCACATGCTCCCATCCCCATCGTTCCATTCCCATCGTTCCATTCCCACTGTACTACCCCCCGTTCCGTCTGCAGGAGCAAAAGATAAACAAGGACAAGTTGTTTCAGGCCGTTCAGGCTCTCTGTGTGTGTGGTGGGCGCGTGCTGACTTCTTAGTCGACTCAATGACCATCAATTCCTTGCTCCGTCCGTCCCCACATCTTCCCGTCTCCCTCCCTGCCGTCTGCAGGAGCAAAAGATAAACAAGGACAAGTTCATTCAGGCCGTTCAGGCTCTCTGTGGGATGAACATGTTCAAGCAACTCATGCAGCAGGTGCAGGTGCGTGAAGGAGTGCAACTCGGTGCAAGTAGGTGCCTGTAGGTGCAAGTAGGGGCAGGTAGGTACCGTAGCTGTTTCATGAGTCGACTCAAAATACACCTAGAGGTTCATTCAGGCCGTTCAGGCTCTCTGTGTGGTGGGCACACGTTCAAGCAACTCATGCAGCAGGTGCAGGTGAGAGAAGCGTGCAACCGCGTTCAACCGTATTCAGCCACGTACAATCGCATTAAAGGTCTCTGTGGGTGGAACATGTTCAAGCAGCTTATGCAGCAGGTGCAGATGCGTAGGGAACGCAAGTAGGTGCAAGTAGGTGCAGGTAGGTGCAGGTAGATGCAGGTAGGTGCAGGTAGATGCAGGTAGGTGCAGGTAGATGCAGGTAGGTGCAGGTAGATGCAGGTAGGTGCAGGTAGATGCAGGTAGGTGCAGGTAGATGCATGCAGGTAGGTAGCTGTATCATGAGTCGACTCAAACACACCTAGAAGCCCATGCACACCATTCAGGTTCTGTGTGGGGCGGGGCGCACGTGTTCCGAGTCGACTCAAAACAGTTGTATCATGAGTCGACTCAAACACACACACCTTAACACACCTAGAATCCCATGCACACCGTTCAGGCTCTCTGTGGGGTGGGGCGCATGTGTTCCTCCCTCCTCCCTCCTCCCTCCTCCCTCTCTCTTGCCGTCACCTTCCGTCCACTTCCCTTTGGTCATTCGCTTGCGGTTTCTCATTCCCTGCAGAGAGAGAAGATGATTCAAAGGACAAGGGAGCGTCATGAGCAAATGGCAGCAGCAGCAGCAGTTGCTGCTGTTTGTTTCAGTCGACTAAAAAAACCATCCTATTTCCTCTTCTCATTCCCTGCAGAGAGAGAAAATAATGCAAATGAAGGTAGCTGCTGCTGCTGCTGCTGCTGCTGCTACCAACAACCACATGGCACCGCACTCCACTCCTGCGGGCCCCCTTGCACCTCCTGCTACAGCCGGCCCTCCCAGCAGCACACACCCAGGCGCATCTGTAGCAGGACCAGCAACAGCCGGAGGAGTAGCCTTGGGATCAGAAGCAGGCTCGGGAGCAGGCTTGAGAGCAGGCTCGGCCGGGCCTGGGTCTGTGCAAGGAGGGTTGGGAGCAGGGACGGCAGGAGGTGTGGCAAGGGAAGGTGGGGGGATGGTAGCTGGGACTGGGGTGGGTGGGTCTGGGGGAGGTACAGCTGCCGGTGCAGCTGGCCTAGGGAATGGGGCGGGCACTAGGGGAGTGGGTGTTGGGGCAGGGGGGTTGGGGGAAATGCAGGGAGGGGCAGCGTTTCAGCAGCAACAGCAGCAGCAACAACAGTTGCAGCGGCAGCAGCAGCAGCAGATGCTTCAGCAGCAGTCACCAGGACCGAAGCTTGAGCCAGGAGCAGGAGTAGCCATGACGATGGGTCAACCACAACCGTACCATCCCATGCAATCCCCCCCACTCCGACCAACCATCCCCCCCCACTCCGCCCACCCCTCACAAGCGTTCCACACCTCTCCATACCCCATACCTCGCCCCGCCGTCTCTCCCGTCCCTCCGAAGCTAGAGCCTGGGGTCGGGTACCCTGCCGGACCTGCAGCTGTGCCTCACCCGTCCGGTCCCCACCCCGCTTATGTAGGTTCGGCACCAGGGCAGATAGGCTCGGTGCCGCTCCAGGCTGGGGCTCCGAGCCCACATGTAGGTCCGGCAGGGGCAGGTCTGGGAGTGGGCATGGATGGGAAAGGGGAGGGGGTTTCTGCAGGTGCTATTGTAGGGCAAGTCCCATCAGGAACTGGCGTGGCTGGTGTGACTGCTACTGCAGCAGTAGTGGGAGAGACAGCATCAACAGGTGTAGCTGCAACGCTACCAGCAGCAGCAGCAGCAGCAGCAGCGGCAGCAGCGGCAGGAGCGGCAGCAGCGGCAGGAGCGGCGGCAGTGGGTGCTGCTGCGGTTCCAGGTAAAGTGCTTGCAGAAGGAACAGGAGGTGGAGCAGGGGCAGGGGCAGGAGCAGGAGGAGCAGCAGCGGGAGTGGCAGGCATAGCTGGGACAGGGGCCGAAGCAGCAAGCAATGTAGGAGCCAGTGCGCCTGGGGCAAAGGCGACTGGGGTAAAACCGGGGGCAGGAGCAGGAGCAAAAGCAGGTGCGGGTGGGAAACCAGCTAATGCTGCTTCTGGAGCTGGTGGTGGTGGTGCTGCTGGTGGTGCTGGTGGTGCAGGGGCAGTGGCAGCGGCTGCTGGGACTCCTGGGGGCCGGCCGTTGACCAAGTATGAGAAGGCTAAGCTGAGAAAAGAGGCGAAGAAGCGAGAGGAGGAGGCGAAGCGGAAGGCGGAAGAGGAGGAGAAGAAGCGGATCGCTGCTGGGGGGGCACCTGACGCTGCTGCTGCTTCTGGTGCTGGTGGTGGTGGTGGTGGTGCTGCTGCTGCTTCTGGTGGTGGTGCTGCTCCTGGTACAGCCACTGCAGGTGGAGCCACGGTCAAATTAGAGGACGGATTGCCAGCAGTAGGAGCTATAGGAGGAAAGGCGCCAGCAGCTGCAGGAGCAGCAGGAGCAGCGGGCGCAGCAGGGGCAGTAGCGGCAAGAGGGGCAGCAGCAGGGGCGGCAGGGGGTTTGAGAAGAGAAGAGGAGCCAGAGGTGAAACGGCTTAGGCTGACAGAGAGCGATGGCGGTGCTATGCCCTCTAGTGCTGCAGCCGCACCTGCTCCTTCCACCACCTCTGCCCCTGGCGCTGCTGCTGCTGGTGCTGCCGCCGCTGGTGCCAACGCAGGTGCTGGTGCTGGTGCTGCTGGTGCAGCAGCAGCTGATGCTACGGCTGCCCAACCAGGCAGACCAGCAGCAGGTGCAGGGGCGGCTGCACCAGCCAAGTCATCCACAGCAGCAGCACCACAGGTCCGTTCCCATCCCCCCATCCTCCTCGTTGGTTTTTGAGAATTCTCAAAAAACTTCTTTGCCCAACCAGGCAGACCAGCAGCAGGCGCAGGGCCGGCTGCTCCTGCCAGGCCCTCCCCAGCAGCAGAACCACAGGTTCGTTCCCATCCCATCCCTCCATCCTCCTCACTGAAGCAGAAGCCATCTTGTCCCAACCAGCCAGGCCACCAGCAGGGGCAGGGGCGGCAGCACCAGCCAAGCCCTTCAGAGTAGCACCCAATAGAAACATCTTCTTACTCTCTTACAAGTTTTCCCCCCTATCCTAACATTTTCCTCACTGTGCTCTCCTCTTTTGCCTATCCTCCCGTCTCTCTCCCAACTCCCTTTCCAAAACCCCGCTCACAGTTCCAGCTTTCAACCCCCTCTGAAGAATTCTTGACTCGACCCATAATCGCCTCCTCTCCTCCCCTCCATCTCTCTCCCAGCATCCGAACCTCCCAAAACCCCATCCACAGCCCCCAGGCTCTCAAGCCGCTCAGCCACCCGGCAGCAAGCACCCAGCAGAGGCATCCGCGCCAGGACAACCCCCTCCGTGAGTGCTTGGCTTACTCTTAGTGTGATTGAGGTTCACCCACGCAATTCTCAAAGCCCCTCAACCTGCCAGCCACCCGGCAGCAAGCACCCAGCAGAGGCATCCGCTCCAGGACAACCCCCTCCGTGAGTGCTTGGCTTACTCTTAGTGTGATTGAGGTTCACCCACGCAATTCTCAAAGCCCCTCAACCTGCCAGCCACCCGGCAGCAAGCACCCAGCAGAGGCATCCGCTCCAGGACAACCCCCTCCGTGAGTGCTTAAGAAGCATCCAGAATTCATCTGAGCACTGTAATTTCTAGAATTCTCAGAAATACCTTATTTTCTAGAATTTCCAGAACCTTCTAGAATTCAGCTTAGCACTCGGACAACTCAAACACTCACTCTGCCACTTCCAGCAAGTATTATATTCTTCAGCGGAGGCACTCCCGCCAGGGCAACCCCCCGTCCATTCTCTTCCTCCCCCCTAACTCTCCCTCCCCTCCCCTGCCCCCCTCCCTCGTCATCCCCACCCCTCGTTTCCACTGTACCTCTGCATGCCTGCAGCCAGAAGGTCGTTTTTGAGGCGCCTCAAAAATGTACCTCTGCATGCCTGCAGCCAGAAGCCCAAGCCAGACAACAGCGGGATAGAGCAACTCAACGACCCTCCTTCCTGTTGCCCCTTCATCTCCCCCCCCTCTCCCTCTTCATCCCATTCCCCTACCCCTCTGTCTACCTGCAGCAAGAAGCCCAAGCCCGACAACGACGGGATAGAGCAGCTGTTTGAGGCATCTCAATGGTCTCATCTCATATCCCCCTCCTCCCCCTCCCTACCCGTACCACTACCCGTCTGTGCGCCTGTAACTGCAGCAAGAAGCCCAAGCCCGACAACGACGGGATAGAGCAACTGAATGACGTGACAGCAGTCAGCGGGGTGAACCTCAGGGTGAGTTCTCGCTCCTTTCTTGACGCTCCTTTTGGTGAGGGTGGTTGTTTGGCTTGGCTTCATAGATGGCTTAAAAGGTGGGTGGGGACAGACAGCAGCTGAATGACGCGACAGCAGTCAGCAGGGTGAACCTCTGGGTGAGTGATGTGATTGTACCCTTCTTGACGTGCCTACATGTGAGGGTGGTTGGCTGCATAGATGTCTTTAATGGGTGGGAATAGAGCAGCTGAATGACGTGACAGCAGTCAGCGGGGTGAACCTCAGGGTGAGTTTTCGTTTTCGTGCCCCCCTCTACGTGTCTTGTTTATTAGTCACCTCTGTTCTCTCTTCTATGCAGCACGAGGGTGGGTGTCTGTATCCTTGTTTTGGTACCACTCACCCTTCCTATGCATCTTCATCAACCTCACTCCCCACTGCTGGCCGTCCCCTGACGATTGTCTAGAGAGTGAGGCTGTGGGGGGATGAAAAAATCACCCCTTTTTCACATCGCAGGAGGAGGAGGAGCAGTTATTGGCGATGGCAGTGGCGGGGGATGCGCAGCAGAAGGTGCAGGGGGAGGCATGGAGGCGCATGGCGAAGGAGGAGGAGCAGCGGCTGCTGATGGATCGACCGCTGCTGCGAGCTGTGGTGGGGCGGATAGGTGAGTGTGTGTGTGTTGATTGGGCTGGGTTGGGGAGAATTGGGGTTGCGAGTGAGTGGGCAATTGGGGTTGGGTTGCGAGGGTAGATGAGGCACTGTGAGGCGGTGTAGTGTGTGGGATCTATTTAGGGGCGCACACCAGCAGCAGAAGGTGCAGGGGGAGGCATGGAGGCGCATGGCGAAGGAGGAGGAGCAGCGGCTGCTGATGGACCGACCGTTGCTGCGAGCCGTAGTGGGGCGAATAGGTGAGTGGTTGTGGTGCGGTTGGGAGGATAGGTGAGTAGGTATGGTGTGGTAACTGGGCTGCTAAGGCTGCTTGGGAGTAGGAGGAGCTGCTGCTGATCGACCGACCCTTGTTGCGCGACGTGGTGGGCCGGATAGGTGGGTGGGTGTGGTGCGGTTGGGAGGATAGTTGAGTAGGCAAATGGTGCCCGGTCAGAACAACTTTCTCTCTTCTGCCCTTTTAAGCAACAGAGCTACCAGCATCCTTCTTTCATAGTGCTTTGACTCGTGCTTTGAGTCGACTCAAAACACGCCATCATACTCTTGCTACGGCCCCTGATACTCCTGGTTCTCGTTCATTCTTCACCTCCCCTAATCTCTGTCATTTGGACGAGTACACCTCTTCTTTGCACTCTTGCAGTTGCCGTCTCACTTGACCTTTCCTAACCTCACTCCTCTTCTCTCCCAACTCCCCTCACCTCCCTACCCCGCACTCCACCTCCCATTCGCCTTCCTTCAGCTTCCAAGGGCGGACTTCACACTGTCAGTGACATCATTTATGTGTACCTCTCATTGTGCCATCGTCTCTTCACCTTTCTCCCCCTCCCTTCCCTCCTCTCCCCGCCCTTCCGCTCCCGCCTCCCCTCCTCCTCCCACCCGCCTTCCTTCAGCTTCCAAGGCTGGGCTTCGCACTGTCAGTGACGCAGTTTATGTGTGCCTCTCAAGGGTGAGTAGTATATGTGGCTAATACTGAAACTTGCCTAAGTTATGAGTCGACTCAAAAACAGTTTATGTGTGCCTCTCAAGGGTGAGTATTATATGTGCGTAATACTGAAACTTGCCTACAAGATGGTCGAAGTGGGTGCCTGGAATGGGGTGAATCTAGTAGACCGTGTACATCGATGAGCCTTCAGTGCAAGTGAAAATTTACACCGTGTTATCTTGCTCGCGTCTCTGCACTCCACTCTGCATCGTGTCTCACCGCCGGTTCTCAAGGAGAGATTGCACGCACCGAGGCACCAGCTTGCCAGCTTCACCGTGTTATCTCGCTCGCCCCTCTCCACTCTGCATCGTGTTGTCTCATCGTGTCTCCACTTGCTCTCAAGGAGAGAATGCACGCACCGAGGCACCAGCTTTCCAACTCCCTTGCCCCTGCACTCTCCCCAGTCCGTCACCTGCTTCTCCCCTCTCTCACCCCAGACCCTGGAGGAGCAAATGCATACACAGGCTGTGCACCGGCTTTCCCTCTCTCTTGCCCGTGCACTCTGCTAGTTGTTCACCTGCTTCTATCTTCTCCTCTCTGCCTTGTGCCTCACCACCACTCCACAGGCACTAGAGGAGCGAATGCACTCGCTGCTCGCAGCACTCTCAAGACTATCAGCTCACGTGAGTGTCTCTTCCCTTGGATTGTTTTTCGGGGCAACGTGTGGGTCGATTCAATTGTCGATTCAAGTTCACTCCACAGGCACTAGAGGAGCGAATGCACTCGCTGCTCGCAGCACTCTCCAGGCTGTCAGCTCACGTGAGTGCCGCATTCCCTTGGGATGCTTTTTTCAGAAGGATCGCTTTTGATGCCTAATGCGTGCGTCAATTTTTTAGGCGCCTCAAAAAGATCGCCTCGATGCCTCATGTGTGCGTCAAATGTATGACGATTTATTTTGAGACGTCTCAAAGTAAATCTTCATACTCGATGCCTCATGTGTGTGTCAAACCCATCTCTATGCACCTGTATTCTTCCTGATTCTAATCCATTCTAATCCTTAAACCCCACCTTAAACCTTGAGCCAATCTACTCGGCTGTTGTTCGGTTCCGTCTCTTGCATCCACCTTCCCATTCTCCCCCTCAACACAATTCGAATCAGCCCAGGGCTTCTTTCCTCGTCCCGCCCACCTCCCTCCCCTCCCCTCCTCTCCCCTCCCCTCCCCTCCCCTCCCCTCCCCTCCCCTCCCCTCCCCTCCCCTCCCCTCCCCTCCCCTCCCCTCCCCTCCCCTCCCCACCTCCTCTCACCTCCCCTCCCCCCTGTCCATTTCTTCCAAACCCCCTTACCCCGCTACAGAGGCTTAACTAGCATCGACACGAACTGTTACGGCGGCCGCAACAGTAGCAACAAGAGCAACCACTGGAGAGAATACAGCAGCAGCCGCAGCAGCATGTGCCTGTGATGCAAGTGATGTAGAACTAATCACCCCAATTTCCCTACCCTCCTCCTCCCCCTCCTCCCTCCATCCTTTTGTTTCCAACTCCCCTTACCCCGCTACAGAGGCTTAACCAGCATCGACACGAGCTGTTGCGGCGGCCGCAGCAGCAACCACAACAAGAGCAACCCCAGGAGGAGCGAATACAGCAGCAGCAGCAGCCGCCGCAGCATGTGCCTGTGATGCAAGTGACGTCGAATCCGCTGCAGCAGCTGAGGCTGATGCAGAGGGCAGAGAGGGAGGCGGAGGAGAGGAGAGCAGCGGAGGAGAGAGAGAGGCTCAGAAGATTAGGGGAGGTGAGTCCTGGGGGATGTGAATGCTGGGGTAAGTTGGGTGCTTGGGAAGGTAAGTTCTGCAGTTAAGTCAGTCCTGAGGGTAGGTGGGTTCTGGAAGAAGGTCAGTTGTGGGGAAGGTGGCTTTGTGCCTTGTGTTTGATGTCGGTTACGTCGAATCCACTGCAGCAGCTGCGGCTGATGCAGAGGGAAGAGAGGGAGGCGGAGGAGAGGAGAGCAGCAGAGCAGAGGAGAGAGAGAGACTCAGAAGACTGGGGGAGGTGAGAGCCAAGGGACGTGTGTGCTGGGGGAGGTGAGAGCCAAGGGACGTGTGTGCTGGGGGAGGTGAGAGCCAAGGGACGTGTGTGCTGGGGGAGGTGGGTACTGAGAGAAGGTTAGTGGTGGGAGGGGGAAAGTATGCAGGGAGGGGAGGTGAGTGGCCTCGTAACCTGTAATAATAGTAATAGTAATAATAATAATAATAATAATATTTAAAAGAAACTTTTTTTTTCTTCATGGTCTACTCTCTTTGGTTTCGTCTTGTCCATTGTCCGCATAGCTCGTTTACAACCCCCCCCCCCCCTCCCCCCTTTTTTTTGGCCTGCCGGCCCATCCACGCCACACATTTTTCTCCCCGGGCCATTCTTGGGCAACAGCTGTTCACCACGGTGGGTCTGTCCATCCACCCGTTGCCTTTGTCCTGTTTGTTTTGCTCTTCCTCCCCGTCCTGTGGTGCGTTCAGAAGGAGAGCAAGGAGAAGGAGAAGGCAAACATGACAGAGAAGGAGAAGGAGGAGCACCGGATCAAGGCTCAAAAGGTGGGTGCTGTTCAACACAGAGTGGCGGGGTGAACTCCCTAGGCTCCTCAAAAGTCAAGATTATGGTTCGAACGGTGAGCGACAGTTGGTCACACATTTGCTGGATGAAGGTGTGGGGTGGTTGGATGGGAGGAAGGAGAAAGAGAAAAAGAGGGCAACCTTGTACTTACCTCGTACGATACGGACCTGGTACCAAGCTCGTACCAACCTTGTGACAACTGAACCGTTTATCCCTTTTCCGTGAACCCTGTATCCTGTGGCTTGTGTGGCAGGCGAAGGAGATGGAGGAGGAGAAGGAGAAGGCAACGCGGGCGAGTGAAGCTGCGAGGGTGGCCATGGAAGTGGACTCGCGCTTTGCTAAGTGGGTCCTGTCCTGTGCCTTGAGTCCTAAACCCGAAACCCTGTACCCTGTACCCTGTACCTTGTACCCCTTACCTACCTGTACTGCAGGCGAAGGAGATGGAGGAGGAGAAGGAGAAGGCAACGCGGGCCAACGAGGCAGCAAGGGTGGCAGTGGGAGTGGACCCGCGCTTTGCTAAGTGGTTCCGCGACGCTCAGCTAAAAAAGATGCAAGCCCCAGCAGGAGCAGCAGGAGCGGCAGGAGGAGCAGCGGGAGGAGCAGCAGGAGGGGGAGCAGGCACAGGAGTTGCAGGAGGAACGGCAGTGGTAGGGGGGGTTAGGACCGGCACGGATGGGGCAGGTGCAGGTCTGGGTTCAGGTGCAGGTTCGGGGACAGGTACGGAAGGATTCGCTTCGGGAGGTCCTGCAGCCGCGGGCCAATTAGGAAATGCCACGTCAGCAGCAGGAGGGGCGGCATCAGGGGTAGGTGGGGCTGCTGGTGGGGGGGTTGGCGGCAGGGAGGGAGGGTTATCTGGTGCAGGTACACCTGATGGCAAGCTCGGTGGTGCTAGGCCTGGAGGCTTGGCAGCCGGAGCTGCAGGTTCGGCTGGAGTAGGGACAGCAGGGGCAGCTGGGGCGGGAGGAGCGGGAGGTTTGGCGAAGCAGCAGGGGCCTAGGAGTGTGATACTAAAGGATGTGATTGCAGCTCTTGAAAGGGAACCGCAAATGGCTAAGTCTGTTTTGATGTTCAGGGTGTATGAGAGAGAAGGGCGGGCCAAGGAGGGGAGGGAGAGAGAAGGGAAGGGCAGAGAAGCAGCAGTGGCAAGAGGAGTGAAGGGAGCTACAGCTGGCGCTACAGCCGGAGCAACAGTTAAGAAAGCAGGGTCAGCAGTAGGAGTAGGTGCAGGATCAGGAGCAGGAGCAGGAGCAAGAGTAGGAGCAGGAGGGGGAGGAGGTGGGGGAGGTAAAGGAACAACAGCAGTAACAGGGGGCGTTCAGGGTGGGTCAGCAGGAGTGGGGGGGATTAAAGGCATGACAGCAGGAGCAGGGGGGGTAAAAGGGGCAGCAGTGGGAGGAGGGGGACCAAAAGCCCCGGCAGCAGGAGGGGGAGGGGCGGGGATGGGTAAAGGGGGAGGGATGGTGGGAGGGACGGCTGGGAAATCGCCAGCTGGAGTGAAAGCCAGCCCAGGTGGGGCTGTAGCGGCGAAGGGAATGGGGAATGGAGCACACACCCCTGCCATTAAGAAGTAATTTCTGCTTAGGAAACTCTTGGTCCGGGAATTCTTGGTCCGGGAATTCCTGGTTCGGGAATTCTTGGTGAGTTGTTGCAGTGAAAGCAAGCCCAGGTTGGGCTGAAGCAGCTTAGGGGGGTGGAGAATGGTGCACTCGACCGTGCTAAGGGCATGTTCCTACGGCCTCTTATCAGGGCCGCCTCTTATCAGCCACGCTATACTCACCTGTAATTCGGCCATATCGAGAAACCTCTTGTCAGATATACTTGCCGGTTTGCAGTTCTGTGCGATTGTGAGTGTTGGCTGATGTGGCACATTGCGACCCACCCTCGCGGATCAAATTGTGGAGGCCCTCAGGTGCCGCGGTTCGTACAAGTTGCAAAATGGCCACATCAGCTCAAAACAAAGCGTCATGCCCAAACCCAACCACCCAGGAAGATGCTAACCGGACGCAAATGCACAAGTCACAAGAGCACGCACAATACAACTTGTTGAACCACGCCTCTTATCTACTGCCGCATTGAGATTAACCGGCCTTGGCAGTATGACCGATGTTCCTTTCCTACCACGGCTGTTAATAGTATGGCACGCGTTTTTTTACAACACCTTCCTAGATTGTGCTACGAAAGCCTGCATTCAGCTCCTAGAGCACATCGACGCCGAGGCGCAAGACGAGGTATCCGTGGAGTCCCGTAGTGAGCTCCGCAATCGGAACCGCCAATTACGGCGGCGACGACTAGACTTATGGGAAGACGAGATGGCATCGATGTCGGAGGAGGTGTTCACAGACCTGTTCCGCATCAATCGGCGCATTTTAGATTTCATATGCGACGGAATGCACCAAGTATTGCACCCGGTCGTCCATAGGCACGCTCTGCCCATCCGCGTTGCCGTTTTAATCCCCATTAAATACTTCGCGAGTGCAATGTCGTACATCGATCTCGCCTTCTGGTTCGGGGTTCCTAAGACGATATGTCATAGGCTCGTTGACATGTTCTTGCAGAACTTTCCCCGCGTTTTCAAAAAAGCGTGGGTCCGTTTCCCAACGCAGGACGAAATGCGAGCCATGGCAGAGGAGTTTAAAAGCATTAAGGGCGTTCCAGCGGTAATAGGAGCTATAGATGGCACTCATATCCAAATCCGGGGAAAGGAAGGGCATCGTTCAGAATATTACACACGTAAGTCACAGTATGCCGTACAGCTGCAAATAACATGCGACGCCAAGGGCGTGATATGGGATTATCTGATAGGCTTTCCGGGCACAGCTCATGACCAGCGTGTGTTCATACAATCCAACCTCCACAGCCGGCTCGAAAATGGTGACATCGCCCCTTACCAGCTAGTTGGCGATGCGGCTTACCACCTCCGGGACTATTGCCTCACACCATTGCACGCTCCAACCGGCCGCCTCATGCTCGAATGGCAGCAGACATTCAACTACTGCCAATCAGCCACCCGCATGTCCGTTGAGCGCACAATAGGACAGTTCAAAGGCCGGTATCGGCTGTTCGCCGGCCGTCACGACTGTGCGCTGTGGCGGGTGCTCGCCGGGGCCAGTTGCGTCGTGATCCTGCACAACATGGGCATTGCGATGGCAGGGGCACGCATGAAGACACCGAATGTCAAGTGGGCTGCGATTTCAATCGGTCGGGATCCATGGTGGACTCGTGGCGAGCTTGCCAAGTATAAGTGGGAGCCGTGTGACATTGTCACGGCGAGCGAACTGAAGGAACGGCGCAAGCGGCTCGGAATGGCTCTCCACGACGCTTACCTTAAGCGTCGTCGCCGCGACGCCACTCCTCAACCCCGTCGCTGAGTGTGGCGTTGTCTTCGTCCGGCCACGTGTCGTCACGGCTAGCGCGGGTGTGATTGAAGTGCAGCGGGCGACTGGTCTGAGAAGTCTGGCTAGCCATCCACTCCCGAATGACTCCGGTGATCTGGGAGACACCCTCCTCGGAGCATCGCGTGAGGGTGTCGGCTAAGAGCTGTGCAGCCGCCATAGTAGCGGTTTCGTTGATCCGGCGTTTGGCGTTTGGGGGTGTGCCTCGAACTGCGGGCACAACGGGAGGGTGTATGGTAGACATTTTTGCAACTATGTATGACTTGTTGAAGCGTAATAGTGTGACGTTGAGCATGCTGCAAATTGTACACGGCGCACGTAGATGGCACACTGGCACACTAATCCCGAAATGAAATGCTCCCAACGCCATGCTAAAAAAAGCATGACAAAGATCCCCTAAACACGGGGACTAAGACTCACAAGTCGGCGCCGTGGCATCAGTTTTCACGGGTTTAGGAATGTCCGTGCCAGGATCGACGGTGACGTCGTCAGCCCCTCCACCGTCCAGTGCGTGAGGTTCCGCTGCAGCGGTGTCCTTATAGAATAGGACCATCCACTCCCACCACGGCGGCTTGATGACAGTCGCGCCACCCGACGCCGAGTCGCCCTTAGACACTTGCTTCCACAGTGCCTTTAGCCTCTTCCACTGGTTGGTACACACGGTAGCGTTACGGCTCCAGTCGGGGTGCGTGAGCTTGATGTGCTCGCAGAGTCGGAGCCAATATTGTGAGCCCTGTTTTCCGGTCATCTGCTGGAGCTCGTCTTTCGTGAACCACCGCGCCGCAACCAGGATTGTAGACTCCTTAAGCGACCACTCGACACGTTGTCCAGGCCCTGGGCTGCTGCTCACCTTTGCAGGGCTACGCAATGCAGCCTTACCCTTCCGAGTCCCATTTGAACGCGCGGAAGCATCGGCCCGCGAGCGTGTCGCTTGTGTAGCCGTTGCGTCCTCGTGTTCGGAGCCGTTGTATTCAGCACCACCGTGCCAGGCAGCTACGGGATCCTCCTCATCGGAACCGGCGTCGTCATCATCATCGTCCGTGTCCTTCTCGTTGTAGTCGTCGTCGCTGTCACATCCACGCGGCGTGACCGTCGATCGAGCGGGTGTTGAGCTTGCGGCTCCCACACTACGCAACGGCCGTGCGTTGGGTTTCCCGGCGGCGAGCTCGGCATTCATCCATTTTACATATGCTAGGTCCTCTACGCTCCACCCCTCGTCCGCTGCTGCGCCAACCTGTCCTTTGCGTTTGCGTGCCATGATTGGTGACTAAAGCTGCATGATGAGACTAGCTTTTTTAGACTCCGCTTTGTATGTATTGACAGGCTCTTGCATCTCGGTGTTGTCTTGGCGGCCGTGTTTGTGACCCCTTGTGAAACGAGACCATCGTGCTCGTCAAATGTGGGGCTGCGTGGCGGGAAAGGTAGAAAATTCCCGAGTCGTGCACATTCGTGGACGCCACTTCGGCGTGCACATTCGCCACGTCACGGTCGTGAGCAGGTTAGGGTAACGGACGTGATGCGTGCCCCAACGATCACGCGTCTACGCTGGCCGTGCACAGTTGCGGCCACGCGAGTGAGCGACTACGTGCGATCGATTTCATTCGTGCTCATTCTCGGTACTAGCCTGACAAGAGGTGTCCTATAACGTGCATACAACAAAAGTTCGAGGCTGATAAGAGGAGGCCCTGATAAGGGGCCGTAGGAACATGCCCTAAGTACCGTAACCGTTCTTGAGAAAGAGAAAAAAGGGTTCGGAAATTGAAATGGGTCTGGTGCTATTATCCAGTTATAGAATGAGTTGGAGAGTGAAGCTAAGTCTCAGTTTTGATATTGATGGTATAAGGCTAAGTTTCAATGGTGGATTTGGCCCTGGAAGGAGGCAGGGTAATTGGTCCTTCGATGTTATGAGGCAGACAGAAAGGCATTTATGGGATGTATTACGGTTTTAGGTGTTAATGGGTGAACGTGAGATTTTCTAATGCACAGTGCGTGTAGCTAGTTGCTTCGGTTTGGCAATTTGGCAACGAGAGCTGTCTTATAGCGCGTTCTTACCAGGATTCCCAAAACCATGACCGAAACAGGCGTAGCCTGCATCCCTGCGAAAAATTGATGACGGTGTAACCAAGTTACAAAGGTTTATGTTACGCGACTTTCGTGCGTGTCGCCGTAAAATCGTCATTCAGGAAAGCCGAACCATCACTACCGTCCATAGCGGTCTCCAATGGCGGATGCAACTGGCGGAGCTGGCGCAGCTGATGCCGGCGGAAGAGCTCCGGGGAGGGGGCGAGGGCGGGGGCGGGGGCGCGGAAGGGGGAGGGCGCGCGGAGCCTCGACGGAAGGGGCAGCGCAAGCGGGGAGAGGCGCGGAAGCTGGGATAGGCTCGGGGACGCCGCGATTGGGCAGCGTATCAGATCCGATCGGACGGCTGCAAACGACAGGGGCGGCACTGGCGCAAGGGTTGAGGGTTCCGGGTCTGGGCGGAGCCAGTGGCGCAGCTTCCGCTTCCCCTTCCGCCAGGCCCGCGCCCTCCGCTTCCGCTCCTAAGGCTGAGGTTGGGGATGGCGGCTCGGCTGCTGCAGGAGCGACAGCTCCAGCAGCAACAGGTTCGGGAACAGCAGGTTCGGCAGCGACAGCAGCAGGAGTGGGGGACACGGCAGGTGTTCGTAAGGTAAGAAGAAGCACTTTATTGGTGCGACTTTTGAGAGTTCTCAAAAGTCGCACCAATATAGCTGTAAGAAGAAGCGCTTTAATTCTGCATGGCACGAGTTGAAGTCTATTTCTATAACGGAGATACGTGAACCCTGCTGAGCTGAAACAGTTGACTTTTGAGTCGACTCAAAAGTCTATTTCTAGAACGGAGATACATGAACCCTGCTGAGCTGAAACAGTTGGACACGGCTTGTCTCACTATCCCTTCTTAACATTCTCTACCCCTTTCTCTCCCCCACCACCCCTCTGCGCACTTCTGATTGTGCTTGCTTGCAGCCAAAGTTTGTGCCCAAGGTGCCGGCTAGTGGGTTTCCTTCTCATCCCTGCTGTCCCACTCTATCCCTCTGTATCCCCCGCCACACCTCTGCACACTTCTGATTGTGTTTTCAGCCCAAATTTGTGCCCAAGGTGCCGGCTAGTGGGTTTCCTTCTCATCCCTGCTGTCCCACTCTATCCCTCTGTATCCCCCGCCACACCTCTGCACACTTCTGATTGTGTTTTCAGCCCAAATTTGTGCCCAAGGTGCCGGCCAGACGGGCCCAGAAGAAAGCAGTCAAGCCGTGAGTGATGCAGCCATGTGCCACATGTCCATACCATGCTCTGTGCCTTGTGCCTTGTGCCATGCCATACGGTGTGCCATGTGCCATGCCATGCTGTGTGCCATGTGCCATGCTATGCCATGTGCCATGTGCCATGCCATGCCATGTGCCATAACATGTCATACCATGCCATGACATGCCGTAACATGCTGTGCCACGTCATTCCCTGCCTTTACTTCTCTCTTCACTCCCATTTTATTACTCAAGGATTCAGACCTACTCTTGCTATACCTCCCACTCCCCTTACAGAGAAGAAGCAGCAGAGCAGGAGTTACCAGATCAACCACTCTGAGACGAATTTTGAGGCGCCTCAAAACTAGATCAACTGCTCTGAGACGACTTTTGAGGCGCCTCAAAACCAGATCAACTGCTCTGAGACGAATTTTGAGGCGCCTCAAAACTAGATCAACTGCTCTGAGACGACTTTTGAGGCGCCTCAAAACTAGATCAACTGCTCTGAGACGACTTTTGAGGCGCCTCAAAACTAGATCAACTGCTCTGGCAGTGTGTGTGCTTTTGACATCTCAATCATTTTTCCGCACACTCACTTCGCACACACTCACCCCCCCCCCCCCCCCACCCGCACACACAGAGAGGAAGCAGCAGAGCAGGAGCTACCAGATGAGCTGCGGAGGATTCTCCTGGTAGTTCCCTCCCTCCACAATACCCCCCTCCTCCTCCCCCTCCCTCCCCCCCACACGCACACAGGGAGGAAGCAGCAGAGCAGGAGTTACCAGACGAGCTGCGAAAGATTCTCCTGGTACTTACTTACCCCTTCTCCCAATCCCTACTTCCCATTCCTCCCCTCCAAACCTCCCCTCCAATCCTCCCCTCCAATCCTCCCCTCCAATCCTCCCCTCCAATCCTCCCACATTATCCACCATTTTAGCACTGTAGAACGTACCGTGTCCTGCTGCTTTCGAGCTCACAGTACTTTCTGATAAGTGGTGCTCCTTGGGTCATTTCTGCACTGTAGAACTTACCGTGCCCTGCTGTTCTGAGACGTCTCGAAACATTACTTTTATCACGTGCCAATCCTCCCACATTATCCACCATTTTAGCACTGTAGAACGTACCGTGCCCTGCTGCTTTCGCGCACGCACTCTCTTTTGGCCACACTCCCTCTCCCCTGCTCTCCCTCACTCCGCATCGCTCTTCCTCTCCCCCTCACCACCCCCCATTTCTCTCCATCTCTCTCATTCGCACTCCCTCTCCTCGTCCCCACAACTGCAGCAATCGCAAGCCGACGCATCAAACGCACCCAAGCGAGCCTTCCAAGGTGCGAATGTGGCACACTTGTATGTGGTCATGTGCAAATGGGAGAGAGAGCGTGCATTTTGAGGCGCCTCAGAATGCACCTTTTGAGGCGCCTCAGAATGCACCTTTTGAGGCGCCTCAGAATGCACCTTTTGAGGCGCCTCAGAATGTGACACACCTGTATGTGGTCATGTGCAAATGGGAGAGAGGGCGCGTGAAGATGCACACGCCTTTATGTGGGCATGCGAGGGTGAATGTGTTGTGCCCTTGTGTGCATTCACCATTCGTACAATCGCAAGGCGATGCATCAAACACAAACAAATGAGCATTTCAAGGTGCGACTGGTGAAATGCGCCTACTTGGAAACCTTTGTCGTCCCCTTATCAGCCGAGGTGACTTTTGAGTCGACTCAAAAGTCACAGCGAGCATTTCAAGGTGTGACTGGTGAAATGTGCCTCCCTGGAAACCTCTCTCGTCCCCTTTCCTCAACTACCCTTTTTGAGTCAACATAGAAATCAGATCAGACGATTGGAGACCAGCCTGGTTGACTGATTTAATCTGATCTGGTCTGATCTATTCGTTTCTTGTCTGATTTGATCTGTTTTAATCTTATCTGATCGTAACTGCAAGTCCCCGTTTTTGTCCCCTTGTTGCCCGTATATTTCTTTGCTTCCCAGGTGCTGCCGTGCGGGTTGCCTTTGGCTTTGGCGCATCAGCAGCAGCAGCGGGGCTGGGGGTCGGGGCCTCCTCTATTGGAAAAAGGGGCCAGCAGCAGTACAGCAGTCGCCTTACATCTTCTCCTCCCTATTTCCCGCTCTCTCCCCATCAGGTGCTGCTGTGCGGGTGGCCTTTGGCTTTGGTGCATCCGCAGCAGCTGCGGGGATGGGCATGGGGCCTCCCAAAGGGGGCAGCAGCGGTTTTGGCGATGGGGGTGGTGGTTGGGGAGGAGGGGGGGGAGGGGGAGGTGGAGGAGGGGGAGGAGGGGGAGGAGGGGGAGGGGGAGGGGGAGGAGGGGGAGGGGAAGGTGGAGTGAAAGAGGAGGGAGGGGTGAGAGTGAAGGCAGAGGGGATAACCGTGGATGGTGCAGGGATGATGGGCGACTTTTCTGCTCCTGGTGAGTGAGATGGCGTTTTAAAATGTCTCAAAACCTTGAACAGGAAGGAGGGGTGAGTGTGCAGGCAGAGGGGTGGTGCAGGGATGATGGGCGACTTTTCTGCTCCTGGTGAGATGGCTTGCTGGTTCATGTGAGGCTGGTTAAACCTCGAGAGAGGAGGGAGAGGTGCGTGTGAAAGCAGAGGGAATGGCCGTGGATGGAACAGGGATAACACATGACTTCTCTGCTGCTCCTGGTAAGACGATTTTTGAGTCGATTCGTTTGACCTGCTGCTGCCATTGCACACACGTGTAAACAGTTTCTGTGTTTCGAGTCGACTCAAAACACGACTTGGTTTTTAAGAATTCCTGCCATTGCACACATGTGTGAACAGTTTCTGTGTTTTGAGTCAACTGACTTTCTGTGTTTCACATGTGAACTCAAAACACGACTTGACCTGCTGCTGCCATTGCACAGACACATGTGTAAACAATGTTTGTGTAGACAAAAAAACGACTCAATGATTGCCCCATTCCCCCCTCTGCTCCCTCTCCGTTTCCCTTGCTCCATTTCCCCACTCCTCCTTCCCCATTCCCCTCCCCCCATTCCTCACCCGTCCCCCCTCCCACTCCTCTTCCTTTCCTCCCGAAACGAATTGTGCCAGGTGGCTCGTTCCAATTGGACGAGAAGAAGGCAAAGAAGAGAGATACCATGGTGGGTGGGTGGAGAACGGGGTGACGTGGATTACAGAGGGAGTAATGGGATTGCAGAGGGAGTAATGGGATTGCAGAGGGAGTAATGGGATTGCAGAGGGAGTAATGGGATTGCAGAGGGAGTAATGGGATTGCAGAGGGAGTAATGGGATTGCAGAGGGAGTAATGGGATTGCAGAGGGAGTAATGGGATTGCAGAGGGAGTAATGGGATTGCAGAGGGAGTAATGGGATTGCAGAGGGAGTGACGTTGATTGCAGAGGGAGTGACGTTGATTGCACACGGAGTGACCTGGATTGAAATTGGAATGACATGGTTTTTTATATGTTTAATCGAATCTTGATCTCTTCTTTTCAAACAATCATACAAATTTTCTTTTTTCTTTTCGGTGGGATATGTGCCTGCATACATACATACATGGATATTTACCCACCTTTGCATCTAATAACAGGATTACAGTCGCTACTACCCCACAACGCTTCCTCTACGCCCCCCAAACACTGGCCCACCAGGTAACCGTTTCAACTCTTTCGTCTTCTTTTTCTGTGCTAACTTGTCTTTGAAGGCGCCTCAAAAGCCTTGTCTTTGAAGGCGCCTCAAAAGCCTTGTCTTTGAAGGCGCCTCAAAAGCCTTGTCTTTGAAGGCGCCTCAAAAGCCTTGTCTTTGAAGGCGCCTCAAAAGGACTTGTCTTTGAAGGCATTATCATGCTTGCCTGATCCGATGTTTGAGGTGCCTCATGCCCTCACTCCCTCATCCCAACTCTCACCTCTCCCCTCTCCCCTCTCCCCTCCCAGACCTTTTTAACGAGGCTGAGTTTGGAGATCAGGCAGTCCCGGCCTTTCAACAAAGCTGCTTCTGCTTCTTGTTCCCCTCATTCCCTCAGTCCCTTCTTCCCTCATTCCCTCAGTCCCTTCTTCCCCCATTCCCCTTCCCTTTCTCCCCCTCTCTCCTCCCAGACCTTTTGAACGAGGCTGAGTTTGAAGAGGAGGCTGTTTCTCGCCCTTTCAACGAAGCCGCTTCTGCTTCTTGTTCTCTCATTCCCTCATTCTCCTTTGCTCATTCCCTCATTCTCCTTTGCCCATTCCCTCATTCTCCTTTGCCCATTCCCTCATTCTCCTTTGCTCATTCCCTCATTCTCCTTTGCTCGTTCCCTCATTCTCCTTTGCTCATTCTCTCATTCTCCTTTTCCCTCACCCCAGACCTTCTAAACGAGGCTGAGTTTGGAGAGGAGGCACTCTCCCGCCCTTTCAACGAAGCTGCTGTTCCCCCAGCCAGAGAACTGTGTCTAGCTAGCTGTCACCGGTGCTGCATCTTCTTCCCTCATTCCCTCATTCCCCTTCCCCCTCTCCCTCTCCCCTCAGACCTTCTAAACGAGGCTGAGTTTAGAGAGGAGGCACTCTCCTGCCCTTTCAACGAAGCTGCTGTTCCCCCAGCCAGAGAACAGTCTCTAGCCAGCCACCACCAGTGCTGCTTCTTCTTGTTCTCTCATTCTCTCATCCCCCTTCCATCTCTCCCCTTCTCTCCCCTCCCCTCAGACCTTCTAAACGAGGCTGAGTTTGGGGAGGAGGCTCTTGCTCGCCCTTTCAATGAAGCAGCTGTGCCTCCAGCCAGGGAGCTAGGCTTGAATCCCCCTGCTGCTGCTGCTGCTGCTTCTTCTTCTTCTTCTTCTTCTTCTCTTGATGACCGGATGGTCTTTTTCCAGCTGCCCGCCGCGCTGCCAGTGCGCCGGGAGCGGGCAGCTGAGCTCGCGCCGGGAGAACCCGGGCCGTTGGATGAGCTTTCATCGCTGCCCGAGGGGCGGATTGGGAAGATTCTCGTGTATGATGATGGGAGTGTGAAGATGAGGTTTGGAGACACGTTATTTGATGTGAGTATCTTGATTGGTCCTGATACTGTGGGAATGAGGAGGCTTGGAGACATATAATTCGATGTGAGTCTCCTGATTGGTCCTGTTTGTGTGAAAACTAAGGATGGGAGTTTAAGGCGCCTGAAGCCACGTGTAGAGAGGTTATTTTTGAGATTCAGACATGTCTCAGTGTCAAAAAACATCTCAAAAATAACCTCTCTACACCTGCATGAAAACTCCCTTCTCTCTAAGGATGGGAGTTGAAGGCGCCTGAAAATGAGGTTTTGTAAATATGAGGCTTGGAGACACTTTATTCGATGTGAGTCTCTAGGTATTGCAGTGGTTCTTGAGAAGATTCAAAAACCACCTGCAGTTTATGACAACGGGCGGGAGTGTGAAGATGAATCTTGGAGTCACGCTATTCGATGTGTGTCTCTACTCGGTTCGCCCTGCCTATTCCACCATGAGCCAGCCAGCTGCTGTATGTAAACCCATGATGCTGGGTGTTTTTGAGAATTCTCAAAAACACCCTATTCCACCATGAGCCAGCTGCTGTATGTAAACCCATCCCCATCCCTTCTCCCCCTCCGCTCCCCTCCCCTCTTTCCCCCGTCACAGCTACTTGCCGGTTCGCCCTGTATATTCCACCAGGAGCTAGCTGCTGTGATTGCCTTAGCCGGCATGTGCTGGGCCTCTACAGCCCCACCCCCCTATCTCCCCCCCCCCACTCTCCTCCCACTCCCCCTTTTCCCCCTTCACAGCTGCAGGCTGCTTCGCCCTACAGGCTGGGGCAGCTGCCCCAGCTGCAGGCTGGTGTGGATGCTTCGCGTGCAGTGAGGTGTATGCTTCGCGTGCAGTGAGGTGTATGCTTCGCGTGCAGTGAGGTGTATGCTTCGCGTGCAGTGAGGTGTATGCTTCGCGTGCAGTGAGGTGTATGCTTCGCGTGCAGTGAGGTGTATGCTTCGCGTGCAGTGAGGTGTATGCTTCGCGTGCAGTGAGGTGTATGCTTCGCGTGCAGTGAGGTGTATGCTTCGCGTGCAGTGAGGTGTATGCTTCGCGTGCAGTGAGGTGTATGCTTCGCGTGCAGTGAGGTGTATGCTTCGCGTGCAGTGAGGTGTATGCTTCGCGTGCAGTGAGGTGTATGCTTCGCGTGCAGTGAGGTGTATGCTTCGCGTGCAGTGAGGTGTATGCTTCGCGTGCAGTGAGGTGTATGCTTCGCGTGCAGTGAGGTGAATGCTTCGCGTGCAGTGAGGTGTATGCTTCGCCCTACCTCAAAATACACCTCAAAATACACCTCAAAATACACCTCAAAATACACCTCACTGCCCCAGCTGCAGGCTGGTGTGGATGCTTCCTGGTGTGGATACATGTTCCACCAGGAGGTAGCTGCTGCTGTGGATGCACGTGATAATAAAAGTGTTTTGAGACGTCTCAAAACAAAATGCTTTGCCCTACATGTTCCACCAGGAGCTAGCAGCTGTGGATTCATCAAATAGTTGGCTTGTGTTGCAGCCAACCCTAGACCCTGCCTTTCTCCCCCTCCGCTCCCTCCCCTTTTCCCCCTTCACAGCTGCAGGCCGGTTCGCCCTGTATATTCCACCAGGAGCTAGCTGCTGTGAATGCCTCGTCAGGCATGTGCCCTAACCTGTACATACATACCCCTCCCTCCTTCCCCTCCCCTCCTTTTCACCAACAGCTGCAAGCTGGTTCGCCCTGTATATTCCACCAGGAGCTAGCTGCTGTGAATGCCTCATCTGGCATGTGCCATTTCTTAGGGGATGTGAGGCAGAGGGCTGTTGTTGTGCCGGATATAGATGCGTTGCTACAGTGTTAATGTTTTGCTTGTAGTGTAGAATACTATGTGAATGCCTCATCTGGCATGTGCCATTTCTTAGGGGATGTGAGGCAGAGGGCTGTTGTGGTGCCAGATATAGACGCATTGCTACAGTGATATAGCTATACTGGTGCCTGCACATTGATTCTTCTACAGTGTCCATTTGTCTGCTAGTGGAATATTATTACCACACGTCATTTGGCATTTAGTTACCGGTACCCATTTTTCAGGGATGGGTCGCGATGCGATGCGATGGGATGCAATGCGATGCGATCGATGCGATGCGATGCGATGCGATGGGATGCGATGCGATGCGATGGGATGGGATGGGATGGGATGGGATGGGATGGGATGGGATGGGATGGGATGGGATGGGATGGGATGGGATGGGATGCGATGCGATGCGATGCGATGCGATGCGATGCGATCCGATGCGATGCGATGCGAGCCACAGGGTTTCTGTGGTGTGGTGTCGGATACAAACAGACTCATCATCATCACAAGTGTATTGATGTTGATGCAATTAAATCAGCATTTGGAGTACCGTATTGGGCTGGGATTACTTGCGCAATAAAACTTACGAAACTTGATGTCATCCCCACAAAATTTCCCCCTTTTGTCCGTTAGTAGCGTTCTTATAATGAATGACGCTACGGGCAGCAGCTTTACTCGATATTGTCGGGCCTGCTGCTACCTACGGCATGCTGACGTCACTCACAATTTTTGAAGTTCCAGTATTCATCTATTATTATACCATGCTAAGAGTGTGTTCCTACACCTCGTATCAAGAGAACCTCGTATCAGGCTCACACTGAAAATTTCCCTCTCGCTAGTTTTACCAGGCAAAAAGTACATGTTTGATACGAGGTTTCCTGATACAAGGCCGTAGGAACACGCTCTAACAGCAAGGTTACATGGTGCTTCCCTGCAATGAGTGGTTGGATGCAGTGCTTGATGCAGCACTTCAAGAGTAAAATGGATATGGTAAAAAATCTTACAATTCACCAGAAAGGAACTACCAAAGCACATAAACTCCATTCTACAATCAAGTGCACCCACAGTTTATTAAAGGGGCAACAAATCGACTACCTACCCAAAATACGGTAATGTCCAATTTTTCAACTCTTAGCTATAAAAAATAATGTTTATCTGGTTTTCTCCCAGGGCCATTTGGGGCGGCACTTAACTACTGTACCGCTTGAGCTTGTAACGGGGACAAGAGGCCAGTGGCACTCGCACTTGTAGCCCAGGCAGGACAAGTGGGGCTTGCAGGAAGACATGGCGGGGCAGCGGTGGTCGACACAGCTTGATTTCTTCTCACACTCTGCAGGAGGTGGGAAGGAGGGAGGGGAAGGGGAGCCCAGGGAGGACGCGGATGGAGTGAGATGAAGGGAAGGCACGACAGGTGTGGTTTGCAGGAGGACATGGCGGGGCAGCGGTGGTCGGCGCAGCTTGATTTCTTCTCACACTCTGGAAAGAATGGGAAGGAACGGGGTGGGGTGAGGACAGGGTGGGTGGGAGATAGATTGAGAAGATAGGGCACGACAGGTGGGGTTTGCAGGAGGACATGGCGGGGCAGCGATGGTCGACGCAACTTGATTTCTTCTCACACTCTGGAGAGCAGAGGTGCGGAGGGGAGAGAGGGAGGGGGGTGGGAGGGAAAAGAGAGAGGTCGCTGGGAACAACAGCAGGCACGACAGGTGAGGCTTGCAGGAAGACAGGGAGGGGCAGCAATGGTGGGGAGGAGCGAGGCAGAGACGTCACCGTCAGAGCAACAAGACTCTGATGCAATCCCACCCACATCTCTCTCACCGCACCCCACCCATTCACACGTCCCACTCACCGCACACGTCAGTATCTTTCAAGTGTGGCCCAGCAGCGCGCACATGCAGGTCCACTGCGTAGCAGATAGCAAAGAGGCCGAGAAGCACACTGGGCTGGCACACAAGCAGCACTCCCCACCCCACCCACTCCCACAACAGATACCCCACTCACCGCACACGTCATTGTCTTTGAGGGTGGCACCAGCAGCGCACATGCACGTCCACTGGGTGGCGGGCAGTAACGAGGCTGAAACATCCCCAGGGGAGTCGTCCACACTGGGCAGGCACCGCCCGTAGCCCCCACAGGGCGTCAGGAAGGGCGCTGCCGAGTAGACCGACGATGGATTTGAGAAGGAAGAGGAGGAGGCAGCGGCGGTGGTGGTGTTGGCGGTTTTGAGAGCGGTTGGAGAGACGGACGCAGCGGTGCGAGGGATGGAACGAGCGGCAGCAGTAGCAGCGGAAGCAGCAGCGGCAGCAGCATTGGTAGCAGCAGTGGCTATCAGGGCGGCTGGGTCCCTTGGAGGAAGGGCAGCAGTAGCAGCAGCAGCAGCAGTATTGGAAGCAGAGGCAGTGGCAGCAGCAGTACGGGAAGTAGTGGTGGTGGCAGCGGTAGAGGTACGGGAAGCAGCTGTAGCAGCAGTACCAGCTGTAGCAGCAGTACCAGCTGTAGCAGCAGTACCAGCCGTAGCTCCCACCTCCGCTCCCCCACACTGGGCCAGGCAGCGGGACGGCGTGCGCTGAGGGTAACTAGTACACCTCGCCCCAGGGTTATCGAGGCAATTGCCCACTGTGTTGCATGACATGGTGAAGGGGAAGCGGCCGCGGATAAAGTTGTGGGCGATTGAGAGGGTACCAAGGGTCTTGGATTTCTTGGGGGGGAGAGTTCCGGTGAGGAAGTTGCGCGATAGGAGGCTGGTTGGGGCGAGGGGGGAGGGTGGAGGGAGGGGGAGCGAATGGGAGGGGAAGGAATAAACATGAGTAAGAAGTTGTGGGAGATAGAGAGGGTAGAGAGGGCCTTGGACTTCTTGGGTGGGAGGGATCCGGTGAGGAAGTCACAGCGGGTCACACAAGAAGGCTGTGGACTTCATGGGTGGGAGGGCTCTGGTGAGGAAGGGGAGGAATGTGAGGAGGCAGGTTAGGGCAAGAGAAGGGATGGGAGGGGAGGGGAAAGGAGGGAAGGGGAGGAATGTGAGGAGGCAGGTTAGGGCAAGAGAAGGGATGGGAGGGGAGGGGAAAGGAGGGAAGGGGAGGAATGTGAGGAGGCAGGTTAGGGCAAGAGAAGGGATGGGAGGGGAGGGGAAAGGAGGGAAGGGGAGGAATGTGAGGAGGAGCGGTCGGTCACACAAGAAGGCTGTGGACTTGTTGGTTGGGAGGAAGGGGAGGGCTCTGGTGAGGAAGGGGAGGAGTGGGGGTTGAAGAGGGGAGGGGTGGTGCAGGGGAGGGGAGAAGTGGGGAGGGAAGGGGAGGGGAAGGGGAACAGAGGGGAGGGGGTTGGGTGGGGTGGATGGGTGTGTCGATGGCGAGCTCAAGTGCTTCTGAAGCTTCTGAGGCTCTTACAGTTTCTCAAGGGCTTTGGCCGAAGCAGCAGGTAGGACGGGATAGAACCCCAGAGGTGAGTTGTGACGGGAGCAAGTCAAGGCAAGGAAGGAAGGGGGGTCACAGGGGGGTAGGGAGGGGAGCGCAGCCTTACAGTTTCTGAAGCTTCGAGGTGACTTTTTTGAGTCGACTCAAAAGGCACCTCGCAAGGCAAGGAAGGAAGGGGGATCACAGGGGGGTAGGGAGGGTAGCGCAGCCTTACAGTTTCTGAAGCTTCGGTTTCTGCAGCAGGTAGGAGGGCACGGAACCCCAGAGCTTGTTGTTGTTCAGACTCCTGGTGCGGGGAAGGGAGTGAGAGGGAGGTGAAGCGGGAGGAGACGTGAACGAATGTGGAAGAGAGGAGGGTTATGAGTCAAAGCAGCAGAAGCAGGTAGGAGGGGACAGAACCCCAGAGCTTGTTGTTGTTCAGACTCCTGGCGCGGCGAGGAGGTAGGGGAGGTGAAGGGGGGAGGTGGAGGGGGGGAGGAAGGGAGGGGAGGTGAAGAGGAGAGGTGGAGGGGGGGGGGGGGGGAGGGGATGGGTGAGGAGACATGAATGAACGAGGATGGAGGGACGATGGAGGATGGAAGCGGATAGGGGAGGAGGGAAGACTAAAAGGGAGGAGGGAAGACTAAAAGGGAGGAGGGAAGACTAAAAGGGAGGAGGGAAGACTAAAAGGGAGGAGGGAAGAGGACAGGAGAGGGGAGACTCACAGAACGCGGAGGTTTGGGAGGTGCAGCAGAGGCCGCGCGAATTGGTCAATGGGTTGAGGCGGGGAGCGAAATGGGGGAAGAGGGAAAAGGCTAGGGAAGGGAGGGAGGGGAGACTTTTTGAGAATTCTCAAAAACTCCTGGGAGCGAAATGGGGGAAGAGGGAAAAGGCTAGGGAAGGGAGGGAGGGGAGAATTTTTGAGAATTCTCAAAAACTCCTGGGAGCGAAATGGGGGAAGAGGGAAAAGGCTAGGGAAGGGAGGGAGGGGAGACTCACAGAACGCGGAGGTTGGGGAGGTGCAGCAAGGGGCGGGCGAATTGGTCGAGTGACGCGTTGAGTCGGTTGGAGGAGAGATCGCTGTTTGGGAGAGGAGTGGGGGGAGGGGGAGAGGAGGGAAGCGGGAAACACGGGGGAGGAAGGGGGAGGAAGGGGGAGGAGAAAAGGGAAACAGATGGGAGGTGCCGCAAGGGCCGCGCGAATTGGTCGAGCGACGCGTTGAGACGATTGGAGGAGAGATCGCTGTGGGGGAGGAGGGTGAGAGAGAGGGGGGAGAGGGGAATGGGGTAGGGGGCGGTCAGATGGGAGGTGCAGCAAGGGGGGGAACGGATTGGTCAAGTGACGCGTTGTGGCGATTGGAGGAGAGATTGCTGTGGGGGACGGGGGTGTAAGGAAGGGGAGGAGGGAAGCGAGAAACACGGGGGAGGAAGGGGGAGGAAGGGGGAGGAAGGGGGAGGAAGGGGGAGGAGAAAAGGGAAACAGATAGGAGGTGCCGCAGGGGCCGCGCGAATTGGACTAATGGCTCATTAAGGCGGTTGGAGGGCAGGTCCTTTAGGGGTAAGGGGGAGGGGGGAAGGGGGAGAGGGGAAGGGGGAGAGGGAGTGGAGGAGGAGGGGAGAGAAGCAGAAGCGAGCAGAGGACGAACAGGTGGGTAAGGGTTTTTTCAGCACGTACAAATAGAGGTAAGGGCCGAGCGGCGAGAGAGAGAGCGAGAGCGAGAGCACGTACAGGTAGGTGATTTTTGAGGCGCCTCATAAATCGTTTTCAGCACGTACAGATAGAGGTAAGGGCCGAGCGGCGAGAGCGTGTTTTGAGTCGACTCAAAACACACAAAAATCGTTTTCAGCACGTACAGATAGAGGTAAAGGCCGAGCGGCGAGAGCGAGAGCACGTACAGGTAGGTGAGGGTTTTGAGCTTGGTGAAGCTGCTGGGGAGGAGGCCCGGTACGGTGATCACGTTGTAAGCCGTGCTGCAGTCACAACACAACACAACACAACACGACACGGCATGGGGGTGAAAAATAGCACACATGATTGCACACCATTTCATCGATCCTGATATAAATCTTGGAGACCCGGTCGATCCTGATATAAATCACGTTGTAAGCCGTGCTGCAGTCACAACACAAGGCATGGGGGAAAAATAACACAAATTAGCAACATTTTCAGCAGCGAGCGCCGCAAGCAATCCACCAAACCAGACCCCAAAGCATTCACCGCGAAACCGACTATTCTCGTTACTAGCTAGCCCCCTTACACGGACGGAGACGCCGTTCCCCCTGGTGTCGCATTCGACGCCTACCCACGCGCCGCAGACCACCTTCCCGTTGGTTCGCCAACATTGCATGCCCGTCTGCACACATCTAATATCCCCGTTACAAGCTGTCCCCTTACAAGCCCCTTACACGGAGACGACGTTCCCCCTGGTGTCGCACTCGACGCCTATCCACGCGCCGCACACGACTTTCCCGTTGGTGCGCCACCACTGCATGCCCGATTTACTATCCCCGTTACAAGCTAGCCCTATCCCCGTTATAAGCCAGCTTCTTACACGGAGACGACGTTCCCCCTGGTGTCGCACTCGACGCCTATCCACGCGCCGCACACGACCTTCCCGTTGGTGCGCCACCACTGCATGCCCGTCACTCCCAGCGCGACGCGCATCTCTATCAGCGCCAACGCTGGGAGTGGCGGAAAGCGTGGGGGAAGGGGGGCGGGAAGGGGCGTGGGAGAGGGGCGGGTGGAGGGGAGGAATAAGGGTTTGGGGAAGTCCGTTGGTGCGCCATTATTCCATGCCCGTCACCCCCGGCGCCACCCGCATCTCTATCAGCGCCAACGCTGGGGAGGGGTGGAGAGGAGAGGGGGGAGGGGGGAGAGCGGGGTCTGAGACGCCCCGTTGGTGCGCCACCATTGCATGCCCGCCGCTCCCAGCGCCACGCGCATCTTTATCAGCGCCGCCACTGAGGGAAATCGGGAGCGGAGAGATGGGGGGAGGAGAGGGGTTGTTGGGGGAGCGAAGAAGTGAACCAATCCCGCTGGTGCGCCACCACTGCATCCCCGTCACTCCCAAGGCCACGCGCATCTTTATCAGCGCCAACGCTGGCGGAAAAGGGGAGCGGGGCGGGGGGAAGGGGGGAGGAGGGCGGGGGGGGAATAATGGTTTTGAGAGGTCCTAGATGCGCCACCATTGCATCCCCGTCACCCCCAGCGCCACGCGCATCTCTATCAGCGCCGCCACTGGGAGAGGCGGAACGCGTGGGGGAAGAGGTGCAGGGGGGAAACAAGGGAGGAATAAGGGTCCCGAGACGTCCTGTCACCACTGCATCCCCGCCACTCCCAGTACCACGCGTATCTCTATCAGCGCCAACACTGGGGGAGGGGGGGAGGGAAGGGGGTGAAGGCACGGGGGGAGGAAACCGGAAGGCACGTCTCGTATTCGCCACAATTGCATCCCCGTCACCCCCAGCGCCACGCGCATCTCTATCAGCGCGGCCACTGGGGGAGGAGGGGGGAGGGGGAGGGAAAGGGGGAAGGGGAGGAAGGGTTGGTGGGGAGGAGAGCGGGGTGAAAATTGGGAGGCGGGATATATAGTGTTGGAGACGTCTCGAATGCGCCACCACTGCACCCCCGTAACCCCCAGCGCCACGCGCAACTGGACCAGCGGAAAACGGTACCGGGGCGGGGAGAGGGGGGGCGGAGCTGGCGATTTTCAGTCGACTCAAACCCAATCGCAACAAGCTTGTGCTGAGCCAGAGGTCATCGCGAACCTGAGACTTACCATGGGCGCTGTTCATGACAACGGCTAACACGGGCGAACCCGACGTTTTCCCGTCGACTCAAAGCCCAGTCACGGTAAATGTTGAGCCTGAGTTTGTCGCAACCTGAGTCTTACCCTGGGCGCTGTTCATGTCAACGGCTAGCACGGGCGGAGCGAAGATTTCGAGTCGACTCATAACCAATCACAGTAAATCTTAAGCCTGAGCATTTCACGAGCCGGGGCCTTACCCTGGGCGCTGTTCATGTCAACGGCTAGCACGGGCGGAGCGGGCGACGCGGCCAGCAGCAACAACAGGACGGGCAGCAGCAGCAGCGAGGAATACGGCCGGCGAACCGACCCGGAGCAGGACCGCCGCACGGCGCCTGCAGCTCCATGCCGAACCGCCGAGCCTGACATGCCCGAGGCCGAGCCTATCGCCGAGCCTGACCCCAAGCCTGACTCCGAGCCTGAGCTCAACTCGGAGTCCGAAATCGAAAAGGACGGAGTGCGCGCGCTAGTCGTGAGTTGCGACTCGGATAGCCTAGGAACTCGTTGGACGACGTCGCCTCTCGCCGCCGTCGTGTCGCGCGCATAGGAACAGCACGGTTGCGAGTCGCCTCCTGAATTAACGAGTCTGCTGCAGTCGCTGGTGCTGTCGCGAACTTGTCTTAGTTCGCACCCTCTGCTGCTGGTTACCGCCGACCATCTTGCGCCATCGTCGACCGTCATTCTGTACACGATTACTAGGATGTTCTACCAAGAGATTAAGCGAGCGAGGGTAACCAGGTTACGAAGTTTATTTGCACGGCCGCCTCGAAATTTGTGAGACTGGGCGGTAAGCCAACGGGATCGACGTGGCAAATACAACTCTGGAGAAGAGATACTGTCGAAAAGGGTACTGACTGCGGACCAGGCAAGAGAGTGTCTGACCCGTCCTAGTCGAAGTGAAATTGACAGTAACGATGATTGTGTAGAGAGGGTCAGTCTAGTAGACCTAGTGATTTACAGGCGTTTCAGAGGCGATATGCTAGCGTCGTGGGTCTATTGTCCCCTTTACAGGAACCGCATCGCGCGGCACGCCACGGAGCCCGAGTCGGGACGGCGAGAGAAAAGAAGGAAACTTGGACGGTATTCTGGCAACTAGCAAGATTTTCGCGTGAGCTCACGATGAGATGCCTCGCGACGCATCCTACTCGTTATCTCGTTCCCCTCCCTGCCCTCCTCCCACGCTTGTTGATTCAAGTCGCGCTGGAGCTGGCTTCCTTATCGCTTTCTCAAGATGATGGGGCAATCTGAGCCGTTCCTTGTTTCCAGGTTGCAAGAGCGGTGTGACATTTCCAAGGTGGTCCCGAACAGACGGACGAAACGCTGATCGTCGGAATGAGTTGCCGGTTACAGTACAGAAAGGGCAGAACTGAAATGGTGGATACAGTGTACATACTTGACGGTCTGAATATTCTAGGCTGTGGTTGGCCGCCGTCCGTCTATAATCTGACGGGACTTTATGGGGGACGACCCTCTGGACATCATTATGGCCGACATCCTTTCCAGTACGACGGACCGCGAGGACTTTCGCGACAGGCTAGTGGGGGGAAGGGGGGATCAGCGCCGATAGGATGGGAGGTTGGGGGTTTGGAGAGGGGGGTGGGAAGGAACCTGGAGGAGAAATCGAGGGTTCTGAAGAGGAAAATGTTCGCAGGTTTCGGCCGCCAGGTTTCTGAAGTCGCGGTCAATCGTTTTTTGTTTCCGTCACAAACATCGCGGAGTGGCGGCTTGCTGTTTGGCTCTGACTTCAGGGACTTTCTTGTGATCAAGAGCGGCGGACGTGCTTCCGACGCGACACGATCAGCGAGGGTGAGCATATTTCGCACGGCTGCTACAGTTGAGTGAGTTCCGCCTGACGACGTTCTGCGATCGACAGAATTGAATTTGCTTAGTTACCAACAGAAACGCAACACCGTCCCAGCCTCATGTTTCCGTTTCGTGTTCCGAAGCTGAATCCAGGTCAGGTCCACCGGCAGCCACCGTCTAGTCACCAAAGTTTTTCGCTCACCTCCCAGGTCGCCGGTTGTCCACACGAAGTTGTGGACTTGTCGTGCTTAAAAAAACGCATATATTATACGCAACTCGTTTTGTCACTCCACAATTTAAAATAAAGGAGCGAGCTTGTATCCGGGACGTACTAGGTCCGCTGTTGTCTCATCCGATGCTAGTGGTGACGAAATAAAAACTATGGATCATTGTCTGGCTGAAACATCATACTAGTGGCGCTCCGGTTTCGCTAGCGAAGGCAACAGGGTTAGCGAAACCGACGAGTTGTTCGCAGGCGACAAGATTAGATGCTTCACTAACTAGTCTTCACAGGTCAAGGCGGCACCGCACTATCCATGGCTGCGCATCAGCTTCAGCTTCCCCCTATCGCGACTGCCGATCGCAGTCTGAAATCGACTGGACTCGCGAAACAAGCGAACCGTACGCGAGACAGCGCACACAACCTGAATTCGACCAGATTTGCGAAACCTTCGCATCTATTCGCGAATGCAGACGTCAGGAATCCCAAGTCACTACACCCATACCGTACCATATTAAAATCTCCTACTGGCTCTGAAATTCCAGTATCTTCAGCCATTCGGGTGCGTGCGTCCTCGTCGTCCACGTTTAAAAGCACCACTTCTCCACAGTCCGCCACGTCATCACAGCAAGACACGTCAGCATGGCCAGAGCCACCCGTGCTGGGTTTCGACTACCGGAAAGCCACAGCGGAAACGACATACAGCGTCGTCGGCGAGCGATACCCGGAATTGACGGATCTAGTCCGACGTGGCGTGCTGGTAGTGGTGCAGCAACCAGTAGAGGACGACGAAGCAGGCGCCGGTACTGATACTAGCAGCAGCCGGCGGTTACCTCGCGAGATCTTTATTCTCGGGACGACCCATGTGTCGGAAACGGCAGCTGAGGACGCCATGCGCGTGGTGCGGAGCGTGCAGCCTCAGAACGTGGTGGTGGAGCTGTGTAAAAGCAGGTACGTGCAAAAGCAGGTTCACTGTAGTGCTACTTACAGCATATGGTGAGGCGCTTCAAAACGAGGATGTCAGGCTCTTTTTTCACTTTTCCTTCCTATGTGTTGCAGAGCGCCCATAATGTACGACCCTGTACCGGACCCCAGCCAGCCCTCAGCGTCAAGCTCTGATGCCACGGGTGCTGCTGCTAACGGTGCTGCTGCTAGCGGTGCTGCTGCTGCTCCTGCTCGCGATCTGTTCCTCATGGGAGGGGCCAGCCTGCCTCAGACGCTAATGCGCAGCATCCAGCTTGGTTGGTACTGCTTCCTTCCTTCCTTCCTTCCTTCCTTGTCCCTCCACGCATCTTGCTCCCCTGATTTCTCTCTTATGGGAGGGGCCAGCCTGCCTCAGACGCTCATGCGCAACACAGCATCCAGCTTGATTTGCACTGCTGCCTTCTGTGGTTGTCTTTTCAACGTGATGCATTCCGTTTCCATCTTTCTTCCATCACCTCTGTTCGAATCACTTATGAGAATTCTAGTTTTGAGGCGCCTCAAAACTATCTTTCCTCCATCACCTCTGTTGAAATCACTTATGAGAATTCTTGAAAGCGATTCCGCCGTTCCTCCATCACCTTTACCTCATGATTCCTCCTGGGAGCCCCACTCTTACCCTTTACCATTTTCTTCCATGCATTCCGTTTTCATCCATAAGCCTTCTCATCTCCATCACTTCTCCTTTCCGTTTTTTCCCCAACCCCCAACCCACATTCCAGGAGGGCAGTCCAGTCTTCTGCTGCGTCTCCTTCACTCTTTTGCGTCTCCTAATCCCCCAATTAGATTCTTCCCAATCATTAGCCTCCTCTCTCTCTCCCCACATCCCCAACCCACATTCCAGGAGGTCAGTCCAGCCTGCTGCTGCGCCTGCTGCTCTCTTTTGTGTCTCGCCGGTCTGCCCAAGCAGTCGGCGTGCAACCGGGGCATGAGGTGACTCAAAGAGAGGGGGTTTATGAGGAGGAGGAAGGCGTGAGGTGATATCAGAAGGGGGCAGCAAGAACGGATTCAAACGCAATTGATGCACGTCAGCACACCTCTCTCTTTTTTTTTGGTGTTGATTCCAAGTTGGTGTTGTAGAATCCTAAAAATTCGAATGGGATTGATGCATGGCAGCACAGCTTCCTTTTTACCGTTGTTATTTTCCAATCAAACCATCAGCCCTCCCGTTCGGCTCTCCGCTTCCATTGACCCTCTCCCGTCCAGTTCCGTGCAGCAAGGGAGGCTGCAGATGCGATTGGAGCACAGCTGGTGCTGGGAGATCGACCCATTGAGATCACAGTGAGTGGGATTGGATCGAGCGACTTATTTAGAGTCAACTTATAAGTCACAGCTGGTGCTGTGACTTCTAAGTTCCGTGCAGCAAGGGAGGCTGCATATGCGATTGGAGCACAGATGGTGCTGGGAGATCGACCCATTGAAATCACTGTGAGTGGTCTTTCCATTCGTTCTGGTCATCACAATAGGTCCATCGCTACGATTTGTACACCACGACTTGCTCGTAACGGTTACGTTGTACGACGGGGTAAGGTTTTATGACACTATAATAAAAAAAGGGAAGGATTCTTTCTCTCTTTTAGCTGCTCAAGAATGGCATGAGGGGCATGACCTTGGGGTTCCTCCACATGCTCGCCTCTCTTCTCCCCTCCGCCCCTCTCACCAGCTGCGTCATGCATGGAGGGCCCTTTCACTTCTCGACCGCCCTTGCCTCGTTTCGCCTGCAGGTGGTTTGGCTTGGCAACTCAAAATGCCCTCTTCCCCTTCCCCCTTCCCCTCTCCTCACCCCTATACTCCCCTCCCCTCCCCTCCCCTCCCCTCCCCTCCCCTCCCCTCCCCTCCCCTCCCCTCCCCCCAGCTGCGCCGTGCATGGAAGGCCCTTTCTCCTCTCGACCGCGCTCGCCTCGCCTCTGCTCTCCTGCAAGGCGGGCTGAAGGGGGACTCCCTGGAGCAGAGCGAGTTGAAAGGGGCGTTTCTAAGACAGCGTGATTCCAATGGTCAAGAGATGGGGAGTGTGAATGTGGATGGAGATGTTATGGGGAGAGGGGGAGTGGTGGAGAAGGGAGTGGAAGAGGGAGAGGAAGAGGTGGAGTTTCTGTCGGCTGTTTTCCAGGAGGTTGCGCGGCAGTTTCCTACGCTCATCGGGCCACTGGTGCATGAGAGGGACGCGGTGAGTTGGCATTCCAGAATTGCCTTTAGGTCGTTTTCCAGAATTGCATGAGGCGCCTCAAAAACGACCTCAATGCATGCGGTGAGTAGGCATTCCAGAATTGCCTTTCCTATCCAGATTGCCTCATGCTTTTTTCTCAACCTTGCTGCTGTCCCCTCAGCCATTCCTGCGCTTGCATGTTTCAGTTTTGGAACTCACCATCACATCCTCCCCCTCCCTTCTCCCAACCCTCCCATCCTCCTCTCGGCTACTTGTCCCCTCTACAGTATCTAGCATGGGCCTTAAAACGGAGCAAGGCTGTGAGAGGCTGTGACAGGGTGGTCGGCGTGGTGGGGCGAGGGCACTTGCCAGGCGTGGTACACTATTTGTTGCAAGATAACGAGCAAAGAACACTGCGATTCAAGCAGCTAGTCGGAGCCAGTGCGCCAGATGAAAAGGATTCAGGAAAAGGGGGGATGGCCGTGCGTGTGGCGAAAAGGGTGGGGTTAGAGGTGGCTGTTGGGCTCGGGCTTTGGTGGGCATTCACATTGATTTCATGAATAGATTTCTGAAGGAGAGACTTGTAGGTTGTTGAATAGGTTAGGTAGCCCATTCTTTAGCCATTATCCGTACGTTCATTTCCAGTGTCGATGTAGTAGATTTTTTTTTCTAACGCGCCAGCCAATATCGGCTCATTGATTACAAAGCAATCCAAATCCGTCTCAAATCCTCCCGATCTTGCCTTTTGATCCAAACCGTCCCCGCGACCCTTGGGATCATCTCGTTCCCTCGGGTCCACCTTTTTCGCGCCAAAAAAAGTCACCAAAAAAAATATCGGCCGTAGGGTCTGACACCACACTCCTGGTCTCCGAGTCCCCCGACTGAACCGTGTCAGCTTCCGCGTCAGGAAGCTAGCATCTATGGCGGCTCGGCTATCAGTGACGGCTCTTACCAATGGTTCAGTCTCCTTATCAGGGCCCACCGTCTCCTCGCGCGTTACCAGGAATCGCGGTCATTTCCACCTCTCCTCCTCACCAATCCCCTCGTGCCACGTGTCTCGGTCGCCAACACGGCAGTTCCGAACATCGCGTTTGGTAATTTCGGCAAAGGCCCGTCGCGAGGAATGTTCCAACGAGGAGGCTTGTATCGAGGATCGTTACAATGTGGATGGCCAGGATGCAAATGATTGCCAGGTGGCAGGAAACTATTGGACGCGGCGGGGGGTGATGGCTGGTACAGGCAGCGGCCTAGCGGCCGTAGCCCTCGCTGTTGTCACACCAAGCGCTTTTACTGTTCCAATCGCCAACGCAGGTATTGTCACATTGACGCTGGTAGTGGTAGTGTAGCAAGATCACAGATAGGAACCAGCACAGCACAATAGCGGCTGCAGCCCTCGGTATTGTCACACTCTCACACACAAGAGCGTTTTTGGTACTAGTCACAACTGTGTGGGGATTTGGGGAATGGAGGGAGAGGGAAAAAAGGAAGTGGGGAAAGAAGGATATAATTTCTCGTTCGTTAGGCTCTTGTTTTCGTTTTTCTCTCTCCCTGTATTCCTCGTACCCCATTGTCCCTTCCAGCCACAGCAGCCGCGCCGGCACCAACAGCTGCCGGTGCTGCACTCGACACTGCTTCCTGGAAGCTTCTTGAGAGCGCCTTTGGGTTTTCCTTCCTCTACCCGTCCTCCTATATAGTCACAATCGTAAGTGCCACCTAAGTGCTAAACCTTACCAAGTACTTACTTGACTTCACTACTTTTTCTCTTTTTTTTCTTGACTTCACTACTGTGACATCAGCGCTTCCTTTCTACCACAACGCTTTCCCGCTCCCCTTCTCCACCTCCACCCCCTCCCCTCCCTGGTTTGCGTTTTCCTGCCGGGTCTTTCCCAGAACCGCAAGAACGACCCGGCAGACGCCCCGCTCACAGCCGACGGCGCTCAGGCCCTCACTTGTTCCTCTCACATGCCCTCCCGCTCCCTCCCCTCCCTGTATGTCCCCTGCTGCACCTCACTCAGAACCGCAAGAACGACCCAGCAGACGCCCCACTCACAGCCGACGGCGCTCAGGCCCTTGCTGTTGTGGGGAATTTTGTCACCTTCGACACGGTATGTGTGTACCTACGTACACGTTATTGCTCCTTCGATATCAGTGCCAAGCAGATCAGCACACGGCCCTCTGGCCCTTGCTGTTGTCGGCAACTTGGTCACCTTGGACACGGTACGTGCCTATCTACGTACACGTTATTGCTCCTTAGATATCACTGTCGTGCGTATCAGCACACAGCCTTCAGGCCCTAGCTGTTGTCACAAACTCCGTCGTCTCACAGTCGGGGTCTTTTATGTGTGCCTTATGGTCCTTCACCTGTCGTGAAGCGAGCTCGTTACTCTTTGTCAGTTCCTCTATTCCCCTTCTTTCTTCCCTCTCTCCATTCTCCCACATCAGATGAGTGTCATTCGCTATGCCTTCACTCCAAACCCCGACAAGCTCGCTCCTCTCATCCAACGGATCCTGCCCAATGGGGTGAGTCTCACTCATCGCCGCCCATCCTCCTCACTCATCGCCGCCCATCCTCCTCACTCATCGCCGCCCATCCTCCTCACTAATCGCCGCCCATCCTCCTCACTCCGCTTCGTCTCCTCGCCTTTCCAAACCCCGACAAGCTCGCTCCTCTCATCCAACGCATCCTGCCCAATGGGGTGAGTCTCAACACTCGCTCCTCTAGGGCTCGCATTCTCCCGCTCACTCCTCATCTCGTCTCGCCTCTCTAAACCCCGACAAGCTTGCTCCTCTCACCCAACGTATCCTGCCCAACGGGGTGAGCCTTGATACTCAATGAACTGTTTTTTCATATGATTCACTCAAGAGCCCCTCATTAGGCTTGCTCCACTAGTCCAACGTATCCTGCTCCAACAGGGTGAGCCTTGATACTTGATGTGAGGTTTTTTATTACATGATTTCCTCTAGAGATTCTCACCTCCCCACGATATCATTCCCCTAGTCCAACGTATGCTGCCCAATGGGGTGAGCCTTGATGCTTCCTAGATGCCTCTCCTCTCCTCCCTTTTCCTTCTTCTCTGATGCACTGAAAATACCCCTTTTCCAGCATCACAATCCCATTTTGTGCGCTTACTAAATCCCCACTCCTCGCTCCCATTCGTTTTTATTTTCTTCCTTTATTTCTGCCTTTCTCCGCTTTCTCTCTGTCTTCCTCCCACCGCCATCCAGAATCTGAGCACCTCATTGGTGGAGGACACGGTGTTCCCCAACCAGCCAATCATAGAGCTTCCTCTGGATCTGCAAAAGATCCTCTCGGCCCTGGCATCACCTGCCGGACTCAGTTTCGAGTAAGTACGAATCCCGGGCCCGGATTTTAAGAATAGAGAGCTGAATAGCTAAGTATTATCATCATTTGGCTAAGTAGCTTTCCGTTCTCCCCTTGTCATTGTCAGTAGACTCTCCTCCTCCTCGGCAGCCAATCTTCTTCCTCAGCTCCACGTCTGGCTTGCTCAACCTTTGTCCGCTCCCTTTCACCCCTCTGGAGACGTGCAGAGGGAGGTTAGAGGAGGGGAAGGGGGGCGTGGGTGAGGTGTTTTGAGACGTCTCAAAACACTACTCTTGTCAAGGGGGGCGTGGGTGAGGTGTATATCAGTGCGAGGGACAGACCTCGTTCAACCTTTGATGTGCTTCTGTCTGCTCCCCTTCGCCCCTCTGTGTAGTGTGATAACGGAGACGTGCCGAGGCAGGATCGAGGAGGGGAAGGGGGGCGTGGGTGAGGTGTGTGTCAGGGCAAGGGACAGACCTCGTTCAACCTTTAATGTGCTTCTGTCTGCTCCCCTTCGCCCCTCTGTGCAGTGTGATAACGGAGACGTGCCGAGGCAGGATTGAGGAGGAAAAGAAGGGGAATGCCTGTTTGTTGTAAGGAGATGAACCTGCTGCTTTTAATGTTCCTTTGTCCTCTCTTTTTCACCCATCACTGCAGTGTAATAACGGAGACGTGCAGAGGGAGGATAGAGGAGGGAATGAGGGGAGTGCATATTTGTTAAAGGAAATATGATGCTTCTAATATGCCTTCATCCTTCCCCCTTCACCCATCCCACTGCAGTGTGGTAACTGAGACACTCTTAATGAAACACAATCAATTTGCTACCTTCTTCCTTTTTGAGGTGCCTCAAAAACTCACCCCCCTGCAGTGTGGTAACGGAGACACAATCTAGATGAACACGGATCAACTGTCTCCTGTCAACCAATGAATCAATTTGTCACCTTCTTCCTTCCTCTGCTTTTCACCCATCCCACTGCAGTGTGGTAACAGAGACGTGTCGAGGCAGGATAGAGGAGGGGAAAGGGGGCGTGGGTGAGTGTGTGTCAGTGCGAGGGGCCGACCTCGTTCAGCCAATCGTGCGTCGCCACATAGGCCGGATAATCCTTTCAGAAGGTATGTGCAAGACAAGTTATTAATCTCATAGGTGTCTTTCATCTATGCAAGTTTTGAGGATGCTATCATGCTATCATGCTACCACTTTTGGACGATGGTAGCATGATAGCATCCTCAAAACTCGTCATCACAGCATTGTGCACATGATGGTAGCATGATGAGTTTTCACATGACCAGTTTTGCGGCGCCTCAAAACTAGTTTTCACATGACCAGTTTTGCGGCGCCTCAAAACTAGTTTTCACATGACCAGTTTTGCGGCGCCTGAAAACTAGTTTTCACATGACCAGTTTTGCGGCGCCTGAAAACTAGTTTTCACATGACCAGTTTTGCGACGCCTCAAAACTAGTTTTCACATGACCAGTTTTGAGGCGCCTCAAAACTAGTTTTCACATGACCAGTTTTGAGGCGCCTCAAAACTAGTTTTCACATGACCAGTTTTGAGGCGCCTCAAAACTAGTTTTCACATGACCAGTTTTGAGGCGCCTCAAAACTAGTTTTCACATGACCCCCCTCCCTCCCACGCAATCCTCCACAATTTCCTCTATGCCATCACATCATGGTGCACGCATGATGGTAGCATGGTAAGTCAGCACAGACAACCACATCCTGTCAACTTCTTCCACTCCTGTCCCAAGCGCACTTACACCCTCCCCACCCCCACATCTTCATCTCCCCTCCCCTTGAGGTTTTACCCTATTCATCACAGCATCGTGCACCGAGGAACGGTGGCAAATAATTTGTGTGTGTGTGGGTGTGAGTGTGCTTGGATCCTGGAAACGCTTACACTCTTCCCGCCCTCTTCAATCCCTCCTCGCCCTCCATCCCCCCACTCCACATTGCGTCAATGTCATTAGCTGCGATGCATTCTACTCTTCACCCACTCCCCCTGTCCCCACACCACTCCCCACTTCTTCCCCCATCTCACCCCTACAGGCTACCTCTACGTCATCACTGCATCATGCACCGAGGCACGGTAGCCAATAATGAACGCACAGCTGCATTGCACTCAGCTGTAATGCACTCAGCTGCAATGCACTCAGCTTTTTCTCCCCCCTCCCCCTCTCCCTTTCTCCTCCCCCCTTCCGCTCCACCCTGAACTTCTCCCTCCTTCCTTCCTTATCCAGGCCACCTCTTTGTCATCACAGCATCGTGCACCGAGGCACGGTGGCCAAGAATGACTTTTGAGACATCTCAAAAGTGCACCGAGGCACGGTGGCCAATAATGAACGCACAGCTGCAAGAAATTCAACTCTTCGTTCACCCCACCCCACACTTCTCCCTTACTCCTCTCTTTGCAGCCTACCTATATGTCATCACAGCATCGTGCACCGAGGCACGGTGGCCGATAATGAACTCACAGCTGCAGTGCATTCCTCCCTCCCCTCCCCCATCTCCCACCCCACCCCCCACTTTATTCCCCTCCATTCCCCACTCCAGGCTACCTATATGTCATCACAGCATCGTGCACCGAGGCTCGGTGGCCTATAATGAACTCACAGCTGCTAGCTGCTCTCCAAACATTTGCTTTTCTCTGAACAAACACTGCTCTAGCCTAATATAGTGTATTTTTGTCTGGGGTTCCATCTACGGTGATGGCTACCCTACATACAGTACCTAGGCTATCGATACACGCTGGTATGATCCAGCATAAAATGGATATATGGTATAAGTGTTCCTGATGAATTGTTTTGTTACATGTCGTAAGCTGATCCAATTTCAAGAGTGTAATTGATAAAGCTGTTCCAACTCAACAAAAGGTTCTTCTTTCCCGGCTGTGGTGTGGTAGCATTAGCCATCTACTGCTTTACATGGATTCTTTCTGCCTTTCTGCCAAATTATCACAAGCCAAATTCTCTTTGCCAGCCAGACTAGACATTGACAGGTTAATAGCGAAATCATAATATTTGTGCATACCGTTTAGCATGCACGGTACAACGAACGCTGAGGACCTTATTTGGTGGATATAATTTCGCCATAGGCCATTCTCGCGGCCTTGCAGGAAAAATCTGAAGCGCACGCGTGTACACATCCGCGCTATAAGCTTGCCATCGCAGGACTAGGGGGGGGGCGAAGTTGCTCGCAGACGACGACCAGTCGCGCAGTCAACGAGTAGGGTTACAAGCTGGACAGCCCAGCAAGGGATCGCAGTTGTTCGTAGACGATGAAGGTGATGGCGGTCATGGGGCCCAGGCGCGCGTAATTCGCGGCGCAACCTTTGTAAAGCCCGCGGATACCCTCCGTGCGGAGAATCTGCAGGTAACGGGGAATGACGGGAAACAGGGGGGAAGAGGGTAAGGCATGAGTGGTCGAGGCGAGGGATGGGTTACGACGAAGTTTTTTTTGGTAAGTGCTGTTACGCAAAACACCTGACTGACGTATTATTCACCCACTGGGTAAGGGCGTGTGAGTAACCACTCACCGAGTAAGCGCAGTGCATAGATCCGCGGTAAACGATAGCTCCCCCGGTTGCTGGCGGAGCTGCGCCCGCCACGGGCGCAGCAGCGGACACAGGGCCCAGCGGGGGCAGTCCGCGCGCAGCAGGCAGCGGCGGTGGGCGCGCGGAAGGAGCGGGGGAGGCCGAAGAAGTAGAGTACGCGAGCGCGGGTTGGAGTTGGGCGGAAGAATTGTGCGGAGCGGGGTTTTGGAGGTTAACGGGGGAAAACGCGGACGAGGCTCCGCTTATCGTAGCATTTGACTGCGGGGGAATCGACGGGGAAGCGGCTGACGGGGGGAGGGGGGCTCTGGGGGCGGCGGAAGAGGCGGAAGAAGCGGCGGACGCGGCGGCGGAGGATTTCTTGACTGCCATCATGCGCGTCTTGACTGTATCGAAGGGTGACGACGCGAGTGTCGAAACGGCGCCCGCAAGCATAGATGCGCTAAGGTGAAGAGGCAGACCGTCCGAGACGTTAGCGCGCGCTTTGAGCATCTGCTTGCATTCGTCGTACACCGCGCATTGCGCCGCCGTGAGCGCCGCCGCGCGCCCCATGGACGGCCCTACGCCCTTCCACAGCGCGCCGACTCCCTCCGTCCGCGCGATTTCCAGAATCTGCCCCGACGTCGACCGGCTGCTCCGCGCACCCGCGCTTTTCACGGCGGCACTCGCGGCGCTGCTCCCGGCGGCCGTCTCGGATATCATCTGTAGCCGGACTTTCGCGACATCGAGAGGGTTCGACACGGCTGTAGCGAACGATCCAGACATGATACCCGCGAGGGCTTTATGTCCCATATGCACCTGCGACTTGTCTTTTGGAGCGATCATGTTGCGACACGGCTCATACAGCCCGAGGCGCAGGCAGCCGTAGGATAAGGCGCGCACGACGGCGGGCTCGACGCCGCGGTATAAGGCGCGCACGCCGCCTTCTTGAAGGAGCTTCCGCGTGGTGGCTACCATGGTGGAGGAGGGGCCGCGTTGGCCCACTGCTTGCATCTGCTGCTGCACCTTAACCACGTCTGATGAGGGGGAGGGGAAGGGGGGGAGTGGATGGTCATGGGGATGAACAGTGAGCGGAGTTGTGAATTAAGGGGAAACGGTAAAAGATTAATTGTTTGTGTAAAAAAATAACCTCTAGTTTGTTTGTTTGTTTGATTGATTGTTTTTGCACATTCTTGTGTAACTCATCGACAAGTTGAAAAGCCTACGCAAGGAGCATGCGAGCAGCACGTACCGACGGGATGTGTGGTGGCTGTGGAAATCGCGACGGCTGTGCCGCTGGTGGCGAAGGTTCCAAGCATCTCCTTGGTCTTCTTCCACGCCGGCGACGACTCTTGCGACGGCGACGATTTCGAGGCGACGGCCATGGCGACGAATTTCTATGCAGGAGATTCGAGAATTTCGATGCGGTAGAGATGGAAGCTGAGGCCGTCGAGTTTAGGATGAGCAGAAGTGCGGACGACTGTCAGTCAGGTGAACGATGGAGGAGCTGCGAGGAGAGGAAGACTTGGGTACTAAATTATGGAGGCGTGTATGTGATGATGCTGAGGAAAACACCCGTTAAATACCACCGCCTTAAACGAACGGAGACGTAATTTGCAGCAAGAGTACACTATGGGGGCGCCTGAATAAGATGCACGCACGTAAGCCCTGCCCGAGTCTACCTCTGGCTGTAACTGGCTCGTTGGTTGGACTGCAACGGCAGACTAACAGTTCTGTACACTACTGAAGACGTACCGAAGACTTAGCCCGATGGATGCGAAGAGGATAACGATGGTGCTGCACTCCGCAAAATGCGTTGCTACGGGACACACCCGGAACAACGGGCTTCACCGATAAACACTAGTCTAACCCTCTCTTGCCTCAAAGTCAAGGCAGGAGAATGTTTCCGAAGTGACAGTCTACAAGCGATACGTTGAACTTCGCTAGTTCAGTAAGAAACGAGAGTGGGCTTCTCGACACGGGATCACCATAACACACTCCGGTTGTCTAGAATCAATGTTTCTGAGGAGCCAAGGGAAAACTGATACTGTATTGAAAGAAAGGAGTCGCCCCTCTGTTCTGCGGCAACGCAGTTGTAAATACCGGACCGAAATAGCTTGTACCGCACTGCTCGTAGTGGTAATCACTGTCACCGTATCAGAACGTTTGTTACCGCAATGTTGGATCTTTTGTGATTCTTCGATGGGTGGATGGGTGGAGGGAAGACGGTGTGGGTGACTTTTTGGGGTAGGGGAGATGAATCGGGGTGTCCCCGCCAGAGGGATGATCTACCGCGCATCCTGCGTTCCGCGCCCTGCGGTTTCGGAAGGACATAGCGTGGAGTGGACAGGATGGGCTTCGCGGTCCTCGTGCATATTCGCGAAGTGGTTGCCTGTTGCCAGGTATGGACAATGATGAACGACGACGTTCGAGAAAAGTTTCGTACTGTAATTGACGAGGCGTAACTGAACTTGCGGAGTGTTCCTTCCTTTCCGAGTACAACCTGGACCGCACGATAAAGAGCGAACCCCACCCAAACCTATCCTCGTTGGCAGCCGTCCACCTATTCAGAGCTTCTGGGGCTGTCGGCCAGCAAATCAGGCAGGGGATCAGGGTGACTCCATCGCAGACGGACACGTGGGAACCCAGTGCAAACGGTGAGTCAGCAAGGCAGTTGAACGGCGACGAATTGCCTTCAGGCCGAACCGTCAGCCACACGAATGCACAAATTGATGGATGTAAGCGATGCGGTTCGTCCCAATGAGCTGAATCCTTTTCACTCTCAAGCATGTTCACCTAAATGCCAGAGTAACAAAACGAGCATATACTGTGAAGGAGCACAAACTCTCATATTATAAGAAATTCACAAACGATGGAAGAGCATTGCGCATCTGGGCCAGGCAGGTCAGTGCACGCTCCAATACTCTCTCTGCCGACAGAAGCTTCGTCCCTTGGAGCTGCACACACATGCATCGCAGCAGAGGAAACACATGATTGAACATAGCACTTACGTTCAACAGGAGGAAGGTGATGAGGGAAACGATAGACGAGAAATAAAGAAGACAGTACCAAACTCACCTCTATTCTTCCCGACCGGAAGGAGAGGCCTTCGCGCATAACCTTCTGTTGCACAGCATCCCGTAAGATCTCAAAGGCCGGAAGCTTCATAGCAGTTTCCATGACAATGGTTGTGCCCTGCTCCCGCTGTAGAATGCGGTAGATGCCCAAATCGGCCGCCATGCGCCGCACAAAGAGATTCTTGAAGAGGAGCTGATAGTTGGGGGGGGGAGCGGGGCACGTGTGGGGGGGGAGGGAGGCAGAGTTGGAGTGCGGTAGATGCCCAGATCGGCTGCCATGCGCCGCACAAAGAGATGCTTGAAGAGGAGCTGAGGTGAGGGGGGGGGGAAAGGGGGGGGGGGGGAGGGGAGGAGGAAGGGGGAAGGAGACGGGAAGTGGGAGTTACAAAGCGGTAAATGACCAGATCTGCTGCCATGCGCCGCACAAACAGATGCTTGAAGAGGAACAGAGAGAAGGCAGAGAGAATGGTGGCTCTGCTACAGCCTCCTCTGCCAGTACAGTCAAGCACACTCTCTACTTCCTCCCAACACCACATTAACCTCCACGTGTTGGGAGCAAGTTACACGAACACTTCCAAGCTGTAAAAATCCTCTCCGTATGAAATCCGCGTGCATTGAGGTATGTTTTGAGGCGAATCAAAACATGCCTCCTCTGCCAGCACAGTCAAGCACACTCTCTACTTCCTCCTAACACCACACTCACCTCCACTGCAGCAGGCTCGTCCCCATACTCGGCGGCGCGCATCTGCCTGCAGAACGCCAGCAGAGAGGGCATGCCCTCTGCTGCTTTTCTCTCTGCCAGAACAACCAAGCACAGTCCGCTCCCCCGACCCGACACTCACCTCTGTTGCAGCAGGCTCATCCCCATACTCGGCGCGCATCTGCCTGCAGAACGCCAGCAGAGGTCTGATCCTAGAGCTTGCCTCTAGCCTTACATCCCTTCAACTCACCTCCACTGCAGCAGGCTCGTCCCCATACTCGGCGCGCATCTCCCTGCAAAAAGCCAGCAGAGCCGGCATGCCCTCTGCTGCTGCACTCTCTGCCAGCACAACCAACCGCACTCCACTCCTCCCTTCAACTCACCTCCACTTGCGCTGGCTCGTCCCCATACTCGGCGCGCATCTCCCTGCAAAAAGCCAGCAGAGCCGGCATGCCCTCTGCTGCTGCACTCTCTGCCAGCACAACCAACCGCACTCCACTCCTCCCTTCAACTCACCTCCACTTGCGCTGGCTCGTCCCCATACTCGGCGCGCATCTCCCTGCAAAAAGCCAGCAGAGCCGGCATGCCCTCTGCTGCTGCACTCTCTGCCAGCACAACCAGCCGCACTCCACTCCTCCCTTCAACTCACCTCCACTTGCGCTGGCTCGTCCCCATACTCGGCGCGCATCTCCCTGCAAAAAGCCAGCAGAGCCGGCATGCCCTCTGCTGCTGCACTTTCTGCCAGCACAACCAACCACACTCCACTCCTCCCTTCAACTCACCTCCACTTGCGCTGGCTCGTCCCCATACTCGGCGCGCATCTCCCTGCAAAACGCCAGCAGAGCCGGCATGCCCTCTGCTGCCGCCTCCTCTGCTTCCCTGGGCAGGCTATCTCGCACAGCAGCGTGGGAAACGTAGGATGCTGGGATGGGGGGCAGCGGGGCCAGTGGCAGGTCCAGCTGGTGGGTTTGGGTGGGGGGAGAAGAAGGTACAGGGTTGGTGTGAGATAGAACTGTCCTCCTGCTCGCTAAATGGGCAGGCCACCTCGCACTGCAGCGTCGGAAACATAGGATGCTGGGATGGGAGGCAGCGGGGCGAGAGGCAGGTCCAGCTGGTGGGTTTGGGTGGGGGGAGAAGAAGGTACAGGGTTGGTGTGAGATAGAACTGTCCTCCTGCTCGCTGAATGGGCAGGCCACCTCGCACTGCACCGTCGGAAACATAGGATGCTGGGATGGGAGGCAGCGGGGCGAGAGGCAGGTCCAGCTGGTAGGGGGGAAAGAAGGGGATAGCTCAAACAGGGAAAGAAAGTACACAGGAGAGAGGGGACTGGCTGGCATTAGATGGATGAGATAAATGCAAGCTGCCACCGCCTTTTTCCCTGGGTAGCTTGCAAGAATTTGGCAGGGGGGTTGGCAGGCTGGCTGGCTTGAACTGCAGCCTTGGGCACATATGGCGCAGAAATGGCACCAAAGCACTAGCCATGAATTTTGAGACACTTTGTTTTGTTTTGTTTTGTTTTGTTTTATCCAAGAGTGACACGGGACTGTGGACAAAGCACTGGCCATGATACTTTAATGGACTCGAGAAAAGGGTTGGCAGGTTGGCTGGCTTGCACAGCAGCCTGGGGCACATATGGCAGAGAATTAGCCGTAAAGCAACCATCTATCAAGCACCCAGTGCAGCAGCTTATAACCTGGTTCTCGCACTTATCCATACGTCTTTGAACTGCACTCGCTGGAGGATTCTTTAGTCGACTCAAAAAAGTCGTACGTACCCGTACTTCCTTGAACTGAACTCGTGGGAGACTCTTCTGTTCCACCTGGAAAGGCCAACAGCAAGAGAGAGCAGGCAGCAGCAAAAGGGAGCAGTTATACATAGACGAGTGAAGGTGTTTCCTAGGTTTAGGGTTGATACACGGATTTATAACGATATGCACTATTGGAATGGGTGATGCAGTGGTGTATTGTCATGTATTGTATTCCACTCACCCGGGTCAGCGTCTCGTGAAGCATCTCCATGAACAGGTAGTACCCAACCCCACCCACGTCCCCGCTCTGCCGCTCCCCAAACACGTCTCCAATGCCCCGGATGTCCATGTCCCTCTGCGCCAGCAGGTACCCCTCCCCCAGCCCGCTGTGCTGCTGCAGCGCCCTCAGCCGCTCCTGAGGGAATGGCAAGGGGCAGGCGGGCATTGAGCATGGGTGGCAGGAGGGAGGCAGGGAGCAGGGGGCTTTGAGCAGGGGTGTATATGTGTGTTTAGAGTGGGCTGGAAGCAGCATCTGCCGCTCCCCAAACACGTCTCCAATGCCCCGGATGTCCATGTCCCTCTGCGCCAGCAGGTACCCCTCCCCCAGCCCGCTGTGCTGCTGCAGCGCCCTCAGCCGCTCCTGAGGGAATGGCAAGGGGCAGGCGGGCATTGAGCATGGGTGGCAGGAGGGAGGCAGGGAGCAGGGGGCTTTGAGCAGGGGTGTATATGTGTGTTTAGAGTGGGCTGGAAGCAGCATCTGCCGCTCCCCAAACACGTCTCCAATGCCCCGGATGTCCATGTCTCTCTGCGCCAGTAGGTACCCCTCCCCCAGCCCGCTGTGCTGCTGCAGCGCCCTCAGTCGCTCCTGGTGTGCGGGTGGAGCGGACGGAAAGGGGCAACGGGGCAAGGTCAAAAGCGGCATGGGGAAGTCGTGTATGGAGCATGGGGCATGGGGAAGGTGAAAGAGGGAAATGGGAACGAGGGAAAGGGGACACTGGGAATGAGGTATGGGACATGGGGAAAGGGGCATGGGGCCTGAATTTGGTGCAGGGCACACACCAGCACACATAGAATAAGTGAGTTCTCGATGTCACAAGCGCACCTGAGCTTCTGGTAGGATTCACCTGAATCCTACGGCGCTGACGAAGGCCTCACGGCCGAAACGCGTACGCCTACGTTCTTTACTGAAGCTGGACTTACCAAGTCCTGATTCTACCTTTTTTCCCACTCTAAGTACTCTTAGCTGTTAGTCAAGAATTTCGAGGAGACCCTACGATTGCTGCGGCTCGAATCCATGTTTACCAGCACACACAGAATAATCGAGTTCTCGATGCCACAAGCGCGTGAGTTGAGTCGATTTTTGAGTCGACTCAAAAATCGACTCAACTCACGCGAATCCATGTTTACCAGCACACACAGAATAATCGAGTTCTCGATGCCACAAGCGCGTGAGTTGAGTCGATTTTTGAGTCGACTCAAAAATCGACTCAACTCACGCGAATCCATGTTTACCAGCACACACAGAATAATCGAGTTCTCGATGCCACAAGCGCGTGAGTTGAGTCGATTTTTGAGTCGACTCAAAAATCGACTCAACTCACGCGAATCCATGTTTACCAGCACACACAGAATAATCGAGTTCTCGATGCCACAAGCGCACCTGAGCTTCTGGTGTTAGGCAGTGCAGGGGCGGGTGGAACAGGTACGCGTGGGCTGAGCTGCTGGATCGACCCACACGCCCTCGCAGCTGAAGGGGACAAGATACGGGAACTGATCACTGCGTGAGAAATGGAGGAATGCAAAGCATCAACTGCGTGAGATGTAGCCGTACGAGTAATAACAGTTAAAATATGCCTTTTCTTGGAACGTGATGATTCCAACTTAACTTTGAACTGACGCCATAATTCAAAACTGCGATTTTCTAACTTTGCGCTGACAACATGTGTATGTATGTATGTATGTATGAGTGTATGTATGTATGTATGTATGTATGTATGTATGTATGTATGTATGTATGTATGTATGTATGTATGTATGTATGTATGTATGTATGTATGTATGTATGTATGTATGTATGTATGAGTGTATATATGTATGTATGTATGTATGTATGTATGTATGTATGTATGTATGTATGTATGTATGTATGTATGTATGTATGTATGTATGTATGTATGTATGTATGTATGTATGTATGTATGTATGTATGTATGTATGTATGTATGTATGTATGTATGTATGTATGTATGTATGTATGTATGTATGTATGTATGTATGTATGTATGTATGTATGTATGTATGTATGTATGTATGTATGTATGTATGTATGTATGTATGTATGTATGTATGTATGTATGTATGTATGTATGTATGTATGTATGTATGTATGTATGTATGTATGTATGTATGTATGTATGTATGTATGTATGTATGTATGTATGTATGTATGTATGTATGTATGTATGTATGTATGTATGTATGTATGTATGTATGTATGTATGTATGTATGTATGTATGTATGTATGTATGTATGTATGTATGTATGTATGTATGTATGTATGTATGTATGTATGTATGTATGTATGTATGTATGTATGTATGTATGTATGTATGTATGTATGTATGTATGTATGTATGTATGTATGTATGTATGTATGTATGTATGTATGTATGTATGTATGTATGTATGTATGTATGTATGTATGTATGTATGTATGTATGTATGTATGTATGTATGTATGTATGTATGTATGTATGTATGTATGTATGTATGTATGTATGTATGTATGTATGTATGTATGTATGTATGTATGTATGTATGTATGTATGTATGTATGTATGTATGTATGTATGTATGTATGTATGTATGTATGTATGTATGTATGTATGTATGTATGTATGTATGTATGTATGTATGTATGTATGTATGAGTGTATGTATGTATGTATGTATGTAACACTTTTGGGACGCCTCAACAGTATGTATATGTATTTAACACGCGCTCTTTGTGCACTAAGTCTTCCACAATCGCATCTGCCTCCCATCCTCATCAACAAGCCCCCCTGAGCACCGCACTCGACACGCCTGACTCGTGGCTACCCTCCTCCGCACCTGGTAGATCTGCGCCAGGCCAAAGAGGTGGGTATCCTCGATCACAATTGTGTTGACAGTGCGAATGTCAATCCCACTCTCAATGATGCTCGTGCACACCAGCACGTCTATTTCGCCCTCTCCAAATCGCTCCATCACTGCTTCAAGGTCTGTGGGGCGCAGCTGAAATTGGGGGAAAGGCGTGGGGTAGAGGGGGAAAAAGGGGGCGAGGGGATTGGGAGAGTAATGATGCTCGTGCACACCAGCACGCCTATTTCGCCCTCTCCAAATCGCTCCATCACTGCTTCCAGGTCTGTGGGGCGCAGCTGAAATTGGGGGAAAGGCGTGGGGTAGAGGGGGAAAAAGGGGGCGAGGGGATTGGGAGAGTAATGATGCTCGTGCACACCAGCACGCCTATTTCGCCCTCTCCAAATCGCTCCATCACTGCTTCCAGGTCTGTGGGGCGCAGCTGAAATTGGGGGAAAGGCGTGGGGTAGAGGGGGAAAAAGGGGGCGAGGGGATTGGGAGAGTAATGATGCTCGTGCACACCAGCACGCCTATTTCGCCCTCTCCAAATCGCTCCATCACTGCTTCCAGGTCTGTGGGGCGCAGCTGAAATTGGGGGAAAGGCGTGGGGTAGAGGGGGAAAAAGGGGGCGAGGGGATTGGGAGAGTAATGATGCTCGTGCACACCAACATGTCACCCATGCGACTCTTGAGTCGACTCAAAAGTCAACAGGTGGTGAGTGAAGAAGGGAGGAGTATATCACATGCGTGAACGAGGGGGTGCTCACGCATGTCACCCATGCGACTCTTGAGTCGACTCAAAAGTCAACAGGTGGTGAGGGGAGAAGGGAGGAGCACATGACATGCGTGAACGAGGGGGTGCTCACGCATGTCACCCATGCAAGAGAGAATGAGGGGGTGTGTGAGAAGACGACGTGTCTTCGAGACGTCTTCGGGTTTAAGGTTTTACTATTACGAGCTCGGTGGGGGAAAGATGAATGGGACCTGCACCACGTCAGCTTACCTGGCCGTGTGCCACGTCAGCTTACTTGCATGCGCCACATCAGCTCGTAAGCTTACAATGCAGTGTGCGCCACGTCAGCTTACCTTGCCATGTGCCACGTCAACACGGGCTGAAGGGAAGAGCTCCTCCAGAAGCATCTGAATCTCCTCTATGCCTGGTGTGACGTGGCACCATGGGATATGACGTGGCATCATAAGATATGATATGAAAGGGGGTTTAAGGAAGAATGTTAACATGACGGGATTGGAATAGGAGAGAAGAAATAAAGTAGAGAACGGACAGAAGGGACCATGTCATCATGTAAGATCACATAAACCAGACAGAATATTGATACTAGGTTTTCTCAACCGTGTTCAACAGCACTCACCTTCCACCCTTGGCACCACATAGAACACCTGTCCACCCCTCTCCAGCTCCTCCCCTATTGCTCTCTTAAACATTCTCAACATCAAACTCGAACAGGTGTGTGTTGATGGGCTGGCGCTCGGGAGTAGGGATGATATGGCTGTGTACCTCACTCCACCACACTCAACCGCAATGCACTGTACAGCACTCACCTTCAACCCTCGGCACCACATAGAACACCTGGCCACCCCTCTCCAGCTCGTCCCCTATGGCTCTCTTCACATTATCCAAATCGAACTCCAAGAGGTGTGTGTCGATGGGCTGGCGCTCGGGAGGGGGGGTGGTGATGCGACTGATGGGAGGAGAGAGGGGGGGTGGAAGGGGGAAGGGAAGGGAGCATGGGGAGGAAGAGGAGAAAGTGAACGCCACAGGGAGGAGGGGCATAGGGAGAGCGCAGACTGTAAGGCTGGGCTGGGCTGTTGTGACATTCTCCAAATCGAACTCCAAGAGGTGTGTGTCGATGGGCTGGGGCGCTTGGGGAGCGGGGTGGTGATGCGACTGGTGGTGGGGTGGGATGGGAGGGAGGGACGCGCACGGGAGGGGAATGGGGAGGCGGGATAGAGGAGCACAGAGTATAATACGGCTGGGCTGGGCTGTTGTGACATTCTCCAAATCGAACTCCAAGAGGTGTGTGTCGATGGGCCGATGCTCGAGGGGAGGGGTGGAAAGTTGGGGGGAAGAGGATGGGGAAGGGGGTACGGGATTGGGGATAATGGGAGGTTGGACGATGGGGAAAGCACGGATTGTAAAGCTAGGCTTTGCAGTTCAAATGCTGCATGTGTGCTTCAGCACTCACCTTGCATCCCTGAACCCATGCATGGACATGTAGAGTGTGCGGGGGATGGGAGCAGATGGCAGCATGAACACATGTGACTCTCACACGCATGGATGCATGATGCAGCAGCGCAGCACTCATCTTGCGTCCCTGAAGCCGTGCATGGACATGCAAAGTGTGCGGGGGATGGGAGACGCTGACAGCGTGAACACATATTCACACCTTCCATCTGCCATTGTCTCACCTGGCGTCTCTGAATCCGTGCATGGACATGTATAGCGTGCGGGGGATGGGAGTAGCCGAGAGAGTCAACACGTCCACACTCGTCTTGAGGCTGCTGATTCGCTCCTTCTGCCTCACGCCAAAGCGCTGATGAGAGGGAGAGATGGGATGGGGTGGGGGAGTGTGGGGAGGAGCAAAAGGGGAAAGGATGGGGGAAATAATGAGTGCTGATACGTCTACCACGCTGGTCTTGTGGCTGCTGATTCGCTCCTTCTGCCTCACGCCAAAGCGCTGATGAGAGGGAGAGATGGAAGGGCGCAGGGAGAATGGGGAGAGTGAGGTAGGGGCATGTTGATAAGTACTGAATGAAAAACTGTATTTCATACATATGGAGCATGCCAGGTCGACAAATACTGTCTGACATACATATATGAATAGACATACATACATGTATATATACGGATACATCAAATGGTATATGCTTGTTACCTGCTCCTCATCGATCACGAGCAGTCCCAGGTTGTGGTAGACCACCTGCGGCCCTCGCACCTTACCAAATACTGTACAATATACATACGTATATCTCCTTCATGTACAGTACATGCTTTAAATACCTGGTCCTCATCGACCACGAGCAGTCCCAGGTTGTGGTAGACCACCTGCGCCCCTGGCACCTTACCAGGTTGGTGAACGCTATAGATAATAATAAAACATAAACAAACATAAAGATATACATATCACGGTGTACAGTTACACTACCTGCTCCTCATCGATCACGAGCAGTCCCAGGTTGTGGTAGACCACCTGCGCGCCCAGCAGGGAGTGAGTGCCTGCCACCACGTCTAGTGTGCCGTCCCTTATCCCTGCTAGCACCTCCTTCTTCTCGCTCTCCTTCTGCAAAGCACGCAAGGGTGGGAGTGGAGGAAACGGCAAAGCGGGTGAGTGAGTGCCTGCCACCACGTCTAGTGTGCCGTCCCGTATCCCTGCTAGCACCTCCTTCTTCTCGCTCTCCTTCTGCAAAGCACGCAAGGGTGGGAGTGGAGGGAACGGCAAAGCGGGTGAGTGAGTGCCTGCAACCACGTCTAGTGTGCCATCCCGTATCCCTGCCAGCACCTCCTTCTTCTCGCTCTCCTTCTGCAAAGCGCGAGGGTGGGAGTGGAGGAAACGGCAAAGCGGGTGAGTGAGTGCCTGCAACCACGTCTAGTGTGCCATCCCGTATCCCTGCTAGCACCTCCTTCTTCTCGCTCTCCTTCTGCAAAGCACGCAAGGGTGGGAGTGGAGGAAACGGCAAAGCGGGTGAGTGAGTGCCTGCCACCACGTCTAGTGTGCCGTCCCGTATCCCTGCTAGCACCTCCTTCTTCTCGCTCTCCTTCTGCAAAGCACGCAAGGGTGGGAGTGGAGGGAACGGCAAAGCGGGTGAGTGAGTGCCTGCAACCACGTCTAGTGTGCCATCCCGTATCCCTGCCAGCACCTCCTTCTTCTCGCTCTCCTTCTGCAAAGCACGCAAGGGTGGGAGTGGAGGGAACGGCAAAGCGGGTGAGTGAGTGCCTGCAACCACGTCTAGTGTGCCATCCCGTATCCCTGCCAGCACCTCCTTCTTCTCGCTCTCCTTCTGCAAAGCACGCGAGGGTGGGAGTGGAGGAAACGGCAAAGCGGGTGAGTGAGTGCCTGCAACCACGTCTAGTGTGCCATCCCGTATCCCTGCTAGCACCTCCTTCTTCTCGCTCTCCTTCTGTGATACGTGAAGCACGTAAGGGTGGGGATGGGGGAGGGGAGAGGTGGGGTGAGGGGTGCAAATAAAGGGCAGCCAGCTCCAGCAAGGAGTGCGTGCATTATCCCTGCCCTGCCACGTTGGATGTGGCAGCCAGCAGGGAGTGCACGCCGGCCATCACATCCAACCAACGTGCCGTACATTATCCCTGCCCGCACCTCCTCCTTCTCACTCTCCTTCTGTGAAGCGTGTCAAAAGGAGGAGGGGAGTGGGTGGGAGGAATTTAAGCAGGGAAGAGGCGGGGTGACCACACAAATGCCCGCCTGCTTGCTCTCCACCACAACCAGAAATTGCCTGAACCACCTGATAAATCACCTGGTTAACCACCTGATGAAGCCGGAAAGCACATCAACCCACCTGAAATCGCGAGAGCAGGGCCACACGAACGCCATAGTCCTTGAGGCGAGCGGATATGACCTTGTAGTGCTGCTTCGCCAGCACTGTGGTTGGAGCTAGCACCATGGCCTGCGTGGGGAGAGGAGAGGAAGGGGAGGGGGAGCACAGCTCTGCTTGGCATAGTCATGGACGGGGCAGGGCGGGGCCAGCACCGTGGTTGGAGCTAGCACCATGGCCTGCGTGGGAGGGGGGAGAAAAAGGAGGAGGCAGGGGAGGGGTAATCTGCGTGGTGTAGTGCTGCGTCGCCAGCACCATGGTTGGGGCCAGGCAAGTACCATGGGCTGCATGCGGAGTGGGGAAGGGAGGAAGGGGGGAGAAGGGGAAGGGAGGAAGGGGGGAGAAGGGGAATGAGGGCGAGGGTGGAGGAGAGAGGGGGGATTGGGAAGATGAGTTAAACACACACGCCCACACACCCACACCCACACCCCCCCCCCCCCCCACACACACACACATACCCCCCCAGTGCCCCCACTCCGTCCCCGCCCACACACACACACGTCACATCACGTCTGTCCATTCTCCAGCATACACACCTGTCTGTTGTCGAGAACTGCTCTGAAAATGGCTCGCACAGCCACCTCGGTCTTGCCTTCACACCAGGCGGTCCATGGCCTGCTCTGAAGCCCGCATCGCCACACACCAGTCCCACCCACCCTCATCACATCACCCACAGAACAGGACACACACACCCACGCCCCTTGCACACTGCCTCACAAATTAACAACCGCACCTGTCTCTTGTCGAGAACTGCCCTGAAGATTGCTCGTACAGCCACCTCTGTCTTGCCGAAGCCCACATCGCCACACACGAGGCGGTCCATCGGGGTCTCCCTCTCGCACATGTCCCTCTCCACGTCTAAGAATGCCTGTTGGGTTGCGGTGGCGGGAGGTGGGGGAGGGAAGGGAAAAGAGTGAAGAGAGGATGGGGGAGGTGACTCGTGAGTCGACTCAAAGACCACCTTGAAGCCAACACAGCATCGCCGCACACCGGTCGGTCCATGGGGGTCTCCCTCTCGCACATGTCCCTCTCCATGTCTAGAAACGCCTGTTGTAAGGGGGAGAAAAAGGGGGAGACTTGTGAGTCGACTCACCGAGTTCCTCCATGCCAACACAGAATAGTCACACACCAGCCAGTCCATCCATCTGCATATCCCTCTCACACATGTAGCGAGGTTGTTTTTGAGATGTCTCAAAACGTGCAGCGAGGTTGTTTTTGAGACGTCTCAAAACCACCGAGTTCCTCCATGCCAACACAGAATAGTCACACACCAGCCAGTCCATCCATCTGCAAATCCCTCTCACACATGTTCCTCCGTCTGACTCCACCCACGAACCCATCCATGCACCCACCCACGCACCCAACTACCCATCCACCCACCTACCTGCTCCTGGTCTGGCTTCGGCTTGTACGCAAGCAAACGACTCGCCAAACTGCTGCATTTCTGCGTCTAACTTGGGGTACACGGGGCGGCGCTGCCTCAGCCTTCATTGAGGTGGTTTTTGAGGCGCCTCAAAAATCCGCGTCAAAGTTGGGGTACACGGGGCGCCGCTGCCGCTGCCACAGCCTCTTCCTTGTTGGGACTGAGACCGGGCCCACCCACCCATCCATGCACCTACCTGCTCCTGGTCCGGGGTTGGCTTGTACGCAAACGACTCCCCAAACCGCTGCATTTCTGTGTCAAACTTGGGGTAAACGGGGCGGCGCTGCCGCAGCCTCTTGACATAGACGTCCATCATCTCGCCCACCATGCGCTCCACTGCCTCCTTGCCCTTCGCCTGCCGCTTCTCCCACGCACTCGCGTCGTGCATCTTGCTCAGGGGGGGGGAGCGCCCAGGGGGACCGGCGCTGGGTGTGTGTGGGAAGGGGGACGGGGGTGTGTGGAAGGTGGGGAAGTGGGGGGGTGGCTGTTTATTCCACACACTCGGGGGGGAAGGGGGGGGGGGGGGGGGCGGCTCGCATCACAATCCCTTCCTACCAGTTGGTCAGTCCCCTCCCATCCCCTCCCCACTGGTTACTCACATGCCAAATCGGTACAGCACTTGTTTCGCCTGCTTCGCACTGAGTTTCGCCGACCCATCCGCGAATTGCAGCAGCAGGTACTTCACCTTCCGCTGCCGCCCCTGAACCCTCCCTCCCCCCCCCCCCCACCCGTCCCCCACCCCCCCTTCTCCCCCATTCCCCCTTGGTTACTCACATGCCAAAACGATAGAGCACTTGTTTCGCCTGCTTCGCACTGAGTTTCGCCGACCCATCCGCGAATTGCAGCAGCAGGTACTTCACCTTCCGCTGCCGCCCCTGAACCCTCCCTCCCCCCCCCCCCACCCCTCCCCCACCCCTCCCCCACACCTCCCCCACCCCCCCTTCTCCCCCATTCCCCCTTGGTTACTCACATGCCAAAACGATAGAGCACTTGTTTCGCCTGCTTCGCACTGAGTTTCGCCGACCCATCCGCGAACTGCAGCAGCAGGTACTTCACCTTCCGCTGCCGCCCCGCCGGCACCTCCACCCGTGTCCCAGTATACCGGCATATGCCCAGCTTTTTATGCACCAACACGTCGCCAGGCACTAGCGTCTTCACGTCAACCCTAAAGCCGTTGCTCTCGCCGCTCTCCCCACTGCTGCTGGTTGTGGCGCTGCCGCCGCTTTTGCTGCTGCTGCTGCTGCTGCCACTGAGCGAGCCATCCCCAGACGATTCCCGCTCATCCCCATCGCTGTCGCTCTCGTCTGCTACTCGAGACCCTGGGGCAGTCCTCACTGATCCGTTATTGACCGCCCCGTTATTAGACTCCTCGCCGCTTTTTCTCCCTGTAGCGGGACCGCTGTTGCTGAGTTTCGCCACGCGGCTTCTCAGCGCCGTCCAGTCCACGTCAGCATCTCTTCTGTTGCTTCCGGTACTAGGTCTCGCGTTTCCGTTACTGCTTCCTCGTTTCTGAGTATTCCCATCTGTCCTTCGAACTGGCTCCGTTTTAAAGTCCCCCGTTACAAGCGTCGCTGAGCGACGAGCAGCCCCGTTAAGTGTCTCCTCGTTAGTGGAATAAGCTCCGTACTCCGATTCCCCGTCCGACTCGGGGCCGTCACCGCCGAACCGAGCGCGAAGTAGAGAAGCGGAACCTCGTGTACCCGTTATTGAGTGACTCCCTAGCCGTCGTTCCCTCGACCCTGAAGACTCTAACCTAACCGGCGTTTGACTACGCAATCCCTGAAATGAAGCCAGCGGCAAACGGCCATCAACTGACAATGAAAGATGCCGGAATCTAGAAGCCATCAGGGGACAAGGTTCAGGGTTTAGCTGTTCTCTGTAACCAGATTGAAGTAACAGGCCATTGTTGCACCGAAAGTTAGGGTTGAAACGGCTACTGTAACTAGATGCTAGTTGAAGACTCGAGAAGGGAGACACACGATGTGATTTAGGAGCCACACTCGAGAAGTGGCTCCTAGCGGCTGAGTTCACTGGGCCTAGAGAACGCTGACGTGGCAGCGATTGTGGAGCTCCATGTCGACAGAGGAAGGATCGGTGCGGTGATCCCAAGGGGGAAGACCACTGACATTGCACCAGCAACACGCTTTCCGTGCCACGTAAGCAGCTCATGGTGAATGCGGGATCAGAACGAGAAGGTAAACTAAGGCTACGAGGAGCACTGAGCGAGTGCGGTAAGTCTACAAGAAGTGACTGCAACCAGAAGTTACTGAGACATTGTTTCGAAACGACTTGCATTCATCTTGGCAGCCACTGTCGCGAGTCGCGACACTGCTCGAACTGAAAGCGCGACAGTTAGAAAAAGCAGGCGCGCACGTGTAACCTATGCAAGCCTGCAAATATGCTCCAGGAATCCGTATCCTTCAGAAAAGGGTGTGGTACAATTTTGCTTGGGGTGGGAAGGGTACCTTCGTGTGCACGATGTGTGAAGCCACCATAATGCATGAAACCACTCTACCTACTAATCCTCAGTGTTTCTGGAATTTTATCTATTTGACGATCAGTTCGTTGGGGGTGAAAAGCAAGAGAGAGATCAGATGAACTCGAGGTGGAGGGATGCTCTGCTGTATGATGATATCGAGAGAGTGCTGTTCCTGTCTGACCACCATCATCGCGGTGTCGACACGCGTCGCTGACGGAGTGGTGTAACGTACCCTAAGCCATTTGTCCGTTCATGTCAGCTTCGCTTCCAGATTAATCACACAAATAGACAGTGCTCAGTAACGCATATAGTCGCTGTAATGGACCTCTCAGTTAGCTGGGTCCATAAAAGTAACAGATTTGATATAAAATAATACAAATATCAATTATAGCCTGTAATTGATTATTCATAGGTGTTTACGAGTTTTTTACATTTCAACGTCTTTCATACGTTGAATAAGGTCACGATAATATATGGTGTATAGCAGCTATTGTACAAGACTGTAGACTATACTAGTGGAAAGTTCTGGCCGTCGGATAAGAGATGAAACATTTCCGAATCTTGCGATCTAAACAGAGCGAGCCGCCAACACCCCCTCACCACAATCGAACAAAATGCCTCAGCGGAACGCTGCTAGGACCTGCGCTTGACACCCTTGTCACAGGACTGATCCCCTCCCCCCGCGAAGTCGAATTTCTCCATTCAATTGATTAGTTGTAGCCACTGCGGATGGTGAAGAGTTGGAGGAGCCGCATCGAATTTTGTTTGTCATCTGCCCAAAAACGGCACATATTTCGTGCTGACATGCAAGAAGTCGAGCTGTCCTCTCATAAATCAATCTCACGAAGGCCCTCCAAAATTCGTCAATACCATATAACCAGCTTTCTCTATTTCGTGCAACCCGCAACCACTCGTTTCCAGTCTTCGCCTGCAGGGAAACGAAAGCTCTCGCGTCGCGTGCGACCCATTTCCTGGGTTCCCTCCGTGGCGTTGAAAGATTTCTCGTGCGAGATTTCGCCAATCTGCTTCCTCTACTCTCCCCCCCCCCCATCCCAGAAAGGCCTTCCTGTTCCTCCCTCGGTTTCTTCGAGCGCTTTTTTTCCTCCCTCTCACTCAACCCTCCAACCCTGCTGTTCTCTCCCTCCCTCCCTGATTTCGCTCGCTTGATTTGTGTTGTTGCTATATGTTGGTTTCGGCTTTGCCTCGCCGGCTTTTTCCCTGCATAACCCACCGAGCAGCCCTAATACGCTGATCCACGTCGCTTTCATTCTGGCACTCCACTCTGTGCCTTGTTTACCCTTCATTAGGACGAGCTTGTTTGGCCGTAACCAGACATTTACTAGCTTTCTTATGTCGTAGGATCTGATTTCCAGGTCCGATTGAATAGGTTTCCGTTTTCGTTCGCTGAACTCGTTCTAGCTTCGTGCCAGTAGTTCTAGTGCGTCGATTGCGGAAGATTCAGGAGCTCGCGTTTCTAATTAGATCCAGGTATGTAGCGATTTGTTCACGGCAAGGACTCCTGGTCGTTTGTTAATCATGGGATGCCTCTATCGAAGTTCTAACCATTTCCTCGGTAGTTTGTACACGCAAGCCTTCTTCTGTGTAAGCTTCTTCAAGTCAGTATGGAAGAATGTAATGATTTCTCTTCCATTCCCGCCCTCCGTTATCTGCTTACATACGTGAAGTTTCGATGTACATGACGATTTCCTTCGTTGAGCTTATTTCTCATTTCTCGCTAGCATCTTATTTTCTCACTCAATTCGAGTTTCGATACTTCTATGTAACGTTGGTTCGGCATCCGCAATCGGGCCACTATTTGCGAGCTTTTAATTTCTTACTTCGTTGACGCTTACTCTACATTTCTCACCTGGTCGTCTCGTTGCTTTATTTCTCGAACTGGTCACGCCTCACGAGTCGGCATGGACCATTGTTTTGAATAACTGGATTCTTTCATATTTCGTTTCTGACTGGATATGTTGGTCCTTTGACGAGCGTTGAATCCTGATTCATTCACGAACGACTTTTGATACGTCTTGACACTCGATATTTTGCGTTTTCCTTTCTTTGATTCCAATTCTCGATTCCTCGTCCCCTCCTTTCATACTTCCGCAGGATTTTTTTGATTTCTTACTGCTATTGGAAGATGCAGGCACGAAGTCGTAGTTATTCGCGAACGAGTTTCGAAACGAATTAATACGCGTTATGAGATTCATTTCCTTGTCTTCTCTCGTTGACAGCGCAGGCTTCGGACGTCTAGTTATGGAAGATGAACGGCCTCGCGAAGTAGCAGTTACTCGCGATTGAGTTTCCGAGATACCTAACACTTCGATATCTTGTCTCCTTTTGTATCTGTCGCAGGTCTATCCATGGGTGATCGGCCTCGCGAACTAGCGGTTACTCGCGAACGCCAGCGACGACGAAGCTGCGTAGTGTACGAGTAGAGACGATGGATCCAAAATCGAATCGCACGACGACGCCGACGACGCCGACGACGACGACGGCGAATACGACGGCGACGAAGACGACGTCGTCAGGTCTGGTTAAACAGCGGGACGGAAGCGCGAAGGAGATAGCAGAGAGAGGAAAAGCGAAAGAGTACGCGCAGCGCGGAAACGCGACGGAGGACGGAAACGCGACTGGGAGCGGAAACGCTAAGGCGAGCGGAAACGCTGAGGCGAGCGGAAACGCGGCGGAGGTAGTACAGGGAGAGCGCGCGACGAGGAGCGCGCAGGGCGGGGGAGCGCGCGCGATGGGGAACTCGCAGAGTGCGGACGCGAAGGCGGGGATCGGTAGCGGTCAGGGGGAGAAAGTAGCTGGGGGCGCGATGGTCAAGGAAACGAGTCAGAGTGGCGGCGACGCGAAGGAGAACGCACAGAGCGCTAGTGTAAGCAGCGTGAGCGCGGACGGAAAGAGAGGCGTTAGCGACGCGCGCGCGAAAGGAGACGCAAACGCGGAAGGAGGCGCGAGCGCGAAAGCGGACGCGAGTGCTGCGGGGAACATGAAGGGAGGGAGCGGGAAGGAGGGCGTTCAAGGTGGAGACGCGAAGGCAAGCGAGCAGGGCGTGGCTGTAAGGGAAAAGGGTGCACAGAAAGGTGCAGAGAAGGGTCCAGAGAAGGTCGTAGGTGCACGTGAATCAGCAGGGCCCACCGCTGTCCCCCCTCCGCCTTCATCCGCACCTGAATCCGCACCTGCATCCGCACCTGCATCCAAGGCGACAAGTGCACCTGCGCCTGCACCTGCCCCCACTGCTCCCACAGGCCCTACCAGTCCTCCTTTGAAACCTAAGCCTCCTGCTGCCACCAAGCCTTTACCACCTTCTGCAGCCAAACCCTCAATGCACCAGCCCCCGCCTCTTCCCCTGCCCCCCCCTCGTCCCCAGCCTTCCTCTCTCTCCCAAACTCCACCTCTCTCCCAGCCTCCACCTCTCCCCCTGTCTCCCACCAAACCGTTGCTGGCGACAGCGAAGGCACCGCCAGCTGCAGCACTCAAGCCACCTCCTCCCCTGGCTCCTCCCAGCGGCCCAGGGAAAGCATCTCCGCCAGCAGCCGCGCCAGCAGCCACGCCAGCAGCCGCCCCAGCAGCCACGCCAGCAGCAGCAACAGCAGGAGCAGCAGCGCCAGTAGTAGCGCCAGTAGTAGCGCCTGCAGCAGCGGCAGCAACAGCCCCAGTAGCAGTAGCAGCAATGGCGGTGGCGCCGCTGGCAGCAGCACCAAAATCATCAGTTACTGCCTCTCCCAGTAGCACGGGGAAGGCAGCTCCGCCAACAGCGGCACTCAAGCCATCGCCTCCCCTTGCTCCTCCTTACAGCGGCCCAGGGAAAGCAGGTTCAGTAACACCAATGCCAGCAGCGCCAGCAGCAACGCCAGCAGCTCCGCAAGCAGCGGCTCTCAAACCGTCGCCTGCCGTTGCTCCTCCTCCCAGCGGCCCAGGGAAAGCAGGTTCAGTAACACTAACGCCAGCAGCAACGCCAGCAGCTCCGCAAGCAGCACCCAAACCCTCATCTTCCCCCTCCCCCAGCTTGACAAGTAAAGCAGCGCCAGCAGGAGCAGCAGCGTCAACGCCTGCAACAGCAGTGCCCAAGCCCTCATCTCCTCCTGCCCCCAGTTCCACAGGTAAATCAGCGCCAGCAGGGGCACCAGCAGCGCCAGCAACCAAGCCCTCATCCCCTCCTGCCCCCAGCTCCATGGGTAAAGCAGCACCAGCAGGAGCAGAATCAACGCCCAATCCTGCCAACAGTGCAGTTCCGGCCAAAGTTACTATTAGTACGAGTCCTAGTGCCAGTGCCAGTGCCAGTGCTAGTGCTAGTTCCAGTGCAGTGGCAGCTTCGAAAGTCAGCCGAGTTCAGTCAACCCACCCTCCTCCTCTCCCTCTGCCTCCCTCCAAACCCACTCCATCTTCCTCTCAACCCACTGTGGCTCCGCCTGTCACTGCTCCACTCGTTAGTCCTGCCCCCGCGCCTGCTGCTGCATCTGCCGCTTCCCGTCCTTCTGGTGCGAATGCTGCTGCACCCAACCCCCCTTCTACTGGTGCTGCAGCTGCTGTTTCCAAACCTATCACTGCCGTTTCCAAGCCTGCTACTGCTGCAGCTGTTTCCAAACCTGCTGTGGCAGTGTCGCCGGCTGCTGCTGCCAAACCTCCAGCTGCCAAGCCTGCAACTGCTGGTGCGGCCAAGCCTCCACCAACACCCCAGCCTGCAGTAACCAAAGCTCCCACTCCACTAATTCCTTCGTCAGCCAAGGCTCCACCAACACCCCAACCGACCACTGTCTCCCCTGCAGCAACAGCAGCAGCCAAATCACCCACCCCTCCCCCTACTGCCGCCACCTCTCCCGCTGCTGCTTCTTCAAGTGCAAGTGCATCTGCATCTACCCCTTCTCCCGCCCTTACGCCTGCCCGTGTTTCTGCCCCTGTGCCTGCCCTTGTTTCTACCCCTGTGCATGCCCGTGTTTCTGCCCCTACACCTGCCCGTGTTTCTGCCCCTACACCTGCCCGTGCTCCTGCCCCTACTCCTGCCCGTGTTCCTGCCCCTGCTACAGCTCCCACTGGAGTCCAGCCGTCAACAGGCAAAGGGCAGCCAGCAAAGCCACATCCTTCAGCTGTAGCAGCGAAACCACAGCCCTCAGCTGTAGCAGCGAAACCACAGCCCTCAGCTGTAGCAGCGAAACTACAGCCTTCAGCTGTAGCAGCAGCGGCAGAAGCAGCTGCAAAGACTGTTCCAGCTGTAGCAGCTGGCAGAACGGGAGTTCAGCTGGCAGCTGTAGCGGGTAGAAATGCGGCAGCCATAGCGGGTGAAAATGCTGCTACTGCAGCAAGTGCAAATCGGTCAAACACAGGGACAACTGTAGCTGGTGGGAAGCCAGGACCAGCTGTAGCAGCTGTGACTGCAGGAAAGCCTGGTCTGGGGACTGTAGCTGCAGGGACACAGGGAGGTAAAGAAAGTTCTGCCCCTGCCACGGCTGTAGCGGCTGGCAGGCTGGGAGTGCAACCTGCAGCTGTAGCGGGAGGAAAGTCAGCGCCAGCTGTAGCAGGTGCAAATCCAGGAACGGCTGTAGCAGGAGGGAAGCCTGGACTAGCTGTAGTTGGAGGAAAGCCAGGGCCGGCTGTAGCAGGAGGGAAGCCTGGACTAGCTGTAGCGGGAGGAAAGCCAGGGCCGGCTGTAGCAGGAGGGAAGCCTGGACTAGCTGTAGCGGGAGGAAAGCCAGGGCCGGCTGTAGCAGGAGGGACGGCAGGGCCAGCCGTAGCAGGTGGGACAGCAGGGTCGGCTATAGAAGGTGCAAAGCGGGAAGAAGCTGCAGCTGCGATTGCAGCAGCTGTAGCTTCTATAGCAGCTGCAAGAATGGGTGCAAATCCGGTGGCTGTAGCTGCACAGAGTGCTACAGCCGGCTCATCTGCTGCAAATACACAGTCTGCTACAGCTGGGCAGTCTCGTGTAGGGCCTCACTCCGCTACAGCCGGCCCGTCTGCTACAGATTCACGGAATAACGTAGCCCTCGTGAAATCTGTAGCTCCTCCGACTGCTGTAGCCCCACCAACAGCTGTAGCACACCCGATAAAGGCACCAACACCACCACCACTAGCACCAGGGCAGAAGGTTGTAATACGATCAGGGGGAGTGCAACAGCAGGCTGTAGCGCAGAAACCCCCGCCTGTAGCGCAGAAGGGTGTAATACAAGCAGGGGGGGCGCAGCAGCCTGTAGCACCGCATGCTGCAGCCCAGCAGGCTGTAGCGCAGAAAGCAACCGCTGGGCAGGCAACAAAAGCGCCTGCTGGTGCTGTTGCCTCAAGGCCACACGCTCCCTTCCCTTCCCTGCACCCCCCAGCAGCAGCTCAGGGCTCTCAGGGAGTCACAGCGGTCAGTGCAGGGAAGCAACCCCCAACAGCAGCAGCACCTCAGCAGCCAGGAACAGCAGCTTCAGATCGGGCAAATGCAAGGACGAGTGTATTACCGCAACCCCCAGCAGCAGCAGCTCCGTTCTCTCAGGGAGTCTCAGCGGTCAGTGCAGGGAAGCAACCCCCAACAGCAACACCCCCCCAGCAGGCAGCAGCTGGGGCAGCGGAGGCACAGCAGGCAGCTGCGGCAACTGGTGTGCAGCAGGCAGCAGCAGGGGCGACTGAATCCAGGCAGGCACAAGCAGCAGCAGCAGCAGCAGCAGCAGCAGCAGGTGCACCAAAGCAGCCCCAGCAGACCCAGCAGCCCCTATCAATCCTTGCAGCGCCGCAAAAGCAGTCACTTCCATCCTCCACGTCGATCTCCCTGCCCGCCAATCCAGCAGCTCCGTTCCTTGCACGGTCCTCGTCATTCCCGCTAGGCAGGGCGGCAGCAGGGCAGCAGGCCCCTGCAGGGCAGGTCGGCAGGTCAGCAGCGGGGCAGCAGGCTCCTGCAGCAACGATCTCCCAGCTGGTTGCTCAGAAGAAGCTGCTGCAGGCGCCTCTGGGGCGGGCTGCATCTGGTGCAGGTGGTACTGCTGGTGGCGCTGCTGCTGGTACTGGTACTCCTCGGGGTGTTGTTGGGGGTGGTGGTACTGCTGGTGGTGCTGCTGCTGCTAATGCTGCTGGTGGTGGTGTAGGTGGTGGTTCTGCTGGTGCTGCTTCTGCTGCTGCGTCAGGCGCTGCTTCAGGTGCTGCTGCCAGTGCTGCTGCCGGTGGTGCTGCTGGTGCTGCTGGTGCTGGTACTGGTGCTACTGGGGGGGGTGTGCTACAGGTGTTGAGGCAAGTGCAAGCGCAGAGGCAACAGGAGGCCTTGCAGGCCAAGGCTCGGCAGCAGGGAGGGCAGCAACAGCAGCTCCAGAAGCAGCAGCAGCAGCAGCAGCAGCAGCAGCAGCAGCAGCAGCAGCAGCAGCAGCAGCAGCAGCAGCAGCAGCAGCAGCAGCAGCAGCAGCAATTACAACAACAATACCAGCAGCAGCAGCAGCTGCAACAGCAACGACAGCTGATGCTACAACAACAGCAGCAACAACAACAGCAACAACAGCAGAGGCAGCAGCAGCAGCAACAACAGCAGCAACTACAGCAGCAGCAACGGCAACAACAACAGCAGCAACAGCAACAGCAGCAGCAACAACAGCAGCAACAGCAGCAGCTGCAGCAACTACAGCAGAAGCAACAGCAGCAACAACAACAACAGCAGCAGCAGCAGCAGCAGCAGCAGCAGCAGCAGCAGCAGCAGCAGCAGCAGCAGCAGCAGCAGCAGCAGCAGCAGCAGCAGCAGCAGCAGCAGCAGCAGCAACAACAGCAGCAACAGCGAGCACAGCAGCAGCAGCAAGCACAACAACAGCAGCAGACCCAGTCCACACAGAACTTGAAGCAGGCTGTGCGGGCTAAGAGAGTGCACGACCCAGACAAGCCCACCAGGGGACGGGGACGACCTCGGAAGAACCCTATAAAGGAGAACCCAAAAAAGGAAAATCATGTCAAGGAGAGCTCTATGAAGGAGAACCCTGTAATGGGGAATGCTATAAAGGAAAGTTTGGTAAAGGCTCCAACAGGGGGGGGACTTGTTGTGTCATCTTTGGGGGTTCAAGGGGAGAGGCAGGAGCAGCAGCAGCAACAGCAGCAGCAGCAGCAGCAGCGGCAAGAGGAGGAAGCGGTGGGAAAAGAGAAAGGAGGCGGAGGGATGGAGAACGGGGAGCAGGGAGGAACGGAGAGGAGGGAGGGATGGAAGGAGGTGCCATTGGTGCAGCAGCTGAAAGAGCAACCGCAGCAGCAGCAGCAGCAGCAGCAGCAAGAAGCAAACGACTCTCAGTTGAAGGGGCAGCAGCTGGCAGGGGCAGGGAAGTCACAGCCAATTCACACCTGGCCTGAGGAACTACCATTCCCCCTCCCCCAGTTTTCTCTCCCCAAGTTCCACCTCCCCCAACTCCCCCTCCCCCAGTTCCTTTCCCGCCCCCCTCCTCCAGTCCTCCCCCTTCCCGCTCATGCTTCCCCCGCTCCCCCTAGTGCCCCTTCTCCTCCCCCTGGTGCTCCCCCCGTTCCCCCTCGTGCTTCCCCCGCTCCCCCCGGTACCCGTCCTCCCCCTTCCGCCCCCGGCCCCCTCGGTTTCCCTCTTGACGCAGCCACGGCTGCTACAGTGCAGAATGCAGCGGTTACTGTAGCGGATCAGATCCCCAAAGATTCGATTCTGTGGGCGGCAGTGGCAGAGCAGAAGGTGGAAATTCTGGAGAGAGCATTGGAGGAGACTAAGGAGCGAGCTGTTGCTATGATGGAGCGACTGAGGTTGAATGCCGAGGCTAAGGTGAGGGAAGGGTGATGATGAGAGAAGCAATTGGTGAGTGTGATGTTGGTGGGAGCACTGGAGGAGACGAAGGAGCGAGCTGTTGGTATGATGGAGCGACTGAGGTTGAATTCTGAGGCTAAGGTGAGTAAAGGGGTGATGGGAGAGAAGCAATTGATGTGTGTGGTGTTGGTGGGTGAGAGCAGTAAGCATCTGAGGAGATGAAGGAACGTGCTGTTGCAATGATGGAACGGCTGAGGTTGAATGCCGAGGCTAAGGTGAGCAAAAGGGATGATGGTAGACAAGCAAGGGGTTACTCTCACCTCACGTCCCTCTCACCTCACGTCCCTCTCACCTCACGTCCCTCTCACCTCACGTCCCTCTCAACTGTTCCTTTCCTCCCCCTGTCTCCCCTCCCCGCCAGCACAAGGCGATGGAGCGAGTTTTGGAGGAGGAGAGGAGGCGGGTGGAAGAGCTGCAGTCGCTCTCCTCACTTGTAGACTCACTCCCCTCACCACCCGCACCTTTTCCCCCTTCATCTCCCCACCAGCACAAGGCACTGAAGCGAGAGCTAGAGGAGGAGAGGAGGCGAGTGGAGGAGCTGCAGGCTGCAACCACTCTCCCTTCTTTCTCCCCTCACTTCACTCGCCTCACTCTTGTTCTTTTTCCCCGACCACCACCAGCACAAGGCAATGGAGCAAGAGCTGGAGGAGGAGAGGAGGCGAGTGGAGGAGCTGCAGTCACTCTCCTCACTTGTAGACTCACTCCCCTCACCACCCGCACCTTTTCCCCCTTCATCTCCCCTCCAGCACAAGGCAATGGAGCAAGAGCTGGAGGAGGAGAGGAGGCGAGTGGAGGAGCTGCAGGCTGCAATCACTCTCCCTTCTTTCTCCCCTCACTTCACCCCCCTCACTCTTGTTCTTTTTCCCCGACCACCTTCAGCACAAGGCAATGGAGCAAGACCTGGAGGAGGAGAGGAGGCGAGTGGAGGAGCTGCAGGGGCGGCTCAAAGCAGCCGAGGCCAGGCGGAACGGCAGCAACAGGGGCATCGCTACCGTGCCTCCCCCTGTCCCTCCCTTCAATCCTCCCCATGCTGCTGCGCCAGCAGCTACAAATGCACCTGGCGGTGCTGCGCCTGCAGCTGCAGCAGCTTCTGCAGCAGCTCCTCCTGTAAGTCCGAGCCAGGTTCAACTGCTGAAGGGTTTTCCATCCTCTTCCAGTCTCAGTGGGGGGGATGCCACTGCTGCTGCTGGCGCTGCTGCTGGTACTGGTGGTGGTACGGGTGGTACCGGTGCTGGCGCTGGTGCCGCTACTGGTGCTGCTTCAGCTGCCAGCCTGGCTCTTCGGTTACCTCCAGGGTACTCACTCACTGCTTCTCGCTCCTTCACACACACCACTGCTGATGGAGCCGCAGCAGCAGTAGCAACACAGGGGACAGGGCATGACCATCCTTCTGGTTCCCCAGGTGATCAAGCCCAGGCACCACAACAAGTAGCAGCAGCAGTAGCGCCAGGAGCGCCAGCAGCAGCAGCAGCACCTGCAGGTCTCCTGCACACGCCTCCCCTTCGCTCTCTAAGCTCTGGCCTATTGGGAGTGAGTCTAGGCCTCACTAGCCCCACACTTGGTGGCAGGGGAAGGGGGGTGGCGGGCGAGGGGTTGAGAGGTGCAACAGGAGCAGCAGGAGGAGGAGCAGGAGTAGGGGCAGGAGGAGGAGTAGGAGTAGTAGGGGCAGGAGGGGCAGGGGGAGGGGGTGCTGGCGCTGCTGGTGCTGGTGAAACGCCCCCTGTTACCCCGCTCTTAGGCCCTTCTGGTGGAAGGGAAGGGCTGGGAGGTGCAGGCTTGGGAGGAGGGCTAGGTTTGGGAGCAGCAGGGTTGGGAAGCGGGTTAGGTTTGGGTGCAGCAGGGTTGGGAGGAGGAGGTGGAGGGGGAGGAGTGAGAGCAATCTCTCTCTCCCCTGCTGTGGGATTCGGCCTGCACCACCTCTTGTCTCCCCGTCGAGCACCTGATTCTCCTTCCGGTGCTGCCCGTGCTGCCGGTGCTGCTGCCAGTGCTGCTGCCGGTGCTGCTGCCGGTGCGGCCGGTGCTGCTGCTGCTGCCAGTGGTGCTGCCAGTGGTCCGGGAGCAGGAGGAGGGAGGTTCCAGCCACTAGCTGAGGAGGGGGGGGTGGTGGAGGTAGCAGTAGGGGCGCTAGACCCATCTCTGCTTGGTCCTTGGGCTTTAAGCAGGTTCTTCACTAACAATCAGAGTGTTCCTCTACCCAGTGTGACTATACCCGCGCCGAGCTTTCCTGTACCGAGTGTGCCTGTACCAAGTGTGACTGTTGCTGCTGCTCCCCCTGCTGCTTCTCCTGCTGTTCCCTCTGCTGCTACCCCTGCTCCTGCTGCTGCTCCTGCTGCTGCCCCCACACCAGCAGCAGTGAACGCTACAGTTGCAGCTCCACATGCCACGCCTCCGCTTCTTTCCTTCCCTCTCACGCACACCCCCGCTTCAGCTGCTGCTCCGCTTGCTCCTCCCGCTGCTCCTCTCTCTGCTGCGCCCCCTGCTGCTGCTCTTCCTCCTCCTCCTCCTCCTCCTCCTCCTCCTCCTCCTCCTCCTCCTCCTCCTCCTCCTCCTCCTCCTCCTCCTCCTCCTCCTCCTGCTGATGCCACACCGGCCCCTCCCGTTCCCTCGCAAGAGATGCTCTTTGGTCGTCCCCTGCTAGTAGCACCACCTGCACCAGCACCACCACCAGCACCAGCGACAGCACCGGCACCAGCGCTAGCGCCCCCTGAGGCGTTTCACAAGGAGCCTGGGGGATTAATGCAGGCAGAGGCAGCGCTTTCAGATCCAAGGGAAAGCCGGGCAGACAATTGGCAGGCTGGTGATGGTATCTCTCAGCTGCAGACGCAGCAGCTGCTTGGGATTCACAACTTCCCAGTAGTGCAGGGGCAGCAGCAGGTGGGCAGCAGCAGCTTACCTGAGCAAGGGCAACAGCAGGTGGGTAGCAGCAGTTTTAGGGTTCCGGGGCAGCGGGTAGAGAGAATGTTCCTGGGAGGAATTGAGGCAGATCAGGCTCCGGTACAGGTTTCAGCAAGGGAAGCTGGTAGGAGCGAGGGAGAGTGGCTGCAAGAAGGGAGGGAGCAGGTGGAGGGGGGTGGGAAGGAGGGGCCTGGTGCGTTGAGTGGGGATGGGACAGCGGAGCAGGCTGGATTTGGTGCTGCTGCTGCTGGCAGTGCTGCTGGTGGTGGTGCATCTGCTGGTGGTGGGGGGATTGGTGGTGGCGGGTTTGGTGCTGCTCTTTCCCTAGGCCTAGGGCCACCAGAGGTTAGGAGACCAGGAGAGACAGCTGACACTAGACCTTCTGTCTCTGTTACACCAGCCTCAGTTGAACCTTCGGCTGTAGCGGCACCAGCTGTAGCAGAGGCAGGTGGGCCCGGGATTGCAGGCTTGCCGGCTGTAGCAGCTGCAGCAGGATCTGGTTCTGGTGCTCCTGTGCCTGCGCCTGCTGCTGCTGCTGCTGCTGCTGCGCCTGCTGCTGCTGCGACTGCTGCTGTGCCTGCTGCTGCTGCAGTTGAGTCGACAGAGGTGATGTCACCTGCTGCAGGATCGGCGCCAGCATCAGCAGGAAAGGCAGGGGCAGCAGCCGCAGCAGCAAGACTGGCAGCCGCAGCAGCAGGGGCAGCAGGTGCAGCAGCAGGAACTGCAGCTGGAGCAGCAGGGGCAGCGGGAAAGAAGGTTGTAAAGAAGGGACCTGTGAAGGAGAAAGGGACCGAAGGGAGGGCCAAGGCAAAGGAACCACCAGGCTTGGGGAGGGCAAGCATTGGAACAGGCACTCCTGGGAAGGTGAAGCCTGGGGGAGGTGTATCTGCGAAGGTGAAGGCGGGTAAGGCTGGGGAGGAGGGCAAGGAGGGAAAGCAGGGAATGCAGGGCAAGGAGGGAGAGGAGGAGGTGGAAGCTTCAAAGAACGTGGTGAAAACGGGTAAGGGAGAGAAGAAGCGAAAGGGAGAGAATAAGGGGAAGGGAGAGGCGGTTGTGAAGGGAGGGAAGAAGGGAGTTGGGGCGGAGGAGGCTAAGGGCAAGAGTGGTGCTGGTGGTGGTGTTGAAAGGAGTGGTGCTGCTGGTGCGACTGGTGGTGTTGCTGCAGATGACAATACTTCTAATGCTGGTGGGGCTGTTACAGGAACATCAGGAGGGGCAGCAGCAGCAGGGCTGGGAGCAGGAGGAGCAGTACGAGCAGCAGCAGCTGATGTGGCAGACGCAGCAGAGGAGTCAGAGCATACACAGACAGCAGATGAAGGAGGGGAGGGCGAGAAGGAGGAGCAAGGGGAGGAGGCGGTTAGTGGGTGGGTTGCAGGCGCTGACACGGGTACTGTTGGGGTAGGACCTGTTGCAACGGGGGTAGAAGGCAAAAAATCCCAAGGAGGCGAGGGCAGAGTGAAGAAACTTAAGGAGAAGGTGAGGAAGCCTGAGAAAGGGCAGGTAGGGCAAAAGGGGAAGGCAGGATTGGGTCCTGGGGCAGGTGCTGCTGCTGCTGCTAGTGCTTCTGGTGCTGCTGGTGCTGCTGGTGCTGCTGGTGCTGCTGGTGCTGCTGGTGCTGCTAGTGCCAAGGCGGTTGCAAAACGGGTGAAAATGGTGGGGAAGGATGGGGCGAGAGGAACAGGAGAGGGGGAAGAGGTCGAGGGGATACAAGCCAAAGTGGTGACAAAGAGAAAGGCAGCAGGGACGGATGATGGAGGAGTTAAGAGGAAAAAGGCAAAGGTTGCAGCAGGTGCTGTGGGGTTAGAGGTTGGTGGAGGTGCGGAGGGGTTGGAGGGGGTAGAGGGGGTAGAAGGGGGAGTTGGGAGTGGAAGAGAGGGGATTGAGTCGGGAAAACAGGAGAAAGGAAAGAAGCAGGGGAAGGACAAGCAAGTGAAAGTGACAAGTGGGAAAAGAGTGGGCAAGATAACTTTTCAAGAGGCAGAAGAGGCTTCGGGCAGGCCAAAAAAGAAAGAGCCGAAGGCAAAAAAGGCTGGAGGAGCAGGAGAAGGGGCAGACGCTGCAGAAGCAGTGGAGGAGAATGGGGAAGGTTTTGTACCTGTTACTGAGTCAGCTAGTAAAGGGGATGAGAAGGTTACTCCCCTGGGTGGCTCGGCAGCAGCAGCGGCATCGAGTCTAGAGCTGCTTCTGATGGGAGTGGATGCTGTAAGCAGGCTGGAAATGGAGGAGAAGGATGAGAAGGAGGGGGAGAAACGATCCGAGTCTGCTAATGAGGCGGCTGCGCCTGCTGCTGTTAGGGAAGGGCATGCGGAGCAGGAGAGAAGGGAGGAGGCGGAGGAGGAGGAGGTGGAGGAGGAGGAGAGAGAGGAGGAAAGGGGTAGGGAGTTGACTGGAATGCCGCGGGTGGTGAAGAGAGCAGATGGGGTGAAGAGGAAGAGAGTAGATTCGGTAGAAAGGGTGATGGAGCGGGCTTCAGCTAGTGATGAGGCAGCAGCGGCAGGGGCGGGGGCAGGGACTGAAGTGTCGCCTAGTGAACGGGGGAGGAGCAGGAAGGAAGGGAAGGGAGAGAAGAGAGAGAAAGAACATAAGGGAGAGAAGGTAGGGAAGGGAGAGAAAGGGGAGAAGGGAGAGAAGGGAGGGAAGGGAGAGAAGAAAAAGGAGGGACCTTCAGTCCGGGGTAAAGGAACCAAGGGAACAGAGGGTGCTGGGGCAGATTCGGAAGTTACCCCTTCTGAGGTGCGACCAAGTAAGGTGATGAAACAGGCAGGTGTGAATCAAGGAGAGCCTTCAGACGCACCAGAGGCTCGAAAGCAGTACATGGGGGTGCTGCTGGGTGGGGTGGGGTTGAAGGGGGACCAGAAAAGGCAAGTGAAGAAGCAAGTAAAGAAGGGAGAGAAGGAGGAGGAAAAGAAGGGAGAGAGTGTGGTTCAGAAACCACCTACGGGACGAATTGTTGCTGTTGGTGGGCCTAAGGGTTTGCTTGCGGCCTCAAACCAGCGGCCTGAGGGTTTGCGAAAACCTTCTACTGGTCCTAAAACTGACTCTAGACTCAAGGGTGCTGCAAAGAAAATCTCTGCTGGTATGGGCGCTGCTGTTGCTGCTGCTCCTGCTGCTGCTCCTGCTGGTGCTGCTGCTGCTGCTGCTGCTGCTGCTGCTGCTCCTGCTGGTGTTGATGCCAATGCTGGTGCAGCTGGGGTGCTGAAACGAGCTCTGGCTATGGTGCGGGAACAGGATGGGGGAGAAGAGGAGAGCAGAGAGCATGAGGAGCGGAAGCAGCAGCAGCAGCAGCAGCAGCAGCAGCAGCAGCAGCAGCAGCAGCGGCGGCGGCAAGGGGGGAGTGAGGAGGAAGAGGAGCAAGAGAAGGAGGAAGAAGAGGAGCAAGAGGACGAGGAGGAGCAACACTCAGGAATCGATGGCAAGGGGGAAGAGAGAGGTACAGAGAAGGCCAAGGGCAGATCAGGCAGTTCCGTTGCTGCTGCTGCCTTGAGCCGTCAGCGTGGTGGCACTGGTGGGCGTGGGCTAGCAGTTAGGTCTCCAGGAAAGGCTATCAAAGAGCCGCGTCTCACGATTCAAAGGCCTGGGATCACGCTGAGAGGGTTGGGAGTTACAGTGAGAGGGATGGGGCTTCGTGGTAGGTGGTCGGGAAGATGGAATGCGCGTGCTATCATAGCAGGAAGGGCTGGGGCGGGAATGAGGTATGGGGATCGGGAGGAGGAGGGAGAACGGGGTAGAGAGGAGGAGGAGGGAGAAGGGAGCAGGGAGGATGAAGGGGATAGGGAGGAGGGGGGTGGGGATAAGGAGGAGGGAGGAGGCGGGAGCGAGGAGGAGGTGGAAGGGAGGGAGGAGGAGGATGGGGAAAGAGAGGGGGAGGAGGAGGAAGAAGAGGCAGTGGTGTTGCTTGATGAAGGGGAAGAGGAGGAGGAAGAGGAGAGTGAGAGGGATGATGATGGAAGGGTGGAGAAGAGAAAGAGCGTGCGAGGTGGGGGCGTGTTGGGAAGAGGAAGAGGGGCAGAGGGAGCTAAGATTAGGAGAGGTAGAGGGAAGGTGAGTGGGAGAGTGGGGGGGCGTGCGGGCGGGAAGCGAGGAGGGAGGAAGGTTGAGAGGGAGGCAAAGAGGCGAAAGGTGGAGGAGGAGGAAGGGGAAGAGGATGAGGAGGATGTTGTTAAGGAAAGGAGAAAGGGAGGTGGGCAGAGGAAGGAGACAAAGCAGGGGAAATCCAGGAAGGAGAAGGAGAAAAAGCAGCGAGTGACTGGCAAAGCAGTCGAAAGGAGAGGCAGCAGTGTGAGACAAAGGCAGGAAGAGGCAGCAGCAGCATCTGAAGAAGCAGCAGCGGCATCTGAAGAGGAAGCTTCCGCGGAAGCGGCACCTGCTGTTCCCATCACATCGCCAAACGCTGTTTCAGCAGATGCTGCTAATGATGATGATGACGATTTAGAGCTAAGGGAGCTGGGCAGGGGGGCCGTGGGTGTGGGGCCGGGGGAAGGGGGGGTAAGTATACCCTGGGAGGGGCTTTCCTCGTGGGGTGATAGGGGGAGGCAGTGGAGTGGCGAGGTAGCGGACAGAGCATCTGGGGGGGCTGCTGCTGCTGGTGCTGCTAGTGGTGGTGCAAGTGGTGGTGCTAGTGGTGGTGTCAGTGGTGGTGGGGGGGGGATGGTTGCAGCGAGAGGAGCAGGACGAAGGAAGTCCAAACCAAGTTCAACAAATACTGCAACTGCTGCTGCCGGTGGTGGTGCTGCTGGTGCTGGTGGTGCTGGTGGTGGAAAGGAGGGGGCTCAAGAGGCGACAAGGCCCACTCGGCACAGCAAGAGACTGGGAGTTCGACAGGTATGTGTGAGAGGGTGAGAGGCTGTGTGGGTGAGGGAGGCACTTTGATATACATTTGAGGCGTCTCTCAGAAGTTTAGGGACGTTTTGAAGCAAGAGAGGGGCGATTTTCAGGTATGCGTTAGTGAGTGAGAGAGGCCCTGGTATGCACTTGTAGCTTGTGAATGAGAAAGGCTCTGGTATGCACTTGTATCCTGTATGTGAATGGGTACGTGTGTGGGAGAGATGGTCGTGGTACTTGAACTGCTTGAACCATGTCGGCACATGGCATGTCGACAGGGATATGTGTGTGTGAGTGAGTGCTGCTCTTGTACCTTATTTGTACCGTGATGGCACATGTCATCTTGACTGGTGCCTTGCTTTTCTGTGTCATGACGTGTGTGTCTCCCGTGACTGCTACCTTTATCTGTATTTGTTCCTGTCCTGCATTCTCACCTGTACCGAATGTCTCCAGCTGTTTTTTTTCTAATCTGGGTGTGTGTGCTTTAACCCTCCCCTTGCTCTCGTTTTTTTGCCTGGCCAGTCAATTGGAAAGCGATGGTACGACGATTAAAGCATGTTAACTAAGTAGAAGGATAACAAATGAAACCCTTAGCATAGTCATCGCTGCTTAGTAATCCCTTGTCATAACAACTTGTTTTGTATCCTGATTGCCTGAATTCATGGGTTGCAAAGTTGCTAATTAATCATCTAGAATAATGCAAACCTGTTTGAATAAAGTCAACAAACTGAATATGCAGTTCAATTGTGGGGATGCCAGCGAAGGCCATGTTCCAAGATTTAATCATGCAAGCTGTTGACTACACCAATAAGATCAGCGTTATTTTATACTGCTTACCACGCACGATACCCATACCAAACATTTTGTGATCTTATACGAGGCAGGTTTGATTATATCCCTAGTCCGGTCCGGGCATATGCTCCAGCTTTCAGGCACCTGCACTTTTGTGTGCCTTTGTTATTGCATTTTGCTTATTGATGGCTTCTCGTGCAATCATTTTCTCGTTAAAAAAAAAAAAAAAAGGAATCATGCATTGGGATGGATACACTGCATTGCCTAAGTCTTTGTTTTGTTCTGTTTTTTACAATTTATTATTATTATGTACAGAATGTTAACCATGGAAACATTGAGCATAGCTACCCCAGAAAAAAAAAAAAAAAAAAAAAACATGAATAGACGAACGGCCCTCGACAACGGCCCAATTCTTATACAGGACGCGGGGCTCCGCGTGGTCTCGAAAGTGATCGATAGGGGTTGCGAAGTTTCCGGATGCTTTTGCGTCAGCAGCTTTTCGTTTCGATGGGACAAGGCTCTCTGATTTGTCACTGGCGAAAGCATATTCAGTCGCTAAATCGTGTCAAACAGCAGCACTTGATTTGAAGTTCGTCCTTACGTCACCCTTTTCAACCTGCAGCCAGCTGTCAGCCAGTGAAAAGCAGTCAGTTGCACGTGAACGCACGCGAATTTGACCATCACTGTAGATGAAGTCTCGAACGCACGCGTCATCATCATCCTTTAGGAATTCATCAGTCACGCATGGCACGAGTTCGAAGCCGAAACGACAAGCTCAAATTGAAAATCATCACTTACACATGACACATCAACACCGTTTGTACATTGATAGACGAACAACGAACAAGTGAATAAAGAATTATTTCACAATTCTACCCAAATTATGTGACCCCTATACGTGTTCAAGCTCTAGGTGGTACAAGTGCATAGGTTATATACACGTCCTCAATAACTACTCGTATTGGGAATATCCAGAAATCTATCATCACTCATTTGATATATATATACATATATATATATGCATGCTCGATGCCAGTTGTATGTATTTGTTTCAATTGTTAACCGCACAAAACAGAGCTGCTGCTTCGAATCTTATATGACAAAAAATGAGGTACACTTTAAACAGGATCATAAATGGACAATATATCATTATTTTCTCCACTCTTGTTCAGGGTGCGCATTCAACGTGACAAATGTTTTGCGAAATTCGGGCAGATTTACGAAATTGAAATTGGTCGCGCGAAAGTGTGGCCATTTCTTCATATAATTGAGGGATCGTACCCGACATGACAATGCTTGCCAAATGGAGTTAGGACAACGGAAGTATTGGATGACATTGTTGTCAAATGTCCACTTGTGATCCCTGATTGATCCTAGGGAATGACAATTGTTTATAATAGATGAAAGACGACATTAATGACAATTATATTTAATAAGATGATATATAATATTACGAAAGGTTTATATAGCATTGTCCTAGCAAACCATGTACAATGGGAATATATTATCTTATTTAACTGTTTTGCACACATTGTTACAGTTGCAGTGACTATTGCGATCCTTACGGTTATTGCGTTGCAGTGCATACCCTCATATTACAGTTGTGAAATGGTCAACAGACGTGACTGTTGACTTTTCACGCCTGTTGGCCTTCGTTGCGCGCTCTTATGCGAGCTATCGCGATACTGGTACAATGCGCTGGCTCGTTATGAACCGATGCGCTAAGGAAGTGTGAAGAGGAGAACGCGAATGGATGAACTATGAATGAAGTGAGTACATATAGGAAACCCTAATTGGGTTGTACCCCCTATGGGATACCCCACTATAGCCTACACAACAGCATAAGCTATATAATGTTCTGACACACCCCCATAGGCAAAGTGGGGGAGAACAAGGGGTCACAAGACCAGTCACGCAAAGCACAGCAAGCTCAGGGTGGATCACAAAGTCACCACACAGTCCGAGCACAACGACAAGGCCACAAGGCCAGTTCACATGCAGGAGGACACATATATATATAGAGCTAGACAAGCAAGAGCAGGTATATATATGTGACAGTACAAGCAAGGTCAAGAGGAGAGCAAGTGAGGCAAGACAGGTACAAGACCCAACTGAGTGCAGAAGCGCTGATGGTCACAAGGCGCAAGTGCCTTGGTGAACACATCAGCAGTGTTGGCCTCAGAGGCCACGTACGCAAGTCGCAACTGACCACGCTGCTGCAGCTCACGAGCAAGAAAGTAACGGAGAGCAATGTGCTTCGTTCTGTGCTCCAAGCGCTGCTCTCGACACAAGGCCAGCATGGCCTTGTTGTCTACGTACAGCACTGGAGGAGAACGAGGCTGCTCTCCAAGGTCAGTCAGCAGGTAGGTGAGCCAGCGAAGCTCCTGTGCAGCCATGGCCCCGGCGTAGATCTCAGCCTCACAACTGGAGCCGAGAACAGAGGACGAGCGAGTAGCCCGCCACGAGACAGAGCCGGAACCAAGACTGAAGGTGTAACCCTGCGACGACCGCTGCGTAGCCTGGTCGTCAGCCCAAGAAGCGTCCGCGTGCCCAGTGAGGACCACTGGACTCCGCCCTCCAAGCACTAGCCCCATGCCCGACGTACTGCACAAGTAGCGCAACACCCTCTTCGCTGCAGCCATGTGCTCTGGTCGGTGTCTCCCAGGAGCAACATAGCGTGCAAGAATGCTAAGAGGGTATGCAAGGTCAGGTCGTGTGCAGGTCATCAGGTACATGAGGCAGCCAACAAGCTCTGGGTACGGGCCACTCGACTCTACGGACTCATCCGAAGGCAGAGCTGAGAGCGAGTGGCGAGTAGACAGAGGAGTGGCCTGAGGCGAGGAGTACGTGAAGCCGAAGCGCTGAAGGACCTGCTGCACCATGTGTGACTGAGTCAAGGTAATGGTGCGGCGTGCTCTGTCCCGAGTGATCTGCAAGCCAAGGTAGTTGCGCAGTTCACCCAGGTCTGTGCACGTGTGTCTCTTCTGCAGCTCGGACTTCACGTAGGCTAGTCCAGCAGTGTCAGCTGTGGCAAAGACCAAGTCGTCGACGTACACGAGGATGTAGAACGGCGGCAAAGAAGTGTCGGTGCGCAGAAACAACGACGGGTCAGCAGTAGAGGGAGCAAACCCAAGAGCCGCAAGCGTAGTCCTCAGTGTGTCGTGCAACTCACGCGGTGCCTGGCGGAGACCGTAGACTGGCCGTCGGAGGCTCCACTGGGTGCCAGGAGGGAAAGTCCCAGTGAAGCCAGGTGGACGGCGCAGCCAGATCTCCTCGTGCAGGCTACCCTGCAAGAAAGCAGTGCTGAAGTCAAGAGAGTGGAGCTCGTAGTCGCGCTGAGCGGCTATGTGCAGCAGCACCCGAAGAGTGGTCATCTTCGGGGTGGGAGAGAAGGTCTGAAAGTAGTCAACTCCCTGCCGCTGACTGAAGCCACGAGCGACGTACCGCGCCTTGAAGACAGGTGGAGAGCCCGGCGGCCGCTTCACCCTGAAGATCCACATGCCACTGACGATGTTCGCCCCAGGAGGGGGCACCGCGTCAACGTAGGTGCCTGTGGACTTCCAGGACGCCATCTCTGCATCCATAGCTGCCTGCCACTGAGAGGAGTAGGGACCCTCTACGGCCTCCGCGTAAGAGCGCGGAGTCGGGATGTCTAGTGCATCCGGGTCTCCCTCAGGGGCAAGTAGTACGGACGCGAGATGAGGTGAAGCAGCAGCCAGACACTGGAACTCCTCCTGCCTGTCCTCAAGGACGTCCGTGCCAAGAGCACACTCACCCCCGACGGACGGAGGACAGACAGACGCAGACTCAGCAACAAGACCGGCAGCGTAGTCTAGACGACAGCGAGCAGCAAAGTCGACGAGCTCAGCAACAAGCGCAGACGCAGCAGTGGACTCAAAAGAGGGGTCAGTGACGACAGTAGCAAGGAGACGTGTGACAGTAGGACTAGCAGCACGAAGAGAGTCGGACTCTGGGTCGGTAAGTGCAGGAAGGGAGGACTCAGGAGGAGAAGGCAAAGGGGCACGCAGAGGAGCAGTGGACGGACGCAAAGACATCCGGTGCGTGCCAGGGACAGGAGGAGGACGCTTACGCGAACCGCGACCACTAGCGCGAGCAGCACGAACAGGCGACGCAGGACGAGACGCAGGCTCACGACGCTCAGCAAGACCTCCAGTGGGACCAGTGTAAGGAGAGGGAGCAGGAAGTGGGGAGGCGGGCTCTAACTGGGACTGTGACTGAACAGGCGGTGGACACGCTGCAGGAGGAGAAAGACCAAGAATCTGCTGTAGGAGTGGAACGAAGTACGGCCGAGGCCGCGCGGCGACTCCAGACACAGCAGGGACAACACCCTCAGCAGCAGCACCAGCGCCAACAGCACCTCCAGCGGCAGGACCTCCAGCAGCACCAGCAGCACCCGCAGCAGGACCACCGCCAGGAAGGACAGCAGCAGTCTCAGCACCAACACCCGCAGCAGCTCCAGCTCCAGGCGGACCCGAGGGCCCAGCAGCTCCGGGACCAGCGGCACAAGTACCCTCAGCAGCCGAAGGAGCTCCAGCTCCAGCAGTACGTCTCCAGCGGCGAGCAAACCACTCGCGCAGCTCCTGTGGAGAGAGGGGCTCCCGCCGAGGCGAAGCACCCGGAGAACCGCCAGGTCCCGCACCGCCAGACGCCACAAGGGGAGGTCCAGTGGCCGCAGGCTCCGCAGCTCCAGGCTCAGCAGCTCCAGACGCAGCACCCCCTGGCTCAGCACCCCCAGTCGCAGCACCCCCAGGCTCAGCACCCCCAGACTCCGCACCCCCAGGCTCAGCACCCCCAGTCGCAGTACCCCCAGGCTCAGTACCCCCAGACTCAGCACCCCCAGGCTCAGCACCCCCAGGCTCAGCACCCACGCGCGTAGCACCCCCAGAGTCAGCACCCCCAGGCTCAGCACCCGCAGCAGGACCAGAGTCACCAGCAACCTCGACCGGCTCGACTGCGTCTACCTGGGACACACCTGAAGGGGCAGGACCCTGAGGGGGAAGGGGGTCTACCGGGGGGGGACCTGGCACAAGGAAGTGCGGTGGCGGGGGGAGGGAAGGAGTGCGGTAGGGGAAGAGGCGGTAGAAGGGGACTGACTCGTCGAACGTGACGTCCTGGGAGGACAGAACACGACGAGAGGAGGGGTGGTAGAACTGCCACCCTGGGGCGTCAGGGGGGGAGCCGAGGAAGACACAGGGAGCAGCACGAGGGGACAGCTTGTCCGCAGACAAGTCGCGAACAAACGCGCGAGATCCCCAGACACGGAACGCAGACGCATCGCCAACCTTCCCCGTCCACAGCAGAGCTGGGGAGGTCTCCGGCCGGGAGACCCTGGGGTGAAGGTTGATCTGATGCGCCGCGTACCGAACCGCAAACGGCCACAGAAAATGGGGGGCAGCCGCATGCATCATGGACGTACGAGCGACGTCCATGACCATGCCAATGCGGCGCTCAGCAATCCCATTTTGCTGTGGAGAGTCCGGAAGCGTAAAGGTCTGGCGGATGCCTCGTGCACGACAGTAGGCTCGCAGAAGGCCAGAGGAGAACTCTCCACCTCGGTCAGAGTGCAGACGCAGAACAGGAAAGTCCGAGCCGAAGCTCCTCCTGAGCTGGAGACGAGCTGCGCGGATCCAGTCGATCAACACCTCAGTGACATCACCCTTGCTGCGCAAGGGGAAGACTGTGGTGTAACGCGAGTAGTCGTCAACCACCAGCAGGAAGTAGCGCTCGTGACCCTGCCCACGGACGCGGGCCGGGCCCCACACGTCCATGTGAAGCGTCTGCAGAGGAGCCTCTGTCGGGGGAAACTGGGAGGAGTGAGGGGCAGCCCGGAGCCGCCCCTCGACACAGGGGACACAGGAAGGTCCGGGTCCCGAAGGAAGGGGAGGGAGAGACCGGGGAAGACCAGAGACAAGGACACGGGAAGCCATGCCCCGAAGACGAGGCAAGGAGGGGTGGCCAAGACGGTGGTGCCACAGGAGAGTCTCCTGAGACAGGCGGCGACACGAGCAGGGGGCAGACTCAGGACCAGACCTGGACGCAGCAGCAAACACCTGACCCGACGCAGCTACCTGGCCAGACGCAGGGACTGGAGGAGACTCAGTGGTCAGGGTGTAGAGACTCGACCCCGGCCGACGCGAAAACGTGGCCAGGTGTCGGCCTGTGCGGGCGTCCGAGCAGTGGGTCACCCGCTGACTCGCAGGAGTAAACTGGTGAACCCCCGCATCCTGCAGGTCAGCACCACTCACCAAGTTCGTCGAGAACGAGGGGAGGTACAGACCAGACAAGGTGCCCGAGGGGGCAGCCGGACACGGGAGGACAGTGGAGAAGTGAGAGAGGACAGGACCCCCAGAGGGGTCAGCCAGGGAGACTGCAACCGGCCGGCCAAGCGGCGTGAGTGTGGTGCGGTCTCGAAAGAAGGAGCGAGAAGCCCCTGAGTCAAGCGTGAAGGTGAGGGAGGCCGAAGCCGACGCAGTACCTGAGAGCGCAGCCTCACCAGTACCTGAGAGTGCAGACGCACTGGCACCTAGAGCAGCAGCCGCAGAAGTACCTAGCGCAGCAGTACCAATGCCCGGGTCGGGCGGGAAACACCGGTAACAGTCACCCTCCTCACTAATAGTCACAGCATACATGGCAGCAAGGATAGCATCAAAGTCAAGATCAAAGATAGCTACGCCAGCCCTAGACAGCTCTCCCCAACGGGGAATCTCACTAGCCTCGGGGAACTGCTGACGCCAAGCGTCCGTCAGGCGGCCAAAGCAGCGCTGGGTGGGGTGGGCACCCCCACACTGCTCACCCGCGCGGTCGCCGGAACGAAGGACGTAGGTGCACGGACCAAAACCCCCACCCCGCTGACGCTGCGTGTACCACTCACGGAGCTGCTGGGGCGGGGGGATGTCCCGCGAACGCTGCTGCTGCTGCTGCTGCTGACGCTGGCCACCACCAGAGCCGCTACGCTGCGGGGCACCACCCCGACCAGCTCCACCCCCTCCGCCACTGCCGCCTCCACCTCCACCACCACCGCTGCCTCCGCTCCCACCGCTGCCGCCACCACCGCCTCCTCCTCCGCTGCTGCCACCGCCACCACCGCCCCCGCCACCACTCCCACCGCCACCCCCACTCCCTCCGCCGCCTCCACCGCCACCTCCACCGCCCCCGCCAGTTCCACCCGCGCCCTTGCCCCCCTTGCCCCTGCCAGGGCGGCGTCTCCCGCTAGGGGCAGACGCCGCGCAGACCGACTCAAGACCAAGCAGGTCGGCAGCAGCAGCAGAGGCAACAGAGGGCAGCAGGGGGGAAGGAGAACACCCCTCAAAGATGGGGGTGCGAGGGTCACCACGAGAGGCTCCTACAGCGACGATGCTCTTCTCCGCCGCCAGGAGGGACTTCTCGAGGAGGTCGATAGTGAGAATGGTGGGACAGACTGAGAGGAAGTGGTCCCTGACTACGCGAAGGGAGTCAGGGAGGCGTGTGACTATGTAATAGAGAGTGATGTACATGGGGGGGGGGTTCTTGGCGCAGAACTCAGCAGGAAGGGCGGCGCGGTAGCGAGTGTCACTAGTGCGGAGGTGCGTAATGAGGTCAGCGACAGTGGGAAAGGCAGCAAGGTCAGGAAAGAGGTACGGTAGCATGAGGCGGCTCAGGGCAGCAGTGGCAGGGGAAGAGTAGCGCGCAACTACAGCGTCGTACAAGGTCTGAGCACTCTTGTACTGACTAAAGTGCGCGCGCTCAGTGGTAGGCAGGTGGCGACGCACAGCAAGACGTGCAGCAGCATCGCGGGTGGCCCACTGAGAGCGAACAGTGGGGTCAGCATCAGCAGCAGGGGCAGGAGAGGCGCCAGAGGTGAGGTCAAAGAGGGAAAGACCGTCCGCCCTATCGCACTGTAAGAACAGCTGCAGGTCGTCGACCCAGACCTCAAAGTCAATGGCTCGACCCTCAGCGTCAAAAGCGAGGACACTAGGGGTAGCCATGACGACGACAGTGTAGTAGTGCAAGCAGTAGGGGAAGGGCACGCAGTAACAGTGGTGCTGTGCTCACCAGGCAGGGCAGGTCGGGCGGCTCGGCAGTAGGGCGGCCCGGCGGCTGGGCGGCTCGGCGGCTCGGCTGCTGGGCGGCTCGGCTCCCGGGCGGCTCGGCGGCAGGGCGGCTCGGCGGCAGGGCGGCTCGGCGGCAGGGCGGCTCGGCGGCTCGGCTCCCGGGCGGCTCGGCGGCAGGGCGGCTCGGCGGCAGGGCGGCTCGGCTCCCGGGCGGCTCGGCTGCTGGGCGGCTCGGCGGCAGGGCGGCTCGGCGGTCGTAGGCGGCGGGGCCGGTGAGGATAGGCGGCGGGGCCGGTACCGTAGGCGGCGGGGCCGCGAAGTGGGGCGGCGGGGCCGCGTAGGTGAGGGCGGCGGGGCCGCGAAGTAAGGGCGGCGGGGCCGCGACGTGAGGGCGGCGGGGCCGCGAAGGTGAGGGCGGCGGGGCCGCGTAGGCAAGGGCGGCAAGGCCGCGACGTGAGGGCGGCGGGGCCGCGACGTGAGGGCGGCGGGGCCGCGTAGGTGAGGGCGGCGGGGCCGCGTAGGCAAGGGCGGTGGGGCCGCGACGTGAGGGCGGCGGGGCCGCGACTTAAGGGCGGCGGGGCCGCGTAGGTGAGGGCGGCGGGGCCGCGACGTGAGGGCGGCGGGGTCGCGACGTGAGGGCGGCGGGGCCGCGTAGGCAAGGGCGACGGGGCCGCGATGTGAGGGCGGCGGGGCCGCGACGTGAGGGCGGCGGGGCCGCGACTTAAGGGCGGCGGGGCCGCGTAGGTGAGGGCGGCGGGGCCGCGACGTGAGGGCGGCTGGGCCGCGACGTAAGGGCGGCGGGCTCGCGTAGGTAAGGGCGGCGCAACGGGCCGCTAGGGGCGACACGGAGGGTCGCTAAAAAAAAGGAAAGCGCGCCTCGGGGCGCGCTTCGGTGGGCCCTAGAAACAGTCCCTAGGAGGGGACCTGCTCTGATTCCATGTGAAGAGGAGAACGCGAATGGATGAACTATGAATGAAGTGAGTACATATAGGAAACCCTAATTGGGTTGTACCCCCTATGGGATACCCCACTATAGCCTACACAACAGCATAAGCTATATAATGTTCTGACAGGAAGAACCTTCAAGAATGCGCACCCCGGTAGGCCGGTACTTCACAATATAAGGCATATGTTTGGAAGTTTCTTAGATATAGTACATACTTTATTGACGCACAATATATGATATTGGTAATGTTTGTTGCCGAGTCTTAGTCCAGTCGAAAGCATGTACCATATTTACCTTCTTAATAGACTCGGGGAAAGAAGGGATGGGGGGGAGTAGATGGTTTTTTTTTCTTGAAGTTATGTCAAATACTAGTGTTACAACATCAGAGCCACCACTTCGAATTTCACAAAAAAGAGATGTTTATCTTGCGCCGAATCAAGGCAAACATATGGTCAACTGGTGGCGGTGGGGAGTCCGTCTAAAGCGTATTTGGACAAACAAGCTTAACAACGCATGCCTCATATCTTTTGCACTAGTCAATTAATATCTAATCTCCACCACAAGAGCACGCTTTTGGTCTAGTGATTGCGAGACTTATGCAGCGAGGCGATGATGATGAATTTTATAACCGTTAAAAATATTTTTTTATAATATGGGGGTGTAGGTTATCTTGGTAAGCATATATATATATTTCATAAGTGGGAAATATATAACAATGCTTCCATCAAAACCTGATGTTGATATTGATCTACATATTTATGGTATTCATAATACCATGATTAAATTCCTGTGCTAAACTTCTCAAGTTTTATTACGCGCTATACTTGTAATTGTTGATCCCGTTACTGACAATCTTCTTGGGTTCCTAGAGACAGTGAGATGATATAGTTATCGTTCCGGGTCCGGGCAAATTGATTTTGGCGAAGTAGCAGGTGTACAGATTTGAAAGTGCACCGTGGAACTGTTTGTCAAATTTTCCTCCGTGCATTTATTGTGCGTGATGTTTTCCCTCCAGCCAATCTTCCAGAAGGACAAGCTTCATGATCAGAAATAGAGTGCTGTATCTAGGAGTGCTGACCTCAACGCCGCCTTGTTGACGTTCTTGGTCGGCCAGTTCACCAAATGGCTTTGCCAGCTTTTGCTAGCTGTCGCTCTGATGTCTGTACCGTCTGATTACCAGAGTAGCGATGATAGCCAAATTCATCCATTGCATCATTTGTCGGACTTCCGAGCTGGATTTGTTCCTCGCTAATTTCCTTTTCTGAACTTTGCTTCGCTATTTTTTAGCCAGTACACTCGAACCAGTACACTTGTGAACTTGACCACGCTAACCCTCCCGTCCGGTGTGCTTCTCGGCTAAGCCAACGTCATCAAGCTTGGATTCAGGGAGGCCGTCGATCATACACAACAACCGCTTTCATCCGTTAATTCCTGTCAGTGTTTTAAGAAAGTACCAAAATCTCTCTACTGATCACTTTTAGTCTAAACGTTCCCTGGCGAAGGTGGCGAAGCAGGCTGAACGCATTGCATGCTTCAGTCCGTTTGGGAAAAAAACATGGGGTTTCCTTGGTCAATGGTCGGCATCAGTGCGTAGTGTAGTAGGTAGGGTAAAAAGCTTGTGCTATAATGGACTATTCTGGAGCTAGTGCGAGTTTGCTGTTGCGACAGCTGTGTCGTCCCACCCACCCTACCCCCTCCCTCCCCCTCCCACTGCCACACAGCTTGCTTTCACCTGTGCCAGCCAAGTCCTGCCTGACTGGCACTCCGAACGCCTGACCAGCTGCGTGAGTTATCACTCGTGTTTAGTTAGGTCACAGAGAGTCAGGTTAGTTTTTCCGTACTTGGCTGCTTTGCAGAGTGATGTTTGCACGTACCACCGCGTCACAACCTGACATACGTAATCCTCCCCATTAATTTCATGTGGGAGCGTCTTTTCAGCCCTTCCGTATCCGAGTCTAGGACGCATGCTATCTTCTTCTCAAATTTCGGCCAGATCAGTGAACACGCTGTACATTCGGCTGACACTTAAAACTTGGGAATTCGGTCAGGTCAATATAAGACACTGGAAATTCGGTGAAGGGACTGTAACACACTGGAAATTTTACGTGGTCACTGAAACAGAAAATTCAAGTCGCTGAAAGTACTTAGTCATTGAACACATTGAAAGTCCTGGGATACGCTGGAAATGAACAACCCACCCACGATAATGGAAGCCATAGTCTGGTGTCTTTCGAGTTGTTTCGAGGAGGAGCACAGACAAACAAAACACTTGTCAAAGAGGTCCACAGAATCCGGAAAGCCTGAGTGGATCCAGGTGTGGGTGACAGTGAGTCCATCCCCCCATCGCCACAAAATAGGGCAAGCTCACTCTGTTTGGACCGCCACGTCATAGGGCACGGCCACACGGCTCCGTCGCATTTTCGGCATTCTACAGTGCGATCCACGCGTGCAGTACCGCCAGCTTGCACAGCCAAAAATGACAGAATCCACCACCACCGCACAGAGCACCCCACCGTCACCCGTGATCCACCAACCCTCTGTCCCTCGTTCGCAAGCTGGCAAGCCACATCGCTCCAAGGTCAGCCCGCATCACTGGTTCTCCAAGCCGCGTTGCCGAGGCACGCAGGTGTCCGAAGCGTGATTTTGGCTGGTTTGTGTGCCAAACCTCGAGTCTAGGCTGGGATGTATGGTGTTTGATTTGCGAGTGATTTGGTGGGGAGCATAAATACACTGCCATTGGCAATGGATTGTCATTGTTCATTCCGCAGATGCAGTTTGCTGTGCAACACTACCGCAGTGAGCGATCGTGATTTTACAAGCGAGGCAGGCAGAAGGGAGGCAGCCAGAACAAATGAGACCCCCACAGCGCTAGAGAACGATTTGAGCCACTGGCGAGAGGAGCGAGCAGGAACAGATGCTGTATGTGGCCGCGGGCTGGACAGCAAAACTATGATTCATTTTTGATAGTGTCGCTTGCCGCATTCTCACTAACCCACAGACATCACTCTCACGCACCGCGTTTTTACTCTCAGTGCACCGAAACGCTGCGTTTCAGTCAGCTGGTTAGTGCGAGGTTTTTTTCCAATTTTGTGTATATCAACGACATTTGGTTGTTGGAAGGAATACGAGCTGACGCGCGCGATACACTCTGAGACGAGTAGAGATTTGAGGCAATATTATCGACAAATCTGGTATAACAGCGGACGTGGCGCACCTAACGATCACCTATAGTCACAGCATAGTGTTGGAGATAGTATCGTTGAAATCGCGACGATGGCGGAAGCTGAGCAACAACAGCGTCAGCAACATCAACAACAAGAAGATCATAAGGAAGAGAGCGGCGAAAAGGACTCGGACGTCGTGAAGGGGCCATGGAGTCCCGAGGAGGACGAGCTGCTTATGGAGATAATCGCCAAATACGGGCCGCGCAATTGGTCGCTCATTGCTCAGGGGCTCAAAGGGCGCTCCGGCAAGAGCTGTCGACTTCGGTGGTGCAATCAACTGAATCCCGAAGTGCGTATCTCGCCTCGTCTCTCTTTTTATTACCGACGCGGCGTCGCGTATTTCCTCGCATCACCATCGCATCGCGTTTCCAACTTTCCCTCCGCTGCGTCACTGAGATACTCGCACCGATTGCGGTTTAACATGAGTCCCTGCTTTGGTGTTTCCTGCTCAGGTAAATAAAAATCCGTTCACGGACGAAGAGGACAGAATAATCGCACTGGGACACGCGGAGCACGGCAACAAATGGTCCGTCATTGCGAAGAGCCTGCGCGGTCGCACGGACAACGCGATTAAGAACCACTGGAATTCCACGTTGAAGCGGAAATACCCCGCCATTCTCGCGGAAATCATAAAAAATAGGGTAAGCTTTTTCTCAAGATTAGGGTTTCCTTTTCGGAGAAAATTGCACAGTATGCTGTGTGTTCAGGTGTATTGCCCTTTGTTGAAAGTCTCCTCGTCTGATTGGTTGGCGAGTTGGGTTCGTGTTCGAGAAATGATTTACGATAGGATTCTTGTTCGGCTCAAACCTGGTTACCTTGCTTGAAATGTTTTTTTCACCCAGAATCTACCATTGTCAACGCTCAGTGTCTCATCCTCCCACTTTCTCCCCACCATTCCCCCCTGCGTCCTGTCGTCCCGCCATGGTTGCCCCGTTCCCTCCGCCAGACCGCGCGCGTGATCGATTCGCCGCGCGACGCCCCAGCCTGCTCCCCCGGAAGCGACGGTCGTGTTTCCCCTTCCCCCTACTACTCCGGTGTCCCGCTCTACGCTCCAATGTACGCTCCCGGAGGCGCCGGTGGCGCGGGAGGCGGCGCGAACTTTTTCTCGCACCGTGAGAGTCCGTCTCCGCTTTCGTCGGGTAGCGCGGGCTGCGGAAGCGCGGCGCACTCGCGGCGGAGCAGCATGGACGGCTGCTCCGTAAGCTCCGCCAAGGCGGAAAACGTGCGCATGCTAGCGGACGTCCTCCGCCGCCTCGCCACCGCATCCAGCGGCGGCGCCGCCTGCTCCGCGTGCCCATCTCCTCCGCCAGGCGGCGCGGCGGGCGTCGCTCCTCCTTCCGCCTCCGCCGTTTCGGCCGCGCGCCTAGCGTTTCCGCGCAGCGGAAGTCTCGACTCTCCCGTTCTCCGCCAATCTCTGCGCGACCCCACTCCACTCGTTCCTTCCGCCATGGGGGCATGCGGGGGAACGTTCGGCGGCGGATGGGGGGGCGGAGCGCCGGCGGTGGGGGAATACGACCTTGAGTATCTTCAGGCCGCGAAGCGGCTGCGCTTTGGTGGGGGGGACATAGCATGCGCGGAGCTTGGCGGAGCGTCTGGCGGACTGTCTGGCGGAAGCGGCGGGTTGAGGGGAAGCGCAGGGTTGGGCGGAAGTGGATACGGCAGCGCCGCCGCCAACCTGGGGAACTTTGGGGGGTCCCTTCTCGGAAACTCCCTCCTGGGGCGCACGGCAAGCGGAGGAGCTGGGGCACTCGGGGGAAGCTCTTTCGGGGGAGGCGCTTATTGCGGGAGCGGCGAGAACTACCTTTCCGCGGGCGCTCTCTCCCCCCTTGGCGGAGGTACGGCGGGGAATTCGGGTTGCCGCGGTTCCCCCTCCCCCCATGGCGTCATGCGCTTCCCCTCCAGTGTGCGGAGCTCCATGGGCGGAGGGGATTCCCCCTCCTCCCTTGCCGCCATGGCTGCCGCGGCTGCAGCGGGATTCGCGCCGCCCTTCGGTGGGGGAAGTTTCGGGGGGGGGAACTCGAATCCGCCCTTTTCCCCTGCGGGGAACGCTCAGCCTTTCCCCTCACCACACTCCGCCTCCCCCCTGATGCCGCGTTTCCTGACAGGCGATTCTACTGCCCTAGCAGGCGCTCCGGCCTCCGCATCTGCTGCTTCTGCCTCTGCTGCTGCTGCTGCCTCTGCCTCTACCGCCGCTGCTGCTGCTGCTGCAAGAAACTTTCCAGGGCTTGGTAGCTTCACTGGGCTGAACAGCACGGGGCTGGGGACGACCAGCAGTGCGCTCGGTGTGTTCCCGTCCAATCTCCAGTCTCCTTCCGCAGCCTCCTCCTCTCCTCTCCTCCGGGAAACCCTAAAAGAGAGCATACGGGAAAGCCTCCTCTCCAATTCTCACCAGCAGAACAAGCCGGTAATTGGGGCAGGGCCAGCATCAGGAGGAGCAGCAGGAGCAGGAACGGTGGGAGTCGATGGGATGGTGACGCGAGCCGATCGGACGGCCCAGGGCATGTCCCTTCTGGGGCAGCGAAATCTGACCATCGATCTCTCTGTGCTCGACACTCTTGCGGCTCACATGCCTCTGCACCCCTTTCAGCCGCTACAGTCTGCGGAGCCTATGTCCAATCCCGCTGCTGCAGCCGCTGCCACCGCTGCCACTGCTACAGCCGCTACAACCGCCGTTGGTGATTCCTTGATGTTAGGGGAGCTTGGAGGGGAGATTGATCAGGAGATGTTGGATCCGGCGGTGCGCCATGCCTCAGTTGAAGCCCTGGCTCAGATTCTTGCAGGGGATATTCAGGCCATTCCCAATGCTGGTTTCGCTTCAGGTTACAATGGGAATTTCAATGCAGGTTTCAGTGGAGCAGATGCGTTGATGCCTGCAACTGGTGGTGCAGAGGAAGCTGCTAAGGCCTCTGATTTGGAATGCTTGCTGAATGATCAGTTTCAGCAGCCGCTGCTTCAGCTGCAGCAGCTACACCAGTTGCGGCAGCTGCAGTTGTTGCAGCAGCAACAGCAGCAGCAGCAGCAGCAGCAGCAGCAGCAGCAGCAGCAGGAGCAGGAACAGATGCAGCAGGAGGTTTTGGGTGAGGATGAAGGTTCTGGGTCGCTTCTGAGTTTCCTTGCTTCTGATTGGCCGCAGTTGAAAGAGGCTGTGGCAGCAGGAGCTAGAGCCCTCAATGCTGCAGATATGCCCACCTCCAGCAAATAATCTATTTTATTCATTCATTTCTGTTAAAAGGGCTGATGTCCAATATTGGGTGGCTATATTATATAAAAAGGTTCCTGTTATTAGGTCATGTATGGTGTGTTGTAATGCCGTCTTGGGTTTAATTGTCAATACTATATTGTGATACGGCATCACAAGCAAACCTTCCATGCTTCAAACATGTTTGCTACAAAATAACAGATTCTGGGACACTAGAGAAGGGGAAACTACCTTCTGCTACCCTCTCCCAGACTGCTACTGCTCCCCCTTACCTCCCCAAAAACCCTCCGAATGCTCCAGCTCTTCCCCCAGCTTCTTACCCACCTTCAGCTCCTACAACTCACCCACAGCACCGCTCTTCCACTTTCCCCATTCGCTGGAACCAGCTTTCCATTCTCCACTTGCACATCACCTCTCCGCCTCCCTCCTTTTCCCTCCTCCTTTCTGTGTACCCGCCTCATGGCGCTCCCAGAAACATTAATGGCTGTTGCAAGCCCTCTTCTGTTGCTGCTCCTCCTACTACTGCCCCACCTACAGCACCTGTTGCTCCCGCACTGCCCCCCACTCCGCTCTCCCCTCTGGCAGCAGTGACCTTTCGGCCAATCAGAGCGCGTCTCGTCGCCAGCAAGGCATCCAGCTCCTCCTGTAGATCCCCAGAATCCGGCTCTGATGCACCACCTGAGCCACCTGCGTTTTCACCTGAACTTTGGCGCTTCTGCAGGGCAGATACAGACTCGATTCGGGCCCCAATAACCGCCTCTGTCTCAGAAACCTCATCCCCCTTGCGCCTTCTTTCCCCATCATCAGTAGCTGGGGAAACAGCATCGGTAGCAGCAGCAGCAGCAGCGGGAGAACCAGCAGCAGCAGCAGCAGCAGTGCCAACAGTCATATCAGGAGCTAGGTCCTGCAGCAGGCGCAGCACTGCCAGCCGCACATCCCCATCCTGGGACCCCACCACCCCCGGCTGTAGCAGCGAGGTGAGAAGCTCTGAGGAGAGAGCCAGAGGGCGGTCTGAGGGGCACTGCTGCAGGAAGTAGAGCGTGAGATGGAGGGCTTTAAGTAGGAGCTTGGTGCTGCTGCTGGTGGCGATATCGGTGCTGGTGGTGGTGTCATTGGTGGGTTGGGCGGCGGAGGAGATTAAGGAGGTAAGTCCCTTAATGCCGACGACGGCTCGAAGGGACGCCAGGCCTTCTGGGTTATGGCGGACCAAGGCTGGTGTGGGAAGGGAGGAGACAGGGGGATGGAACGACGAGTGGAGGGGAAGCAGGGAGAAGCGCAGGGGGCGTGGGGGAAACGGGGGTGTTGGGAGGGGGGTTGGGGGAAACCGGGGGGCTTGGAATCGCTTTTGAGAACTCTCAGGGGGGGTCTTGGCATGAGGGAATCCAGGGTTTCAAACAGGGAAGGAAAAGGAGGAAGGAATCAGGGGAAACAGGCTCAAGTAACTTGCTCAACCTCACTCTCTCCTTCCCCACACCCTTTTGCTGTATTCCCAACCTCTGTTTCTCACTCCCCCTCCCCCTTACCTCCCCCTCCCCCTTACCTCCCCCCCCCCCCTTTTTCCACCCACACACACGCCCTTTTTACTCACATGAAATCGCCCCAACGGCCTTGGTCCTGGCAGTGACGTCAGCATCGTTCAGAATCATATCCATGAGGGTTAGATGGCCGCCCGCCTCCATGACGCTCCGTTGGCTCTTTTCGTTGTTTTGCACCATGGTGGTTACCACCTCCGCCGCCCTCGCCCGCAGGATGGCATGGGGGGACTTGAGGAAACGCAGCAGCGGCTCCAAGCCTCCTATGGCCTTCAGGTCTGGTGGGTGGAGATAAATGATGAAACGGGGAGAGAAGGCGGCAGGTCAAGGATTAACAAAAAAAAAAAAAAAGGATGATAGTAGTGACACGCTAGCTCCTGCAAGAAGGACGGCAGTAGAAAAAGGGTAAACAAACTAGGATCGTGTAAAGGTGAGCGTTTCTCAGGCAAAGGTGAATGTCAATGGGCAAGCCCTCACCATTGGCCATATCAATAGATTCGACATGCTCCTGAAGCTCCTCCAGCATGCACGCCATCTCATCAACCGTCACGCCCTGCGCCAACAGCCCCGCCTCAGAAGCCACCAGCAGCAAGCTGATCACACATTTACACTTGACCCCCACTCCCTCACAAGTGATACACACACACTCTTACCATTCGCCATGTCGATGGATTCAACGTGTTCCTGAAGCTCCTCAAGCATGCCCGCCATCTCGTCCACCGTGACTCCCTGAGCCAGCAGACCCTCCTCTGTGACGGCCATGACCATGCTGATCTCCTTCATCCGCTGCACTATGTCCACCACTGCAGCCTGCATGGCCTGGTTGAACCACTGCCGCTCCTCGTCGCTGGAGGGAGGGAGAGAAAGGAGGTGGGAGAAGGGAATGTGAGGAAGGGAGGGAGGGATGAAGGGCGGACAAGGGAAACGAGCAAGAGGAGAGCATGGGAAGGCAACACAGCAGTCCCTCCTCAGTGACGGCCATGACCATGCTGATCTCCTTCATCCGCTGCACGATGTCCACCACCGCTGCCTGCATCGCCTGGTTGAACCACTGCCGCTCTTCCTCGCTGGTGGGAGCGGAGAGGGCGGGTGGGAAAAAAAAGAAAGGAAAGACGGGATGAAGGGCGGACAAGGGAGACGAGCACGGGGAGAGAATGAGGGGGGAACAGCCCCCCCGCTAGCTTGAGCCCTGTCAGTCTGCTTGAACCGCACTCACGTGATCTGTCGCGCGGGTCCCGTGCCATCGGAGTGAGCGAGGCTCCACTTGAGAATGCCCTCGAGATTGCTGCCCGGGCCCAGATTAGGCATGTTGCCCGAATGCTGCCCGAATGCTGCCCGAATGCTGCCCGAATGTTGCCCGAATGCTGCCCGAATGCTGCGCGGATGCTGCCCTGATGCTGCGCGAATGCTGCCCCGATGCTGCGCGGATGCTGCCCTGATGCTGCGCGGATGCTGCCCCGATGCTGCGCGGATGCTGTCCAAACCCTTCCCAAACGACGGCGACGCTCTCGAATGCGCGAGGATGCGCGCTGCTATTCAACGCGACGCGAACAATTCGATCGGAGCTGTCTCGTAACGCGCGTGACGAGCGTAGTAAGACTCGATAGCAAACAACGAAGCGACTCGGAACGGAAGCGCGCGTGACGACAGAGTTCGCGGGAGCGCGAGCGCGAAAGCGAGAGCGAGCGCGTTAATCGGGAATTCAACGCGCTTGGGACGTCAAATTGTGTAAGACGTGTGAGCGAGGAAGCGGAAACTCCTCGGGCAAATAATGGGAAGAGGCACGAATACAATCAAAATACTACTGCTCTGCTGGATATGCAAGAGCAGCGCTCGAATCAGTAGGATTCAGCCCCCGGAGACGCGTGTAATGAGGGACTACAAACCGAATCTGCGACGGCTATTAGTTTGGGAGCAGGATAACTCTAGTAACGTGGAGAATGTTCCTGATGTTAGTGGGAGAATGTTCCTGAATGTTCCTGACATTCTCGACAGTCCCACATCGCCTGAAGGAGAAGCTTCGGAAGTTTCGGAACAACAACGTCAATCGTTATGAGCATGTCTAAAACTCCAAAGGTCGAGCGTTCATGCCGGAGTGGTTAACGGGACAGACTCGAAATCTGTTGGGCTCTGCCCGCGCAGGTTCGAATCCTGCTGAACGCGACGTTTTGTCCTTGAAGTGGAGTCTGAACAACGTAGCAAATAAGCCTTTGAAAGTGTATCTATATTTTTTAAGAATGCAATGTATTGAGGTGAGAGTTTGTTTGATATAACTACATTGCTCACAATAAACGTTTATCTATCTCAATTGCATCCACTACGCCAGTGTTCCACTCTTATGCAAGACGTGGTGGCTTGCGTGGTTTGCCCTCCATATGGATGCATGATAAATAGTCTTCGTGCAGCATAACCTTAAAAATGAAACGCACCACATATTTTTACTCAATAACGAAATGTGCGTTCATGCCGGAGTGGTTAACGGGACAGACTCGAAATCTGTTGGGCTCTGCCCGCGCAGGTTCGAATCCTGCTGAACGCGAGTTTTGCCGTTCAGGCTACTCAGCACTGTCAAAATGTGATATCTTCTACCATTTCATCCCTAAGGTACAATATGGAGATATATACAGGTAGTCCTTTGGCAACAATTGAAGAATCCTTTTGCATCTCTGGTAACAACTCCCAGAACAAGGTGCCATCAAGCAAACAGCCAGTGTCTCTTTTTTGGCTGAGGTGGAGGCAGGCCTGCACGCAGCAGAGAAGTGAAGCACACAAAGCCATAACAAGTTTCATCCCTTCAATGTCACTATCCTGAACTGGCGCTTGGTTGGGCAGTCCCAAAAAAGTAGTCTGGAAATGCCATGACATGGAGATGCAGGGAAGCACAAACACTTAACTTTCAACAATGTGCGCCAGATTGTAACGCACCTTGTCACTAAGACGGCCCCGGGCGGCAACACAGGCACACATACCATAATTTCAGCACTGGGAACCAAACTATGATTACGCTTACTCTCAGCACTGTAGACGGAGTTGTAGTGTACTTCCGCCCAGAAGCTGAGCCATAACTCTGACACACGGGCGAGCAATGGAACAAAACAGATGCAGATGGGTGCATAGGGGATTGCATACATGCAGAATAAGAGTTGAAGGGATGAATGCGTTGACCCTGGTAAACGGCTTTAGTGACTTGGTTTGACTCCAAAGTCACTCCACGGTCCACCACTACAATACCCACCTTTTGTGGGTTTGCCTTGGCATGGGAAGATCTCGATGAGAAACTGGTCTCCTGGATAGGATGTGATGAGATTGATCTTTGCTCCGTACTGGTGGGGAGGGAGAGAAAGAAAGAAAGGAAAGAAAGAAAGAAAGAAAGGAAAGAAAGAAAGCGAGCACGGGCACAGTGCATGGGGATTGAGGGATGATGACATATGATGACTTGGAGCATGTGACATGGAGCGGAGCGCGAGCATTAAAGGAAAAGACAAGATAATGTATTGCCATACCGCACCACACCACACCGCACCTCACCTTGTCCGCAGCAGCCTGCAGAGTGATGTGGTCACCCCACTCGCCGTTCCTGAAAGCAACAAAGAGAGAAGAATGGAAAGTTCTCAAAACGACATCAGACTTCACTCAAAAGTTCCTGTAAGCTCAAAGGAGAAGAATAAAGCTATTCACCTGGCCATGTGCCCGAGAGGTGATAAGAAAAGCTTTCTGGCACATGCCAATGGGTGCCGAATAAGTGCTATTCAGTACCATGCAGAGTATTCACCTGGCCATGTCTCTGAGGTAGCGAGAGAAGCTGTCGCACATGAGTGCATTTGGGTGCCATTAGGTGCTATGCGGTGCGATTGGGTGCCTCTCGGTGCTATTCAGTACCATGCAGAGTATTCACCTGGCCATGTGCCTGAGGTAGCGGGAGAAGCTGTCGCACATGAGTGCATTTGGGTGCCATTAGGTGCTATGCGGTGCGATTGGGTGCCTCTCGGTGCTATTCAGTACCATGCAGAGTATTCACCTGGCCATGTGCCTGAGGTAGCGGGAGAAGCTGTCGCACATGAGTGCATTTGGGTGCCATTAGGTGCTATGCGGTGCGATTGGGTGCCTCTCGGTGCTATTCAATACCATGCAGAGTATTCACCTGGCCATGTGCCTGAGGTAGCGGGAGAAGCTGTCAGGCACATAGGGCGAGTAGCGCTCAGAATGCGCCCGCATCTGACCATGCAAACACACACACATGCGTGTGCACACAGAGAGCATGGAGCAGACAGAGAGTCTTGAGAGTTCTAGCAAGAGCCTTGCAGAGAGAAGCTGTCAGGCACATAGGGCGAGTAGCGCTCAGAATGCGCCCGCATCTGACACACGCACACGCACACACGCACACACACACGCACACACGCACACACACGCACACACGCACACATGTGCACGCAAAGAGCAGGGAGCAAACAAGTAGTTTTTGAAAGCCCTAGAAAAAGCCATGTGTAGAGAAGCTCTCTGGCACATAGGGAGAGTAGCGTTCTGAATGAGCCCGCATCTGACACGCACACACGCACAGAGGCAGAATTCGGACAAGGGTGCCAACACAGCAGTTTTTGTTTTTTGCATAATTGTGTGGCGAATGCACTCGTCGCACTTACCGTACCTCATCCATCCACACCAGCTAGTCGAATCACTCTCGCACAATCTGCGCTCTTCTCCCCATCCCCCTGTTGCACTCTTCCCCCACCCACCCGCCGCGCTCTTCTACCCAGCTCAACCATAACACCAAATCCTCTCCCCACGCACCTGCTGCACCACGGCTTGCCGCACGGCCGCATGGCGATTGCATTGTAGTGCAGCCTTTGAAACTCTTCACACCCCACCATGATCCTCACTTTCACCCATCCAACCATAACACAGAATCCTCTACCCACGCACCTGCTGCACTACTGCTTGCCGCACGGCCGCATGGCGATTGGCATTGCGAAACAGCTGATCCGCCAGAGCACGAAACTGGGGGGGAAGGAGGAGGCAAGGCGAGGCGAGGGGGGAGGATGAAGCAGGGGGAGGAGAGAGGTCGGGAGGCTAGCAGGAACTGGGAGAACAGCTGGGGTAGAAAGGAGACAGGCAGGAGGGGAGGAGATGGGGCAGCGGCAGAGAGAGAGGTGGTTTGGGTGGGTGGAACCAGTGCCGGTTATAAGCTACATCTTTCTAGGATTGCAACGAAGGCAACCGTGGTCCATGAGGCATAAGCTACATCTGGGTCGCTTTGAAGAATTCTCACAACCATGATGCGAGAAAAGTCCTAGTACAGAAGATCAGGCAGAGTAGGATGAAAGAGCTACCTGGCAATTTCCATCTCCCACCATTGGCAACTCCCTCAGCCCATAGACTGCAAGCCTGGGGGGGACGAGGGACGGGGGACGGGGGGACGAGGGACGGGGGGACAAGGGACGGGGGACGGGGGACGGGGGAACGAGGGACGGGGGGACGAGGGATGGGGACAGGAAGGAGCAGAGGACTTTTAGGAATGAGAGCAATGATTCTGAAGGCGGTTAGAATATCATCGCAGTTCCCTCAACTCAGCCCATAGACTGCAAGCCTGGGGGGACGAGGGACGAGGGCAGGAGCAGCGGAAAGGGAAGAGCATGGGAAGGAGGGCCAAGGAGAAAAGGGGGAAGAAGCAAAGGAGCAGGGAAGCAAAAGGCGGAGAAGGGAAGGGATCACAGGAACATGGTGAGAGAAAAGCTGCAAAAGCGAGCAAAAAAGGCAGTCAAGAAAAGCAGAGTAAGAGGTACATAACCAAATAGATGGTTGGTCAAGCCGGGAGTGGAATAGAGACCATCTATTGCCAAGCTGAGAGAAGGAAATGCTTGGCAAACAGGCAAACGGTCAACAGCCCAGAAAACCCAGGGCACGGGTTTGTGCGTTCTCTCAAACAGTCAACGGACCGAAGAGCCAATGGGTGTGTGCGTTCTCTCAAACCCTCCCTGCATATCCATCTCCCCCATCCTTCATACTCCCATCCTCCCATCTTCGCATACACAACTTCCCAACCTCCCCTACTCAACCCTTCTCGCTCACCTCTCTGTGAGAGTCTGGTGGCTTGACAGGCTCTCTCATGCTCCCATCTCCCATACTCCCATCTCCCATACTCCCGTCCTCCACAATCCCATCTTCCGTCTCCCCCCCATCCTCCCCTACTCAACCCTTCTCGCTCACCTCTCTGTGAGAGTCTGGTGGCTTGACAGGCTCTCTCGCAACGAGGGCAGTCGACCGCTGTTCACACGCATGCTGTGCTGCATGGGGGAGGGAGAACGGGGGGTGGGGAGGGGTGGGAGGTTGGGAGGGCGTTACACAAGTAGAGAAAAAGCTACAGAGAGCGATTGTCGAGGAACGAGGAGCGCCGTCAGCAATACTGTGCCTTGTATTACACGTACCAGCACAGCACGGAGTTGGATCGGGTGAAAAGCCTCGTAAATACCTGCCCTTTTCAGTCGACTCAAAAGTCATCTCGTCTCGAAAGAGCAGAGGATTACACGTACCAGCACAGCACGGAGTTGGACCGAGTGAAAAGCCTCGTGATTTATTTTTGTGGCGCCTCAAAAATGCATACCAGCACAGAGTTAGATTGGGTGACCTACCAGCACGGAGTTAGATCGGGTGACCTACCAGCACGGAGTTAGATCGGGTGACCTACCAGCACGGAGTTAGATCGGGTGACCTACCAGCACGGAGTTAGATCGGGTGAAAAGCCTCGTGATTGACCGCCCTGCAGTCGGAGGCTCATTGCTCCTCAAGCCAGCGTTGCCTGCTCACAGCACCGCACAGCATCACCCGGCGCCACACAGCACCACACAGCATGACACGGCACCATACACCACCGCACAGCACCAAACAGCAGCATACAGCACCGCACAGCACCACGAAGGATCGCACACAGGTGAACCATGGACTTGATAGAGAGGTGTCCGGGAGGGAGGAAGAGGTGGAAGGGGGTAATCATGCATACAAGTGGGAATAATAACTGTTCAAACAGCTGATACACGAGACATCTGAAAAAGCGAACTCACAAAGAGGTTTTCAGGAAGGGGGATGAGGGGAAGGTTGGGAGGGAGAATGGGGGGAGGGGGAAGGGGGGAGGGGGAAGGGGGGAGGGGGAAGGGGGCAAGGATGCATACGAGAGCAACGACTGTTCAAGCGCTGATACATGAGAGGACTAAAAATAACGTACTCATAAAGTGGTTTCTAAGAAGGGGGATGGTGGTGGGAGAAGGGGGAGGGGGAAGGGGGGAACGATGCATGCAATCAGAAATATTGTTCGTACAGCTAGCTTTAGGGTGAGGAAGAAGGGGAAAGGAAGGGCAGGGAGGTTGCTGCAAAGACCAAAGACAGACAGGCCTTTAAAGGAATTGACATGCTGACTCACTGAGTTCCTCTGAAGCCAGTTCCATGGCCAAAGGGGCTCTTCAGAGTTCTAAGATATGCCAGAAAAGGTTGTTGACATCATGACATCTTGACATCATGACATGCTGACTTACTGAGTTCCTCTGAAGCCAGTTCCATGGCCAAAGCCAAGTCACCATCCAGCTCCTCCTCCTGTTGTTCCGTCCCCACATCACCTTCATCGTCTTTGTACCCTTTACTAGCATCATCATTATCATAATCATTGTTGTCAAAACCATCCGCTTGCTCTGCTGCAGCATCTGCTTGCCTTCCGCTCATCCATTCCTGTCCCTGCTCCCTCGCCTGCTCCCTCCCCTGCTCCCTCCCCTGCTCCATTTCCTGCTCCCTCTCCCTATCCTTCTCCTGCTCCCTCTCCCTCCCTCTCTCTGCCATCTGCAGCACCAGCCTTCGGTTCGGCACAGGTGGGGAAGCAGCAAATAGATCAGGGGACAAAGCAGGGTCCAGGAGGCTCCTTTCCTGCTCCCTCTTCCGCTCACTCTCCTGTCCCTGCTCCCTCTCCCTCCCCTTCTCTGCCATCTGCAGAACCAGCCTTCGGTTCGGCACAGGTGGGGAAGCAGCAAATAGATCAGGGGACGGAGCAAGAGCAGGCAATGCAGTGTCTGGTGAACCTGATACAGCAGGAGAAGCACCTGCGGAATCATCAACACAGGTAACCCCAGGAGGTTTTAACACAACCCCAGGAGATTTTAGCCTAACTCCAGGAGGGTCCAACATACCCTCAGGAGACGAAACACGGGGTGACTGTATAGGGGTTGACTGTAACGAGGGGTTCACCCATGAAGCATCCTGGGGCGACACAGTAAGCGTGTTCCCCGCCCCATAGCCACCAGGAGAAGCGATGTTCCCTGCCTGGATGTGACTGTACGCGAGTGTGACTTCAGCGGGGTCTGATAACGACCTGGTGAGAGGATTGGGTCCAGGGGCAGCGCCAGGTCCAATCCACGGGCTGGATTGACTTTCAGGAGGGAGAATCGACGGTCCGGATTGAATCTGAAGGGGCGCAATGAACGGGCTTGATTGACTTTCAGGAGGTCCGAAGGATGGGCTTGAAACAATCTCAGGGAGGCCAATGGACGGGTTTGATTGACTCTCAGGAGGGCCAATCGACGGGCTTGATTGATCACTGGGGCCGGATAACACGTTTGGCTCAGCAAGCGAATGGGCCACCGCTGCCTGCCCTGCTGCTACTGCTGCCACTCCTGGTCCTTTTGCAACTGCTGCGACTGCTGCTGCTGCTGGAGCTGCTGCTGCTGCTGTGGCAGCTGCTGCTGGTGCTGCGGGATCCCTGGCTGCATCCCGCCTGTCTGGTTCCCGTGCCCGCACCACGGGAGACAGCCACCGCATGGGCGAAACCCCCCTAACTGGGGACCGGCCTTTGCCTGCCTGAAACCCCTTTGCTGGCGAAAATCCCCGTGCTGGGGAAACCCCCTTTGGTGATACCCCCCTTGGCGAAACCCCCTTTGGCGAAATCCCCTTTGATGGCGAAAGTCCCCTTGCTGGCGAATTCCCTCTTCCTTGCAGCGAATTTCCTGCCCCAGGCGAATTTCGCCGGGCAGCAGGGGACAAGCCCTTGCCAGCCCTCCCATGTCCAGGTGCATCCCTCCTGGACAGGCTCCCCGTTCCCCCTTCTCCGCGCCCAGGCAGGGTTGGGAACAGCCCGCGGAGCCAATCCTCTGCGCCTCCCAACCACGAACCCGAACCTGTGGCACCCGAACCTGCTGCTTCGGATTCGGCTTCCTTGAGAAACTCCTCCTGTAGCGCTGCTGCTATGGCGTGATCGTCGGAGTCTGCTGCAAGAGATTCGGTTTGGATCGACGGCTGAGATGCAGACTTTCCTCTGCTCTTCCCCTTCGTTTCCTTTGCAAGGTGCTCCTCCTCCTCCTGTAGCGCTGCTGCTATGGCGTGATCATCTGAGTCTGCTGCAAGAGCTCCAGGTTGGGACGATGCCTGAAATTCAGACTCTCCTCTGCTCTTCTCCTTCGTTTTTGCTGCAATGTACTTATCCTGTACCGCGGCTGCTATGGCGTGATCTTTAGAAACAGGCTCAGGAGGGACAATACGGTCTTGCTCAAGTGAAGATCTCGCTTCTGCTGCTGCATACTCCTCCTGCAGAGCAGTAGCAATCGCATGGTCGTCAATGTTAACGTCGCTGCAAGCGCTCCTATCTGACCTGTCGTTGGCAGCATCGCCATCGTTCCCATCTGGCCTCTCGTTGCGAGCAGCCGGGACTGCAGCAGTCGGGAGTCGCTGTCGGGATCCTGAAACCATGGTGACGTCAGCGGAGGGTCGTACGACTGGAATAAGTGAAGGATTCGGGTACCGTGCGGTGGAGTCCGGTTGGGAGTACGGTTCTTGACGCCAATGGATGGGAACGGCTTCAGTTGACGATCCTACGTAGAGAGGATTAAAGAATGGAGATACGGGTGCTGCTGTTTCATTTGGCAAAACTGTGTTCGCACTCCTACACCATTCCTCATAATCGTTCCGAGGTACCATCTATGCTAGTAGCGGTAACAGTTCACAAACCATGGATACGGCGCCCGACCCTACAAACGGAACTAAGCTAAGATTTTTGTCAATAACGTGAATCTCGCCAGACTAACTCGGCTGGCAACAAGCGGCAGCGGAGACACGTGGAGTCGCTATGTGTAAGGAAATGTGGGAAGCTATACTCAGTCAAGATGGCAGAAAAGTGAGGGGAAGGGAATTAGGGTGCTGTGAAAACATCATACCTCGTAACTCCACTCAACCGATTGTAATGGAGCGTTAACCGTGCTAGAACGTAAGAAACCACAGGTAATTTCATGTGATTGAGATTTTGACATGCCTTGCATCACCAGGGGTGCTTTCGGAAACGACCGTTTGCTGCCGAAGCAGACCGCTGGGACGTACGCGAAGTTCTCAAGGTTGGTTATACGAGAGGTTGCGTTGGGTTGGGTTGGTTCCGATGTGGTGGCAGGGATCACTCGCGAATTCTCTGAAGGGGCACTTGCGATTTCGCGGGTCGAAATGGCGTCACTGACACGTCAAGTGGTCCTCCCCACGGCTTCCATCAGCTCCGCCAACAAATGTCAGCCTGGTAACCGAAGCGACAGAATCTGCGCTCGTTCGACACAAAAGCTGGCTCTTCGCTGGGGCTGTCAGCTATCGCCACGCTAGCTGACGAAATTCGCTAGTCGTCAAATCCCTCCCCTCACATGCTCCGAGGTCGTAGACTGCCTGCTAGAGAAAACTGAAATCCCAGCCTACATGTAGTAGAAATTCCTGTCAGCCATACCATAGTGGAGTCCCGTGCTAGGCTAATGAATTTCCGTTAGCTAGGTTATTGTGACATCCTCTCTGGAAAGGCTTTTGTGTAGTCCGCTGGCTAGTGCGGCGCACTGGTATCTAGGCTACCGCGGAAACCCGTCTGCTGGGTTATAGCGAAATATTTCGAATTCATCTCCACTTGACAGCCTAGAGCTGTTGTTCCTCCAAGTAATGGGGCTCTGAAAGCTCCAGACCCGTGCTACAAAGTCCGTCGATTTGTTGAATTCGAGGATGCCGTCGTTTGGTCCCAGATCCAGCTCCGAAGGCAAGCTCCCTTTTCATATTCTTGTCCGTTTTGCAAATCGGTTTTCTTGTTTTTTCATATATAAACCAGGCCTGTTTTTCTGCGTTCCTGGGTTGAATATCCCTCAATACGACTTTGACACTCGTTGGCTTGTTCTGTTTGCTCTCCCTTCGTTCCTTGAGATCCCCTCTTATGACTTCATGCATCGATCTGTTTCAGTACAATTGATCGTTATATTTACCTTTGTGTGGTTTCCCTTCTCGTGCTTCGTTGGTGTGTGAACAGAGCCAGCTTCACTAGAATCTGACGTGGCACCACAGCATGCCAGTGTCAGCTCGAGTCAAATACAGTCAGATCCGGCCAAATCCGACTCAGAAGCTTTTGGAATTCCGCTGGAACCAGCTTCTGCTGCTCAAGATGCAATCGGTAATGTTTTTGTTTTTGTTTTTAATAAAATTTAGGGCATGCATGTCCAGGTTTCGTATAAAATTCATTCCATAAGCCTATCTTTCTTTCCTGAGTTTGATAGAATGTTATGATGATAGTAGCACTGAAGCCAGCTTCGATGCCTTGTCTCCTGATTGCTTTCCAGGTGCATCAGGCGAGAAGGACGGATCAGACACGCCAGCTGAGCACTTAACGCTGCCACCTGTGCTGCAGCAGCAGCAGCAGCAGCAGCAGCAGTGGCAGCAGCAACAACAACAATCACCAGGAGCAAAGCTTGACCCAATCCTTAGCTCCCAGTCGCAGCAGGAGAAACATTCTAAGCGAAAGGAACGAGAACAACGCAACATTCGTCCAAATCCTCAGTCGGTCCCTTCAGCCCTGTCGGCTTCTGCAGCCTTGTCAACCCCCGCTTCAAGCGCCAGCCAGCCTCCACCTGCGTTCCTAGATCCAACTGTTGGTGCAACCCTACGGTTTGCACTCGGCTTGTTGTCCGTGTGCGTGAATGTGTGCGTGTATGGAATGGTATGAGGGCATGGGATAATATATATTTCATGCTTATAATTGTGTGTGAATGTTGAGTCATGATGTCGAGTGTGTGTGTCGAGTCAATAGCGAGTTATCGCTAGACGCGTGTTACGCGGTCGTTTGTGTCTCGCGCGCGGTTTTTATTTTGTCGTGCGCGGTTTCTATTTTGTCCTGTGTCGAACGTTCGGCGTGTCGCATGTGTGTGCAGCAGACCCATCAAGAACTCAAGGATGAGTTTGTGATGAAGAGCCCGAGCCTTGGTGTCAAGCCTCAAGTGATTTCGAAGCTTGCCAAAAGGGTACACCTCAAGATATTGAAGATAGTTACATTACTTTGTGTAGTGTAACATTTCACTTGGTGTAGGCCCTAGTGAAGGGTAGTTTCGAGATCCTTCGTGGTTGGGGACAGTGTGGCACTGTTCCACATCACTGTACCTCGGCTCTTGGGGTTTGTAAGAGCTGGGAGTCATTCCCAACTCGTAACTCTTCCTATCTTGTGTTCTAAGACTATAGTGGTTGCCATAGTCCCGTTCGTTCAAACCGACGCTGTGTCGTCAATTCTTTATCAAATCGTGCAATCTAAATTGCTAATTGTAGAAGACGTGAAGATGCTCCAGATCCAATTTGAATCAAGTCATTTGCAGCTGTGAGCAGAACGCTATCAACGTTTGAAGCCGCTGTGCAGAAATCCGTCTGTGCTCTCTATCTTTCGTTTTAGGCACATTCAAGCCTATTGTGACTATAACAAGTGGTATCAGAGCCCCTTGGAGCAGTTTCGACAATGTCTGGACCTGAGGAAAGGGGTGGCAGAGGTCCTGGTGGCAGTGGAAAAGCTCAAGCTCAAGGCCAACCCCGTGATTCAGCCATGGCGCCCATGCAACCAAGTCTTGGCCCACCTAGGGATGAGCCTAGGGTGTTTGGGCTTGACAAGTTCAACGGTGACAACTTTGCTGAATGGTCCTTCAAGATGGAGAACATCTTTGACCACTATGACCTGCTGGAGGTGATGGAAGGAACGGAGAAGCGCCCCGAGAACGACCCGGAGAAGAGCCCGTGGGTGCGGAAGAGCGCACAAGGCTATCTCTTACTTGGGCAAGCGTTGGGGAGCAGTCAGATCCGTCACATCAAGCCATTCCAGCGTGAACCAGAGAAAGGACCAAAGGCATGGGCTGCTCTCAAGGGTGTACATGCTCCTGCAACAGCGGCGGTAGCGGTGGTGTTAGAACGGCAAATGGCGGCACTACGAATTGAAGAAGACGAAGCGGTTGAAGAAGGGGTTCAGAAATTCTTCGACTTGTTGACGCGGCTTGAGGGAGCTGATTTGAACTACAGTGAGCTCCAAAAAAAGACCAAGTTGCTGGCCTTACTCCCAGAGTCATGGTCCTCGCTCATCATCAACCTTAATCGCGACTTGCCCCGCCTCTCGCTTGAAGACGTGAAGCGAGCTATCCTTCAAGAGGATTTCCGCCGCCGTGAGTTGGCGAGTGCGGATGGCGCTGGGGCAGCGAGCATCGGCCGTGGATATGGTCGAGGAAGAGGCAGAGGACGAGGGGGAGGAAGGTTTGGTGGCAGCAACTTCGGCGGAGGCCGCAGGAGTGGCGGTTACGGCAGCGACGACAAGAGCTACGGACGCGGTCGCGGCCGATTCGACGGCGAGTGTCACTATTGCCACAAGAGCGGACACATGTGGCGCGACTGCTACAAACTCCCTGATGGTTGGACCCCTGCTCAAGGCCAAGAGGGTAGAGGAGCAGGAGGAGGGAGAGGACGAGGCCGTGGAGGCCGTGGCGGTCGCGGTGGCGGAGCTGCAAACATGAAGAGCGGAGACAACGACAAGGACCCGAGCGACGATCGATACCCGGGTCTATTCTACTTCGTGTCGACGCAAGTACCGGCTGGTCCAGAGAAGGATGAAGACTTTGAGGAGCCAGCAGCTGTGGGGAAGGTGACCCTACACCCCCTGGACTATTGGGTGATTGATAGTGGCGCTACCTATAGCATGACACCTCGCCCGGACTTGCTCACCGAACTCGAGCCGTCACCGGTGAAGCATGTCACATCGGCTTTGGGGCAGCGAGCAGAGGTGAAAGGCATGGGCAAGGCCATGTTCAAGGGTGCTGATGGGAAGATGGTGGGCCTCAAGAACGTGCTTTGGGTGCCCAGCCTTGCTGCAAACCTGATTTCCGTGCGGCGGTTGGCAAAGGCCGGCATGGACACGAACTCGAAGGGAGCCAAGACCTACACCGCAAGGCTTGGCGATCGAATTCTTTGGGACCTTCATGAGGACAGGGATGTCTACAACGAGATGTGGCAGATCCCAGTGGTCCCTATGCCTAAGGAGAGGCAAGTGGCAGCAAGCATCAGCACCAAGGATGGAGCGGTCGGTAGCGACGATGGCGCGAACGGTCGCGCTAAGGAGAATGAGCTCAAGAAGAGCAAACCTGGAGGGACCAGCAAGTTCAGTGAACCTAAGGAGAGTGGTGCAGCAACCAAGGAGCAGCAAAAGGGTGAGGAGAACCCAGAGGCAGCAGCGGAGGAGGACTACGGAGAGAGTATGTGGGGCGCTATTGCGAGCGCGGCATTCTCCAATCCAACTTCGGCTACGGGGGAGTGTGATTGGCTCACCTTGCATCGGCGCATGGGGCATGTGGCCCTGCCCATCTTGCAGCAGCTAGTGAAGAATGAGATGGTTGCTGGCATACGTGTGAAGGGGGAGCCCGATGAGGTGCTTGGCTGCCCGACGTGCATTCAAGCCAAGTTCACCCGGTTTCCGTTCCCTAGTTCGGAGGCAACGGCAAAGGCACCGCTTGATGAGGTGGTGATGGACGTGGTGGGCCCCCTGAAGCTTGGAGCTGCTGGAGCTGAGTATTTTCTCACCATTGTCGACGTCTACACCCGCATGACTTGGGTGTACGTGCTGGCCAAGAAGAGCGACGTGGCGGAAACGTTGAAGACGGATTGGTTCCCGATGGTGGAGCGGCAACAAGACCGTCTAGTCAAGTCAATCCGCACCGATCGAGGGGGAGAGTTCCTGAGCAAGGAGTTTGGGTTGTGGCTGAAGAAGAATGGTATTCGGCACTCCCTCACCATGCCATACTCCCCTGCAATGAACGGCATCGCCGAGCGAGCGAACCGCACAATCACGGAGGCGGCACGCGGGTTGCTCATTGAAGCCGGGCTACCCGACTATTTCTGGCCTGATGCGGTGCGGAGCGCGTGTGTGGCCAAGAACAGAGCCTTGACTCATGTGGGAGAAGACAAATGGGTGCCCTATGTGGAGTGGCTAGGAAGGAAGCCAAAGGTGGATATGCTTCGGGTGTTCGGGTGCATGTGCATGGCGCTCGTGCCTAAGCATCTTCGGCACAACAAGCTTGGTGCCAAGGCGGTGTGGGCCGTGCACTTGGGCATGGCTCAAAACAGCAAGGGATGGCTTCTTTGGGACCCATTCACCAAGAAGTTCTTGGTGAGCAGGGACTGCAAGTTCATGGAGAACTTCATGTACAAGGATTGGAAGGCGGAGAATGAGGCGAAGATAGGCGTGCGGTTTGGGGAGGTGAAGAGTTCCGGTTTGGAGCATGTGGAGCTGCCTTTGGAGCTGAGCAGCGGCAGCACAACCACAAGGCAATCCTCCCTTGTGAATGGGGGAGAGGAGGCCAATGATGCAGAGGAAGAAGAGGAGGAGGTGCAGCAAGTGAGCGAGCGCGCACCGTCACTCCCTTCCCGTACTACGAGTGCTCCACGGATTCGAGCCACACCGCAGCAACGCCAAGGCCTTCAAGTCCCTGCAGCTGAGGAGGAAGGAAGGGGGAAGAGGAGAGTTCAACCCCCTAATAGGCTGACCTATGATGCGCCGGGAAAGCAGGGCAAGACAGCCCTGGCCGGAGCGGCAATGATGGTCGGAGACGACGAGGAGAGTGACTACGAGGAGTGTGCCTTCGCGTTCTTCTCTCCGGTGGAGATGCCGGGAGAACCAGCAACTCTCAAGGAGGCTTTGGAGAGTAGTGATGCTGAGGAGTGGAAGAAGGCCATGGAGAGTGAGCTGAAGAGCATCGAGGAGAATGACACGTTTGAATTGGTGGAGCTACCGGAGGGGCGTACGGCGATAACGTCCAAGTGGCTCTTCAAAATCAAGTCGGATGCCGACGGCAAGATCGAGCGCTACAAGTCTAGGCTTGTAGCCAAGGGGTACCAGCAGAAGAAGAAGGTGGACTTCAAGGAGCTGTTTGCCCCTGTGGTGAAGCCGACGACGCTGCGAACCCTATTCGCGGGAGCCGCCATCAAAGGATGGGTAGTAAAGCAAATGGACATCGTAACGGCATTCCTTAACGGCATCCTTGAGGAGGAGATTTTTATGGCGCAGCCAGAGGGGTTTGATGATGGTAGTGGCAGAGTGTGGAAGCTGAAGAATGCCCTCTATGGGCTGAAGCAGGCCCCTAGGCAATGGTACATGAAGCTGCGCGAAGTGTTGGAGGGGATCGGCTTCACTCCCTCAACGGCCGATCACTCCTTGTTCATGCTTGGCGAGGGGGAGCAGAGGAGTTTCATGGTGGTTTATGTGGATGACATCCTCATTTTCTCACCCTCTTCTGACCTTGTGAAGGAGGTGATGCTGAAGCTTCAAGACAAGTTCAAGTGCAAGGCCCTTGGTGACGTGAGCTTCTACCTTGGGCTCCACATCGAACGAGATGTGGAGAAGCGGTGCATGCGGGTGCATCAACGAAAGTACCTGGAGGCATTGGCTGCCAACTTTGGGCAGAGTGAAGGCCATGTGGCTACACCCTTTCCCTCTGGGTTCAAGTGTGTGAAGGGACCAGAGGAGGAGAGCGTTGGTGAAGAGGAGAGGCGCCGATTTCACTCGTTGGTGGGCAGCCTCATGTATGCGGCGGTAAACACCCGACCGGACGTCGCGTTTGCTACCGGGCAGCTGGCTAGGGTTGTGCAATGCCCTAATGAGGAGCAGGTAGCAGCTGGAATGAGGGTGGCCAAGTATCTTGGCCAAACACCGACCGTTGGGCTGCAATACTCGGCGGCGGCACAAAGGCGCCAAAAGGGCGCGGATGGTGTTGAACCCGGGCGTTTGTTCCTCACCGCCTACTCGGATGCTTCATATGCATCAGAACCAGAGGACATGACAAGTGTGGGAGGCTTCATATGCTGTGTTGGTGGAGGCCCAACTGCTTGGGAGAGCAAGAAGCAGGTTGACCAAGCTTTGAGCTCGGTGGAGTCCGAGTACATGGCACTCTTCCGTGCCGTACGGGAGATTGTGTGGCAGCGGCGTTTGTTGGCTGAATTGGGGGAGGAGCAGCAAGGACCTACCCCACTGTACTGTGACAGCCAGGGTGCCATTGCTCTTGCTAAGAACCCTGTGTTGCATGGACTCACGAAGCACATGAGGGTGAAGTGGCATTGGACGAGGAGCATGGTAACCGCGGGTGAAGTTGAGTTGCGCTACGTGAAGACCACGGGGCAGCCGGCTGACATGATGACCAAGAGGCTGGTGGAGCAGCAGCATTGGAAGTGTTGCAAGCTGGCTGGGATGGCTCTGAACTGAGAGAGCAACATATCCTAAGGCCAACAATCCGAGGGGGAGTTTGTTGGTGCAACCCTACGGTTTGCACTCGGCTTGTTGTCCGTGTGCGTGAATGTGTGTGTGTATGGAATGGTATGAGGGCATGGGATAATATATATTTCATGCTTATAATTGTGTGTGAATGTTGAGTCATGATGTCGAGTGTGTGTGTCGAGTCAATAGCGAGTTATCGCTAGACGCGTGTTACGCGGTCGTTTGTGTCTCGCGCGCGGTTTCTATTTTGTCGTGCGCGGTTTCTATTTTGTCCTGTGTCGAACGTTCGGCGTGTCGCAGGTGTGTGCAGCAGACCCATCAAGAACTCAAGGATGAGTTTGTGATGAAGAGCCCGAGCCTTGGTGTCAAGCCTCAAGTGATTTCGAAGCTTGCCAAAAGGGTACACCTCAAGATATTGAAGATAGTTACATTACTTTGTGTAGTGTAACATTTCACTTGGTGTAGGCCCTAGTGAAGGGTAGTTTCGAGACCCTTCGTGGTTGGGGACAGTGTGGCACTGTTACACATCACTGTACCTCGGCTCTTGGGGTTTGTAGGAGCTGGGAGTCATTCCCAACTCGTAACTCTTCCTATCTTGTGTTCTAAGACTATAGTGGTTGCCATAGTCCCGTTCGTTCAAACCGACGCTGTGTCGTCAATTCTTTATCAAATCGTGCAATCTAAATTGCTAATTGTAGACGACGTCAAGACGCTCCAGATCCAATTTGAATCAAGTCATTTGCAGCTGTGACCAGAACGCTATCAACGTTTGAAGCCGCTGTGCAGAAATCCGTCTGTGCTCTCTATCTTTCGTTTTAGGCACATTCAAGCATATTGTGACTATAACACCAACCGTTAGTCCCGGCGCACCTGCTCAGCCTACTGCGAATATCCAATCAGCTGCAAATGCTCAACCTTCAAATATCGAGCCGCTGAATTTTGGACCAGCTAATAACGAGTCAGCCAGTATCGAGTCAGGAGTGCCTTTGGTGGTGATGGACGACAGTGGGGGAAGACTGGAGCTTTGGGGGGTGGGATCAGAGGGGTCGTCCTCAGGAGCCCGTGTGTCTCGTGTTGTGGCGAATCTGTCTCGGGTGTACCGCTTTGCTGTTGAACGGAGCATGTGGCAGATGGCTCAGCTGCAGCCGTATCAGCAGCCGCTAGTGCCGCAGCAGCAGCAGCAGCAGCAGCAGCAGCAGCAACAGCAGCGTCAAGCTCAGCAGAAGCACGGCAAGGATGGGAGTGGGCAGAAGACGGTTGGGGGTGGGAGCGCGGCTAGTGCAGGAGGGAGCCGTGAGACCGGCGAAGTTCCAAGCCATGCTGCGAGGCAGGTTACCAGCTCTGGCGAAGAGGAGGGCAGCTGGGAGGATGTGGTGGCTGGCGAGGCAGCAGAAACTGCAGGCAATCTGGAGTCGGCGCTTCTTGACTTGTCAGAGTCCCTGTTGCTCTTCCTGCCTCGGACTGAGGGGATTGGAGGGACTGGGGGGATTGGAGAATCTGGGGGGAGTGGAGGGATTGGAGGGCCTGGAGAGATTGGCGGGGCTGCTGCAGGAGTGGGTCTAGCAGGAGAGGGTGTGCCTGCAATGGAAACAGCTGGGGGAGTGGCTTTAGTAGTCCCTGCAGGTGCAGCTGGTCCACCAGCAGCAGCAGCTTCAGGTCAGCAGCACGGGCGTTTTGAGTCGAGTCAGAAGACGTCTGCTGGTGCAGGTTCAGCTCCGCACCTGCCTGTGCCTGCTGCTGCGTCTTCGCCTTCTCCCCCGCTTCCTCCTCCGCCGCTGGCCTCTCTGCACTCGTCTCACGCTCTGGAGCCTGAGTTTCTGAAGCAAGAGGGTGACGGCTCTCCTGCTCCTCCTGCTCCTCCCCCTCCCTATCACCCTCCCCCTCCTCATCACCCTCCCCCTCCCCGTCACCCTCCCCCTCCTCATCACCCTCCCCCTCCTCATCACCCTCCACCTCCTCATCACCCTCCCCCTCCCCATCACCCTCCCCCTCCCCATCACCCTCCCCCTCCCCATCACCCTCCCCCTCCTCACCACCCTCCTCCTCCTCACCACCCTCCCCCGCATCACCCTCCCCCTCCTCACCACCCTCCTCCTCAACACCCTCCCCCGCATCACCCTTCCCCTCCGCATTACCCTCCTCCCCCCCACCACCCAGACCCTCACCACCCTCCAACGCATCAACCCCCTCCTCACCAACCTCCCCCACACCATCCTCCTCCTCACGACCCCCCCTCTCCTCACCCTCTCGTCCCCCCCCCTCACCACCCTCACCCTTCTTACGACCCCTTTCCCCACCACCACCCTTATCAACATCATTACTTCTCCCCTCCATCTTTCCACCACTACGCTCCTCCTCCTACTCCTCCTCCTCCTCCTCCTCCTCCTCCTCCTCCTCCTCCTCCTCCTCCTCCTCCTCCTCTTCCTCCTCTTCCTCCTCCTCCTCCTCCTCCTCCTCCTCCTCCTCCTCCTCCTCCTCCTCCTCCTCCGCCTCCTCTTCACGCCTATCCTCCCCCATTTCCGGATGCTGTAGCGTCCACCTGTTCCCCTCCGCATGCTCATTCCCCCCCGCCTGCACTTTCCTGTAAGCCTTTCCAGAATCCACCATCCTCTGGTGACCTCTTTCCAAAGGCTGCCCAACCGGTTAAGGCCAACGAGGGGGGAGGTGGGCCTGAAGTGATTTTTGAGGCGCCTCAAATAGCACCCCTACCTGATGACCTTTCTTCAAGTGCCTTTCAACCAGTCGCGGCAAACGAGCGGGAGGGTAGCATTGGGGAGAAGCAGGGTGAGAGGGGGGAGAGGGAGGAGATGGGGGAGAGTGGGGAGGGGGAGAAGAAGGAGAGGGGGGAGAAGGGGGGGTTAAAGGAGAGGGAGGGGAGGGGGGTGAGAGAGGAGAGGGAGGAGAGGAAGGAGAGGGAGGAGAAGGAGGAGACGGGGGAGAGGGCAGCGATGAAAGAGGAGGAAGAAAGGGAAGAGACAGAGGAAAGAGATGAGGGAGAGGACAGGGAGGAAAGGAGGGAGAGGGATTCTGAAACGAGCGAAGGAGCTGGGAGGCTAACAGGAGAGGTGGGGAGTGGCGAATGGGAATGCATCTCTAGGGGCGATTCTTGAGAAGAGCGGCTTCTTGAGAAGAGTGGCTTCTTGAGAAGAGTGGCTTCTTGAGAAGAGTGGCGTATTCTTGACTCGTCAAGACACCTCATTGCAAGAGTCCTGGTGAGTGGAATGTAAGCCTGGAAGCAGTTTCTGAGGTTCATCGAAAATCACGAGGCTACCCGCCGTCAAAAACTGTTTCTAGACCCCTGGAGGCGGATCTGGCTCAGGGGGGACTCAGGAGGAGCGTGAAGGCTGGTTTCGATCCAATTTGACACGATCTTGTTGGACAGAGCACGGGAGGAGCGTGGAGGCAGGGATTCTACTGATTCTGAAGCCCGGTTCTGGTTCAGGTGGAAGGGAGTAGGAGCATGCAGGGGAGTAGAGAAGAGGCAGTTCCGTTTCAAGAACCCAGTTTTGGCTCGGGTAGAGAAGAAGTGACTCAGAGAGTAGAGGCAGGCAATGAGGGGGGAGGAGGGGACAGGTAAGCATGGTGAAGAGGGTAAGGGTATGGTGATGGGGGTGATGAGAGGGGAAGACAGAGGCAAATAAGGATGAGGGAGGGTGCTTACACGAGACCAACGAGGGGAGCACGCATGGTGAGAAGATCATGCGTGGTGAGGGGAGCACGCATGGTGAGGGGAGCACGCATGGTGAGGGGAGCACGCATGGTGAGGGGAGCACGCGTGGTGAGGGGAGCACGCATGGTGAGGGGAGCACGTGTGGTGAGGGGAGCACGCATGGTGAGGGGAGCACGCATGGTGAGAAGAGCACGCATGGTGAGGGGAGCACGCATGGTGAGGGGAGCACGCATGGTGAGGGGAGCACGCATGGTGAGAAGAGCACGCATGGTGAGGGGAGCACACATGGTGAGGGGAGCACGCATGGTGAGGGGAGCACGCATGGTGAGAAGAGCACGCATGGTGAGGGGAGCACGCATGGTGAGAGGAGCACGCATGGTGAGAGGAGCACGCATGGTGAGAGGAGCACGCATGGTGAGAGGAGCACGCATGGTGAGAGGAGCACGCATGGTGAGAGGAGCACGCATGGTGAGAAGAGCACGCATGGTGAGAAGAGCACGCATGGTGAGGGGAGCACGCATGGTGAGGGGAGCACGCATGGTGAGAAGAGCACGCATGGTGAGGGGAGCATGCATGGTGAGAGGAGCACGCATGGTGAGAGGAGCACGCATGGTGAGAGGAGCACGCATGGTGAGAGGAGCACGCATGGTGAGAGCAGCACGCATGGTGAGAGGAGCACGCATGGTGAGAGGAGCACGCATGGTGAGAGGAGCACGCATGGTGAGAGGAGCACGCATGGTGAGAAGAGCACGCATGGTGAGAAGAGCACGCATGGTGAGAAGAGCACGCATGGTGAGAAGAGCACGCATGGTGAGAAGAGCACGCATGGTGAGAGGAGCACGCATGGTGAGAAGAGCACGCATGGTGAGAGGAGCACGCATGGTGAGAAGAGCACGCATGGTGAGAAGAGCACGCATGGTGAGAAGAGCACGCATGGTGAGAAGAGCACGCATGGTGAGAAGAGCACGCATGGTGAGAAGAGCACGCATGGTGAGAAGAGCACGCATGGTGAGAAGAGCACGCATGGTGAGGGGAGCACGCATGGTGAGAAGAGCATACATGGTGAGAGGAGCACGCATGGTGAGAAGAGCACGCATGGTGAGGGGAGCACGCGTGGTGAGGGGAGCACGCATGGTGAGGGGAGCACGCGTGGTGAGGGGAGCATGCATGGTGAGGGGAGCACGCGTGGTGAGGAGGGGAATTGCAATGAAGTCCAGGGGTCTAAGACGCAGCAACAGCATGAGGCTGGGACAACTGGTTCAAGCCACGACGATGAGCAGCAGGGAAGTGGGCAGCAGGGGAGTGAGCAGCAGGGGATGAGCAGCAGGGGGGTTGAGGGCATTGTGGGTGAGCTGGAGAGATTGGATTCGTGGGTGAAAGACAATTGACAAGTCAGTGTAAATATTTGCTGGTGTTGGACAGGTTAAGGCCTTGCTTGTAGCTGCTCTTGTAAATAGCACTGTCTTGTAAGAATGGTTATGGGATTTGCTGCAAAGGCTTTGTTCTCAAGCACGTACAGGCCCTCAGATATCACCGTGAAACACGCTGATTACACAGATTTTGTAGCTCTGATTTTCGTTTTCCCTGAAAAATCAGTACATGCTTCTATTTTGCACTGTAATTTCAGTATTTGTGATTTTGCCACACTGACCATTTTACGTGTTTCTGAACAAGTAACACTGACAAATCAGTATACTTCAGTGAGTCAAACTGAAACGGACTTGACCGCGTGGGGGGGGGGGGGGGGGTGGTGGAGTACGCGACGCGTGTACAGACTGTACCTTCCCGTGATTCACGAAACCCCACCCCACCCACACACTTGGAATCTTTTCACATGCGCTGTACTTACAGCTTGTGCGCTCCGAACCGTTTTGCCTCGCTGGAAGCCATCACACCAGAGAACGGTTAGCCTAATACACAACTGCCCAATGAGAACACAGACAACACACCACTGGTGGCAGGGTCCACGCCAACACGCCATAAATTATGGCAGTGGGGTGGGGGTGTTGTCATCTTGCCTGGAAAGACGGAAACCCTGGACCAAGATCCCTCGCCATGGCGGCTCGGGAGAGGGGGTACCCCCATCTGCTCCCTCATTCTGTTCCTGCACTACTCGTGAACCCCTGTAGGAAGTGACGTTCGAGCTCAAGCAGGAGTAGCTTCTCCCTCAAGCTCGGCACGCTCAGCAGAGCTGAGCAGCCATGGCGGAGTCGACGCCCGCAAGTGACGGCCCTGAATCCGTCGCAGCCACGAAGCCACCCGCCCTTACTGGCCTAGACTTCTTACGACGAGCTTCAGCTGCTCCCGCGTTAGTCCCGCCATCAGCTCGTACCGTTGTTTTCCCTTCCTCGGGCCCACCATCTGGATGCAGGGCGAGTGTTCGACGCATGTCGGCGCTGCCGCATCACCTCCTATCGCTGCCGCGTCAACTCCTGTCGCTGCAGCATCAACTCCTGCCGCTGCCGCATCAACTCCTTACGCTGTCAGATCAACTCCTGTCGCTGCCGGAACTACTCGCGTCGGCCCCCGTCTCAAAAGGGGTATCAAATTGAGGTACCTCCAGACAAAGATCTAGTGGGGTGCCAGTCAAGCTACTCCAACGTCTGGTGTGGGGAACTCCTCCCCGAAGGCCCGACAGCGTAAAGGGAAGGGGAAAGTGGTTGAGGTTACTTCCGATACAGAACTGCCCGACATAGCCGAGGAGAAATACCAGGAAGCCTTATCTATGTACAACAAACAGTGGTCTGACGACTACCCGTGGCTTGTTCTGTGTCAGACGAGTGCAGGGTTCCCGTCAATGAAGTGCTCAGTCTGCATTGCGCACGCCGGTGTGGGCACGAACTTCGGCGCCAAAGGAGAAGGGGCGACCGATGTGTAGACCCAGGCAATGCGGAAGCATCAGCGCACAAGGAAGCACCGCCGCGCTCTACGCAGACAGAGGATAGCCGAGGCGGCGCTCAAAGCTAACCGCCGGATTGACGACAACCCGAAGGTGAAAGTCGTGGAGAAGGAGCGACTGATCGTGCGCTTTGAGACGGCACTCTTCATCGCTAAGTCCGACGCCTCGATCGAGATGTACGTGGACCTCGTCCGACATCTGGCGCAGCGTGGCACACCGGGCTTCCCAAAGAGCAGTTATGGTGCCTACTACACGACGTAAGTGAAACTGGTCTAGTACATATCGGTGCAGATTGTGAACTACGTGAAGCAATCACTAACCACATGCGTTGATGCCCGTGCAGGTACGGATTCGAAGAGATTACCGCCGCAATGGCAACATACCTTCGTGCGCGCCAGAGAGAGTACATTGACTCGAGTCCATTCATTGGTCTGAGCTGCGTCGAGAGTACGGACCGCGTCAAAGGGAAGCACATGATTGTGTTTGTAACATTTCTGCGTGAGCACGCCGTCGTCACAGAGTTTCTGACTAACCTCTCCATTGAGAAGTGTGATGCAGCATCCCTTCATGCTAAGCTCACAGGATACCTTGGCAGCATCAGTCTGCCGCTGGAGAAGGTGGCGGGTATCAGCACCGATGGGGCTCCTGTGATGATAGGCAACGACACTTGCCTCGTTGGGCGTCTTCGACTGGAGATACCGCACGTGGTGGCCTCTCACTGCATCGCACACAGGTAAAATGATGCTATGTTGGTGTCGTTGCTGTTTGATATGTGGAACGTGGTATGTTGCTGTGCGAGTTCTAACCCCTCGTCTGTGCTATTGTCCCCGTGGTAGGGAAGCGCTAGCTGCAAAGGAGGCGGCTAAGGCACTACCAGAGCTTGGCATAATCGACGCAGTTATTCGCTCAATGGCAGAAGATCTCGGCAGATCCAGCAACTCCAATCTCAAGTTCAAGGAGCTGCAAGAAGTGTTCACTCATACCAACCTCGAGGTCCAAGGGATCCATTCGGTCCGCTGGTTGAGTCGCGGCGACGCAATCGCACGATTCGTCCACGTTCTGCCTGCTGTCATCGTTATGCTCGAGGAGACTGACGCGACGATGTACCTCCTGGTGACATCGTTCAAGTTTCATTACTTCCTGTTCTTCTTGGCAGATGCGCACACGGCACTCAACGCACTCAACCTGCTATTCCAGAAGCGTCATGTGAGTTGTTGAGCTACGTTTTGCAGTTCTCTTCTTCTCCTAGTTACTTATATTTTGTTTCCATGTACCCTTTCTCCCCCTACCAACAGGTTGACCTCACTGCAGTGCACTCCCAGGTGAGGCGGACCATCATCTACATCGAGCAGAGGTACGTGAACTCTGGCCAGCAGTTTGGCGGTGGGACCAGCGAGTTGCTGTCTGCATTCCTCGCGCGGCACGCCTCGCCCGACTGCCGTGAAGTGACTGTGGAGGGGGTGGACAAGGAGGGTCAGTCCCGGGTACACAAGTTTCAGCTGCACGAGGAAGCAGTGAAGGGATACACCACCAGCAGCGGGGACATGCAAGGATGTTACACCTGCTGCCGCTCATTCGCCCGCGAGCTGGTGTACAACCTCGAGCTGCACTTGGGGGACCTGACGTGCTTGAACGGGGCGAAGCTCTTGTCAAACATTCATGCTATAGTCTTTCTAGGCTGTAGTGGGGTAGACAGTATGGGGTACAGTTTCCTAGGGTTGAATATTTGTACCCAACTCATTTCCTAGTCAATCATTCCTTGTTCTTATTCTCACATGGTATTAGAGCAGAATCATTCCTAGGGCCCACCGAACGTTCCGCCCTGCCCTAACTGAAATATTTTTTTTTTAGCTGCCCCTGCAGCCGCGCTGCCCTTGCAGCCCGCGTGCTCCCCCCTGCGACCGTGCTGCCCCTGCAGCCGTGCCTGCCCGTGCAGCCGTGCCTGCCCCTGCAGCCCGTGGGCGCTGCCTCTGCATCAGTGCCTGCCCCTGCAGCCCGTGGGTGCTGCCCCTGCAGCCAGCGCGCTGCCCTGCCGAGCCGCGTGTCGCCCGTGGGCGCTGCCTCTGCCCTGCCGAGCCGCGTGACGCCCGTGGGCGCTGCCTCTGCGACCCTCGTGTCGCCCCCCCGCTGCCCCGTCGCGCTGCCCTGGTAAGCCGCGCGCGACCCCCCGCTGCCACGTCGCGTCGCCCTGGGGAGCCGCGCTCGGCCCCCCCCCGCTGCCCCGTCGCGACGCCCTGGGGAGCCGCGCTCGGCCCCTGCTGCCTCGTCGCGACGCCCTGGGGAGCCGCGCTCGGCCCCCGCTGCCCCGTCGCGGCGCCCTAGGGAGCCGCGCGCGACCCCCCGCTGCCCCGTCGCGACGCCCTGGGGAGCCGCGCGCGGCCCCCTCGCTGCTCCGTCACGGCGCCCTGGGGAACCGCGCTCCGTCCCCCTCGCTGCAGCCCGCGAGCCGCCTCTGCAGCGCCGAGTGCGACCTGCCAAACCCTAAAATAAATAATTAATTAATTAAAAAAAAAAAAGAGGAGCCCTAGGTGTTGCTGCCCTAGGTGCTACTGCTGCTACTGCTGCTACTGGCGGCCGCCCCTGCCCCGCCCTGCAGCAGCTGCCGTTGGGGCCCCTGCCCCGCCTTGCAGCAGCTGACATCGCGGCTCTTTCCCGCCCTGCAGCAGCTGCCGTTGGGGCCCCTGCCCCGCCCTGCAGCAGCTGCCGTCGCGGCCCTGCCCCGCCCTGCAGCAGCTGCCGTCGCGGCCCGGCCCCGCCCTGCAGCAGCTGCCGCGGAGCTCCCTGCCGCGGTCGCGGCCCCGCCCTTCAGCAGCTACCGCGGAGCCCTCGCCTTGCAGTGGTAGCGGCCTCGCCGTTGCCGCCGTCGTACGCCTGCCCTTCTCGCCATTGGTGAGCACTGCCCTGCCCGTACTGCTGTCACTGCTGCTCCTGCTGCTACTGCCTTTTCTACAGCTACTGCTGCTCCTAGCGTGGCCAGATGCAGCTCCAGCGCCGTCCGCGTGAGTCCCTCACGCCCCAGCAGCTTCGTGAGTGGTACGCTAGCTGGGTTTGTAGGGGTGGCCGCGCTGCTACTACTGCTACTGCTGCTACTGCTGCTACTACTGCTACTACTGCTACTACTGCTACTACTGCTACTGCTGCTACTCCGGCTACTACTGCTACTGCTGCTACTGCTGCTACTGCGGCTACTACTGCCACTGCTGCTCCTGGCGGTGGCCAGATGCAGCTCCAGCGACGTCCGCGTGAGTCCCTCACGCCCCAGCAGCTTCGTGAGTGGTACGCTAGTTGGGGTTGTCGGGGTGGCCGTAGTGGGAGTCGTCCTGGAGTGAGTAGTTCGGGAGCTTCTTGTAGTGGCCAGGTGCAGCTGCAGCGTCGTCCGCGCGAGGTCCTTTCGCCCCAGCAGCTTCGTGAGTGGTACGCTCAGTGTGGAGGGTCACGGAGTACTGCTCGCTGCCCGTACGTCATTCGCACTGGTGCTCGGCCTGGTCAGCCTTGCGGGACGTTTGGTCACACAGAGTTCCGCTGCTTCGCCCGTCTGAGCGACGCCTGGCGTACTGAGTTTGGCGACGCGGCTGAGCTCCCCGACTGGGTGGAGCTGCTTAGGCAGAGGGTAGATATCTATGCTCTTGACTCTGATGCTATCCTCACTGCCATGTATGCATTGCCTACTAGTGCTGAGGGTGCCTGTTACCTGTGTGTGCCGCCTGACCCCGGTATCCAGTCTGCTGCTCTAGGTACTGGTGAGGCTGCTGCTCTAGGTGCTGGTACGTCTCCTGCTCCAGGTGCTGGTGAGGCTGCTGCTCTAGGTGCTCGTGAGTCTACTGCTCCAGGTGCTGGTGAGTCTGCTCTCTCTGGTACTGTGCCTGCTGCGGTCGTACACATCTTCACCTTTGACTCAGGTGCTTCCCGCTCCTTCTTTCGAGACCGCACCACACTCACGCCGCTTAGTCGGCCGGTTGCAGTCTCCCTGGCAGACCCCTCTGGGGGTCCTATCCTTGCCCACTACTCTACTGTCCTACCGTGCCCGGCGGCCCCGTCCGGCTCCCTGACAGGTCTTTACCTCCCCTCGTTCTCTACGAACTTGGTGAGTGGTGCTGACCTTCAGGATGGGGGGGTTGACCAGTTCACTCCTGCGAGTCAGCGGGTGACCCACTGCACGTGTGCTCGGACGGGCCGACACTTGGCCACGTTTACCCGTCAGCCGGGGTCGAGCCTGTACACACTGACTACCGAGTCTCCTCCGGTTCCTGCGTCTGGCCAGGTAGCTGCATCGGGTCAGGTGTTTGCTGCAGCGTCCAGGTCTGGTCTTGAGTCTGCCCCCTGCTCGTGTCGTCTCCTGTCTCACCAGACTCTCCTCTGGCACCACCGCCTTGGTCACCCCTCCCTGCCTCGTCTCAGAGGCATGGCCTCCCGTGTCCTTGTCTCTGGTCTCCCCCCTTCCCTTCCTCCCCTTCCTCCGGGGCCTGCCCCTACCTGCGTTCCCTGCGTTGAGGGCCGGCAGCGCGCCGCTCCTCACTCCTCCGAGTTTCCTCCGACAGAGGCTCCGCTGCAGACTCTTCACATGGACGTGTGGGGCCCAGCCCGCGTCCGTGGACAGGGTCATGAGCGCTACTTCCTGCTGGTTGTTGACGACTACTCGCGTTTCACCACAGTCTTCCCCTTGCGCCGCAAGGGTGAGGTCACTGAGGTGTTGATCGACTGGATCCGCGCTGCTCGTCTCCAGCTCAGAGAGAGTTTCGGCTCGGACTTTCCTGTTGTGCGTCTGCACTCAGACAGAGGTGGAGAGTTTTCCTCCGACCTTCTGCAGGCCTACTGTCGGGCGGAGGGCATCCGCCAGACGTTCACGCTTCCGGCCTCTCCACAGCAAAATGGGATTGCTGAGCGCCGCATTGGCATGGTCATGGATGCCGCTCGTACGTCCATGATGCATGCGGCTGCTCCCCATTTTCTGTGGCCGTTCGCGGTTCAGTACGCGGCGCATCAGATCAACCTCCAGCCCCGGGTCTCCATGCCGGAGACCACTCCCACTCTGCGGTGGACGGGGAAGGTTGGCGATGCACCTGCGTTCCGTGTCTGGGGATCTCGAGCTTTCGTCCGCGACTTGTCTGCGGACAAGCTGTCCTCTCGTGCCGTTCCCTGCGTCTTCCTTGGCTTCCCCCCTGACGCGCCTGGCTGGCAGTTTTACCACCCCACCTCGCGCCGTGTTCTGTCCTCTCAGGACGTCACGTTTGACGAGTCGGTTCCCTACTACCGTCTCTTCCCCTACCGCACTGCCCCCCCCCCCCCCCCCGCCGCTCTTCCTCACGCCAGGTCCTCCCCAGGTAGACCCCCTCCCCCCTCAGGGTCCTGCCCCCCCAGGTGTGTCCCAGGTAGACGCAGTCGAGCCTGTCGAGGTAGCTGTTGACTCTGGTGCTGCTAGGGGTGCTGAGCCTGCGGGTGCTGGGTCTGGGGGTGCTGAGCCTGAGCGTGCGAAGCCTGGGGGTGCTGAGTCTGGGGGTGCTGAGCCTGGGGGTGCTGAGCCTGGGGGTGCTGAGCCTGGGGTTGCTGAGTCTGGGGGTGCTGAGACTGGAGGTCCTCCGAGTGTCCCGTTGCGGCGGGAGCCCCGCTCTCCACGACAGCTTCGTGAGTGGTACGCTCGGCGCTGTAGCCGTGCTGCTGGGGCTGGGGGGCCTACTGCTGGAGGTGCTGCTGGTGCTGGAGCTACTGGCGGTGCTGCTGGTGCTGGAGCTGCTGGAGGTGCTGCCGGTGCTGGAGCTGCTGGAGGTGCTGCTGGTGCTGGAGCTGCTGGAGGTACTGCTGGAGCTGGAGCTACTGGAGGTGCTGCTGGTGCTGGAGCTGCTCGAGGTGCTGCCACTACTGGAGCTGCTGGAGGTGCTGCTGGTGCTGGAGCTGCTGGGGCCGCTGGCCCTGGAGGTGCTCGTACTGGAGTTTCTGGAGCTACTGGGACTGGAGCTGCTGCGGGAGTTGGAGTTGGAGGTGCTGGAGCTGCTGGAGCTACTGGTGGTGCTGCGGGAGTTGTAGCTGGAGACCCTGGAGCTGAGGGTGCTGGTGGTGTCTCTGCTGGTTCTAGAGGCGCTGCGCGGCCGCGGCCGTACTTCGTTCCGCTCCTTCAGCAGGTTCTTGGTCTCCCGTCTGCTCCTGGTCCTACTCCCCCTTTAGAGTGTCCTCTGCCTGTCCAGTCGCAGTCACAGTTACAGCCTGCCTCGCCACTCCCTAGTCCTTCTCCCTACACTGGTCCGACAGGAGGTCTTACGGAGCGTCGTGAGCCTGAGTCTCGTCCTGCGTCGCCTGAGTCTCGTCGTGCGTCGCCTGTTCGTGCTGCTCGCACTGGTCGTCGTGTTCCGCGTCAGCGTCCTCCTGCTGTCCCAGGCACACACCAGATGGCGCTTCGTCCTTCCACTGCTCCACAGCGTGTCCCTCTGCCGTCTCCTCCTGCGTCCTCTCTTCCAGCTCTTGCTGACCCGGAGTCCGACTCCCTTCGTGCTTCTAGTCCTACAATCACGCGTCTCCTGGCTACTGTTGTCACTGACCCTTCCTTTGAGTCCACTGCTGCGTCTGCCTTAGTTGCTGAGCTTGTCGACTTTGCTGCTCACTGTCGTCTCGACTACGCCGCTAGTCTTGTTGCTGAGTCAGAGTCTGTCTGTCCTCCGTCCGTCGGGGGTGAGTGTGCTCTTAGCACAGACGTCCTTGAGGACAGGCAGTGTGAGTTTGAGTGCTTTGCCGCTGCTTTACCTCATCTCGTGTCCATGCTGATTGCCCCTGAGGGAGACCCGGATGCACCAGACATCCTGACCCCGCGCTCTTACGCAGAGGCGATAGAGGGTCCGTACTCCTCTCAGTGGCAGTCAGCCATGGACGCAGAGATGGCTTCTTGGAAGTCCACAGGCACCTACGTCGACGAGGTTCCCCCGCCTGGGGCGAACATCGTCAGTGGCATGTGGATTTTCAGGGTGAAGCGGCCGCCGGGTTCTCCGCCTGTCTTCAAGGCGTGTTACGTTGCACGAGGCTTCAGTCAGCGTGAGGGAGTTGACTTCTTCCAGACCTTCTCCCCTACCCCGAAGATGACCACTCTTCGGGTTCTGCTGCACGTCGCCGCTCAGCGTGACTACAAGCTCCACTCTCTTGACTTCAGCACTGCTTTCCTACAGGGCAGCCTGCACGAGGAGATCTGGCTGCGCCGCCCACCTGGCTTCACTGGGTCGTTTCCTCCTGGTACCCAGTGGAGCCTCCGGCGGCCAGTCTACGATCTCCGCCAGGCACCCCGTGAATGGCACGACACACTGAGGACGACTCTTGCTGCTCTTGGGTTTGCTCCTTCTACTGCTAACCCGTCGCTGTTTCTACGCACCGACACCACTCTGCCGCCGTTCTACGTTCTCGTGTACGTAGACGACTTGGTTTTTGCTACTGCAGACACTGAGGCACACGCCCACGTGAAGTCGGAGCTGCAGAAGAGACACACGTGCACAGACCTGGGTGAGCTGACAAGCTATCTTGGCTTGCGGATCACCCGGGACAGAGCACAGCGCACCATTACCTTGACTCAGTCACACATGGTGCAGCAGGTCCTTCAGCGCTTCCGCTTCACGTACTCCTCGCCACAGCCCACTCCTCTGCCTACGCGCCACTCGCTCTCAGCTCTGCCTTCAGATGAGTCCGTAGAGCCGAGTGGCCCGTATCCAGAGCTTGTGGGCTGCCTCATGTACCTGATGACCTGCACTCGACCCGACCTTGCATACCCTCTTAGCATCCTAGCACGTTATGTCGCTCCTGGCCGACACAGGAAGGAGCACATGGATGCTGCTAAGAGGGTGTTGCGCTACTTGTGCAGTACGTCGGGCATGGGGCTCGTGCTTGGAGGGCGACGCTCAGTGGTCCTCACTGGTCACGCATACGCTTCTTGGGCTGACGACTTGGCTACGCAGTGGTCGTCACAGGGTTACACCTTCAGCCTTGGTTCCGGCTCTGTTTCGTGGCGGTCTACCCGCTCGTCTTCTATTCTCGGCTCTAGCTGTGAGGCTGAGATTTACGCAGGGGCCATGGCTGCACAGGAGTTACGCTGGCTCACCTACCTGCTGACCAACCTGGGAGAGCCGCCTCGTTCTCCTCCAGTTCTGTACGTAGACAACAAGGCCATGCTGGCTTTGTGTCAGGAGCACAGACTGGAGCACAGAACGAAGCACATTGCTCTTCGCTACTTCCTTGCACGTGAGCTGCAGCAGCGTGGTCAGCTGCGCCTTGCTTAGGTGGCCTCTCAGGCCAACACTGCTGATATCTTTACCAAGGCACTTCAGCCTTGTGATCATCAGCGCTTCTGTACTATGTTAGGTCTTGTGCCTACCTGGCCTCACTTGCTTACCTCTTGACTTTGCTTTGTACTGTGATCTATATATCCTGCACCTGCCTGTATACCTTTGCTAGGTTGCGATCACTGTCTTGCTTGTTCACCTTGATTTATAATCCTGCATGTGAACTGGCCTTTTGGCCTTTGAACTTGTGCTCGGAATGTGTGGTGACGTTGTGATCCACCCTGAGCTTGCCTTGCTTGACTGGTCTTGTGACCCCTTGTTCTCCCCCACTTTGCCTATGGGGGTGTGTCAAACATTCATGCTATAGTCTTTCTAGGCTGTAGTGGGGTAGACAGTATGGGGTACAGTTTCCTAGGGTTGCATATTTGTACCCAACTCATTTCCTAGTCAATCATTCCTTGTTCTTATTCTCACAGCTCTTCATGCCCCGCACGTGGCCGAGGTGCGTCGAGGCAAGAGATGCAGAGTGCAAGGAGCACCTGCACGGCCTCGTCCATCTGTTTCAGGCCAAGAACCGGGACACGATTTTGCCTGGTGAGCTAGTCATAGAACCCCCCTGACCTGCATGTGTGCATGCCCGTTTCCGTGGTTGCGTTATTCCCATGTTGTGTGCTTGACTTTATACCCGGTTGTGCTCTCCCGTTTGGCAGGTGTCCAGAAGCGTGCAGCACGAGCGGAGCTGCGCACGTTTCTGCCGGTGCTCTCCACTGCCCCCAAGGAAGAGCAGCCGTTTCACGCAGGTTTGAAGGCCATCTTGCAGACCAGCGACTGGCAGACCAGCTACCCCAACTTAGTCCATCTGTGGGCTGCGGTCGCTGTTCTGCCACTCAGCACAGTCGAGTGCGAACGCGGGTTTTCCCGCCAGAATATCATCAAGTCGTGGCGCCGGACGAGCCTCTGCAATGCCAAGCTGGGAGATCTGTTGGCAATGAGCCTGCTCGACTACGACATGGAGTGGGAGAAGGTGGTGGACATCTGGAGGAGTAGCAGGAAAAGGCGGCCCAGAAAGCGCAAGGAGCAACCTGCGCCAGAGAAGGAGCGGGCCAAGGCCAAGCTTGTTAAGGGGAGTGGCCGCCGGGTGCTTCAGGTGGAGGAGGAGCTAGACGAGGGCATGCATGGTTCTGCAGACGATGACAGTGAGAGTGATGACACTGGTAGCAGTGGTGATGATGCGAGCGTTTCAAATGATGACATGACATGAGTTAGTTAGTAGTAGATCCAGCCAGATCTAGTGGTAGTAGTAGTGCTGCTGTCTGTCACAATGATAACCTGATTAAACATGGATGCATGCATTGTTGCATCAGCTCTGCTATTATGGTTTTTTTACACTGCAGGTTCAGTTTAGTAAGAATTTTTACACTGACAGGATCAGTATAAACAAAACCACGAACGCTGATTTGGACACCTGGTTTGCAGGGGCACGCTGGTGTTAGAATAAGCAGGCAGGAATGGTGGACTAGGTAGCATGCATGAGTACAAGTACCTAACCCTAAACTGTTGTACCCCTTGTAGGCTAACCCACTATAGCCTAGAGATAACACAAACATACAGTTTGACACACCCCCATAGGCTAAGTGGGAGATAGCAAACACAACAGACGGTCACAAGACCAGTCAAGCAAGAGAACAAGCAAAGCAAAGCAATACTCAGGGTGGATCTCAAGGACACCACACAATCTGAGCACAAGCAAGCGGCCACAACGCCAGTTCACATGCAGAGTTATAATAGCAAGGCAGTACACTGATCACAACCTAGCAAGAGTAAACAAGCAGGTATAAAGATATATATCAGTGTACAACAAGAGCAAGTCAAGCAACCAGCAGGTGAGGCAGAGTGGGCACAAGCCCAAGAGCAGTGCAGAAACGCTGATGATCACCAGCCCCAAGGGCCTTGGTGAAGACATCAGTAGTGTTGGCCCGAGAGGCCACGAAAGTAAGGCGCAGCTGGCCACGCTGCTGCAGCTCACGCGCAAGGAAGTAGCGAAGAGCAATGTGCTTCGTTCGGTGCTCCAGTATCTGCTCGCGACACAAGGCAAGCATTGCCTTGTTGTCGACGTACAGAACTGGAGGAGAACGAGGCCGCGCCCCCAAGTCGGTTAGCAGGTAGGTCAGCCAGCGGAGCTCCTGTGCAGCCATGGCCCCAGCGTAGATCTCGGCCTCACAGCTGGAACCAAGCACAGAAGAAGAACGAGTGGACCTCCACGAGACAGAACCAGCGCCAAGACTGAAGGTGTAGCCCTGTGACGAACGCTGAGTCGCCTGGTCGTCGGCCCAAGAAGCGTCAGAGTGTCCTGTGAGGACCACTGAACCCCGTCCTCCAAGCACGAGCCCCATGCCCGATGTGCTGCACAAGTAACGCAGTACCCTCTTCGCAGCATCAAAGTGAAACTTTCGGTGTCGACCAGGTGCCACGTAGCGAGCCAAGAGGCTGAGAGGGTACGCGAGGTCAGGTCGTGTGCACGTCATCAGGTACATGAGGCAACCCACAAGCTCTGGGTACAGACCACTCGGCTCTACGGACTCGTCCGAAGGTGGAGCTGAGAGCGAGTGGCCAGTAGCCAGAGGACTGGGCTGTGGCGAGGAGTACATGAAGCGGAAACGCTGAAGGACCTGGTGCACCATGTGTGTCTGAGTCAGGGTGATGGTGCGCCGTGCTCTGTCCCGGGTGATCTGCAAGCCAAGATAGCTTCGCAGCTCACCCAGGTCAGTGCAGGTGTGTCTCTCCTGCAGCTCCGACTTCACTAGGGCCAGTGCCTCAGTGTCAGCAGTAGCAAAAACCAAGTCGTCGACGTACACAAGGATGTAGAACGGCGGTAGAGTAGTGTCGGTGCGTAGAAACAGCGACGGGTCAGTAGTCGAAGGAGCAAACCCAAGAGCCGCAAGTGTCGTCCTCAGTGTGTCGTGCCACTCACGGGGCGCCTGACGCAGGCCGTACACTGGTCGCCGTAGGCTCCACTGGGTACCCTCAGGAAACGACCCAGTGAAGCCATGTGGACGGCGCAACCAGATGGCCTCCTGAAGGCTACCCTGCAAGAAAGCTGTCGAGAAGTCGAGGGAGTGCAGCTCGTAGTCACGCTGAGCTGCAACGTGTAGCAACACCCGAAGAGTGGTCATCTTCGGGGTGGGGGAGAAGGTCCGAAAAAAGTCGACCCCCTCACGCTGACTGAAGCCTCGAGTAACGTAACGTGCCTTGAAGGCAGGCGGAGAACCCGGCGGCCGCTTCACCCTGAAAATCCACATGCCACTGACGATGTTCGCCCCAGGTGGGGGAACCTCGTCGACGTAGGTGCCTGTGGACTTCCAGGAAGCCATCTCTGCGTCCATGGCTGTCTGCCACTGAGAGGAGTACTCACCCGAAATCGCCTCCTTGTAGGAGCGTGGGGTGGGGATGTCAAGTGCATCCGGGTCTCCCTCAGGGGCAAGCAGCATGGTCGCGTGATGGGGTGAAGCGGCCGCAAGGCACTCCAGCTCCTCCTGTCTGTCCTCAAAAACGTCACAGCCAAGGGCAGTACAGCCAAGGGCAGTCTCATCCCCGACGGACGGAGGACAGGCAGGGTCAGGTTCAGAGACAAGGCTTGCAAGGTAGTCTAGGCGGTACACAGCAGCAAATTCAACGAGCTCAGCGACTAAGGCAGACGCAGCAGGAGACGAGAATGTAGGGTCTGTCACAACCGTAGCAAGGAAGTGAGTAACAGTCGGACTGGACGCACGAGCAAGGTCAGACGGAGAATCAGCAACGTCAGGAAGAGAGGACGCAGGAGGTAACGGTAGGACAACACGCTGTGGAACAGAGGAAGGACGAAGTGTCATATCGTGAGTGCCCGGGACAGCCGGAGCACGTGGACGACGAACACGAGGAACACGAGCACGGACAGCAGCTCTAGGCTCGGGCTCAAGGTCAAAGCTAGACTCAGGCTCTCGACGCTCAGGGGTGGAAGCACGAGTCTCAGGCTCTCGACGCTCAGTCAGGGACTGTGTCACCGCAGTGTAAGGAGCAGGAGCAGGCAGTGGGGAGTGCGGTAGCAGTGGCGGCTGCGACTGGTCCGCCGGTGGAAACAGTAACTGAGGAGTAGTACCTGCCACAGGGAAGTCAGTAGCACCTGGCGGAAGACTGAGAAGGTGGCAAAGAGCACCAGTAGCTCCCGTACCTCCAGCACGAGCAGCTCCTCCAATACCCCCAGCAACACCTCTAGCACCAGTAGCACCAGCACCTCCAGCACCACGAGCTCCGACAGCGCAAGCACCTTGAGCACCAGTAGTACCTCCAGTACCTCCAGTGCCTCCAGCTCCAACTCCAGCGCCTCCAGCAACAGTAGTACCTCCAGTACCTCCCGTGCCAGCAGCACCAGTAGCACCTCCAGCACCAGCAGCACCACCTGCTCCAACGCCTCCAGCACCAGCAGCACCAGCACCTCCAGGGTCAGCAGCTCCCGCAGCTCCAGCACCAGTAGCACCAGCACCTCCAGTGCCAGCAGCTCCAGTACCCCCAGCACCTCCAGTAACAGTAGTACCTCCAGCACCTCCTGGACTAGTAGCTCCAGCACCAGCAGGACCGTGCCCTCCACCACCAGGACTGCCTCGCCGAACGACCCACGCACGAATCGCCTGCGGCGAGAGCGTCTCAAGTAGAGAAGTCTGCGGTGGCTGTCCAGCTCCAGTACCTCCAGTAGTGGTAGCTCGAGCACCTCCAGTACAAGAAGCACCTCTAGTACCTCCCGCTCCAGCACCTCCAGCACCAACAGTATCTCCAGTACCTCCAGCACCAGTAGTACCTCTAGTACCTCCAGTAGTACCTCCAAGCCTAGTAGCTCCAGTACCTCCAGCTCCACGACCTCCAGAAGGACTCACAGCACCCCCAGAGTCAGCACCCAAAGTCTCAGCACCCCCAGAGTCAGCACCCAAAGTCTCAGTACCCCCAGTCTCAGTACCCTCAGGCTCAGTACCCTCAGTCCCAGCACCCGCAGGCTCAGTGCCCTCAGTCCCAGCACCCGCATGCTCAGTACCCTCAGTCCCATCACCCGCAGGCTCAGTACCCTCAGTCCCTGCACCCTCAGTCTCAGCTCCAGTGTCCACTGCAGAAGGCTGCATAGACGGGAAACCGGGGGGGGTAGCCAAACGAGGAGAGCGGACACCCCCAGACGTACCACCCGCAGGCCCAGCTCCAGCAGCCTCAGCTCCAGAGTCCACAACAGTAGGCTGCGGAGGTGGCAAAGACGGCTGAGGCGGGAAAACCGGGGGGGTCTCCAAGCGAGGAGTGCGGCGAGTGGTCGCCGTGTCGTCGGCGGCAGTGTCACTCCCCTCAGAGGAGTCAGAAGAGATCTCCACTGGCTCATCCAAGGGGGGTGGGTCTACCTGAGACACACCTGAGGGAGCAAGACCCTGTGGGGGAAGGGGGTCTACCGGGGGGGGGACTGGTACCAGGAAGAGAGGCGTGAGGGGGACCGGGTGGGACGCGTGCGGGTGAAGTCGGTAGTAACAGACCGACTCGTCGAAGGTGACGTCCTGAGAGGACAGAACACGACGCGAGGCAGGGTGGTAGAACTGCCAGGGCGGAGCATCGGTGGGGTTAAGCCCAGGAAGACACAGCGGAGAGTGTGAGGAGAGAGCTTGCTCGCTTTGGTATCGCGAACAAGGGAGAGCGCGCCCCAGACCCGAAACGACGACGCATCACCAGGCTGTCCCGTCCAACGGAGTGTGGGCGAGGTCTCTGGAGCAGAGACACAGGGCCAGAGGTTGAGCTAATGCGCGGCGTATCGGACCGCAAACGGCCACAGGAAATGGGGAGCAGCCGCATGGATCATGGAGGTACGAGCAACCTCCATGATCACGCCAATGCGACGCTCAGCGATCCCATTTTGCTGCGGAGAGGTCGGAAGCGTGAACGACTGGGTGATGCCCTCGTCCTGACAGAACGTCTCAAGGATGCCAGAGGAGAACTCACCACCCCTGTCAGAGTGCAGACGCAGGACTGGGAAGTCCTGCTGAAAACGCTCGTGCAGCTGGAGACGAGTAGCACGGATCCAGGGGATCAAAACACCGCTGACGTCCGCCTTGCGCCGCAAGGGGAAGACGGTGGTGTAGCGTGTGTAGTCGTCAACAACTAGCAGGAAGTAGCGCTCCTGGTCCGTTCCACCGACTGGGGCCGGGCCCCACACGTCCAGGTGGAGAGTCTGCAGAGGAGCAGTGGTCGGAGGAAACTCGGAGGAGTGAGGAGCGGCGCGCTGCCGCCCCTCGACGCAAGGAAGGCACGGCGGGGCAAGCGAGCGCGACAGGGGGGGCAGGGTCCTGGGGAGGCCAGAGACAAGGAGACGGGAGTGCATACTGCGTAGACGCGGCAGGGAGGGGAGACCAAGACGGTGGTGCCAGCGCTGAGTCTCGTGCGTAAGTACTCTGCACGAGCAAGACGCAGCTAACTGTCCCGACGCAGACGCCCGACTCGACGCAGCCACCTGACCTGACTCAGCCACCTGTGCAGACGCAGTGGTCAGTGTGTACAGACTAGACCCATGCTGTCGAGTGAACGTAGCCAGGTGACGGCCAGTCCGGGAGCACGTACAGATCGCCACACGCTGCCCTCCATGAATAAAGGTATCAACCCAAACATCTTGAATGGCAGCGTTGCTCACCAAGTTCGTCGAGAATGTGGGGAGGTAGAGACCTGACAGAGAACCGGAGGGGCTTGCTGGACAAGGGAGGACCGTGGAGGCTCTCGCAACTACTGGGCCCCCAGAGGGGTCAGCCAGTGAGACTTGGACAGGTGCTGTAAGTGGTGTGACTGTGGTGCAATCGCGAAAGAAGCAACGTGACGCACTTGAGTCAAGTGTGAAAGTGTGCAAGACCTCAGCGGAGGCAGGACCTGTGGCAGTAGATGCACTAGCACCTAGAGCGTCGGCAGACTCACGGGCACCTAGAGCAGCAGCAGACTCACTAGCACCTGGAGCGGCAGCAGACTCACTAGCACCTGGAGTGGCAGTAGACTCACTAGCACCAAGAGCAGCAGCCTTAACACAACGATAACCTCCACCACCAGGCCTGCCTCGCTGAACAACCCACTCACGAAGCTGCTGAGGGGTGGGGTCGTCCGGGAGAGGCAGTGCCACTGCTGTCCACCCCTGGCCGCAGCAACTGCCGCGACAGTGGCCATGACAGACAGCGACGGTCAGGAGTAGGTCCAGCACCTCCAGCTCCTCCAGCACCAGCAGCACCTCCAGTACTCCCAGCAGCACCTCCACCAGCAGCAGCAGTAGCACGAGTAGCAGCAGCAGCAATAGTTTTTTTTTTTTTTTTTTTTTTTTTTTCTAATTTATTTAGGGTTTAGGATTGCGCGCGGCCGGGGCTGCAGGGGCGACGCCCACGGGCTGCAGGGGCGACTCGCAGCTCGGCAGGGCGGCGCGGGCTGTAGGGGCGGCGCGCGACTCGGCAGGGCGGCGCCTAGGCTGCAAGGGCGACGCTCGGCTCGGCAGGGCGGCGCGCGGGCTGCAAGGGCAGCGCCCACGGGCTGCAGGGGCGACGTGCGGCTCTGCAGGGCGGCGTACGGGCTGCAGGGGCGACGCGCGGCTCTGCAGGGCGGCGTACGGGCTGCAGGGGCAGCGCCCACGGGCTGCAGGGGCGAGGCGCGGCTTGGCAGGGCGGCGCGCGGGCTGCAGGGGCAGCGCCCACGGGCTGCAGGGGCGACCCGCGGCTCTGCAGGGCGGCGTACGGGCTGCAGGGGCGACGCGCGCCTCTGCAGGGCAGCGTACGGGCTGCAGGGGCAGCGCCCACGGGCTGCAGGGGCAGCGCCCACGGGCTGCAGGGGCGACGCGCGGATCGGCAGGGCGGCGCGCGGGCTGCAGAGGCAGCGCCCACGGGCTGAAGGGGCGAACTCGCGGGCTGCAGGGGCAGCATGCGGGCCACAGGGGCAGGCACGGCTGCAGGGGCAGCACGGTCGCAGGGGCAGGCACGGCTGCAGGGGCAGCACGGTCGCAGGGGCAGGCACGGCTGCAGGGGCAGCACGATCGCAGGGGCAGGCACGGTTACAGGGGCAGCACGGTCGCAGGGGCGAGTACGGCTGCAGGGGCAGCACGGTCGCAGGGACGAGCACGGCTGCAGGGGCAGCACGGTCGCAGGGGCGAGCACGGCTGCAGGGGCAGCGCGGTCGCAGGGGCAGCACGTGGGCTGCAAGGGCAGCGCGGCTGCAGGGGCGGAACGTTTGGTGGGCCCTAGGAACGATTCTGCTCTAATACCATGTTAGAATAAGCAGGCAGGAATGGTGGACTAGGTAGCATGCATGAGTACAAGTACCTAACCCTAAACTGTTGTACCCCTTGTAGGCTAACCCACTATAGCCTAGAGATAACACAAACATACAGTTTGACAGCTGGCCCATCAGCATACCCTCAAACCAATCTGAGGGCCTGAGCACGTACGAGGAGCTGAATGCACAGGGGGGTCAAGATAAAGTGGCAGAAACATGGGGTTGAAATGTGATGCTGCGCTTCCACGTGGGGCACGTGAACCTGAGATGATGGGAGCATCAGATACCGGTTCCGTATGCAACATTGATTTCACCCAAGTGGCTCTTGTATGTAATGTACGTAGGAGAAGCAAGAGAGTGATAAATCTCGATCTTACAAAAAAGAAGCTTTGGAAAGGGACGGGGATAGTGTGCATGGTTCATAACAATGTCCTGTACAAAGCACATCATGTGAATCCCTTGAACCGTAAAAACTGAAGGAGCTCCAAAACAATCCAGAAACTATGGGTCACAGGGATTCCGTTATGAGAAATCGACCCCCCCTCGTAGTGTATTCTTTTGTTCCACTTCGAAAGCCAGGTGAACCTCTGTCGAATGCGTTCATGCCTTCGAACCGATCCGAACCTGGACAGGCTCACGCCGAGCGGTTTTGAGGTGGTTCTTCCTCCGCCAGCCTCGGCCCGAAACTCTTGGATGCTTGCCGTGCCGAACCAAACCTGATCTTCCAGGGGTCCCTGGAGAACCGAACCAGAGCTCCCAAGAGTCCCATCCAAGCCAAAGACCCACAGAAGATTCTCCTGACCCGATCTTGAAACTTGCGCTGCGCTTCTCCTTTCCCCTTGCCAGTTCTCCCGCCTTCTTCGCACGCCATTCGCGCGACATCTGCGCCATTTGCGCTGTTCTGCGCTATTCGCTTCACCCTTCTCCGCCATTCATTCTCCCCGCACCCCTCTTCTTTTGTCGCTGCTGTCCGCCTCAGTCGCTGCCAATCACAGTTGCCCCCTAGTGCCATAGATCAGGCCCACTCCCGACTTAGGCCTTGTTCTGTGGCGCTAACTCAGAGTTAGCTAACTCTGAGTTACCGAGCCGTGTAGGTTTGGGTGAGTACACCGACAATTAATCATTACGCTCGTGTGAGTGTTGGAGTTGTAACTCACCTTGGTGTTCTGTGGCCTCGTAACTCAGAGTTAAGGAAGTTCCAGGGGCGTTCTCGAAGTTGTTCTGGTTAAACTTTTAGTCTCAACCCGAAGTGCCGCCCCTTCCGAAAAAAACTGCGCGAAAGGGTGACCATGAGGCAAAATAATTCAACTTCACGCAGCACAGCATGGGGACTAGTTGGAAAGAACCAAATGTGGGCATTGTTGAGGTAACCCCTCTCGAGCCGTACTCAGAGTCGTGCAGCCAACCCTCGGCCCGAAACTCTTGGATGCTTGCCGTGCCGAACCAAACCTGATCTTCCAGGGGTCCCTGGAGAACCGAACCAGAGCTCCCAAGAGTCCCATCCAAGCCAAAGACCCACAGAAGATTCTCCTGACCCGATCTTGAAACTTGCGCTGCGCTTCTCCTTTCCCCTTGCCAGTTCTCCCGCCTTCTTCGCACGCCATTCGCGCGACATCTGCGCCATTTGCGCTGTTCTGCGCTATTCGCTTCACCCTTCTCCGCCATTCATTCTCCCCGCACCCCTCTTCTTTTGTCGCTGCTGTCCGCCTCAGTCGCTGCCAATCACAGTTGCCCCCTAGTGCCATAGATCAGGCCCACTCCCGACTTAGGCCTTGTTCTGTGGCGCTAACTCAGAGTTAGCTAACTCTGAGTTACCGAGCCGTGTAGGTTTGGGTGAGTACACCGACAATTAATCATTACGCTCGTGTGAGTGTTGGAGTTGTAACTCACCTTGGTGTTCTGTGGCCTCGTAACTCAGAGTTAAGGAAGTTCCAGGGGCGTTCTCGAAGTTGTTCTGGTTAAACTTTTAGTCTCAACCCGAAGTGCCGCCCCTTCCGAAAAAAACTGCGCGAAAGGGTGACCATGAGGCAAAATAATTCAACTTCACGCAGCACAGCATGGGGACTAGTTGGAAAGAACCAAATGTGGGCATTGTTGAGGTAACCCCTCTCGAGCCGTACTCAGAGTCGTGCAGCCAACCCTCGGCCCGAAACTCTTGGATGCTTGCCGTGCCGAACCAAACCTGATCTTCCAGGGGTCCCTGGAGAACCGAACCAGAGCTCCCAAGAGTCCCATCCAAGCCAAAGACCCACAGAAGATTCTCCTGACCCGATCTTGAAACTTGCGCTGCGCTTCTCCTTTCCCCTTGCCAGTTCTCCCGCCTTCTTCGCACGCCATTCGCGCGACATCTGCGCCATTTGCGCTGTTCTGCGCTATTCGCTTCACCCTTCTCCGCCATTCATTCTCCCCGCACCCCTCTTCTTTTGTCGCTGCTGTCCGCCTCAGTCGCTGCCAATCACAGTTGCCCCCTAGTGCCATAGATCAGGCCCACTCCCGACTTAGGCCTTGTTCTGTGGCGCTAACTCAGAGTTAGCTAACTCTGAGTTACCGAGCCGTGTAGGTTTGGGTGAGTACACCGACAATTAATCATTACGCTCGTGTGAGTGTTGGAGTTGTAACTCACCTTGGTGTTCTGTGGCCTCGTAACTCAGAGTTAAGGAAGTTCCAGGGGCGTTCTCGAAGTTGTTCTGGTTAAACTTTTAGTCTCAACCCGAAGTGCCGCCCCTTCCGAAAAAAACTGCGCGAAAGGGTGACCATGAGGCAAAATAATTCAACTTCACGCAGCACAGCATGGGGACTAGTTGGAAAGAACCAAATGTGGGCATTGTTGAGGTAACCCCTCTCGAGCCGTACTCAGAGTCGTGCAGCCAACTTTCACCCAAAAGCCCGAGTAAGGGAAAGCGCTAGTTAATTTGCCCGTGAGAGAAGATTCAGTGTATGCTTCCTACGAAGCGTACTCTGAGTTATAACTTTGTGTATGTGGAACCCTTATTTGCTAACTCTGAGTTAGCTGGCACGGTGTGATTGTAACGTTCACACGTGTAAGGCCTGAGTTATTGAAGCCACCACGAACCCAGTTAACTCTGAGTTAAGGAGCCACAGAACAAGGCCTTAGTCTAAAGATGCAAGTACTGTACTGTTGAACAACGATAGACGTCGCACACACTCGATGTCCTCAGAAGAAACTTGTGTAAGTAGGGCACCATCAAATCTGTTGAACCATCTCTTTTTCCCCTTGCTCATTAGACATAACATCTCCCTTAAGTACCTGGGCTACAGACGGTTCGTATGCCATTGCCCTACTTACAGAGGCTACTTACATCCTACTTACATAACAGTTCCAAAATTTACACATCACACTCGATTTCCTGAAACTGAAGTAACCGTTTTCAGGAAAGTTGAGAACGTCGCACACACTCGATGTCCTCAGAAGAAACTGTTCTCAGCAAGGTCGAAGCATGCTTCGTCGGTAAACCAGTAATCTCTGGGACCAATAGGATTGAGCGTTGAAAAGGTGTGCGAGCTGAAACGGCGCTCAAGTGCTTGACGACGACCGACATAACGGTCGCACACTGTCGCACTCAGATTGCTGTGTAGAGCAGCTGTAACTTCGAAAGTGCCTTGTTCGCGGCGACACGGAACGCGGCCTCAGTCGCGGTTGCTCATGGTTCACCTCTTCGCCCATGCAAGCAACACCACCACAACAGTCCGCGGTCGTCCTTGTACCTGTGTATTTGCACGCCTGACAGGATCTGCAGCAAGCATGTTTTGGCGAGCGAGCAAGCAGCAATTTTCTGCACATGCATGCGGCAGAAAGTAAAATTAGGGTTTCCTGCTAGATGCGCACCACATGTCGAGTCTGTCAAGAATCGGACCACCACCAACTCCACTAATCCATGCTCCCAGAATTATCAGCTATTAGCACTTAAATTAAGTTTTTAACGTCGCCGTTAGGGATGCCGGTGGTGAAAGGGAGTGACGGGCGTGCCGGCCGTCCACCTAACCGGCCGAGCATGAAGATCCTCCTTCCGTCAGACTCGTTCGTGTTGAAACGTGCTGCGGCAGCGGCTGCCGCTGCAGCCGCTGCTGCAGCTGAGGCAGTTGAAACGCATCTGGAAGTTCCGCCGGAGTTCGTTTGCCCGCTGTCGTTACAACTCATGTCCGATCCAGCAATCGTTGCATCTGGTCAGACGTACGAACGTGCAGCTATCCAACGATGGTTCGACGAAGGTCACACGACCTGCCCGAAAACTGGCGATCGACTAGAGCACACGCACCTTTTATCGAATCAGGCTTTAAGGGATCTAATTTCCTCTTGGTGTGACAGAAACGGGGTCACACCCGGTTTAGTCACTACTTTGGTCCCTGGAGCCGATTTCGGACCGTCGTCTGCCGGAATTCCGGCAAGTTCCGGGGGAGGCGATGGAGGAAGCGGCAGCGCGCGCGGAAGGGGGAGCGGGTTTTGGTCGGAAGGCGGAATGAGCGAGGATGAAGGGCGCAATAGTAGCGCCAGGGGCGCGCGGAACGGCGAGAGGCCTGTGTTGCGCTCTCCTCGAGGGCGGGGAGCCGGAAGCGCAAGCGCAACTCCCACCGGCAGAGGCGGAGCGCGGATTCCCCAGTCGCCCAGAAACAACCCGCCGTTTGATCTCCGCTCCCGCACTCCCCCGCCTGGAGCTTTTACCGGGTTTGGGCGGGGTGGCGGAGCGGAAGGGGTGGGGGGAGTGATGCGCGTGTCCAGCGCGGGGGAAGGCGTAGGCGCAGTTGTACGGATGGAAGGCGCGCCCAGCTGGCGGAAGGGGCAGGGGGGAACCGAGTTAGGCGGAACAGCGGGGCAGGGGAACGTGCGCCTGGGCGGGTTAGGGGGAGGCATTGGCGGAGGGGGGCTTGCGCGCAACCGCGATGGCAGAGCGGGTTTGCGGCGAACGCATTCTGTGGAATCGAAAACCGCGATACTGGACATGTTCTTATCGGATGACGGGGAGGACGATATCGAGGATAGACGAAGACTCGCGCCACAGCAGCAGCCGCCGCAGGGGCATGTGACCTTCAGTTTCGACCAGTCAGGAGTGAGGGATTTTGCAGGAGGAGGCAGGAGAACCGTAGGATCTGAATCTTGGAGTGCATCCGACGACCTAGCTTTCGCGAACCTTCGGCAGCAGCAGCAGGGACAGAGCGGTGGTGGTGGCGGCGGCAGAGGCCTTGCCCGGTCCGCCCTAAAGGGCATGGCGCACGCGCTCTCCCCCATGCGCGGAGGCCGCGCGGGGAACCCAAGAGCGGGGGCGGCGGGGGGAGGCCCTGGGGGAGGTCTCGGCGGAATTCCAGGTGGCGCAACTGCTGGCGGAGGATTGGGGGAAGGGCTCCGCCGAACCATCTCCCTGCAGCCCGGAGACACGTCATCCGCGCGCCAGCCAATCACAGCGTTCCACGACGTACTTGATAGCGTCCTGCTGGAAAAATCGGGCAGCGGGAGGGCGAGCGGGCGTGAGGCAGGGGGGAGCGCGCGGGTGGATGGGGTGTCTGCGGGGGGGGAAGCGGGGGGCAGCGGTCGCGTAGGCGGAGGCGGAGGCGCTGCTCTGGCGAGGGATTTCGCTAAAAGCCCGCTCAATAGAAGCACGGCCCAGAACCCCGCGCGGACGGCGCAGCTGGCGCGCGGGGAAAGTAGGGGAGGTGGGGCGGGCGGAAGTTTGGGCGGCGGTGTGGGCGGGGCTCGGGGGGCGGGGGGGCTACTTCGGGGGGGGTCGTTACAGCCGCAAAACCTGAGGCCCGGAAGAGGGGGCATGGGGGATGGAGACGCCGGGCAGAATGATTTTTTGGCTGCCCTAGAAAGTTTCCACGGGGAAGGGAAGAGCGCGAGGTCAGATGGGGTGGGGAGTTCTGGGAGGGTTATGAGCGGCGGTGGAGTGCGGTTGGGAGGGATGGTAGGAGGGAGCAACCCTGGCAGTTCTAGGGTTCAGACTCAGCAGGTGTCTCAGAGAAAGCACAAGTCTTTTGAGTTTGAATCGAGGGGAGCTCATAACGAGGATGATGAATTCGATACAGGTACAGGCGCTAGAGGCAGTGGCGGCAGGCAGCAGTTAAAGCCGAAATCGTTTGAGTTTGTGAAGCGGGGGGCTTATAGCGAGGACGACGAGTTTGATTTCGATACAAGCAGCAGGGGTAGGAGCGCAGGGTATAGTGGCAGCAGCAGCGGCGGCAGCAGCAGACAGCCAGGGCAGGGGCAAGGGCAGGGGCAGGGGCAGGGGCAGGGGCAGGGGCAGGGGCAGGGGCAGGGGCAGGGGCAGGGGCAGGGGCAGGGGCAGGGGCAGGGGCAGGGGCAGGGCTCAGGGCTATCAAAAACCGGAGGTAGTAGGGTAGGCGGCGGAGGGGGAGGCGGAGGGGGAGGGGGAGGCGGAGGCGGAGCGGGAGGGGGAACGGGAGGGGGAGGCGGGACAGCAGGGGGAGCGAGAGGTGGGGGAGGAGGGATGGGTAACCCCATGAACATGGCTGCTGGATTTGGCAAGGCGATTGGCGGAGGTCTCAAAAAGGCGGGCGCTACAGTAGGAGACGGGTTACGCAGAGTCTCCACTGTGGCTCCTGCGTCCTCCTCATTGGATGATCCGTTAGGGCAGTCGTTTCACGAGGTGGTGAGGCAGCTTAAAGCGGGGATGGGTAAAGTGGTGCAGGGAGGGCAGCAGGTGCAGCAGCAGGTGCAGGGGCGGCTGCGTGGCGCATCTGCTGCTGTTGCTTCTGCTGGTACTGCTGCTGCCGGGACTGTTTCTGCTGCTGCTGCTGCTGCTGCTGTTGGCGGTGTTGGCGCCAGCAATTCCCCCCAAAAGGCACCAGCAGCAGCAGCAGCAGCATCAGGAGCAGCAGGAGCAGCAGGGGTTAAGAAATCGAGCAGCACGGGAGGTTCGGCAGTGGAGTTGATAGGCCTCGCGAGCACGTACCCTCCACGTGGCTTCTCTTCTGCTGCTGCAGCCTTGAATACTACAGCCGCTACAGCCGGCGCTACAGCCATCACGAGTCCCCCGGAAACTTCCGCGCAGGAGCGCACCTCCCGCCTCTTCCTGGGGCCTCTCAGCCCCGGCAGCAGCAGTGACAGCAGCAGCGGGTTCAGCAGCGGAGGCCCCATGGATTTCCCCAGCCCTAGGGTCCCTGGAGGGGGCGGAGGCGCAGGGGGGGGCGGAGGGGGAGGGGGGAGCGGAGGGGGGAGCGGAAGCAGCGGATCGCTGGAAGTGAGGAGCCCCAGGGGGATCGTTTTTCTTGATGCGCGGAGCCCCCGCGGTGGTGGTGGTTGGGGGGGAGGGGGGGGCTTTGGGGAAGGGGGAAGGAGAGGGCGGGTGAGGGGAAGTGGGTCGGGGGGGAGTGGGGTGGGGTCGGGGTCAAAAGGGGTGGGCGCAGGGGCGGACGGGGGGAGGGGAGGGCTTGGGCGGAAGACTGGAAGCGCAGGGAACGTGCTGGGTCTGCTGGATGCGATGAGGGGAGGGGGAGGAGTAGGAGGAGGCGCAGGTGCTGGGGCAGGGGCAGGGGCAGGGGGAGGGGCAGGGGGAGGATCTGGGGGAGGAGGGGGAGGAGGAGGGGCGGGAGAGGCAAGTGGAGGGGGCAGAGTGGGGAGGGAGCGTTGGCCTCTAAGCCCTCTAGGGGGAGTGTTGCCAGACTGGTCGAGGAAAAAGGAGCACCCGGATTCTCCCCAGCGCTCCCAGCACCACCAGCAGCAGCAGCAGCCGGATGCGACTGGGGCGGCAGCAGCAGCAGCCTCTAGAGGTTCTGCTGGTGCTTCTGTCACCGCTGACACATCAGATGAGGTTCGGGAGTTGCTTGCAACTATCCGCTCCTCCTCCGCCTCCTCCTCCTCCTCCTCTTCTTCTCAGTCCAACAAACCCTCGTCGTCTTCTGACCGCCAGCTAAGGGAAGCTGTGTCGTCTCTCCGGTCGCTTCTTAGGAAGCAGCCTTCGGCGAAGGAAATCACGGTGGAGTGCGGTGGAGTGCGGCTCATTGTGGATCTGCTCTCTGCCTCTGATGTGAAAACTCAGGAGCATGCAGTTTCGTGCCTGCTGCTGGTGTCTCTAGTGAAAGGGGTAGCAGGGGAGATAGCAGCGTGCAATGGCGTGAAGCAGCTAGTTAGTTTACTCCAAGGCGGCACTGTAGCTTCAAAAGAAGGCGCCGCAGCAGCGCTGTTCACTCTGTCGGTTAGCGAGTCGCTTCTTATGGAGGTTAGGGGAAGCGGGGCAGTGCCGCTGCTGCTGGATGTGCTTAAAACGGGGTCCACTAGAGGGAGAAAAGACTCTGCGCTCGTGTTATTTAATGTATCAAGAGACGCGAAAGGGGCGTTGGAGTTAGTTCAAGCGGGTGCGGTGGAAGTGCTTTTAGAGGTGCTTGCTTATAAAGAGTCTGGGTTGGAGGAGAAAGCAATGGCTGTGCTGGCTAATATCTGCCGGTTGAAAGAGGGCCGCGCTAGGCTTGTAACAGCAGACGGAAAAGGCTGGCCCAGCGGTGGTAGTAGTGGTGGGAGTGGCAATGGTGGAAGTGGTGGCAGTGGTAGGATTGGTGCGAGTGGTGGTGGTGTGGGTGATGCGATTGCAGTGTTGGTTGCTGTTGTTGCTAGCGGCTCACCACGAGCTCAAGAGGACGCTATTATGACCTTGCTGCTGCTGGCAACTGGGGGGCATTTGAGGGGAGGTGGTGAGGGGGATGGTGGAGATGGGAGTGGGGAGGAGGATGGGGAGGAGTTGGGAAGGAGGATGGTGGAGGAAGGGGTTTTGCCGGCTTTGGAGGAGTTGTTACGAAGTGATGTTTGTTCGGGGAGAGCGAAGGCGAAAGCGCAAGCGTTGGTTGATGTCCTGGAGGGTACAGATGAAGCAAATGGTTGAACGTATCTTTTGTGCAATAAAGCCATGGTTCAAAGATGTTGCGCTTGACGATTATGAAGCAATCATGTTTTTTCCGCATTGATATACATGTATTTAACTAAACATATAACCAACTGCACGTATCAGTGTAGTGGATATGTAATAACCTGATTTTCTATGCATGCCATTTCGTATTCTTGAAACGGCATCATTCTATACCATGCTGTGTAGCAGTTTCCTCGCGATCGGGGCAAAAAGACTGGCCTTCCATCCAAAGTCTGCGAAGGACAGCAATGCAGTAGCTCGCATCGCAGCTCAGAGCTGTTTTCCAGGAGAGTTGGGACGTTTGTTTTTCTTTCGGAAACTGTTGCATGTCACGGGAAGTGAGCAAGGATTGACGATGGCTTCGTGCTGCGCTGGCCATCAAAAGGGGCGCTCACAAATGCATTCATAGCTGGCAGGATGCAGCAGCAGGTCGGTATGGGGGGACTGGGGAGCGGCGACTGTACCATTCGGTTTAGATCTGTTTCTCTGTTGCCACCGCCTCGCTTGAGATTTCATACATCAGCACTGTGAAGTACGGTCTACGCAATTCCAGCTTGTTTGTAAGTTGAAATACCTTCACATGACCGTGGAATCAGGGTACAGTTTTACCTGGGAAAAAGAGATACAACTCTATTTATTCCCTTTACAGAAAATACACTCTCTTCCTGAACACCCGGCCTGAGCTTTCAAAACAGTAGCGAAACATGCGAGACTTGGTGGCAAAGGTCGACTGTGCTGGGTAAATCGGCTTCTTCGGGCTGGTGTGGGCTTCCTTGGTTCCTTCCTTCACATCAAGCACGCAAAAAACTACCACTTGCCACATTAATCTTGAAAGCTGTCTACAACACGCCGAGTTCTACACCTGATTCTCAAACGTATCGTGAATCTAAAACTGTGGTCTCAGGTATGTCGGACCGTAAGTGAACCAAACATCTATGAATCCACAACCGGAAGCAGTATTATATGTTTCTTTTTCCACTCTATGCAATACCTTGGACCAGATGTCACAGATCTTCGTATTGTAGCCCGACCAGATCCCTACGTATGACAATGTATGAGTCAGAGAAACAAATGTACCTGTACCGAAACGGATGCATGACGGAGAAGATACTTACGTGTGGATAACAGTGCTGCTGCATTCCCTGCAGTGCAGACGGTCATTCATGGAGATCACTTCGTGCAACAGTGGATCCATTCATTTCCCTGCCGTTGCTGCTGGAAAACTGCCTCCCTCCAAGTGACACTCCGAAATTGTCTTCGTGTTCTGTAGATGAACTCAAGGCATGGCATGGCATGGCATGGCAGTGAACCCGCTTGGTCAGCACTTGAGACCTGCGTCCTGCCCTCTTCTCCTGCCATTCAGCTCGGGTCGGTTGGGAAAACAGAAATTCAACACCTAGGTGGTGAGATGATGTGGCGACAACTTGTAGGAAATTGTCTGTGATGGGTCGCATGGAATGACAATCCTACGCGTACTCCATCCGTACGCAGCAGCAACAAATGAGGTTTCAGCGTTCTGCCCGCTGGATCCATAGAAGAGTCATTCATAAGCGGGAAACTGTACACTTCATGGACCTTGACGCGTTTCTCTGGACTGTGGATCCACACTTCCCAAGAGGTGAGTTATGAAGCCGAGCAATTAACGCATGGAATTATACCTTCTTCCGAACCTTTAAGAAGATAAAACTATTTTCTGGGCTCCTCCATTCCTGCCCTCTGATTCAGCGAAGTAGTATTTATTGATTTCAGTTTCTTTTCAATCACAATGATTGTTGAGTGCATACAGTGAGCTCGGAAAACTCGTACGGAATTTCCATGAATATGCAAGGTGCACAAGTTCGAAGTCTACTAACTACAGTTTCGCATGCGGCAAATGTTTGAAAACTGCAGTTGCCCAAACCCAGGAAGCTTTGTATTGCATGTAGGATATCTTCTCTTGTGAGAGAACGGTTGTCCCCTGGAAAATGCAGCAATTGTCAGCTTGCGACTCATACAATCCACGTCACAACTCATCACATCAAATCCGCAGGAGCCAGCGGCTGTGGGCGCCATTTAACGACAACAGAGACTGCATGAGACCCATTTCGGAAACAAGTCGCGTCGCGTGCCTCAAAGCAGCAGCGTGTCGCCCCCCATCTTTCAAATCGACGGCATGCGCAAAATTCTGGAAGAACAGTCGTGATGGCTAGCAAACAGAAGGTTGGGGGTTACAACGGCAACAGTGCGCCAAGTGCAGTTGGGGCCAACAAACAACACCAGCCAGGAGAAGCACTTGACGAAATGACGCCAGGCAGCACACTGTACACGGCGGCGCCACCAGAAAGAGAAATTATACGCACAGTCACAATTATGGCCGTATTATCACGTTTGGTCACGGGGTTATCACGGACAGTCACAGTACAGTACTTCGCTATCACGCATGATCACAGCGCTATCACGCTTGATCACTCCTCGCCCCGCAGGGTTATCACGTTTGGTCACTCGTTGAAACGCCCGCCAAAAAGTCGAAACTCTCAAATCTACTGTACAGATTCGGGTACTTTTATCTCGCGCGCGTTTTGTCTGTAGTGAAAAACGTGATGTGACTGTCGAAATATACTCGGTCCTTGTTAGGGACCGATGCAGTAGCAGTTTCGATTATATAATTAGTTTATGGTGTGCATTTCATCCATAAACCAAAGACATGGGTTTTGGTCGAATGATTTAAACAGTGAGAGCATTGTAATTATGTTTAGCACAGTGACAATAGCTTTAGCTGGTGGGAAACCCATACAATTGACTTATATTAGATGGAAAACCATTGAACGTTACAGGCCGGGAAATGCATATACGACACGTAATTGCGTTGGTTGATATGTGTAATTTAACTGTTTAGAATTAATCAAACCCATTTATGATGGACATGTTTAGTGTAATTGCATCTTTTAATATAAGCTTATGCCGATGTGAATAATTGATAACTGTAACCTGTATAGTTTGATACTGTCTAACACATTGTGTTGTGGTAGTTCGACATACGGTATGTCCGTTCTTCCGAATAGTTTTATTATTGGCGTTCACTTCATTCACTACATTGCTAACAAGCTAAAAACAAGTTCAGTCTCAGGCGCACAATCGATTGATAAGATATGATGTTTCTTAGAATTGATGGTTTTCTTTGGTACTTTTGCAACAAATTAGTACAGTTTATTTATTTTTAATAATAACAGCAGACAATAGTTTGCGGACTCTGCATTAAACTGCATCGGTCCCTAACAAGGACCGAGTATATTTCGACAGTCACATCACGTTTTTCACTACAGACAAAACGCGCGCGAGTACCCGAATCTGTACAGTAGATTTGAGAGTTTCGACTTTTTGGCGGGCGTTTCAACGAGTGACCAAACGTGATAACCCTGCGGGGCGAGGAGTGATCAAGCGTGATAGCGCTGTGATCATGCGTGATAGCGAAGTACTGTACTGTGACTGTCCGTGATAACCCCGTGACCAAACGTGATAATACGGCCATAATTGTGACTGCGCGTATAATTTCTCCACCAGAAATTGTGACCCTTGGCGTGGTGTGGCATGATCCTGATTCGCACATGCGGTCCCGTTGGCTGCTGCCACGCCTTGCAATGCTCCGCACCATCCACCTTGTGCTTCTCCTCTAGTAACAACCGTCCTGATGCGAACTGTTGCCCCAATTGAAGCTGAGCCGGACAATCGAAGCAATGATGACGGCTTGATTTGTTTGTTGCCCCAAATTCCGTGCAATAGGTTGTCCTCGGCTCTTCGCGCCTTCGGCCCTTCTGGTACAGTATAGGACTTGACTGTCCCTGCACACTATTCCTGGGTTGATGCAGAACACTCCTCAATTCACATCCTGATCACTTCAGCTTCTGGTACATTTAAAGCCCGCGTCCCAAATTGCGGGCCGCGAGGGTCAAGTTTTTAAAACTTGACGAAGTTGAGTGTCCAAGCTTTTGAAAGTCACGCACTTGCAATTTGGGACTTTCGAAGACAGATTCACTCACCAGGGGGAAAACCGAGGGTTGGCTGGGTCTCGCGAAAAAAACGAACCTAGACGAAATCGGAAACTCTCGCCAAAGCCCACACCAGAAAAACTCCCTCTGGTCAACTTTTAAAAGCATGAACAATTTGGGCCGCCGGCTTTAAGCGCTACTCCATTTCCTCGATCGTAATTTCAAGCTTCAACATCAGCTCCGTTCCGATTAGCAAACTTCACACTCTCAGCTCTGACAGAGTGAATTAGAATGATGGCGGACACGGCAGCATTTCCCTCAGCTCTTCAGTTGCAGTTCCTCGGCAGTTCCGTTTGTTGTAAACGTAGCAGAGACGCAGCCACTGCAGTGGCGAGCCATGACTCCACCTTTTCCGACGACTCAGGCCTGAACGATCTGCTCCTGGCGTTGATGCAAGAGCAGCAAGAGCAGGAGCGGCAGCAGCAGCACCAGCGACAACAGCGCTTGCAACTACGGCGCCAGCTCCTGCTTCGCGAGTGCGCGACAGCGCTTCTCTCGCCTACAGCGCCGACTTCGCAGCCACTATGCGACGCGACGTGCGACGTCGCACCGTCACTACCTAATCTCTCGTCGCACTCTACAGTTGAGTCGTCCGCTGCAGCGGGGTGCTATCTGGGACCCGCCGACATCGCACATGCCTCTGCGCACACATCAATTCTAACAGCGCCTCAGGCTGAGGATTTCCATCCTCGTTTGAAGCGTCCTCGTTGCGAGGCGCATGCAGCATATGGCCACACTCACGAGGACTTTCTATACCAGTCGCAGCAAACGGGGTTCTGTCACCAATCGTCGGTGCAGCATTCATACCCGATGCTTGCGCGAGGGTTTGACGGCAATGCGCTTTCCACGCTGATTCAGCAGGCGGTTGCGGGTCAAGTGCGCGCGGTAGTCTCGGCGGCGGTAGAAGAAGCTGCGGGGAGCAAGCGGCGAGTGGCGGAGCTGGAGCAACAAGTTTCCGCTTTACAAGCAAATCTCGCTTCAGCACACAACCTGCTTGTCGCGTCACAACGTACAGTGTCTTCTCTTCAGCGTTCGCTTGAAAGCTCCCAGCAACAGCTTCAGCAGGAGCGATTTCGCGAAGGCTCGGGAGACAGTGATGACGTGGCAGTAGGCGGGTGTGTGCGGCAAGGAGAGGGTCCTGCGGAGGATGCGGTTTCTATTTGCGACGCCGCGCCCATTTGTGAAGATGGTTCAGATTTTGGTGTTTTTTCCTGCAAGCAGATTTTCATCTGCCCCTGCAGTTCCGAACCAGAAGTTTAATCCGTCGGAGCGTGCTGCGAATGACTCTCGCTTGAAGCACGTCTGCCGGGCCTGCAAGTTTGGCGAAGCCTCAGTGGTGCTTCTTCCCTGCAGGCACTTGGCACTGTGCCGAGCCTGTGAGCCACGCACGGCAGCATGCCCTGCCTGTGGCGTGTCGAAGCACGTTAGTGTGCACATATCCCTTGACAACTGACGAACTTTTACCTGGTAATACTAACCTAACTGATCATGGGACTTAGCATGCCGTAGCCTACCTTAGCCTTTGATTTGCAGCCTGTATATTGTGTTTTGGGTTGTACGATATGTAAGACCTGACAATTGATCTCTCATGCTACAGCTTTCATTGATGATAGATCATACACCGTGTTTGCATGCAAATCCTGATTATATTTGTTGAACATACGGTATTTGCTGTTGTATAGGCAGTGTGATGCACCAGGTTGCTAATTGCACAATGCGTTTTATGGCGCGGATGGTTGCCATACTGAGCCCGGATTGGATCGATCACTGTTCGATGGAAAATGGGAGAAAAGGGATGAAGCAGCCGTGCAACAAGCGAACACGCAATTTGTACCTGAGTGGAGCGAATTACATATCCTCCTTGCGCCTCGCAAGTCAGTTGACGAGCTGGCATTTGGATTTGATTTAACCAGCTGACAGCAACAAACACAAACCCTGGTTCCCCGATTACAACCTCGGGTTGAGGTAATTCGCTCTCATGGCTGATTCTGTTTGACTGAGGGAGGGAGAGGAGATGAGGCTGTCGGACTAGCCTGAGGCAAAAAGACCGTCGGCTCTAAAGATTAGGACTGACGGAGAAGAATTTGTGTCGCGTCGCGTGACATCGCCTCGTATTGCCACGCCACGGCAGTTACGCGTAAGCCATATGGGGACGCCGGCACGTGAACAGAGTCAACTAACGACAGGCAGTCAACTAAGGGCGTGTTTGAATCTAGTTTTAACCTTAAGTTTAGGTTTTTGACTCGATTGTAGCAAGTGAACACTAAGCGAACCTGACTCGATTTTGAGTGCTTGCAAGGCTCGAACCGCAAGTGTCAAAAGTTGTAAACTCACAACCACACGCGCAAGTGCGAATCTGCAAGTTCGAGCCTGTAGGGGGGGAACCGAACCGCTTCTAGGGTGCGTAGGTTACTCAGTATCGGCATCTTGACAGCGCGACACATCAACGAATTTCACGACTTTGTTGCGAGTGTCGCACATTCCGCGTACGTGCCTGAAACCACACACGCTCACTACAACGTGCAAAACCACGTTTGCTCATATACTCGAAACTTGTTCACTTTTCGGGGTTCGAGTTTCGTGCTTGACAAAGTGAACACGGCATTGGCGAAAGTGTTGGCGAGCATGCTCGAAATCGGTTACCACACTAGGTTCGATCCCATTTTTGAACTGCAATTAGATTCACACACGCCCTAAGAAAGACCTCACGAGTGGCGTATGCGGTCTGGCCGTCCCTCAGGTTGCAGCGGTTTCTTATTGCAGCGAGTATCAAGTGGCATGGCAAGTGTGGTTTCGCGGATTGCTGCTGATGGTGAGAGGAAACAGAAGGCATGGGCAGTGGGCACATTCAAATGCTGCATGCATGCACCTTCCAGGGCCCTTACAACACGCAGAGTTGATGCGACGGGTAGGGATGAGCAAACCAGACAGATACAAAAGGTGTGATAAAACACACTGTAGAAACGTTCAAGTAGCTGGATATTCACAAAGCACTGGTCTAGGTCAAAGTATTTGCTATGCGCCTGCTAAAAATATGGCAAATCCAAGTTGCTGTGGATACAGAACATCCTCAGGATTCCAACGTGGATACTGAAAACATCTTCAAGTTGCAGAAGCAGTACGAAGAGCAGAGCAGGTCTTTCCTTGACAGGCCTTATTTTCACACCAAAACAGCGCAGTGGCACTACCCTATGCCTGCCATAAATTTCTCTGCTACCAGAATCTAACCAGCACTATCAGTGGAATCACCACCACCATCACCACCAACAGTACCACCAGCACCAGCACCCACCCCAGCACCCACCCCAGCACCCACCCCAGCACCCGCACCTGCACCCGCTTCTGCACCTGCACCTGCACCCACACCTGCACCAGCACCCGCACCAGCACCCGCAGCGATACCAGCCGAAGCAGCATGTAAAACATCTCTCTCCCTCACGAGCTAGACTGCCACTCTCATAGTGTGTCTTGCACTCTATTCTGAAACAGCACTGCCTGGTGATGCATTTAACCAGCACCATCACTGTAGCAGCTCTCTCCCTGACGAGCCTCATTCTCTCCTCAAACAGCCAACCCTCTGCTTGTCGAAGCTTGATCCCTCCCTCCCTTTCAAGTTTCCTGTTATGTATCTAACCAGCACCATTAGTGGAAATACCTCCAAAGATACCACCAGCACCAGCACCAGCACCAATACCAGCAGCAGCAGCAGCAGCAGCAGCAGCACAAATAGCAGCTCTTTCCCTGATAAGACTCATTCCTGTCTCTCATTCTGCCCGCTCTCTCCCTTTCGAGTTTCCAGTTATGTATCTAGCCAGCACCATCACGCGTAACACCTCCAACGATACCACCAGCAGCACCATCAGCACCAATACCACCAGCAGCAGCAGCACGAATCGCAGCTCTTTCTCTGACGAGCCTCATTCTTTCTTCAAACAGTGCAGCCCTCTGCCTGTCTATGCTCGCCCTCTCCCGTGCCATCAGCTGCTCCAATCTCTCAAACTGAAGCATTTTCTTTTCCAGCTTCAAACACTGTGATGGCCGGAGCGGAGAGAAGAAGAATGGGGGAGACAGAAAGAATGAAAATGAAGTATTGCAGCAGACCCTCCCGTCCCGTGCCATCAGCTGCTCCAGCCTCTCGAGTTGAAGCATCTTCTTCTCCAGCTTCAGACACTGGGAGGACGGGGGAGAAAAGTGGGGAGAAGATAGGGAAATAGACAAGAGAGGAATGATAATGAAAGAATCGCTGCTTTCTGCCTGTTGATGCTTGCTCCCTCCCGTGTCATCAGCTGCTCCAGCCTCTCAAACTGAAGCATTTTCTTTTCCAGCTTCAAACACTGTGAGGGTGGGAGCGGAGAAAAGAAAAATGGGGAAAAAATAAAAACAAAAAAAAACAAACAAACAAACAAACAAACAGACAGACAAACAAACAAACAAACCAGCCCGCTCACCTGTTTGGCCACCAGCTCTGCCATCACTCGCCGCATCTTCCTCACCTCCTCCTCCGCCATCAGCCTCGCCTTCACCGCTGCAGCACCCATGACCGTGGCCACAACAAGCAGCAGCCCCTTAAATCATCAACCAGCTCACCTGTTTGGCCACCAGCTCAGCCATGACTCGTCGCATCTCCCGCTCCTCCTCCTCCGCCATCAGCCGCGCCTTCACCGCTGCAGCAGCCATTGCGGTGGCAGCAGCAGCTCGAATGCGCAGCGCTGACGGCACGTCGCTCAGAGAGGGAACGCGGCGTTGAGGGCCCTTGCCTCCTCCTGCCTCCCCTTCTGCTCCTCCCCCTCCTCCTGCTACTGCTCCTGCTCCTGTTCCTGCTCCTGCTGCTCCTTCTGCTTTCTCTGGTGTGGTCTTTTCTCCTGCTGCTGCATCTGTACCTGTTGCAGCCATGCCAATCTCATTCCCCTCTCTCTTCTCTCCCTGCTCGCCCTTTGCACCCCCACCTTCCCTACTCTCCTCCCCCTCCTTTCCAACGTCACCTCCTCCCTTCCCTTCCTCATCCCCTTTGCTCGCCTCCTTACCTCCATCAACATCCATGCCAGCTATGCCACCATCACTCTCTATCTTCCTCACTTTCCCACCCCCCTCCTCTTTCTGTCCCTCGTTCTCCTCTCCTCCTCTCTCCATCTGTACCTGTCCCTTATCATCAGTAGCTTCCGCATCCCCTTTCACACCCTCCTCCCCTTTAACGGCATCCCCTTTCACACCCTCCTCCCCTTTAACGGCATCCCCTTTCACACCCTCCTCCCCTTTAACGGCATTCCCTTTAACAGCATCCTCTTTGACATCACCCTCCTTTTCAGCAGGATCCCCTTTCGCGCCGCCATCCCCTTCATGCCCAGCAGCAATTTTATCCCCAACACCACCTTCGGAAGCGGCAGTAACAGCAGTATCACCAGAAGTATCACCAGCAAAATCAACAGCAGCGCCACCAGCAGCACTGCTTCCTTCCGCCAATGTTGCTTTCCCTGTCTCCGCTCCTCCCTCTTTCTCTCCCTTTGCTGCTAGTCCCCCTCCTCCTCCTTCTCCTGCTGCTGCTTGAGCCCCTGCCCCTGCCCCTGCCCCTGCCCCTGCCCCTGCCTTCACCTCATGCTCAGCTGCTGCTGCCGCAGCGTCCGTCGCCTTTTGCTCTGCAGCCACTGTCCTTGCCTTTTGCTCTGCAGCCACTGCCTTTGCCTCTTCCTCTGCTGCTACTGCCCTCGCCTCTGCCTCAGCAGCAGCCTGGTGCAACTCAGCCAGGGCAGACGGGTCTTCAAACACAAGCGCCGCCAGAGCAGCCTGAGCAGCAACAGCAGCCACTCGCGGCCCAGCCACACCAGAGATAAACGCCACCTGCGCCATGATAGGGTTACCACTGTCGCCAAACGGAATTGGTTCGTCCAGGCCCATTACTGTTGGTTTCAAAGGCTGCTGCTCCAGCTCCGATCCCTTCCTCTTCGTGCCTATTCTTCCCAAGTCATGCTCTGTGGTCTCTGCTCCAATCTCCCCTGCGTTTTCAGCTGCTGCATCTTCTCCCACGTCAGCAGCTTGCATTTCCACGTCACCCTTCTTTTCACCCACCCCACCTCCGTCCCTCCCCTCCCCTCCCTTCTCATCTCCCTCACTCCTCTCAGTGACAGCAGCAACAGCAGCTGTGGCAGATACAGGAGGAGCTTCTGGGGCAGGTGTGACTGGCGCAGGTGTGACTGGCGCAGGTGTGACTGAGGCAGGTGGCACAGTGATCGATTCAAACGAGTCACCCATGGGCATGCGGACAAAATAAGCCAGACACTGAGCTCGGTCTTTCGTCTTCACGTGCCCCGCCACCTTCTCCCAGCTATCCCCAAACATCTCAATTCCCTCTAGCAACAACAACACCTCCTCCTCACTCCACCCACTTCCAGCTGCCACTGCTGCTGCTGCGGCCACTCCCTCTGCTGCCAAGCCTGCCACCGAGCCTGGAGCTTCCGAACCTCCTCCAGCTCCTGTGCTGGCTGCCGCTGCAGCAGCGGCGGTAGCTGTGGCCGCCGCAGCAGGTGCTCCTGCAGCTATAGCTGGGGTGCTCTCTATAGTCACACTCACTCTTGCTGCATCAGATGGTATAACAGGTGCCTCAACCCGCAAAAATTCGGCTAAGGACCGGGACGAAGGGACTTTCCCTTGAGAGAAACACTTAGGGCAGAGATCCATGGGTGGGTGTTTAACTGAGTGGTAACGTAACTTCGTGCACTGGGTACCACACGTGCTACAGTGCGCATCCCCCACCATTCCCAGCAGCGCCAGCTCAGCAGTTCGCACTGTCCCAGGCTTCCTTGGTCCGGCTGCTCCCGAACCTGCTGCCGAACCTGCGGCTCCGGGCCTAGCGCCAGGCACGGCTCCCCGAGAAAAGGTGCAGACCAAATCCGAAGCCATGAGGCCTTCTTGTTTGACTGCAGGAACGGCGAGACGAGAGACACCGCCCTTTGCTGCTAATTCTGATTCCAAGGGGGCGACCTCAGGCCAGGGGTTAAGAGCCGCAGAGGCGGCAGCATCAGCTGTAGCATCGTCAGTAGTGGAATCTTGAACTGCTGCCACTGCTGCTGCTGCAGCGGCAGCAGCACGCCTGCGAGTGGTTAGACCGGTAGATGAAGCAGCAGCTGTTGCAGCAGCAATGGCTGCTGCTGCGGCAGCAGCGGCCGAGGCATTGGCTGCTGCTGCTCCTCCTGCTCCGCCCCCTCCTGGCACATCAGCGTTGATCAGCCCCCATTGGTCAAGAAAGTCAAACACCCGACGGATCGAGCTCACGTCACCAACCAACGCCCGGCGGACACGTGTGAAAGTGAGCGGCCACTCGGATGGCGGCATCTGGCAGTACATGGTGATAATGGCGTCTCGGTATTCCTTGTAGAGAGTGGGGTTTTTGGCGGGAGGGGGAGGAGGAGGAAACATGGTGGCTGTTGGTGGCTGTGGGGGGGGTGTTGGGAGGAAAAACTCTGGAACCCCACGCTTTTCCAAAGGGTGGATCTTGTCCCATCGAAACCAGCCTGTGCAATTGAGAAGGGTTGAGAGAGAAGAGGGAAAAAAAAACAAGAATGCATTTGAGATGAATTAGGGCATGATGAAGGAAGTGTAGGTGGAGGAGAAAAGTTTCAGAAGCAGGCTTGGCTGAGAGGCACAGAAACAAGAATCAGCGAGGGTGCATGATCTGAAGCATGCAAGCTTAAAAATCAAACCCACCCTAGCCCATTACCACCCCCCCCCACCCCTCCCCCCCCACCCACACCCCCTTTCCCCCACCCCCCCAAAAAAGATCGGACTTTCATATCATAACGAACACATGGGCATCCAAGGTCGCAGTGGACTCACTCGCATGGCACGGAACACGATACACCTTTCGCTTCGCTCCGATTCCTGCCGGAACCTTCTCCTCCCGTTTCTCCTGCTCCTCCTGCTGCTTCGCCGCTCCCTCGTCGCCCGCCGCTTCAGCGCCATCCCCCACACGATTCGACCCACCACCCGTCCCGGCGTCCCTCTCAGATCCATTTCCCGCAAGAGCAGCCGCAGCGCCGTTCGCGTCGTGCATCTCTTCTTCCCTGAACCACTCCTCCTGATGCGGCAACTGCTGCTGCTCCTCGTTTCTATGGTCGTGCTGCTCGTGTGCGCCGTCCTGATGGCCTGGAGTCAACTGCAGCGCGTCGTCGTCATCCGCCTCGTACGCCTGTAACGCGCCTTCCATCATCATGTCTTCGTCGATATCCATTGCCTCGATGAGGCTTCGATCAGTGGCCTCGATCAATGTTCTTAATATATGGGATCAATTGAAGGGACCTGATCAATGGCCTTCAATGGCCTCGATCACTATGACCTTTGCGAGATGAAGCTACACGTTGCTGGAAGTCGTTTTTTTTTAGCTTGTCTTCAGGCCGTTCCAAACAGTAAATCGCAACGGAATACGCTTGTTGATAAGCCGGAACTCCCTTCGACTAAGCGCAGAGCGTGGAGTCCTTGACATGACGTTGGTGAAAACACTGGTGATTGAACCTTCCACTCCTCGAGCTTGTCGAAAACTAGGTTGGATGCCTCGGTATAGTACAATCTTGTGGGTGTCATGCAGGTTCACTTTAACCCTATATCTTTATATTTGAGAACGTTTGGGTAAGGAGTAAAAACGAAGCCATGAACTAAATTAACTAGATATAAGAGTAGAAGCAATTTTCCTAATCAACATCAACATCAACCAATTCATTAGTTGCAGAAATTATGTGGAGAAGTAACATTGCATGTTGGGGGAATTTGTTGCATTTGTTGAAAAGCTGGTTTATTAGAAAGTCAGATGAGCTACCCTGCCCAACCTTCAGGAGTATCCAATGAAGTCGCCAATCTGCCTACCCTCTCAGTCTGTACCATCTTTCTCTCAGCTCCCATAAGCTGCACCAAGACTCGAAACACGTTCGAGGAAAGCGTGCCAATAGCATGGTCGCTGATCTTGTATGCCAGGGATAAGCTTGCAAGGAAATGATCTTGAATGCCTTTCTTCTTGTCTGCAGGGACATACACATGCCCACCAACTCTTTCCAGAACTGTTCTGTCAGTCGAGTTGTCAAACATGATCAATGGGGCATCTGAAATAGTAGCCACATAGCTCTCCATATTCTTGATGACAGTCTGGCTGTCGCTCATGATGAAGAGGCTGTTCCAATGCATGCTTAGATTTGCTGCTGATGTCTCAATTGCATTTGTGTAGTTGCTCAATCCTCGGTATTGGTGACCATGAAGCCTCCAAAAAGGATCTGCAGAGTGAAATACAAGTCAGGAGCAAAGAACCAGTTTGGTGGCGTAACCTTGGCAAAGCCCTTACCTTCTTGTTCCTTGTCTGTTCGTCTGATGTGGAGAGACACGGTGGGCCTGGACCAGCCTCGATACTGCTTCAAGATCTCCTTTTCAATGTCAAGAATGTGATCGTGGGGTTGAAAGAGCCACTGGCTGATTATGGCATGGAGCATGAATGGTGGTCCCGAACCAGGAAAAAATCCTGCCAGCTCTGCATTTCCACACCGCTGAAGAAAACGAAACGGATCATTCCTCATTTGCGTCCAAAAATGCGATGGCCAGATGTCTCCACCCCATCCAGGATAAACTCCATTCATCGGTTCCAAGTATATGACCCGCTCGTTTGAAATCTCGGCCAAACGGTCCATGTCACACTGTCCATTGCAGGTGAAATTCCAAGCTTTCCAGGAAATGGTAGTGTTGAGGTCGTCAGGGATCTTGCAAGTAGTAATATTCGGGAAGTAGCAACCAAGGTGCTTCTCTTCACAGCCATCAAAAGTGGCATACTCCCAGCGCTTTCCGCCGAGTCTTCGAGGAGCTGGAATCACTGTGCGATTAAGCTTCATACCAAGCGATAATGCGCGGACGAATGACCGGAAGTTCCACATGAGACCTGTAAGGGTTATTTGTTAAAGCATCCTGCCAGAATTGGCATCACAGTAAAGTGTGCAACAGGTTCTTCAGTTACCGCTAACGTCGGCCTCAACGACCATGAGCTTCGCGTCATCGCATGACCGCGGATGCTGAAGTGCTGTTATGGCATCGTAGATCATCACATGAGCCGTTTCCGTCCACTGCACAGGGGACCTTTTCGGTCTCCTTGGCACTGTGGCATTAACCGTCATTCTCTCTTGCAATCCACTCTCATTGCGGTCTCCTTCGGGAGGGATGAGAGCATAACAGCTATGCTTCGACTTGAGGCCATCTGGAAGCAGACACAATGAATGGCCCTTCAAATCTAGGTTGGCCAGCTGTATTACAAAGAACGAAAAAACAGTCGCAGCGATGGTTATTACAATTCCACACTGGCAAGGGCTGCAAGGGAGGCCTTTCTCCATGGCGGCGTCACTGAATACGGAGAGCTGGTTGCGTCAATGGCCTGTGAGGGTCTGCTGGGAATAAATATATGATATGGGAAGAAATGGATGCGATGGCCTTCTACGGTTGTGCCAGCCCAACCCGAACGACGCCGCGTAGAAAATAAGGTGAGGGCAAAACAACTGTACAAAAGCATCATTATATTCTTTATCCATACAGTTCTACAGTACTCCAATTGCTGATTGTGCTATGGTAACAATATAAACATCCCAATCACAATGAATCAATATTTTTTTGAACCATACGTCATCCACATTCAAAATTATGAGATTGTGTTACTGCCACGGATCTTGGGAAAGGGGCACAGGAGGGATTTGAAGCTTGGCCTTCTGTTTTGGAGGATCGGCTTGGTTTGCATCGTTCAATGTAGTCGTGTTGAAGTTACGAGATTTACTTGGTGCCCGATTTGAAAGGGATGATGCTGCCATCACGGATCTTGCAGATGTGAAACCTGTATTGGGAGACGATACACCACTTGCAAGCCTTGGGACCTTCTGCACGAACCAAGGAGAGAACAAGAAGTCAGGCAGGGCAAGAGGAGTGCGAGCAATCGGTGAGAATTAAGAATCAGCCAAAATGCACCAACAAACAAACAATGCAGATTAAGTGGGCATGCAAGGAGGAGAAACAGCGAACAACATGATAAGAAGGCAAGAAAGTATCAGGTTGGGGGGCGGCTTGGCACTACCGAGAATGAAAACTTTCACGACAGCATTGTCAAGCGGGTGAACGCATCGCATCATGTGACGAGGTAACTTCTGAGTCAACCCAAAAGTCACAGCATTGTCATGCGGGCGAACCCCCTCCATCGCGTGACTTACAAACTGTTGTCGCAGGGATGACAGCCTGCTTCTCGGCGCTGCATGCTCGCGGTTATACGCCTCCTCAGCCCGACTCATCGCGTCCATTTTGCTGGCAAACGAGGGCCTCTTTCCCATCCTCCTCTCCACACGAGCAATCTTCTCCGTTGCTTCGTCCTCCCCTGGTGTGTACACCAGGACAAACAGACACACGTGATCAGGTGCAGGATTGCATTCTTTCTCCGGAATGGCACATGGTCACTCTCTCTCATCATTAGAATGCCACATGCGCACATACAGTGGCACATCAAGTCGTACCCTCACCATCAGAGCCGAAAATGCTCTCTTCAGGCTCAGGCTCCTCATCACAATGACACATGGTCACATATGCATCAGAATGACACATGGTCACATATGCTTCAGAATGACACATGGTCACATATGCTTCAGAATGACACATGGTCACATATGCTTCAGAATGACACATGGTCACATATGCTTCAGAATGACACATGGTCACATATGCTTCAGAATGACACATGGTCACATATGCTTCAGAATGACACATGGTCACATATGCATCAGGATGGCACATGCCCACATCACGTGCTCTCACCATCAGAGCCGGAGATGCTCTCCTCAGGCTCCTCCTCATCGTCATCCCTCTTCCAGAACTCGCTCTCCACCAGATCCTTCAACTTGGAAGACAGCGGTGGCCTGCACCACATGAACACACGAAGAAGAAAGACCGGAGTGAGTGCAAGTGTGTTTCCTCCTTCTATGCCCCCTCTCCCCTCTCTCCCCCCCTATTCCAGAACTCGCTCTCCACCAGATCCTTCAACTTGCTAGACAGCGGTGCCCTGCCCCACATGAACACAAGAAATGAAGATTAAGTGAACAAGAGCCACAGGAGAGCACATAAACGAGAACTACAGTTTACCTGTCCACCCGCTCCACTTCCCCAAACGAACCCCACCCCCTTTTTAGTTGAACCTTTCACACACCTGCCCATTTGCACCCTTGGCTGCATGCCACCGCCACTTCCCCCCACGGCACCGCTCTCCCGAAGCTCCTGAAGAGCTGCCTTCACTGCATGTGGTGTCTTGCACACGTCACAACCGCCCGCACACAGCCTTGGGGTGGCCTGCGGGAAGAGATGGAAGGGGACATCTATAATTTCCACCTTCCTGAAATAAAAAAATGCATGCCATGCGGCATTCACTGCCTCTTTAGAATATGGCGTTGAAGCACTTGAACGAAATACATTTTGCGGCCTTGTACGCTTACCGTCTCTCCGAAATGCGTTAGCAGCTTCATTCGGCGGCATGACAGGAGCTCGCAATAGTCCACCATCTAACGCATTTGGTGCAAACAAGGGAGGGCAGAAAAAGAAAGGGCGATAAAAGACGGCCAAGAAAAGAATGGGCTAACTAAGAATGCGCAAAACAAGAATGGGCAAAAAGAGAGGATAGCGGGAATTTAAACAAAGAGAATTGGCAACCACACACCAAGACAAGCAGCCAACAGAAATGAAAAAGGGGCGTTCAGGGCAGTTCAAAGACAGCGCATGGCAGATTATCAAGTCCATGATTTCATGCAATGAAGAGCAAACTAAATGAAGGCTCATGACAGACAACCACCAAAGGCACTTGAATCCAGCTTAAATCCAGTTGCTGAGTGGTACTGCCTAAGAAAAGGAAGGCTTCTTGTGCAAACCTTTTGAAATGCATCCAGTGCGTTCTTGACACGCTGAGGCACTGGCAAGCCATTTGAGAGTTCTCAAAATGATATCGTACTTGCTAAGTGAGGGCTTTCGAATCAGACCTTTTGAAAGGCATCCAGTGCGTTCTTGACTCGCTGAGGTTGTGGCGGGCCTTTACCCCGTGAACCGTCGTCCTTCTTGATTATAAACTCCTGGAGAGACAGTGGGAGAAAGGGAGACGGCGGAAGTGGTGGAGACGGGAGATGAGGGATCAGGAGGGAGAATTTGGGGATGAGTGACGGTGGGAAGCAGGGGAGCGACAATGGTGTGCCTTTACCCCGTGCAACGTAGTCCTGCTTGATTATAATTTCTTGGAGAGACAGAAATAGGCCGATGGGGAATGGAGGATGCGGAATGGAATAGCCAAAGTCACAACAAATGTTTCATCTCACAAATTGATGGCCCCACTCACCATAGTTCGTTTGTCCTGCACGCCATAGTACAGAATGCTGTGGCAGGGCTGCTGGTCCCCTGGTCTCTGTTGGCTTAGCTGCTAATCCCAGCCTGTTTATCTACCCTGATCCCTGCCCCACTCACCATGGTCCGTTTGTCCTGCACGCCATAGTACAGAATACTGCGGCAGGGCTGCTGGTCCCTGCCTGCTCGTCCTGACTCTTGATAAAATGCCTCGATCGACTTGGGCAGGGAGTAGTGGCACACCAGCCGCACTATCCCACGGTCAATGCCCTGCAGAGAGGGGAGGGAGAGTAATGAAGCGATTTTGAACCGCTCTGAACCAGGGCTGATTGTCTCTCTATTTCTCCTGGTAGAACGCCTCTACGGACTTGGGCAGCGAGTAGTGGCACACCAGCCGCACTATCCCACGGTCAATGCCCTGCTGGTAGGGGGGCAAGACCAGGGAACGGATTATAAAAAGCGTCAACCCAGAGTTGCTGGTCCCTTTTGCTCGCCCTGGCCTCGAAAAGGGGGTAGATGGACTTGTTCAGGGAGTAGTGGCACATCGCTGCTTCGACTGCAGCCCGGCTGCTCGACCGCCAGGAGGGCACTTGGATGCATTCAGTCACCGTCAGTTGCAGTCAGATGCACTTAGGTTCACTCTGCTTCTATGCAACATTTGAGGCTCTTTCTGGTTATTGACTTATCTTAACTGACGTGGCCGAGGAGAGCGGGAGGAAATAAATGGTGGGACCAGCTTACCATTCTGCATGGGATCGAAACAGCAGAAACAGCAGGCAGAGCAGAAAGACAGAATCGATTAAGGAAAAGAGATGAGGATGCAGCAGGAGTGGACTGCTACAAGAGTCACAGAATAATGGATATACACAGCAGCTGCTAGATTGATTGATATAATCACAATGTGAGCACGACTGACATACCCAAAGGCGACAGTGGCGATCATAATGGGGATCTTCCCCCGTGACCAGTCCTCCAGTGCTTCGGTGCGAGCTGCGGTGGAGAGCCCTGCATGGTACACTGCAGGAGAGCAAACAGCAAGCGCAGGCAGGGGTCAATGCGGCCACATGCAGGCAGAGAGAAAGAGAGAGTGGTGATCAGAATGGGGACCTTCCCTTGTGACCAGTCCTCCGGTGCTTCCGTGCGCGCTGAGGCGGACAGCCCTCCTTGGTACACTGCCGGAGGGCGAACAGAAAGAGCAGGCAGGGGTCGATGCGGCCAGTGCACCCATGTGAGAGACTAACAGCCCTGCATGGCACACGCAGCCAAAGACAAAGAACTCCCAGCCAACACTCTCCCCCCTCGCTCCCAAGATAGTTCAGATATTTTCAGAGTTCTCTCACACATGCTGCTGAAGCTGACAGCCCTGCATGGTACATAGATGAAAAGTGACACGAGTGGGAGATCAGTGCAGAAACACATAGGCAAAGCATCTTCACTCAACCCGTCCCCATCCCCACCCCATGCCCCTCCCTTCCCTTGCCTCCTGTCGCTCCCTCCCCCTTCCGTCCCCTCCTCCTTCTTTCATCCAACCAACGTCCCTCCCTTCCAGTTCCCCCCACTCCCCATCTCCTGCTCCCCTGATTCCCCACTCCTCCCCCCTTCCCCCCCCAGCGTGCACCTTTGCACCGAAGCCCGTTGAGCCAGCAAGCCAGCTCGTCACAGGTGCTGTGGGAGTGGCAGTAGTTGATGCCGCACTGCTTCCAGGTAGGCCAATGCTGCAGCCGTACACACGTGCGTGCGCGCACACACACACACACAGGCAGAGCATCCCCAGCCAAAGCGTTCCCCTCCCCTTATTGCACCCAAAACACCCACCTTTGCATTTGAGACCGTCACGGGTGAGGTAGCAAGCGAGCTCGTCACAGGTGCTGCGGGAGTGGCAGTAGATGATGCCGCACTGCTGCTTCGATGCCAGCAGTGTATCACGTAAGTCTTTGTAAGGGTCCATCAGGTCCTTGTAGCGCACTGGTGTGTGAGGGAGCAGGGGTGGGGTGGGGGCCAGGGGGATGGGCAGGACGCAGAATGGTAGGAGGTAGGTAAGGTGTCCCACAGGTCCTTGTAAGGGTCGATCAGGTCCTTGTAGCGTACTGGTGGGGGGAAAGGGGTGGGCAGGGGGCAAAATGGTAGGAGGTAGGTGAGGTGTCACGCAGGTCCTTGTGAGGGTCCATCAGGTCCTTGTACGGGTCCATCAGGTCCTTGTAAGGGTCCATCAGGTCCTTGTAGCGCACTGGGTGGGGGAGGTGATGGGAGATATGCACGCAGCCGCACAGGTATGAGAGACACACTTGCGATGAGGAAGCAAGCGATTTTCCTTGTGCAGAGTTATGCACTGGCATGCACAGGGAAAGCAGTGAATTAACGGGATGAAGCAGGCAGAGATTGTTATCGTTGGACAGGTATTGAATGTCACCTTCGTAGTAGATGTTGGGTCTGTTGAAGGAGGAGATCAGTGTTGTAGGGTTGCGAAATGAGGCAGACAGTATTAGTTACCGTTGGGCAGGCATCAACAATCACCTTCGTAGTAGATGTTGGGTCTGTTGAAAGAGGAGATAAGAGTTGTAGGGTTGCGAAGGCAGAGGGAGGAAACAATGTCCTCCCTCACTCTGCACATACACACAGACACACATCAACCAGCAAACAGATTGAACTGCGTGCAGCTTGCACACCAAGCACAGAATGGTCTGCTCCTACGGCGGGGACATTGAAAGAAGCAACCAGCAGATTGAAGTCAAAAGGAAGGAAGTGTCGTGTAACTCCAACCAGCAGGTAGAAGCAACTGGGGGGGGAAGGAAATGGAACTCCAAGGCCTGCTTGAGGAGGGTCAAGTCATGCAATAAGGAGGCCATGGTCTGGGGGCGCCTACTTTGCAACAGCTGTGGCAGTGAGAGCAAGGATTGGAACGTTGGAGAACCGTTGTCGAAGAGAGGAGAGTCTGCGATATGCAGGCCTGAAGTCATGCCCCCATGATGAAATGCAATGGGCCTGCACCAGAATGGTCGAAACACATGTGACGAACGCTGAAAAGCCTTTTCTCGTGGAGCTTCTTTCAACACGCTAGTATGGTGTGTACCGTCCACTGCATCCACTGTCACGTTTCAAAAGCAGGATGCGCATGTACTGCAAAGAATCTGAGAAAATCTCCATTTTTGTCTATCTGTAAGCCCCTGGATTGTTTATTAACAAACCTATTCACCTCACCTCATCTACAGCAAAGAGGCTGAGCAACCCTCTGTCATGAAGCTTCCTTAACACGCTCAGTATGGTGTGGGTGTCCACTGCTTCTGGCGTCACATACAGCAGCTTCAGTGCTGGCCGTCCATTCCCCAGGTCGGCGAGAATCTGAACGAACGAGAATTGCAGTATGGTTAGAAAAGGAGAAGAAAGAGACTAGCATGCATGCAGCTGAAATGGATGATGGAAAGTGCATGTTCGCAGTTACATTTGCCCGCCGTGCAGCAGAAATGGATGATGAGAGATATTCCGCTGGTATGCTCTTCTTCCTTAAAGACTCCACTTGATTCTGCATCAACGCTGCAACATGCAGGAGTGGTAAGAAGAGATCGGAGTCACGTTTTGATTTTCTCGAAGAAACTAGAGTATCTCAGGAGGGAGTGAGGAACTGTAGCGATGATTCACAAAGCTTGACGTCAGTTTGTGGGAGATGACGAACCAGCAGCAGCAGCACGGGAACACGGTTTCAGCTGGAAATCTTCAGTTTAAAACGGGACTAAACGACGCGAAGAGGTATGCACGGAGCGTATGGTGTGACGTTCGCTGACCAATGAGCGGAGAGACGACGATGACGACACCCGGTTTCATCAGCGCAGGAATTTCGTAGCACAGCGACTTGCCACCTCCAGTCGGCATTATGCAGAAGCAGTCAGACCCTGAAAGCGAGCATTCACTGATATATCAGGCTTTCAGGAGTCTCACGACGATTCCGTAGAGCACTCACTCATTCTGCGCGACGGAAACGTTTAGTAAGCGGGGTAAGTACCTGATAAAACGGTTCTGATAACTTCTTCCTGATTCCCGCGAAAACTGCATCAAGACAGCAAGCGCACGGTTGAATACGGCTTTTCAACTTCCGCATTTACCGATAAGATAACGAGGCTAACCTGACATATCCGAAATACTTCGTCAAGACACTGACGGGATCTGGCACACTTCTGTCTTCCGTCTGGGTTTCTTCTCCGTTACTTGCAGGCTCACGATCTTCGGGAGCATTTTCCATGGCTTCTGAATCTAGCGTCACCGTGACGCTATTTTCTTCCGTTAATCGATGGTTGAAATCACTGGTTCTCATTATTTTGCTTGTTGAAGGAGCCATGAAGTCTGTGATCCGAGAGGTCTGAGCGGGAGCAGAGGGGGTTGGCTTTCGCCTGGCCATTCTCACACTGACAAAGTTTCGCAGCCAGAAAGTTGATACAAGTTCTTTCAGAAAACTTGAGGTCACGAAGTCCGAGGGCATCATGTGAGATCACTTTCCTGCGGTTCAAGTTGTTTTCTTTACGTTCCAGAAGTATTTATGGCAGAGTAAAAGGGTTCGGTATGGTAAAAGCTGAAAGTGAAAAACCCACGAAGTACGGCGAAATCGATGGCGACGTGGACGAGGGGAGAGCCATTCGCCACTTCCCAATGGAGTATGATGTAGCGAACACGACTCTGAACACCAGCTGTTGGTTGCTTCCAGGGCTGACGCTATCAGAGTAAATAGTCTGATTAGTCTGACGGATCAGACCATCGAGTTTGTGAAAAATGGAATTCCAGAGTAGTCAAATTTTCATCACTGAGAGCCTCAGAGTTATTGTTTTATGGCCCCTGATTCAGTGTAATAGGCCTAAGTGTTAGTCATTTCTGGAGTCTGTCACTACAGAGTATGCGTTCTGTGGTCCCTGCATGCGAGTTTATCGGGAGGAAGCTTCCTCGAAATTTTCTTTCGATACACCCACCTCCGAGGTGGCAGCGAATGCCAACACGTGAGCAAAGCACACAGCACCTGCTGCGATATCTGAATACACTCTATCTGTGGCAGTATCACGCAGGTTGAATTGTGTCCCACAGTGGGTTAACCGTTGAAGCGGGCTAGAAAAAGAAGCCCAATAGTGATGTCTTAGCGGATAGCACAACAAATCGGCGAATCGGTGGGAGAGGATATCTTGCCACAGGTAATGTATCGCACTTTTTGGTGCTGAAATCGAAAATTTCTCCGCACCACAGCACTTGAAATAAATTGTTCCTGATTCATAGGTTGAAAATTTATGTTGCGGAGGCACCGGCAGATTCTCGCGCGCCAAGTGGTGGTTTGTGTTTTGTGCCAGCTCAGCTGCGTGGCAGGCCGCCCAGTTGGCACTTGCAAAGTTGCGCCAAATCGAGCCAATGTTGCAACAGTCCTTCTCGCCCTTGAAGCTCACCGACAAACCAGAAGGAAAAAACAAAAAAAAACCGCGACTCTGAAGTCATTTCCCCAACACTGAAGGACCAGAGTTATGTTTTTTTCAACCCTGATTTCTTTTAACACGCTCAGAGTGGCCATTTTGCGGCCGAAGTGCCGTCAGAGTAGAAAAAAAAAATGCGGGTCAAAAACAGGGAGGCGTTTTTTGAAACGTCAGCCCTGGTTGCTTCTCTACAAGAGCAATGTAGTCTATATCTAACCTCTTGCATAGGTAAGCACTTGTTTAATAAGCAGCATTATTATTACTGCAAAGCATCTAGAACAACCTATGATGATGGTACGAGAATAATTTAATAAATGTATTATTTGAATATATGTATTACTTCCACTATTTTATTACTCTGTATTCATCATCAAAGAGAGCACACTTTGTGTCATTTCTGTATGGTTGATGTAGCTCTTCCACTGTGCTATTCAACGTACGATCATGCCTAGTGTAAGGAAAATCTCTTTTTCCTTACTTCGCGTCCCTGCTCAACGCGTACATCACTGTAGCACCACAGTCAGCACCGTTACCACTCGCAATCCTCGCATCGACAATCCGCCCGCCACCTTCGCACGTCGTGAGAAGAAACGAGGAATAAAAATGACTAAGGGAAAGTTGGGTACAAATGCAAACCCTAGAAAACTGTACCCCATATGTGCTACCCCACTATAGCCTACAGTAGCTATGTCATATAAATCTGACACACCCCCATAGGCAAAGTGGGGGAGAACAAGGGGTCACAAGACCAGTCAAGCAAAGCAAAACAAGCTCAGGGTGGATCACAAAGTCACCACACATTCCGAGCACAAGTTCAAGGCCACAAGGCCAGTTCACATGCAGGATTACATATATATATAAGGCTAGACAAGCAAGAGCAGGTGTATATATATATGCAACAGTACAAACAATGTCAAGGGGTGAGCAAGTGAGGCAAGGTAGGCACAAGACCCAGCTGAGTACAGAAGCGCTGATGATCACAAGGCGCAAGTGCCTTGGTGAAGATATCAGCAGTGTTGGCCTGAGAGGCCACGTACGCAAGCCGCAGCTGACCACGCTGCTGTAGCTCACGAGCAAGGAAGTAGCGGAGAGCAATGTGCTTCGTTCTGTGCTCCAGTCTCTGCTCTCGACACAAGGCCAGCATGGCCTTGTTGTCTACGTACAGCACTGGAGGAGAACGAGGCGGCTCTCCGAGGTCAGTCAGCAGGTAGGTGAGCCAGCGAAGCTCCTGTGCAGCCATGGCCCCGGCGTAGATCTCAGCCTCACAACTGGAGCCGAGAACAGAAGACGAGCGGGTAGCCCGCCACGAAACAGAGCCGGAACCAAGGCTGAAGGTGTAACCCTGTGACGACCGCTGCGTAGCCTGGTCGTCAGCCCAAGAAGCGTCTGCGTGCCCAGTGAGGACCACTGGACTCTGCCCTCCAAGCACAAGCCCCATGCCCGACGTACTGCACAAGTAGCGCAACACCCTCTTCGCTGCAGCCATGTGCTCCGGTCTGTGTCTCCCAGGAGCAACATAGCGTGCAAGAATGCTAAGAGGGTATGCAAGGTCAGGTCGTGTGCAGGTCATCAGGTACATGAGGCAGCCAACAAGCTCTGGGTACGGGCCACTCGACTCTACGGACTCATCCGAAGGCAGAGCTGAGAGCGAGTGGCGAATAGGCAGAGGAGTGGCCTGAGGCGAGGAGTACGTGAAGCCGAAGCGCTGAAGGACCTGCTGCACCATGTGTGACTGAGTCAGGGTAATGGTGCGGCGTGCTCTGTCCCGGGTGATCTGCAAGCCAAGGTAGCTGCGCAGTTCACCCAGGTCTGTGCACGTGTGTCTCTTCTGCAGCTCGGACTTCACGTGGGCGAGTCCAGCAGTGTCAGCTGTGGCAAAGACCAAGTCGTCGACGTACACGAGGATGTAGAACGGCGGCAAAGAAGTGTCGGTGCGCAGAAACAGCGACGGGTCGGCAGTAGAGGGAGCAAACCCAAGAGCCGCAAGTGTAGTCCTCAGTGTGTCGTGCCACTCACGCGGTGCCTGGCGGAGACCGTAGACTGGCCGCCGGAGGCTCCACTGGGTGCCAGGAGGAAAGGACCCAGTGAAGCCAGGTGGGCGACGCAGCCAGATCTCCTCGTGCAGGCTGCCCTGCAAGAAAGCAGTGCTGAAGTCAAGAGAGTGCAGCTCGTAGTCGCGGTGAGCAGCTATGTGCAGCAGTACCCGAAGAGTGGTCATCTTCGGGGTGGGAGAGAAGGTCTGAAAGTAGTCAACTCCCTGTCGCTGACTGAAGCCACGAGCCACGTAACGCGCCTTGAAGACAGGCGGAGAACCCGGCGGCCGCTTCACCCTGAAAATCCACATGCCACTGACGATGTTCGCCCCAGGCGGGGGAACCTCGTCAACGTAGGTGCCTGTGGACTTCCAGGAAGCCATCTCTGCGTCCATAGCTGCCTGCCACTGAGAGGAGTAGGGACCCTCTATCGCCTCCGTGTAAGAGCGCGGAGTCGGGATGTCAAGTGCATCCGGGTCTCCCTCAGGGGTAAGCAGTACGGACACGAGATGAGGTGAAGCAGCAGCCAAACACTGGAACTCCTCCTGCCTGTCCTCAAGGACGTCCGTGCCAAGGGCACACTCACCCCCGACGGACGGAGGACACACAGACTCAGACTCAGCAACAAGACTAGCAGCGTAGTCTAGACGACAGCGAGCAGCAAAGTCGACGAGCTCAGTAACTAGGGCAGACGCAGCAGTGGACTCAAAGGAAGGGTCAGTGACAACAGTAGCAAGGAGACGCGTGACAGTAGGACTGGCAGCACAAAGAGAGTCCGACTCCGGGTCAGGAAGAGCAGGAAGAGAGGACTCAGGAGGAGAAGGCAAAGGGGCACGCAGAGGAGCAGTGGACGGACGCAGAGACATCCGGTGCGTGCCAGGGACAGGAGGAGGACGCTGACGCGAACCACGACCACTAGTGCGAGCAGCACGGACAGGCGACGCAGGGCGAGACGCAGGCTCACGACGCTCAGCAAGACCTCCAGTAGGACCAGTGTAGGGAGAAGGAGCGGGCAGTGGGGAGGCCAGCTGTAACTGTAACTGTGACGGGACAGGCTGTGGACACTCTAAGGGAGGAGGAGGACCAGTAGAAGGCAACCTGCTGAAGGAGCGGAACGAAGTACGGCCTAGGCCGCGCGGCGACTCCAGACACAGCAGGGACAGCACCAGTACCCCCAGCGGCAGCACCAGCGCCAGCAGCACCTCCAGCTCCAGTACCTCCAGTAGCACCAGTAGCACCCCCAGCAGGACCGCCTCCAGGACCGACAGCAGTAGCCTCAGCGCCAACACCCTCAGCAGCTCCAGCTCCAGTCGTACCCGCAGGCCCAGCAGCTCCAGTACTCCCAGTACGAGCACCTCCGGGACCCGCGGCACCAGCACCCTCAGCAGCCGAAGAACCTCCAGCTCCAGCAGCACGCCTCCAGCGCCGGGCAAACCACTCGCGCAGCTCCTGTGGAGAGAGTGGCTCCCGCCGAGACGAAGCACCCGGAGAACCTCCAGGCTCAGCACCGCCAGACGCCACACGAGCAGGCCCAGCTCCCTCAGGCCCAGCACCCCCAAGCTCAGCACCTCCAGGCGTGGCACCCCCAGGCGTAGCACCCCCAGGCTCAGCACCCCCAGGCTCAACACCCCCAGTAGTAGCACCCCCAGGCTCAGCACCCCCAGGCTCAGGACCCCCAGCAGTAGCACCCTCAGGCTCAGCACCCCCAGGCGTAGCACCCACACGCTCAGCACCCCCAGAGTCAGCACCCCCAGGCTCAGCACCCTCAGCAGCACCAGAGTCACCAGTAACCTCGACAGGCTCGACTGCGTCTACCTGGGACACACCTGAAGGGGCAGGACCCTGAGGGGGGAGGGGGTCTACCGGGGGGGACCTGGTACAAGGAAGAGCGGTGGCGGGGGGAGGGACGGAGTGCGGTAGGGGAAGAGGCGGTAGTAGGGGACCGACTCGTCAAACGTGACGTCCTGGGAGGACAGAACACGGCGAGAGGTGGGGTGGTAGAACTGCCACCCTGGCGCGTCACGGGGGAAGCCAAGGAAGACGCAAGGAGCAGCACGAGGGGACAGCTTGTCCGCAGACAAGTCGCGAACAAACGCCCGAGATCCCCAGACACGGAACGCAGACGCATCGCCAACCTTCCCCGTCCACAGCAAGGCTGGGGAGGTCTCCGGCATGGAGACCCTGGGGTGAAGGTTGATCTGATGCGCCGCGTACCGAACCGCAAACGGCCACAGAAAATGGGGGGCAGCCGCATGCATCATGGACGTACGGGCGACGTCCATGACCATGCCAATGCGGCGCTCAGCAATCCCATTTTGCTGTGGAGAGTCCGGAAGCGTGAAGGTCTGGCGGATGCCTCGTGCACGACAGTAGGCTCGCAGAAGGCCAGAGGAGAACTCTCCACCTCTGTCAGAGTGCAGACGCAGAACAGGAAAGTCCGAGCCGAAGCTCTGCCTGAGCTGGAGACGAGCTGCGCGGATCCAGTCGATCAACACCTCAGTGACATCACCCTTGCTGCGCAAGGGGAAGACTGTGGTGTAACGCGAGTAGTCGTCAACCACCAGCAAGAAGTAGCGCTCGTGACCCTGTCCACGGACGCGGGCCGGGCCCCACACGTCCATGTGAAGCGTCTGCAGCGGGGCCTCTGTCGGAGGAAACTGGGAGGAGTGAGGGGCAGCCCGCTGCCGCCCCTCGACACAGGGGACGCAGGTAGGGCCAGGCCCCGGAGGAAGGGGAGGGAGGGACCGGGGAAGACCAGAGACAAGGACACGGGAGGCCATGCCTCGGAGACGAAGCAGGGAGGGGTGACCAAGGCGGTGGTGCCAGAGGAGAGTCTCGTGAGACAGGAGGCGACACGAACAGGGGGCAGACTCAGGACCAGACCTGGACGCTGCAGCAAACACCTGACCCGACGCAGCTACCTGACCAGACGCAGTGACTGGAGGAGACACAGTGGTCAGGGTGTACAGGCTCGACCCCGGCCGACGGGTAAACGTGGCCAGGTGTCGGCCAGTCCGAGCGTCCGTGCAGTGGGTCACCCGCTGACTCGCAGGAGTGAACTGGTGCACCCCCGCATCCTGTAGGTCAGCACCACTCACCAAGTTCGTAGAGAACGGGGGGAGGTAAAGACCAGACAGGGTGCCAGAGGGGGCCGCCGGACACGGGAGGATAGTGGAGAAGTGAGCAAGGACAGGACCCCCAGAGGGGTCTGCCAGAGAGACTGCAACTGGCCGGCCAAGCGGCGTGAGTGTGGCGCGGTCTCGAAAGAAGGAGTGAGAAGCCCCCGAGTCAAGGGTGAAGGTGTGGGAGGCCGAAGCCGACGCAGAACCTGAGAGAGCAGACTCACCAGCACCTGAGGGAGCAGACGCACCTAGAGCAGCAGTCTCGCTAGCACCTAGAGCAGCAGCCTCACCAGTACCTAGAGCAGCAGTCTCAATGCCCGGGTCGGGCGGAAAACACCGGTAACAGTCACCCTCATCACTAATAGTCACAGTATACATGGCAGCAAGAATAGCATCAAAGTCAAGGTCAAAGACAGCTACACCCGCCCTAGACAGCTCACCCCAGCGGGGGATCTCAGTGGCCTCAGGGAACTGGTGACGCCAAGCGTCCGTCAGGCGGCCAAAGCAGCGCTGGGTGGAGTGCGCACCCCCGCACGGCTCACCCGCGCGGTCGCCGGTGCGTAGGACGTAGGTGCACGGACCAGTACCCCCACCCCGCTGGCGTGCAGCGTACCACTCACGGAGCTGCTGAGGGGGGGGGATGTCACGAGTGCGCTACTGCTGCTGCTGCTGGCGCTGACCACCACCGGAGCCGACCCTCTGCGCAGCGCCACCCCGACCAGCTCCACCTACTCCGCCGCCGCCTCCTCCACCGCCGCCACCTCCGCTCCCACCGCCACCGCCGCCGCCGCCTCCGCCTCCACTGCCGCCACCGACACCTCCACCCCCACCACCACCCCCACCGCCACCCCCACCCCCTCCACCGCCTCCACCGCCGCCTCCACCGCCCCCGCTAGCTCCTCCAGTGCCCCTGCCCCCCTTGCCCTTGCCAGGGCGGCGTCTCCCGCTAGGGGTAGACGCCGCACCGACCGACTCAAGCCCAACGAGGTCAGCCGCAGCAGCAGAGGCAACAGAGGGCAAAAGGGGGGAGGGGGAACACCCCTCAAAGATGGGGGTGCGAGGGTCACCACGAGAGGCTCCTACAGCTACTATGCTCTTTTCTGCTGCTAGGAGGGCCTTCTCGAGGAGGTCAACGGTGAGAGTGGTGGGGCAAACTGAGAGGAAGTGGTCCCTGACTACGCGAAGGGAGTCAGGGAGCCGGGTGACTATGTAGTAGAGGGTGATGTACATGGGGGGGGGTTTCTTGGCGCAGAACTCAGCAGGAAGCGCAGCGCGGTAGCGAGTGTCACTAGTGCGGAGGTGCGTAATGAGGTCAGCGACTGTGGGAAAGGCAGCAAGGTCAGGGAATAGGTACGGTAGCATGAGGCGGCTCAGTGCAGCAGTGGCAGGGGAGGAGTAGCGCGCAACTACAGCGTCGTACAAGGTCTGAGCACTCTTGTACTGGCTAAAGTGCGCACGCTCAGAGGTAGGCAGGTGGCGACGCACAGCAAGACGTGCAGCAGCATCGCGCGTGGCCCACTGTGAGCGAACAGTGGCGTCAGCATCAGCAGCGGGGGCAGGAGAGGCACCAGAAGTGAGGTCAAAGAGGGAGAGGCCGTCTGCCCTGTCGCACTGTAAGAAAAGTTGCAGGTCATCTATCCAGACGTCAAAGTCAATGGCCCGACCCTCAGTGTCAAAAGCGAGGACACTAGGGGTAGCCATGACAGCAGTAGACTAGCAGCGCAAACAGTAGGGTGAGGGCAGTGCTGTGAAAGAGGCGCTGCTCTTACCGGACAGGGCGGCTCGGGTGGCGCGGCTGCAGGACGGCTCGGCGGCTCGGGTGCTCGGCGGCTCGGCGGCTCGGCTGCTGGGCGGCTCGGCGGCTCGGCTGCTGGGCGGCTCGGCGGCTCGGCTGCTGGGCAGTTCGGCGGCTCGGCTGCTGGGCGGCTCGGCGGCTCGGCTTGTGGGCGGCTCGGCTGCTGGGCGGCTCGGCGGCTGGGCGGCTCGGCTGCTGGGCGGCTCGGCGGGGGCCGCTGAGAGGGCGGCGTCCGGGGCCGCTGGGAGGAGGCGGCGGGGCCGCTGAGAGGAGGCGGCGGGGCCGCAAAGGTAGGTGGCGGGGCCGCAGGTAGGTGGCGGGGCCGCTAGTAGGTGGCGGGGCCGCAGGTAGGTGGCGGGGCCGTAGGTAGGTGGCGGGGCCGCTGGTAGGTGGCGGGGCCGCAGGTTGGTGGCGGGGCCAGCAGGAAGGTGGCGGGGCCGCACAGATAGGTGGCGGGGCCGCGGGTAGGTGGCGGGGCCGCTGGTAGGTGGCAGGGCCGCAGGTAGGTGGCGGGGCCGCACAGGTAGGTGGCGGGGCCGCACAGGTAGGTGGCGAGGCCGCGGAGGGCGGCGACGGGCCGTAGGGGGCCGTGAGGGGCCGCGGGAGGGGCCGTAAGGGGCGTAAGGGGCCGCGCGAGGGGCCATAAGGGACGGCGCGAGGGGCCGTGAGGGGCCGCTAAGGGACGGCGGGAGGGGCCGTAAGGGCGGCACGAGGGGCCGTAAGGGCGGCGTGACGGGCGCGACGGGCCGTAAGGGCGGCGCGAAGGGCCGTAAGGGCGGCACGACGAGCCGTAAGGGCGGCGCTAGGGAGCCGTGAGAGGGCCACTAAGGGCGACGCGACGGGGCCGTGAGGGGCCTAGCGAGGGCGCGACGGTAGGGAGAGCACACAGGGCGCGACTCGGGCCGGAGCGAAGCGCGCTCCGGGCAGGAAAAAAAAAGTTCGTGGTGGTGGGCCCTAGGAATCGTTCCCACTAGGGAACCTGCTCGATACCATGAGAAGAAACGAGGAATGAAAATGACTAAGGGAAAGTTGGGTACAAATGCAAACCCTAGAAAACTGTACCCCATATGTGCTACCCCACTATAGCCTACAGTAGCTATGTCATATAAATCTGACACGTCGCACCCCGACCTCACGGCTCGGCGGGTAACCCGCGCTCCGGGCCTCCGCTTCTACACTTTTCCCAACCTCAGTCCCAGGCCCGTCGCGCGACAACCACAGTCCATTACCGTTACCACTGTAGTTCCGCTATACATTCTTCGCTCATGCCTTCGCTCATTGTACTCTTGCTTCGATAGTGCAATTCTCGTTCGTTCACTCAATTGCACTCGTAACACTTGGTATTCAGAGCCTACGACCTCTTCTCGGACCGCACCCACACCTTCGCTTCCCCACTATCTCAATTTTTGGGGGGGGTAGACGTCTCTCAGCGACACAGCACCGCCGCTCGTAGTGCTCTCTCGTAAGCACGCACGACCACGACTGAGGCTCTCGCTGAGCTCGCCCGACACCCCCGCCATGGCCGAATTCACGCTCGCCACATTGACGCAGGAGCAGCTCGACCGTCTGGTGCGCCAACTCGAAGATTCGGCGCTCGAAATTGCGATGCTTACAGCGGAACGTGACTCCGCGCGTCAGCAATCAACGGCGAACACTCCAGCAGCACCACACGCACCAACAAATGCACCTGCACAATCGGACGAGCCAATCGTCATCTCGTCCGGGACACCAACACAACACGACAGCGTGGGACAGCGCTCGGGCGCAGCCAGTGATAGCGCCGCCCAACCAATGCCTGGCATGGGAGGAAACAGGGGCGCGCCAAGCCCGCGGGAGCCTCGCGAAGCCCGTCGGCACGTGGAGTTCGCGGCGACAAGTGGCGAACAGGCCATCATGGCACCAATGCCACTCAAGCCGCAACGCCCGCCCTGTTTCGACCCGAGCCAGCGTGGAGGTCCGACGGTTCAATCGTGGGTTTTCACGATGAACGTCTTCTTCGACGCGAATTACGCCGAGTCGGACGCAGCGAAGATTCGGTATGCCGTTTCGCTGTTAAGGGGCCCCGCCATGGACTGGTGGCGAGTCATCGTGACGTCGCCACGCGCCTACGAGCCACCGTCGCAAGAGGAAGGGCCCACGGGTCCAGCTGTCACCTGGAGTTCATTCTGCGAGACCGCCCAATACAGCACATGGGATGCGTGGTGCGCAGGGCTTCGGGCGCGCTTCGAGCCGATCGCGGCTTCTATTTCGGCGCGTCAGAGATTGCGCACTTGGCGGCAGCTCGGGTCGGTTCAAGATTACACGAGCGGTTTTCTCGCACTTTGCGAGCAGGTCGGCTACATGCACGAAGCGGAGCGGGTGGACCGTTACGTCGGAGGGCTGAAGCCGGATATCTCGCACGAAATCATGCTGCGCGGACTCTCAAACTTCAACGAGATTCTCGCGCTCGCCGAGAAAATCGACATTCTACGCCGACCGAGACCGGGGTCCTACTACGGACATCGTCCTCGGGGACCGATCGAGCACGCCACTGTAAACGCTGTTGCAACGAATGCAGCTGCCGCACCGTTTAAGGGGCGCTGCTTTGCTTGCAACAGGCCGGGCCATCGCAAGAGCGAATGCCCAGAGGAGCTAAGGCGCCGCGGAGCAGAGCAGGGGAGGGAGTCTCAGAGGCAGGGAAACGCCAGCAGTCAGTAGAAGTTGGGCCAACTACTGACGAGACTGCCTGCTCGCCCAACCGCACCGACCCTCACCGAGTCACAGTACCGATTCACGCCATCGATCGGGCTCGGATGAATAAGGAGGGTACAACGACGGATTGCCCAGTACTGATCCACGGGAAAATACAGGGAGCAGCAGTGAAGATTTTTATTGACGGAGGAGCAAGCCACAGTTTAGTTAATACCGCAACTGCGCGAAAATTACAACTGACACTTAGTCGCTGCTTACCTGAGATCGACGCACGCTTAGTTGACGGCACGCCGCTGGCCATACCGGAGAAGGTGGAGAGAGTAAAAGTTCGCTGCGGGGGAAACTTCGGGTTTACACAGGAAATGCTCGCGACGACATTGGATGGACATGATGTTTTACTGGGACGTGATTGGCTACGACGGTACAACCCACGAATCGACTGGACGACGGGTAGCTGCACGGTGCGAAGTAGCGGTAACTGGGTCATGCTACCTCGCTGGCAGTCGCCCGAGTCTTCAACGGTCCACGTCAACGCCATCACGATGAAACAGGTTGTCGCCGCTGGAGCTGACGTGTACGCAGTAGATATAGCATTAGTAGGAGAAGCGGAGCAGCCGAGCGATTTTAAGAAACTGTTGGCAGCAGTACCGCCCGAACTACAGGAACTGTTGAAACGGTACCCGGGGATTTTTCCAGACGACTTACCGGAAGGGCTGCCACCTCAGCGGGCGCATGATCATAGGATCGAGTTGGAACCGGGGGCACAGCCAACTGTACAGCGCCAGTTCAGACTGACACAGCCCGAGCTCGACGAACTGAGGAAGCAGTTAGATTATTTGTTAGAGAAGCAGTTTATTCGACCAAGTTCGTCACCGTTCGCCGCACCGATACTGTTCACACCGAAAAAAGACGGAGGGTTTCGCATGTGCATCGATTACCGAGCGCTCAACAGGGTAACAGTCAAGTCGCGGTACCCCATTCCCCGCGCCGACGAACTGATCGACCAACTGCGAACAGCACGGGTGTTTTCGAAAATAGACTTACGGGGGGGTTACCATCAGATTCGGGTCGAACCATCGGACTGCGCCAAGACAGCATTTAGGACTAGGTACGGGTCGTTTGAGTACACGGTGATGCCTTTCGGGCTGACCAACGCGCCCGCAACATTTCAGATGACCATGAACGAGGCGTTTAGGCCACTCTTAGATAAATGCGTGATAGTTTACCTCGACGACATCCTCGTCTAAAGTCGCGACAAGCAGCAGCATTTAGCGGATCTCGAAGCAGTATTTAAAGTTTTAGAGGAACATCGATTACTAACCAAGGGCTCTAAGTGCGAGTTTTTTCGGGACAGACTAGAATTTTTGGGGCACGTTATTTCGGAGGCTGGAGTTGAAATCGACCCAAAGAAGCTGGATACGGTAAAAGCGTGGCGTCCCCCGACGAACATCACGGAACTGCAGAGTTTTTTAGGGTTCGTTAATTATGTTCGTCGGTTCGTCCCCGACATGGCACAGTTGACTGCCCCGCTGACGGATTTACTGCGAAAGGGGGTCGTTTTTACGTGGGGGGAGAAAGAGCATGCTGCCTTCTCTGCCCTGAAAAATGTTCTCTGTTCACCGCCCGTCCTGCGCATCGCCGACCCACACCGCCCCTTCGAGGTTGTTACAGACGCAAGCGACATCGCCATTGGAGCCGTACTGCTACAGGACTTCGGCAACGGCCTACAGCCCATCGCATACGAGTCACGAAAACTGCATCCGCCCGAGCGAAATTACCCGATACACGACCGCGAAATGCTCGCGATCGTGCATGCGTTCAAAGTGTGGCGCTGCTACTTGACCGGCGCAGACGTGACAGTACGGACAGACCACCGATCACTACAGTACCTCCGCGCACAGCCCCACCTCAACCCACGACAGATTCGGTGGCTCGATTTCCTCGAGTCAAACTTCCACTACACAGTCACCTATAAAAAAGGAGCCTCGAACATCGCCGACGCACTGACCCGCCCCACTGCCCAGATCCACGCGATACTACTCGCCCAGACCAGCCCGCTACTGACAGGACTATTTACCCACGGATATCAAACGGACCCATTCTTCACAGGAGGAAATTCGCAGCAGTTCGCAGCAGCCAAGGGAGTCTATTACGTAAAAGCCGGGACCGACCGCATCTGGGTACCAGGGTACACACTGCTACGGGAATTACTATTACAGGAGGCACACGACGGGGTTACCTCGGGACATTTCGGGGTAGAGAAAACACGGCAGCAGCTGCAGCGGTATTATTACTGGCCCGAAATGTTGACCGACGTGCAGCGACACGTGGCATCGTGTCCCACTTGCCAGATCATGAAGTCAACACGGAAGCGGCCGGCGGGACAGTTGCAGCCAATCCCACCTCCAGAGCATGCTTGGCAGCAGGTGACGATGGACTTCGTCACGGGGTTACTGGCCAGGGCGAGTGGAAATGACGCGATCCTGGTCGTCGTCGATCGACTGACGAAAATGGCACACTTCGCAGCCTGCAAAAAATCAATCACAGCCGAAGAAACAGCCCGCCTCTTCATCTCTACCGTCGTTCGACTGCACGGGATACCAGCATCAATCATCAGCGACAGAGACACGAAATTCACCAGCAACTTCTGGCGGAACATGTGGCAGCAGTTCGGCACGCGACTACAGTTTAGTTCATCGTACCACCCCGAAACAGACGGACAGACAGAACGGACAAATCAGACCATGGAACAGCTCATCCGGGCCACGTGCGACGACCCAAACACGTGGGAACATCAACTGCCACTCATCGAATCCGCATACAACAACGCCCCATCCGCCACGACCCAACAGTCACCGTTTTACCTGAATTACGGACAAGACCCAACAGTACCCATGACCCCGAATCCCGACAACCCGGTTCCACGCGCGCAACAGTTCGCCGAAATTTTGCAAGCAGCACGAACCAGGGCAGCAGACGCAATTAAAAAAGCTAACATCATCGCTAAACGCAACGCGGACCGCCACCGCAGACCTGTCACTTACCAGCCCGACGACTTAGTTTTGCTCGACACCCAAAATCTCCGACTGCCCATCACCCCGAAACTCCGCCCCCGATACTGCGGGCCATTTCGCATAAGCCACATGCTTACACCTGTCACCGCCCACCTCCTCCTCCCTGCTGACTGGTACGTCAGCCCCTCGTTCCACGTCAGCCTGCTTCGCCCTTACGTCCCGTCCACGAGCCAACTGCCACGCAATCGCCCAGCCAGCATGACAAGACCACCGACTGAACCAATCATCACCCCCGAGAAAATCCTGAGTCACAGAGTTCGCGACCCTCGAGGAGCCCGAAGGATCGAGTTCTTACTCCGCTGGAAGGACCGTACACCCACCGAAGACAATTGGGTTCCCCTGGACAGAATCGAAAACCACCCCGTCCTCACCGAGTATCTGCGCAGCCGGAATTTCAGGGATGTACACGCACTTTCGTAAGGAGGACCTCCTTAAAGGGGGGGGTAGTGTAAGGAAAATCTCTTTTTCCTTACTTCGCATCCCTGCTCAACGCGTACATCACTGTAGCACCACAGTCAGCACCGTTACCACTCGCAATCCTCGCATCGACAATCCGCCCGCCACCTTCGCACGTCGCACCCCGACCTCACGGCTCGGCGGGTAACCCGCGCTCCGGGCCTCCGCTTCGACACTTTTCCCAACCTCAGTCCCAGGCCCGTCGCGCGACAACCACAGTCCATTACCGTTACCACTGTAGTTTCGCTACCGTCATCGCCCGGATATAAGACAGTGTTGAATAGTAGACAGGGGTTGTCTACTATACGGGTGTCTCTTATAAACAGGCAAGCCTTTTTATACGACACCTATTTGTGTGTACGAGATAAGACATATATGTCTTATAATCAGAACCGGGGTTTAGGGGTTTTCTTATAAACAGGGGGTGTCTTCTAAACGAGCCTACACTACTTTAGGGGGGTACATCCATACATTCATGAATCCCTACTTCTACCTAACCCCCCTCAGTAACCGCCTCCTCTGCAGCACTAGCAACAGGCTCTACGCCCAGGTCTGGCACTCGCCAGGCATGCCTAGCCATCTCCCTTGGCTCGATCATGCAGTCAGCCTCGGCCGCCGCTCCGCGGTAGTTGGGGGTCTCCTGGTACAGCACCTCCAGGCCAGTTGCCACGGCCACCTCCCGCACGCCCTCCGCCTGCATCGCCTCCTCCTCCTCCTCCTCCTCCTCCTCCTCCTCCTCCTCCTCCTCCTCCTCCTCCTCCTCCTCCTCCTCCTCCTCCTCCTCCTCTGGAGCCTTCCGAAGCAGGCGCGTGTTGTCGCCTGTGGTCCCCCCGAGGGACATGTCCTCGGAGACATCGGTGGTGCTCCTGGCGCGCAGGTGAGACATCACCAGGTGGTTCTCCGTTCCGTCCAGCTTGCTGGAGATCCCACAGTGGCGGAACGCGTCGATGATGATCTGCCTGGGGACTTGATCCCAAGCCTCCGCGATCCACTACAGCACCACGGGGTGCGGAGGCCTCCGCAGGTTCCCTGCGGGTGGGACAGAGGACACGGCAGCGAGATGTTAACGATAAGGACACGAAACAGAGCAGGAATTTAAAATGAACAGCCAACTCACCCTTCTTCGTCTTCAGGTGAATCCCTTCACGCATGAACCACCTGGCGTAGCGCGCTCGCACGGCAGCCTTGAAGCACCGGTTGATGGAGACGTCCAGGGGTTGAATCTGGCTCGTACAACCCGCTGGAATGACTGCAGGGGTGATGCTGTGCGTGCGGTACGACTGAAGCATGGTCTGGGTGATGTGGCCGCGGTAGGAGTCCAACACCAGCATCGCACGCCTCGCGCTCTTGCCGCGCTGGGGGTTCAGATGGGGAAGCACCTCCTTGGACAGCCAGGTCTGCACAGCGCTCTCGTCCATCCACCCGTTGTCCTGTGCTTGGACCACGATTCCTGCCAGGCACACAAGGGACAGACGGACATCAGCACAGTGGGGCACGCTCATGAGGCAGGGGCAAGGTTGAAGTCATGGCGCTTACCGCCCGGAATCTCACAGTTGGGGACGTTCTTCATCTTGAACCACACCCACGGCCGCAGCTTCTCCCCGGATGCAGTGCACGCGAGCATCGCCGTCAAGTGCGTCTTCTGGTAGCCTGCAGTGCGGATTGGGACCGAGCGAGCGCCACGGTGCTCGATCGTCCTCTCGGCCGGCATCTCCACGAACAGTGGCGTCTGGTCCGCGTTGATGATACGGGCCAGGTCGATGTTGTGCCGCGCCCTGTTGATGCGCACGAACTTCCAGAAGGACTCGCAGTCCTTCGCGCACTCTGCAAACGGGACAGGAACAGAAGCGAGGGACGGTTAGACAACGAGCAAGGTAAGACATGCATACAATGGGCCGTGCGCGGCACGAACTCCTTATCCACGCACCTGCCGACAGACGTTGTCCGACCTTCGTCTTCACCCGCATCACCAGGTTCCAGCGGTCACGGAAACGCTGGCTCCAGTGAGAGCTCGCGTTCCAGTTCTTGCCGGGGTAATGCTTCTTCATCCACTCGCGGCTCCACTTTTGGGTGTCCTTCACCGAGATGGCCACCCCGTTAGCGCGCTGAAGGCAGATGTAGCGGTACAACGCTGCCTCCATGTCGGGGTAGTGTGCGTGGCGGCCCCCCCCGTGCATCCGCTTGCGGCAGTTAGCCGCGCCCTTGTAGATGCCCGCAGCCGCCTCCGCGCACCAGCGTCTGATGCAGGCGACGCTCGCGGTTGACTCCAAGCTAGTCTTCTTCAAGGAGCCGAGCTCCTGATAGCGGCGCGCCCACTTAACCTTCTCACGCACGGTCCAGCCGCGGCGCTTCTTCGTAGTGTCTTTGCTGCGAGGGGAAGGTGGGCGGGTGTTGGGATTATGGAGGGTGGGGTCCTTCGGCGCCTCCTTCTCAGGGAACGTGGGAATCGGGCCCGCCGCCGCCGCGTACTCATCGTCGCTGCCCAACGCCTCGTTGACGATGATGTCGTCAGGATTCGGCGCCTTCTTCGCCTTTTTCTTTGCCGCACCCTTGCTGGATCCAGGGTCTCCGTCGTCCTTGCGCTTCTTGTTGCTTGTGCGGCCACGAGCAGGGGCCTTTGCAGGGGCCTTAGCAGGGGACTTAGCAGGGGCTTCCACGACCTTTGCCTTTCCCTTCTCCGCAGCGGTGAGTAGGGGGCGACGCTCCTCCCCGGGACTGTCGTCGTCACAGAGCACCACGCGGGCGCGCTTCGTCGTGGACTGTAGGCGATGGCGCAGCCTCCGCTTCAGTAGCGGAACGTCGTCGTCTGTCCCAAGGCTCCACGGGTCGTCGTCGTCGCCCTCACCCTCAAATAAGACGGCATCCGCAGCCACCTTGTTCGCCTCCGCCACCGCGTCCGCATCCGCAGGCGCCTCTGTCTCGAGTTTCGCCGCCGCCTCGTCGGCAGCCTCATTCGCATCCACCGCCGCTTCCTGTGCCTCCGCGTTGTCACCGCCAGCATCTTCACCTCCGTCGTTGTCGGAATCACCAGCCCGCCACTCTTCCACCTCGTCGTCGCTCCCGACCGGATGATTCCACCATTCGTCCTCCTCGATGTCGGCAGTACCAAATTCGTCGCCCGAAGCGCTGTCATCGTGGCCGTTCTCCGGCCAATCCTCCTCGGCGTCGTCACCGTGTGCTTCGTCTCCGTCTTCCCCGTCACAGCTCGCACCGGAGGCGGCGGTAGGACTTCTCGCCTTGCTCGCGTTCTTCGCCATGGCTACGCGGATGTCATCGCCGGGCGAGTTAATTCGCCCGTTGTTATTCACCTGCACGTGAGGACGAGGTGAGGACTTGCCTAGGGGTACCTTGCTGCGCATGGTTAGAGAGCCTGCCGAGAGCAAGGTTGAGGTGAGAATTCAACCTCCATGAGCACCAAATGAAGTGAACGCCCGACTACCCCCCCCAGCCAGAGTGCCCCATCCACAGGTGCCGAGCCGCTCCTCTACGAGGCATCTCCTCGTAGAGGACAGCCTGACGCTGCCAACGTGCTGCCAGCAGCGTTCTGGAAGCTGCCATGCGCTGCTGGCAGCAAAACGACGCTGGCAGCATCATTAGATGCTGCCAGCACAGAGGAATATTGCCAGCGGTGGCAGCTTTGCTGCATCACCACCGAGGTCGGCCTGTTTCAATGAATCTGGTCCCTGGGTGTTTTCTACACACTTTGCAAGTGTTACAGTCAACAATTTTTTCCATTTATAAGAATTATAAGACACCCTAAACCATCCCGTTTACAAGATAACTCAAGCATTTTTGCCCGTGTACGAGATAAGACATATATGTCTTATATCCGGGCGATGACGGTATATATTCTTCGCTCATGCCTTCGCTCATTGTACTCTTGCTTCGATAGTGCAATTCTCGTTCGTTCACTCAATTGCACTCGTAACACCTAGCTGTATTCCCCCTAGAAGTCACCAGAACGCGACAAGACCGATGTAATAGACGCGCTGGCGTTATGGAAGAACAGTGAGCGTCGGCTTATGTGTACTAGGATTGTGAATGCCGATAAAGCCGTATTTCCGCCTCTAATTGGCTCGCGACTCTTGCGAGCCTTCGCCAAGTCGCGGGAACTTCTGTTCCCGCAGAGCGAAGTCTTGTGCGAAAGCTTCTTGACCGCTAAGACGAAATACTAACGCGGCTCAACGAACCATTGGGTTCCTACAATGAGGGGTAGGAGATCTTCTTTCGCCTAACCTGTGGATTAGGCTATGTATGATGTATGCTAACCTTCGCTAACCTATGCTATCCTGTGCTAACCTGTCGTTTTCTAGCAGCAACCTAAGAAACCCTTGTTGGTCTCACGAGACCTGGTAGGAGGGTGATGCTGGATGAAAGTTGGTTGGTTCAAGTACCCTCTGATCTAATCTTGCTTGCAATGCCTACTAAGTCTATTCTTGCTGTGATTTCTTGGTCTCCGATTTTAACGGATGACTTGCTTAGCTTCTCTCATAGAACAACATTCTTTGCCGGTTCGCTGCTATGCTTACCACGTAGCTCGCACCAGGTCTTGATCAAGTTACTACCAGGAAGTTTATGAAATATGCTCATTTAGGATCCATTGCGGGTAACTATTGAGAAGTGGAAATATATACGGAGAGATTAATCGCCGGAGAAGCCAAAACATTTTGCTGGTCCTTCCGAACTTAGTCGGCGATATATCATGGGTGGACCTGTCGATGCTGACTTACCTCCAACCCCGCACACTGATAAAGACTCCGTGGAAGTACCAAGCTCAGAAGCGCATACTATGACGAGCGACTCGGTTGATCCAAGCGGGAGCGGCGGTAGCGAAAGGACTGATACACGTGGAGAGAAACGGAGGAGGAGTTTGAGCTGTGACGATTCGGACCGGCGTGAAGCACAAAAGAACGGAACAATGCGAGACGGAGAGGAAGAAGCGCAGGAGAACGGCGGAGTTAAGAGACCGAGGCTCACAAGTCTGATTGAGAAGAGCCGTCGAGACGACGACGGAATCGTAACCTACGACCGGGGTAACAACGAGAGTGATACTAAGGAGGGTGATAATGACGCAGATCCAGCCCTGCGAGCGGACAATGCCAAGGGGGACTCTGACACCCCCAAACCAGAGTTTACAGTATCGAAGATGGGGATAGCGGGTACGACCGATGACGGTACGGTCGACGTGGATGAAGATTCCGAGAAGGTTCCTGCCGCTTCGATTCTTCCTTCGACAGATGTGGATGGAAAGGGAGCAACGAATCTTGACCGTGCAGCTGCGACTGCTGCTGCTAGCGGAGCAGCGTCAGCTTCTAACGCGGATAATTTGGCCGCTACAGTGACAACATTCGTCAGTACTAGCACTCAGGACATCAGCTCTCCAGCACGTCAGGACCTTGACGCATCTGACGGTGTAGGTTCGTCCCGTCAACCGTCCGGTCCCCTTGCATTCGCCACCGCTTCTCTTACCGCGGACAAACCTCTTCGAGATGCTGACCAGGAGCTAATACCGCGTACGATCGCTCCGCCTGCTGACATCTCGGCGTCTCCGCCTGCAGTAGCGGCGGGTGAGGGGGACGCGGGAGAGTCCGCGGAAGGGGAGGTGAAGGCGGAAGATTCGGCGAAAGGGGAATGGGAGGCGGAGGAAGAGGTGAAGGAGAAGGCGGAAGAGATGGAGGGGGAGATGAGGGAAGGTGGAGTTGTGAAGAGAGAGCGTGTGGGGGGCAGTCGCATTGAAACCGACGGTGTGTTTGGAGGTAATGCGCAGGGCGATGCAAAGAGCAGCAAGGCGGAAACGGGTATCACCCAAGGGGAGGGTAAGGCACACGGAAGACAAAGGAACCAGGAGGTGCAGCAGCAGGGGGAGGAGGAGGAGGAGGAGGAGGAGAAGCTATCATCACAGCCGTTGGTGGAGGTGGCATCTGCAGATAAGGAGAAGAACGCAGGGCACCAGGAGCACAAGGAGCAGCAGCTTCCTCCAGTGGTGGAGGTGGTATCTGCAGATAAGGAGAAGAACGCAGGGCGCCAGCAGCACCAGGAGGAGCAGCAGGAGGAGCAGCAGGAGCAGCTTCCTTCCGTGGTTGAGCTGGTCTCTGCAGGGGGGGAATCACCCCAGCAGGGACAGTGTGTGGTGTTGCCAGTGGACGCAGTCGTGTGCGTTGAACAACCGCTGCCTGCTCTGGAGTCGACTGGAAAGTCACTGCCTGCTCTGGAGTCGACCGGAAAGTCACTGCCTGCTCTGGAGTCGACCGGAAAGTCACTGCCTGCTCTGGAGTCGACCGGAAAGTCGCCGCCTGCGGATGCTGTTGCGTGCATTGAGCTGCCTTCTGTTGATTCAACGCAGATTGCACTGCCAGTCGGTGCAGTCGTGTGTGTTGCGCCGCCTGCTCTGAAAGGTTCAACTCAAGATGTGCTTCCTCTGGACGCAGCCGTGTGTCTTGAAGCGCCTGCACCCGATTCAACTCAGAAGCCACTGCCACTGGACGCAGTTGTGTGCATTGAAGCGCCTGCACCCGATTCAACTCAGAAGCCACTGCCACTGGATGCTGTCGTTTGCGTTGAGCCGCCTGCCCTGAGCTCAATGCAAGATGCGCTTCCACTGGACGCAGTCGTGTGTGTTGAAGCGCCTGCTCTCGTATGTGGACCGATTGCCCCTGTTCAGCCTGTTGCACCGTCTCCTTTGGCAGTGCTGCCGGCCTACACGCCTGCTGTGTCGGTGGTATCTGACGGCGCTGATTCGTCCCAGCAGACGCTGCTGCCGCCGCCACCGCCAGTGGTTGAGGTGGTTTTGAGTGGTGCTGATGGGTCAGGTTCGGCTGCTGCTGTGCTGCCGGCCTACACGCCTGCTGTGACGGTGGTATCTGACGACGCAGCGTCCTCCGAACAGCCTCTGCTGCCGCTGCCTCCAGCAGTCGTTGAGGTGGTTTCGAGTGGGGCGGACGGTGCAGCCTCTGTTGCTGTGCTTACAAGTGAGGCTCTGCTGACTGCCAGTGGGATCGTCAGTGTTGTGCGCGCTGGCAGTGAGGAGAGGGCATGCGAGGAGCAGGAAGAGGGGGCAGGCGGTGAGCTGGAGAAGGAGGGGAAGGAGGAGGAGAAGTCAGTGCCTGCTGCTGTGCTTCATCCGGGGGAGGCTCTGCGGACTGTCAGTGGGATCGTCAGTGTTGTGCGTGCTGGCAGTGAGGAGAGGATCGGCGCGGAGCAGAAAGAGCTGGAGAGGAGTAGGAATGCGGAGCATGCGAAGGCAGTGAGTAGGACGGTGGAGGAGGGGGGAAAGATGCAGGAGAAACAGGAGGATGAAAGTGGGCACAGAGGCGCAGTTGCTGAGGAGGAGACGAATGGAGCGGGGCAGGCGAAGCGGGCACAGGAGGAGCAGGCACTACCTTTGAAAGAGGGAGCCTCGGGCCGGGAGGATGCTGAGGGGGAGAAGGAGAAGGAGAAGGAGAAGGAGAAGGAGAAGGAGAAGGAGAAGGAGAAGGAGAAGGAGAAGGAGAAGGAGAAGGAGAAGGAGAAGGAGAAGGAGAAGGAGAAGGAGAAGGAGAAGGAGAAGGAGAAAGAGCAATTGAAGGAGGCGAAGGAAAAGGAGGAGGGGAAGGAGAAGGGGAAGAAGACGAGGGGGGTAGAGGGTGGCAATGGCAAGGGGGAGTTGTTGGAATGTAGCAAGGGAGAGAATGAGGCACTTGAGTTGACTCAAGCGGATGGTGAGGAGGTGGAGGAGAAGGGTGGCGACGGGACGAGCGATGAGGGAGTGGTGGTGGGGAATAGGAAGGGTGGGGAAGAGAGGGATGAGAAGATTGTTGAGAGCAAAAGCAAGAGGGCAGCTGGGGGTGATGGGAGTGGTGAGAATGAAGACTTAGGTGAGAATGAAGACGTAGGTGAGAAGGACGAGAGAGGTGTACTAGATGAGGCTGCGAGCGATGAGGTGAGGGAATTAGGGAAAGAGGAGGGAGGATTGGGGAAGCAGGATGGTACCATTGAGGATACGGAAGGGATGGAGGTAGATGATAAGAGGGGCGAGGAGAAGGGAGAGGAGAAGGGTGAGGAGAAGGGAGAGGAGAGTGGGGGTAGAGAGGAGATGGAGGAAGAGAAGGTGGAGAAGCGAGAGGAGGGAGGGAAGGAGAAGGGAGAGGGGAAAGGGAATGAGGAGAAGGGAGTGGAGGGAGAGGAGAGAGGAAAGGAGGAGAAGAGAGGAGAGGGAAGGGAGTCGATGGAAGGGAATGCGGGTGTTGCTGAGGGGGATGGTGTTGCGAGTGGCAATGCCGATGCCTCACAGTTAGGCCCCAGTGATGAGGGGGACGATGCAATGATGATTGATGAGAAGAGAGGAGAGCAGAGGCACGTGGCAGAAGGGAGTAGAGAGAGGGAAAGGCGAGAAGATGCCGAGGAGGAAGGGAGCAAGAAGGGCGAAGGCGAGGGTGGTAGAGGGAGTCAGCAGCTGACTTTGGCTTCGACCGAAGAAGGGAAGGAGCCTGAAGGAGTGGGTTTAGCTGCAGCGACGGATAGCCCTATAGTTCCCACTCCAACTGATGCAGATGCTCCTGCTGCTCCTGCTGCTCCTGCTCCTGCTGCTGCTGCTGCTGCTGCTGCTGCTGCTGCTGCTGCGGATTCTCCTGCGGAAGCAGCAGCTGCAGCAGCAGCTTTTCCTGGTGCGGCAGGTCCAGCTACAGAGGGTGTGGGGGGGGTGGTTACAAAGAGGAACGAGGGGAGGAAGATGCGGGAGTGGGACGAGCGGATGCATGCATGGGATGGCATCATGCGCGCATGGCATGGCCGCATGGTGGCGTGGACAGGGGTCATGGATGCTTGGCGGGCGCACAGGCGAGAGCAGAGACGGGAACAGAGGCGCACACAGAAGCAGAAGCGGAAGGAAGAGCAGAAGGAAGTGCAGACAGGAGAGGAGATGGTAGATGACAAGGGGCGTGTTGCGGCCGCTGCTGGAGCCAGCAGCGATGCTTATGTTTCTGGGGATAGTGACTCCAGTGGTAGTGACAGTAGCGAGGATGATACTACTGAGGTCTTGCAGCTCGGTGGTATTGGTAACCCTGTTACGGGTGCCCTGGCTGCTGTCTCTGCTGCAGAGTCCGTAGCAGCTGCAGCAGCAGAAGCAGCAGCAGCAGCCACAGCAGACGCTGCTGCAATCCTAGGGCCAGCTAAATTCGCCACAGCCATAGACGCCGCTGCTACAGCTGCTGCTACAGCCGGCGCTACATTTGGCGCTACAGCCGGGGCAAGAGCCGCTGCTACAGCCGGCGCTACAGCCGGCAGCGAGTGGCAGTGGGGCATGCCTGCCGGCCTGCCTCAGCACCTACCGGCTCAGTTCCAGAAGCAACGGCTGGTCGAGTTCTGCAGGCACGCAGCAGAGCAGGAGGAGAAGCTCTGGGTTCCTGCTACAGCTGCTACAGCTGCTGGGGTTGTTGGGGCTGCTGGGGCAGCTGGGGCAGCTGGGGTTGCTGGGGTTGCTGCGGCTGCTGGGCTTGCAGGGGAGGAGAGACCATCTGGGACGGAGCTAGCGATAGTGCCTGTGGAAACAGGCTATGAAGGGAATGCTGGCTACGAGGGGAATGTGCTGTATGAGCGTGCGCTGGTTGCCGGAGGAGGAGTGTATGGGGCCGGTGACGAGCAGAGAATAGGGGGTGGAGGTGTGGGGAGGGGAGGGATGGGGGTGGGGGAGAGTAAAGTAGGGAGCAGTGGTGGGAAGGGGTTGGGCAGGAGCAGGCGCAGGAGCAGAGGGAAGGGTGTGGAGGGGAGTCCTGGGAAGAAGACGAGAGAGGACGCAGTGGCAGGCACACGGGAGGAGCACCTTTACCACCACTATAACCAGCAGCAGCAAGTGCAGGGTTACATGGAATACCAAGGGCAGGAGCCGCAGAATGGGAGCGCAGCAGCAGCAGCAGCAGCAGCAGCAGCGCAGGGCAGTGGGAGTCACAACTCGGGAGGCCACGGCCGTGGGGACGGGCACAGCAGTGGCGGGGGTGGAGGAGGAGGGGGAGCAGGAGCGGGAGCAGCAACAGCAGGTGGGAATCACGGCACCAGTGGACGCTCATGGCATTTCTCAGGATACCCTGGCGTGTCTCGAAACGGGCGGAAATGGTCGGCTAAGGTATCTATGAACTCTCAGCAGAGAGCCAGATATGGGGTGTGCCAGAACATGCACTGCGGGCAGTGGGAGGAGGTGGAGCAAGCAGCAGCGGCGGCCGAAGCAGCGTGTTTTGTTTTCAAGGGAGGGAAGGGGCGGACGTGGAAGTTTCTTACTGAGCAGCAGAGGGAGGTGTTAGGGGGAATGGATCCGGATGAGGGGATGTGGCTGATTAAGGCGAAGAGGTGGAGGGAGTGGAATGAATGGCAGCCGAATAAGACTGGGTGGGTGAAGGGGATGGGGTTGGCTGAGAGTGGGGATGGGCATGGGGTGGGGGGCGCGCAGCAGGAGGAGCACGGGGAGGGGGAGGGGAATGAGGGGCACGGGATGGGGGGACATGAGGGGCAGGGGGAGGGGAATGAGGGGCAGGGAGAGGGGGAGAGTCAGGAGGGTGAGCCGATGATGTTGGAGTGGCATGAGGGGTGGGAGGGGAGGCATGCGGATGGGCAGAGGGAGGAACAGAGCGAGCAGGAGAGGGAGCAGCAGAGGGAGAGGGAGAAGGAGAGGGAGAAGGAGAAGGAGGAGAGGGAGAAGGAGAAGGAGAAGGAGAAGGAGAAGGAGAAGGAGAAGGAGAAGGAGAGGGAGAAGGAGAGGGAGAAGGAGAAGGAGAGGGAGAAGGAGAGGGAGAAGGAGAGGGAGAAAGAGAGGGAGAAAGAGAGGGAGAAGCAGGAGAAGGAGCAGCAGGAGAAGGAGAGACACCAGCAGGAAGGTGAAAGGCGGAAGGGCAAGGAGCGAGAGCAGGATGTGATGCAGGAGAAAGCGGAAAAGGAGGAACAAGAACCGCGGGGGTTGAAACTCGACCTGAATGCCCAGCAGCCCCTGAATTTCTACCCCGAACCTCCTCCCCCTCCGTCCATTCCTGCTCCGCCTCTTTCCACTCCTCCTTTTCCTCCTCCAGTTGCTCCATCCCCCCTTGTTGCAGCACCCTCCGCATCCCATCCAATGCTTTTTCCCCCTTTTGCTGGATCACAACAGGGTACACCCATGCTACAGCAGAGCACACCCACGTTGCAGCATCAGCATCAGCAGGGCATTCCCGTGTCGCAGCATCAGCATCAGCAGAGCAACCCCACACTGCAGCATCATCAGCCTGTGGCGTCCATTCGCGAGCTGCTGGCCATGCCCCGCACCTTCTCTGTTCCCCCCCCTCCTCCTGCCGTGGACAATGTGCCGAGTCAGCAGGGCCAACATAGTCAACAGAGTCAACAGCAGCAGCACCCGCAGCAGCAGCAGCAGCAGCAGCAGCAGCAGCAGCAGCAGCAGCAGCAGCAGCAGGCACAGCAGCAGGTGCCAAGTTTCGTTCTCTCCCTCCCACCTGCATCAACCCTGCCACTGCACCCTCCTCCGCTGCACCCGTCTCTGCTCCCTCCCCCACAGGCCTTCCTGCAACAGCATGGGGGTACACTAGGCCTCTTTCCTCCCATAGCTCTTCCTGCCCATCCTGCCACTCCTGCTGCTGCTGGTACTGGTGGTGCTGGTGGTGGTGGTGTTGGTGGTGCTGCTGCTGGTCTTGCTGGTTCCGCTGCTGCTGTCGCAACGCCTCCTCCTGCTTCTGCCGCCACCACTCTCACCATTCCTCCTCCTACCGCCGCTCCCGCTCCCGCCCCTGCCTCTCCCCCTCCCCCTACCCCCACCGCAACCACCCTCCCCCTCTTCTCCTCTAACGAGTCAGCTCATAACGAGGCATGGCCGCATGAGTCGTTCAGCCAGCATCAGCGTGTAGCAAGGATAAGGGAGATGCTGGGATCTTCATTTGGTGCGCTCAAGAGTAAAGGGCTTGGGGAGAGTTCTTTGGGGGTTGATTCTTTGAGTGGGGGTTCCTTGGGTGGTGGTGGTGCCGGTGGTGCTCGTGGTGATGGTGATGGTAATGGTGGTGGTGGTGGTGGGTCGATAAGTGCTGGGACTTCGCTAAGTGGTGGTATGGGTTTACCGTGGGGGGGGACGAAGGTGGTTGGTGGTGGTGCCGCTGATGGCGCTGGTGGTGGTGGCGCTGCTGCTGCTGCTCCCAGCATGACCCCTCCTCCTTTTTCTTCGCCCCCTCCTCCTCCTCCCCCTCTCCATCCTATCAGCAGCTCTCATGGTCCTATTGCTGCTCCTACAGGTGCTGTTCCTGCTACTGCGGGCAGCAATGCACCCTTCCCTTGGCTATCTGTCCCCACGCCAGGGAGTGTGCTCCCACCTGCACATTCACCTGCTCATACCCCTGACCCGCACGCTGCTGCTGTTGCCGGTGCCACAGGTGCTGCTACAGCCGCGGGAACCACAGCAGACGGGCAGTCTGCCGCTCCTGCTACAGAAACCACCGCAGCTGCTGCAGCAGCAGCTGCAGCGTTGAACCCGGCGAATCACGGCCCAAGACCAGCCTCGGGATACCTCGGAGTGGTGAAGAGCGGTCGAAAGTGGGCCGTGCAACTATCAATGAACATGAAGCAGCGAGCGAGCTACTCTGTAGGCCATATTCTCAACTGCGGAGTTTGGGACGACGTGGGGGAGGCAGCAATCGCAGCAGAGGCAGCTTATCTAGTGCTGAAAGGGGAGAAGATCGAGTTTAGATTGCTGAGTGAAGAGCAGAAGAGGAGGCTGAGGCAGATGGGACCGGATGAGGCAGTTAGGATTATTAAGGAGAGGAGGTGGAAGGTGTGGAGGGATTGGCGGGCGGGGAAGGAGGGGGATGGGACGGGGTGGTTTGTGGGGGAGGAGGGAGGGGAGGAGAGGGGGGAGGGATGGAAGGTGGGGATGGGAGAAGGGAGGGGAGAGAGGGGCCGGGAGGAGGAGGAGGAAGGATGGGAGCGGCAGGATGGGATGGAGGAGGAGGAAGGGAGAGGGAGGGGGAGAAGGGGGGGAACGGAGGCTGTACCTGCATATACTCCTCTCTCCCTCCTTCCGCTGAGCCCCATGCGTCATCCCTCTCATCCCTCCTCTGCCCGCTCCTCTCCTCCCTCCTCCTCGGCTCCTTCTCACTCAGAGCACGCTTTCCCTGGCCCTGCAGCAGCAGCAGCAGCAGCAAGAGACGACAGGGTCCTTCCAGAGTCGGGTACAGGAAGGGAGAAGCAGCACGGGCAGAAGCAGCAGATTCAGAACGAGTTTGCGTCATCCCTGTCGCTATCCTTGAACGCCTCTCCTCCCAGCGACCATGTGAGAGGCTCCGGGAGGATGGCAAAGAGAGAGGAAGAGGAGGAGCGGGAGGAGGAAACTGGGATGACAGGTATGGCCTCAGGCATGGGGCATGAGTATCACAGACACAGGGAGAAGCAGAAGGGGCACGAGAGGGGGCACGAGATGGGGCACGAAAGGGGGCACGAGAGGGGGCACGAGAGGGGGCACGAGAGGGGGCACGAGAGGGGGCACGAGAGGGGGCACGAGAGGGGGCACGAGAGGGGGCACGGAAGGGGCCATGGGAGGAGGCATCACGGGGGAGAGCATGAGCATGAGCATGAGCAGGATAGCGAGCGTGAGTTCAAGAGGGCTCGACGCGCGCATAGTGACGAGGATGTGGCAAGCAGAGAGAATGAGTATAGCGATGCTGCTGTGACACAGCGGGAACGAGAACGAGAACGAGAACGGGGACAGCATGGGAGGGAGGCGCATTACCCAGAGTCCTCGCAAGCTCTCGTTCTGATTGGCTCTCCAGCGCACCGACACAGCACACAGGAGCAGCACAGCTCAGCGCCCAGTCACCGCGAGTCAGCGCTGGGCCATGCTGACTCAGCGGCTGGTCAGCACGGGGCAGGGCCAGGTCACTCGACCCTGCCGCAACCCCCGGGGGAGGGGTACGCGTCTGGTTACTTTGGCGTGTTTCGTAACGGTAAGAAGTGGTCTGTGAAGGTTCCTATGGACGCTAAGCAGAGAGCCTTATATGGGGTATATCAGAAGCTGCACTGTGGCCAATGGGAGGATCTATATGAAGCAGCAGCGGCGGCGGAGGCGGCTTATTATGTGTTCAAAGGGGAGGGGAAGAGGGAGTTTAGGTTCCTAACTGAAGGGCAGAGAGAGATGTTGAGACATATGGGGGCGGATACTGCTGTTTGGTTGGTCAGGGAGAAGCGGTGGGCTGAATGGAAGGAGTGGAGAGGCGAGCGGGGGCCTATTCAGGCCCACTTGCCACAGCAGCAGCTGCAGGAGCAGCAGGAGCAACAGCAGCACCGGCAGCACCAGCAGCAGCAGCAGCAGCAGCAGCATCACCAACACCGGCCGCAACAGGAACAGCAGCAGCAGGCTAGCCAGGGGTGGTGGGAGGGGCGAAATGAGGGTGGGCTGTTGAAAGCGAAGGAGGAGGAGAGGAAAGACGGAGAGGGGAGCGGCAGTAGGAACTGGTTACAGCAGGGGCAGGGGCCAGGGCAGGGACAGGGGCAGGGGGGAGGGGAGCAAGTGGGTCTGTCACTACCCCAGCAGTGGCAACAGCAGCAGCAGCAGCACCATCAGCAGCAGGTGCAAGCGCAAGGGTGGATGGGGCAGGTTCCAATGCAGCAGCAGGGTAGCATAGCAGCACATCAGCAACAGCAGCAACAGCAGCAGCAACAGCAACAACAGGAGCATCAGCAGCAATGGCAGGGGCTGCAGCAGCCACTGTCCCAGCCTATGCAGCAGCAGCAGTGGCCGCAGCAACAATGGCATCAGGGACAGCAGCAGCAGCAGCAACAACAGTGGCAGCAGGGACAGCAGCAGCAGCTGCAAGCACAGCAACAGCAGCAACAGTGGCAGCAGCAGCAGCACGCGCAGCAGCAGCACGCGCAGCAGCAGCATCAGGGGCAGCAGCAGCAGCCACTATCCCTAGTTCCACTGCCCACACAGAAGTCCCCTCTGTCCCTCATCCCTGCCACTGCTGCTCCATCTGCCCCTCAAGCAGCCAAAAGCACCCCTACGAGCGCAGACGAGAGGGACCTAGCAGAAGGAGAGGAGGGTGAAGCAGGAGGTGGTGGTGCTGGTGGTGGGGGTGGGGGCGGTAACTCAAGCCATGTCTCCTGGGCGTCGGGGTACTATGGAGTGGCAAGAAACGGCCGGAAATGGGCAGCGAAACTTTCGATGAACGCTGACCAGAGGCAGAGGTACGCCGTAGGAAAAAGCATCCACTGCGGGCAGTATGAGGAAGTTTTGGAGGCGGCAGCGGCGGCCGAAGCGGCGAATTTCGTGTTCAAGGGAGGGAAGGGGCGGACTTTCAAGTTTCTGACTGAGCAGCAGAGGGAGGTGCTAGGGGAAATGGATCCGGATGAAGCGATGGTGATGATTAAGAATAAGACTTGGAAGGATTGGAAGGACTGGCGGCCGGGAGGGGTTGTGGTGAGGGGAGAGGTGGAGGGAGGGGGAAGCGGGGGAGGGGCGGGAGTGGGGGAGGTGGCTGGAGGAGGGGGTGGGATGGTGTCTGGGGTGAGGGAGATGGGGAGTGGAGCAGGAGGGGGAGCCCTTGGGGGGATGGAAGTAGGGGTTGGAGCAGGAGGTTTTGGAGGAGGAGTAGGGGCGGGGGCAGGCTCGGGAGTAGGTTCGGGAGCAGGTTCGGGAGCAGGGGGAGGAGTGGGAGGAGCAGCAGCAGCAGCAGCAGGGGGGTTTCCAAGCGGGTTTGTGCATGGAAGGATGGTGGTGGGGGGTGGGATTCACGAGGAGAGAATACAGTCAGGGAGCATTCCCATGCAGCCGGGAAGCATTGCAATGCAACCCGGAAATGTCGCCATGCAACCTGGTAGCAGTGGGAATTTTCTTGCTTATCCACCAGGGGTGGGGAATGTGACTGGTGCACAGGGTATGGGTCAAGATGGGGGGAGAGGAAGGGGAAACGTGAGGAGGGAGGAGGTTCAGGAGGAGGAGAAGAATTCGGATGAAGAGGAGGGAACGGGGGCGAAGGAGTGGAAAGAGTATGTTTTGCGGCTTGCCATGGGAAGTGGATAAGTGATCGAGGGGATACTGCGATCCAGAAATGGTATGCAGTACAATCCAGATAATATTTCTTGGGATAAGCTGTAGTGATATTTTTTTTGGCGATGTTCTAGAGAGTATGGGATGCATTATTGTTGAAAGTCTTCTTGCATGTTACATGTATAATAACCCATCCATGATATGTTGATCCACCCTTTTTCCAGCTTTGATGCTGATGTTGCCGAGTCAAGGGATCTATAAGAGCGTATTCCTATCCTCGTATCAAGAAAACGTCATATCAAGATTGTACTTTTTGCCTGGTAAAAGTAGCGAGAGGTATTGGGTTTAGGGGAATTTTTACTGGGATGTTGATATGAGGTTTTCTTGATACGAGGATAGGAATACGCTCTCAGTGTGACTAAAGGATCATTTCGATTGCCCTTGTGCCTGTAGTCCTTGATGTTCGCAAATCGCTTCAACGACACAGAAAACTCTTTGCCAAATCCCTAACCTCAAAATCCTTCTCCACACAGCCCCCTAAAATCCCCTCTTGGAGAGCAGGTTTCAAGGAGCCTAAAAATTCCGCCCCTAGGAGCAGAGAGAGGTATGCGCAGTGTGTCGAACGGGAGCTATATAGGAAGGTAAAGGTTGAAGCAGAGGAGGGAGGACAGCGATTAGAATTGAACGGGAGACCATAAGGTAGGTAAAATTTCAGCGAGAACGGAGGAGAGAAGTCAAGATGGAGCGAGAGAAGATGATAGAAATCAAGCGTGACCCAGAGGAGAGGCGGGCGGAGATCGACTTAAAAGTTGAACCCGAAAATTTCGAGAAGTCTAAAAAAACTTTTGCAGTGGAGATTAAAGTTGAACCCGAGCTCATAAGACTGGGTGGCGACAGAGAAGCCTCGCTCCTCCATCCGAACCACCCCGCGCCTCGCGCTGTATCTTCTGCCGAACCTACCGGTTTGGGAAACGCCGAGCCTCGCATCGTGAGGTGTGCCGAGCCTAGAGGTTTGGAGAACGCCGAGCCTCGAGAGCAGCTGCGGGAGGTTCATTCCGTGGGGTTGCTGCTTGCACCCGCGGTCGGTATTCCCAAGGGCCGGGTTAGACCCAAGCAGGAGCCTGCAGAGGAGGTGGGAAGCCATGGGCATAGGGATGAGGATGGGGATAGGCATAGAGATGGGCGTGGGGATGGGTCTGTTTTTAAGGCGCCTCGAAAGCTGGTCGGTATTCCCAAGGGCCTGGTTAGACCCAAGCAGGAGCCTGCAGAGGAGGTGGGAAGCCATGGGAATGGGGATGAGGATGGGGATGGGCATAGAGATAGGGATGGGCATGCAATTGTGTCTTTCTCCAAGGAAAGAGAGGGAGTGGTGGTGAAGAAAGAGGAGGGAGAGGAGGGGGAGATCAAAGAGGGGGAGGAAGAGGGGGAGGAAGAGGGGGAGGAAGAGGGGGAGGAAGGGGAGATTGAAGAGGCGGAGGTAGAGGAGATTAATGAGGGGGAAGAAGGGGAGATCAAAGAGGGGGAGGAAGAGGAGGAGGGTCGTATGGAGGGAAAACGGCATGTGGAGGTAAGCGTGCATGTGAAAAGGGAGGAGGGGGAGGAGGAAGATGAGGAGGAAGGAGAGGAGGTGGTGGTAGTGGACGAGTGGTACGAGGAGGTTGAGATGGGCGGGGAGGGGCAGAAAGAAGAGGAGGAGGGATGTGTGGAGGGAAAACGGCATGTGAAGGCAAGCGTGCATGTGAATAGGGAGGAGGGGGGAATGGAGGAGGAAGGAGAGGAGGGGGGAAATGGTGAGGAGGAAGATGAGGAGGTGGTGGTAGTGGACGAGTGGTATGAGGAGGTTGAGATGGGTGGGGAGGAGCAGAAGGAGGAAGAGGAGGAGGACTTGGAAGGAGAGAGGGAGGCGATGGGAAGGGGAGCAGTAAGAAAGGAGGCGGACGAGGGAGGAGAGGAGGAAGGCAAAGAGGAGGCGATAAGAGATGAGATGGGGAGAGGAGGTGGAAAAGGAGGGCAGAGTGGTCAGCTGGTGGTGCGTGTAAAGAAAGAGGAAGAGGAGGAGGAGAAGGAAGGAGTGGGGAGAGAGTTGGCACTGGTGGTGGTGCATGAAGCAAAGGAGGACAGGAAGGGGGAGGAAGAGGAGGAAGGGGGGGAAGAGGGGGAGTGGAGGGATGTAAATACGGAAAGACAAGTGCTAGTTGTGCTAGGTGGAGAGACAGGGGTGCTTGAGGTGATACCAGGGGACACAGGAGGGGGAGCAGGGTGGGAGGAAGCAGCAGCAGAAGAAGTGGCAGCAGCAGAAGCAGCGGCAGCAGCAGCGGCAGCAGCAGCGTTTGCATCAGCTTATTCCAACTTGCAGCGATGCTCCCAGTTCACACCTCCCCCACCCGCAAACACTTTTAAGGCTTCAGAGGCCTTGAGTGGGATGCAGCATGCAGCAGTGAATCTCAATCCATTGTCCATCCCTCCTGTGAAACTCACTCCGCCCTCCAACGCTGCGGCGATTATTGAGTCGGTTAAAAAAACATTGAAACCCACACCATCCTCCACCCCTACAGCAAAGTCCTCCCGCTCATCCGGGTACTTTGGAGTGGTTCGGGTGGGTTCCAAGTGGTCCGTGAACCTCTTCCTTAGCCAGGCTCAGCAGACCAAGTATGGTATCAGAGCATCAGCTCTCAACTGCGGGTCCTGGGAGGAAGGGGAGCTTCTAGAAGCCGCCGCAGCAGCAGAGGCGGCTTATCTGGTGCTGAAAGGGGAGAGGGGGATCGAGTTTAAGGTACTGAGGGAAGGGGAGAAGGAGATGCTAAGGCGGATGGGGTGGGAGGAGGCTGTGGGGATGATAAAGAGGAAGATGTGGCGGTGGTGGCGGGAGTGGGGTGGGAAGGTGACGGAAAAGGGGAAAGGTGAGAGGAGGAAGGGGGAAGGGAATGGGAATGAAGAGGGTGGGGAGGAGGAGTTGGGGGAGAAAGGGGAGGGGGAAAAGAGGAGGGAGGAGGGGGAAAAGAGGGGGGAAAAGCTGCAAGAGATGAACCATCAGCATGAGAGGCATGCTCTGGAGGAGACGCCTGTGCAGGAGACCGTTTCAGTCACTTGTGAGAATTCTCAAAAGGAGATGCCAAGGGAGTTGTCTAGAGGTGTTTACCACGACAAGACACCGGTCGTTACGAAGAAAAAGCAGGCGAATCCGTCTGGTTACATCGGCGTTACGAAGAACTACAGTGCGTGGGCCGTGCGCGTCCCATTAAACACAGAAAGGAGCGCCTTATATGGGGCAGGGAAGAAATTTTACTGCGGGCAGTGGGATGAATTAGAAGCAGCGGGAGCAGCAGCGGAAGCCGCTTATTTCGTGCTTATAGGGGAGAAAGAGATTCAAGAGCGGGGGATTAAGCTGCGGCTTTTAACTGAGAGGCAGAAGGAGACGCTTAGGCAGATGGATCCGTTCGAAGCAGTGAAGATGATAAAAGAGAAGAAGTGGAAGGAGTGGATGAAGTGGGTTCCTGAGGGAGTGACGGGTGCTGCTGCAGGTTGCTCGGATAGAGGAGATGTGCAACCGGCCGATGGCTTGGATAATACGAGTAGTAGGATTGTGGGCGGTGAGACGATTTTTGTGGCGCAACCAGCCGATGGCTTGCTTAATACGAGTAGTAGGATTGTGGGTGGCAGTGCAGTGATGTTTGAGTTGGCTGAAAAGGCACCTCGGCTTGTGGGTGGTGGCAGCGATGTAGTGCTGCAGAGGCAAAGGTGTGGGCAGTTGACCTCCCCGTTGCAGCAGCTGCCGTGTTTTGAGTCGACTCAAAACACCGAAAAGGCACCTCGGCTTGTGGGTGGTGGCAGCGATGCGGCGCTGCAGAGGCAAAGGTGCGGGCAGTTGACCTCCCCGTTGCAGCAGCTGGCGGCGCAGGGGCACAAGCAGGAGAGGCAGCAGCAACTAGGGGATCCGCACCCGCACCAACTCCTGCTGACGCTTCCTGACGATTCCCCGCAGCAGCAGCAGCAGCAGCGAGGGCAACTATTGCAAGAGCCACTCTCCTTGCCTTGCTCTTCTCTGCCCAAGAATGCCAAGGGAGGAACGAAAGACCTTCTGACAGGTCACTACACAATCAAGAAGGTCAGCAAGGGCGGCAGTACTGAAGGGTCTAGTATAAGTATCATAAGCAGCAATGGCACTGGTAGTGGTGGCACGAGCGACGGTGCAAGCAGTGGTGCTGGTAGTGCTGAGAGCAAGTGGCAGGCGGTGTTAAATTTCAGTGCGCACAAGAGCATGCGTTTTCGCGTCCCGGAGCGGTTTGTTTGCGGGGAATGGGACAGCTTTCGTGAGGCGGCAGCAGCAGCGGAGGCGGCGTGTCTGGCGATCAAAGGAGAGAAGAAGATTGCGTTTCAGGTGTTGGGTGAAAGGGAGAGGGAGGGGTTGAGAGGGTTGGGGAGGAGTGGTGCGGTGTGGATGATACGGGAGGGGGAGTGGGGGAGGTGGAGGGAGTGGAGGGTGGTGTTAGAGGAATTGATGGGGGGAAATGGGAGAAAGAGGGAGAGGGAACAGGAGGAGAGGGGGACGGAGATTGGGAGAGGGAAGAGGAGGCATGCTGTAAGTGGAAATGAGGCTTTTGCGTGCATCTCATAAAATACGAAGGTTATTGTTATTATAATTTTTAAAAGTGTAACACTTTTTCAAATTTCGTATTGTGAAAGCGAGGACGTGGCCAACGCAGCAAAGGTAGCGGCTCGATGCTACTCACCCCTCTTTTGCCTACAAAAGAGGAACGTGATTTCAGTAGCTCCACCCACGTTCTTCATTTCCAATTTCTAGTTTTACTTTCCTAGTTCTCGTTCATCCTGGCGAAGACACAGCCCCTCCCGCGGTTCAAGTCCCCGTCAACTCTTCTTACCGACATTCTTCAACACAACCTCGCGAGTATGGCTCCCGCCAACACTACACTTAATCGAGAGGCGGAAAAGACGACTACCCCGGGTAATACTTCGGAGCACGCGAACGCGCCCGGGGCACCCGACCGCCGCGGAAAACGCCATGCTGAGGACAATTTCGGCGAGGGCCCCTCAGGAGTCGAAGTTCTGCTCGGGAGCAACTCCCGAGCCCCCTCTGAAGAAGCACGCGCAACTGTGAAACAGTCGCGCGTGCCCCCTGCTGACGAGCGCGTGGCTGCCAGGCAGCCGCGCGGTCCGGTCAAGTCAACGGGGGCTGACGCGGACGGCGACGCTGGTCAGCCGGGGCCCACTCTGCAGAAGCGGCAGAAAGCAGCGGCCTCAGCAGAAACCGCCCCAGTCAACCCCCTCGCGTCCCTCACTGCGCAGCAAATGCAGATGCTGCTCTCGATGTTACAGCAGAACGCGCCGGTTACAATCGCAACTTCATCCGACTACATTTCAACACCTTCAAAAAATGAAAATCAGAAGGAAGTCACCGCCCCTCGCACCAACAAGGCGGCTCGCGTCAACGAGACCACTGCCGCACCACTTCCCGCGCCCGCACCTGCGCCGATCGCCGCTCAAGACGACAGCGACGACTCAGAGAACGAAGATGGTGAGGCCCCCAACAACATTACCCGCCGTCGTATTATTGCACCCCCACCCTCCCTCCCACCCCTCCACCCCACACCCGCATCCACCACCTTCATGCGCAAAGGTGTGCGCGATCAGGCGGAGGTCTTTTCTGCCATCCAGGCGCACCTGAAGCACGTCAATTTCAAGCTCCAGCACGGCGACATAGAAAGCGCCCTCACCAACGTCGCGGAAATCGAGACGCTCATCCACAAGCGCTTCGAAGTCCTATTGGTGGCGAACGAGGCGGGGTTCGAAGCTGCCGATCGTTTTCAGCTGTACCAGTCTAAGAGCGTTTTGACCTCACGCTCGTACAAGCTCGCCGTCGCCGATGTGGCGGCTCTCAAACGCGCACGGGCCGGCTACACTCGCGGCAACCGCATGCCCACCCGAGATGGCGACACGGAAGGCAAGGGCATGCCGCCCGCAAGCTGCCACGAACCCCGCTTCAAAGGGGTGTGCTTCCGCTGCGGCCAGCCCGGCCATATGGCGAATGCTTGCCCCATGGGAGGGCGAGGCGCTCAAGGCCCCTCACCCGTGGTGTGAGGAGGCACACGGGGCGGCGCCCCTTGCCACTATGCCAGGGGGCGTAGGTGGGAGCACTGGGGGTGCATAGTTGGTAGCTAGCATGAGCTAGGGGCTGAAGGCCGTAGAAATTCCTAGCCGGAAGGGCGGATATGGGGGTAGTACGTGCCATGTACCCATGTGTGGAGGCAAGTAATAAAAATTATCTTCTTATTGTTAAAAAAAAATGGGAAAGCAAGAAAGCTGAACCAAGGCAGCCACCCTGCAGCATGAACAGCCCTATGACTCAGAAGGAAAGAGTAAGGAGGACGGAGGAGGAAACCGAGATGGGAAAGAAACCAGGAGAGTACGGGGAGAGAGAGAGAGAGAGAGAGAGAGAGAGAGAGAGAGAGAGAGAGAGAGAGAGAGAGAGAGAGAGAGAGAGAGAAAGAGAGAGAATGAGAGAATGAGAGAAAGAGAGAGTGAAAGAGAGGGAGAGAGAGAGAGGGAGAGAGAGAGAGAGAGAGAGAGAGAGAGAGAGAGAGAGAGAGAGAGAGAGAGAGAGAGAGAGAGAGAGAGAGAGAGAGAGAGGGTCATGGAGTGAGGCCTCACGGACGAGGAGGCTCGTGATTAAAAAAAAAAAAAAAAAAAAAAAAACCAGACCCCCATCCCGGCTAAGAGGCCCGCCTAAGGATGCGCGGCAGCCCGTAGGGGATCGTTAAAAAAAAAAAAAAAAAAAAAAAAAAAAAAAAAACAAGGAGACAAGGAAGGTTGAGCAATACCTTATTCATAAGCCCACGGGTCGTCCCCATGACCAAAAGGCTAATCACCTAATACGCCCTACCCCGGCTGCCCCCAACGTGCAGTGGCAGACGACAAGTGGCAAGATGCGGAGTGGGACCCGTATGAGAACGCGGTCACGGACGGCACGGTGAAGGTCATGCGCAACCGATTGCGGAACCAACTCCACTGGTGGATATCGTGGTGCGACAGCAGTTTCATCATCTCAATCATTGCCAGGGGCTATTGGCTGCCTTGGAAGAACACCGAACCGCCACCCTTTGAAACCGCAAACCACGCAGGTGTCCACGCACACACGACGTTCACTCGTGAGGCCATTCGCGATTTAATCACATCAGGCGCGGCAATGAAGGTCTCCTCGCGGACCGAGCTCTCGTGCATAAGTCCACTCAACGTGGTGGAACAACGCGACAAATGCCGCCTCATCCTCGACCTACGCAAGGTCAATCAACAACTTCAAGTTCCCAAATTCAAATACGAAGGTTTAAATCGGGTCTCAGAGATTATTAGACGCAACGACTGGCTGTTCACCATCGACCTCAAATCGGGTTACCACCACGTCGAGATGCACCCCTCATGCTGGAAGTTCCTAGGCTTCCATTTTGAAGGCGAGTTATACTGCTTTCGAGCTCTGCCGTTCGGATTGGCAACAGCACCTTTCGTCTTCACCCAGTTGATCAAGCAACTGGCCAAACGCTGGCGTGCACGTGGCGTGCGTGTAGTACCATATGTCGACGACATGCTATTCCTCTGCGACTCCGCAGAGCAAGCGCGCAAGACATGCACAGAGGTTCTACACGATCTGGGGATGGCAGGTTTTGTGATCAACGAGAAGAAATCGCGCCTCCAGCCGGCCCATCAAACACGGTTTTTGGGGATGGAGCTTAACACGAAGTGCGGCACGTTCAGCATCGGGTCCGAACGGCGGGCACAGTTCCTAGAAACGCTCAACACGCTTATGTGCAAAGGGCAACGCGGCCAACAAGTCCCAATTCGGCAAGTCGCTAGTATCACCGGAATGTTGAGCTCCATGTCCCTAGCATTGGGCACGACGGCACGCGCCTTCAGCCACGAGCTGCTACATTTGATCGAGGCAGCGGCGTCTTGGCACTCAAGGATCCGGCTGCCACGGGCCGCCATCGAGGAGCTCATTTTTTGGCAACTGCACTTTGACCAATTTAACGGTGCCCCGTTTCACCTAAGCCATCAATTCGATGCGGTGATCCACGTCGACGCGAGCGCTCACAGCTGGGGCGCCATCCTCAGAAAGTTTGCCGACGCTTCGTACGAGGCAAGCGCCAGTATGCCAAGTGAGCTCCTCCCAACCTCAAGCACTCAAAGGGAGCTCGAGGGAGTCCTATGGGCGCTGCAGACATTTGCGGCCCACATCACCAATGGCCATGTCTTGGTCCGCGTGGACAACCAAGGAGTCATGTTCATCTTGCGCAAAGGGGGTTCCAGCCAACCCCGGCTGACACTGACATGTCAAGCGGTCATACAGTTCTGCCTCAAGAACCACACACGCCTGGCGATCGAATGGATCCCAAGGGAGCTAAATGCCCACGCGGACCAACTGTCCAAAATCCAGGACCATGACGACTACTCTCTGCAAACGCCATGGTTTCTCCTGCTGGAGCGTCGATGGGGTCCCCATACGATCGACCTTTTTGCGAACGCCAGCAACAAGAAGCTGCAACGATTTTGCTCCAAAATACCACACCCAAGCGCTACCGCAATCGACGCGTTCTCGATCTCATGGACAGGCGAGCGCTGCTTCGCATTTCCGCCCCCCGGCTTGATCCCGGCCACGCTTTCTCACGCCAGGCGCACACAAGCTGAGTTGACACTTGTTGTCCCTGAGTGGCCGGGAGCAGCATGGTGGCCGCTGCTACAACCCTCCCCACAAACATGGGCCCTAGAAGTGATCGCATGCTTGCGTCTCGCTCAAGGAAGCCAGTGCCTTCGACCTGGCTCGCACGCAACGGCATTCTCCGGACTCGGCCTGCCACATAGCCCAACCATTGCCTTGCGTGTAAAATACAACATGTAACTGATATTCGAATGCTAACTCTTTCAGGATTGCTGACCAAGCTTCAAAAGCAACTGTTACGAGTTATCACGCATGTTCGCGCGCCGTCCACGATCGAGACATACCAGCCATACTGGCTCAAGTTTCGCAACTTTTGCACTCAAGTCAAGTTGGTATTTCTGCCAGCAACGGACCTCACGCTAGCACTCTACCTAGTCCACGCGTTGAACAACAAGGCCACCATATCAGCGATCAGCCTCACATGCTCCGCCGTGGCCTTCGCACATCGGATGACCGGAGAGGCATCCCCAACGAACGGCCCGTTCACGCTGCAAGTACGAGAGTTTGCTAAGCGACATGGCCCCCGCCCGACAAGGACCAAGGAACCCGTGTCACTCCATCAGGTGCACAACATGGCACGACCCTTCCTGGAGTCAACGGTGCCGGCGGAATATCAGAAATGCTTGATACCTCTCTTGATGTTCGCAGCATTCCTGCGCTACTCCGATTTGATATCCCTCCAATGGAACGACATCCAGTTCGAAGGGGCGGCAATGTGGCTCCTAATCCCGTACTCCAAGACGGACCAGGAAGGCAAGGGCACGTGGATCCCGGTCGCGGCGACGGCAGGGCCTTACTGCGCAGTGAGATGCACACGGGAGTTCATTCGCATCGCAGGCCTCGCGAATACGCCACACGGGCCACTGATCCGGGTGTTCAACAAAGGGGCACAAGCCTCGCCGCATGACAAATCGCCTTCGTATACAACCATCCGGAGCTGGTGCCTCGAGGCTTGCAAGAAGGCAGGGCTGGACGCCACGCACATCGGAACACACTCCTTCCGCAAGGGCGCAGCAACAGCAGTAGCTGCCTTAGGCATCCCCGACCGGCTCTTCAAACGAATGGGTCGATGGCGAAGCGACGGCGCGAAGGACCTCTACGTCACCATCGCCCAAGACCAACTCATCGACCTCTCCACCCAGCTGCAGGACACCTCCACTGCCCCATCGCCTGTTAGCCACCAGCAGTCATTGGAGAGGCACCGCCGACCCATAATACACTTGCCTCAGAAGACCCATTTGGAATGAAGCACGCTGCCTTTGCAAGATGGACTAAGCAAAGCTTTCACAATATTATAAATTTTAAAAGTGTAACACTTTTTTAAATTTCGTATTGTGAAAGCGATGATGTGGCCAACGCAGCAAAGGTAGCGGCTCGACGCTACTCACCCCTCTTTTGCCTACAAAAGAGGAACGTGATTTCAGTAGCTCCACCCACGTTCTTCATTTCCAATTTCTAGTTTTACTTTCACACCACCCACCCCATTGTGTATCATTGATGGACGAGAACGTTGTAACTTTCCATTTGGAATGAAGCACGCTGCCCCATTTGGAATGAAACACGCTGCCTTTGCAAGATGGACTAAGCAAAGCTTTCACAATCTTATGAAAGTTACGTGCACTGGTACCGTACGTCACCCCATGGTATGGTGATAACTATGTTAAAACAAGTGGATACATTGATGTGTAGGTTCAAGTGGGCCTACGATTATAGAGGCAGCTTGTATTGCGCCAGCTGTACAGACCCGTTGGGCCAGCACATCTGTCCAATCACGCTCCTCTGAAAGTGAACAACTTTTCTGAAGCCGACGCGGAATCTCAACCGTTCGTTACGAGAAAAACTCTGCCCAGTTCAGCTCGGCAATATTCAGGGAATTCCGACGACCCATTTTCGTACAATTCCAGAACCACGGTTAGGTTTGGTGAGCTGCGGTCAGTAGCGGTGAGAAACCTAGACTGCTGGTTTAACGTATAAAGAACGCTCTAAACCGTACTGGGCGATCAGCAAGTAGTAGATGTCGCAGAACAATTTCAATTGCGCGAAACCGTAGCTAACCGACTATTAGCTCAAAGGTCATCCATGCTTGCTCGAGAAGCACGAGGAATCACAGTGGTTGATCTTGTTGCTGCTTTACATGTGCATACGATACTAGCACGTAATATGGACAATCTAGAAGAACTGGGACGAAACCTGTCGAGTCGCATTAGGTTGAAGGTAGCTCATCTCACCTAACGCCAACGATTACGGAGTTCTTGCTGCTTTTTTTACCATAAGCGCTGGTTCGTTCGATTAATAGTATTTCACCATTGGTGCGGATAGTTACCTGCTTACCCTGCTTGTAACTTGTACGAGGTGCACTGCGAAATCTTGGAAATTCGGAACGGAGGTTGATTGGCGTAAACCATACATGTATAAGTTTGCTGAAACAGCTGATTGGCCAGCCTGTCGAAACAGCTGATTGGACAGCCTGCTGAAACAGCTGATTCGCCAGCCTGCTGAAACAGCTAATTGGCATGAGACATGATGTCTGACTGACGCATATCCAGCTACTTCCTCCTGCCAACTCTCAACGTCGTGGCCGCTGATTGGCCAGTTTCCACGCGGCAGCTCCTAGTTGGCCGGTCGTTCCACCAATGGATGCGAGTCACTTAAAATGGCTACAGGGCATGGCACTGGTGGTGGCCGTGGCTTTAATCTGGATATCCGCGAGCTACATAGTGCAGGTAAGACAGAGAAGTGAGCTTATAGTGCGAATAGATCATAGAATAGAGAGCCTCTGGACGGGATTGCAGTGTACGAAATCTAAGTGCACACACTTACATCAGACTTATTTCTAATAAATGTACGGTTCTTCTCTTCTTCTTCTCTTCTTCTTCTCCTTCTCCTTCTTCCTTCTGTCCCGTTACTTCCTTTCCAGGCTGTGGTGGAAGATGGCCTGGCGCCCTTTATACTCACATACATCTGCAACTCGTTATTAGAGTCGACTCAAAATCGACCCTGCTGTACTTTTCTCCCGTGTGTCCCGTTACTTCCTTTCCAGGCTGTGGTGGAAGATGGCCTGGCGCCCTTTATACTCACATACATCTGCAACTCGTTATTCGTGCTCTACATCCCCGTTGTAGAGCTCTGGTGGTACCTCTTCGGAAAGGACGAGCCTGGAAGTGGTTCGTCCAAAAGCAAAACGGGCAGCAGAAAGGGCGATCCAGAAGGCCGTTTTGGCGGGAAAAGCAGTAGCAAGAACAATGAGGGTGGTGGTAACTTTGTAACTGGTAACAGTACGAGGAAGAAGAAGAAGAAAAGGGAGGACGGGGTGGGAGATGAGGAAGAAAGAGGGTTGTTGGTCGAAGGGGAGAAGGCGAGGGGATCTGGGGATACTGAAGAGGAGGGGAACGTTGGGGGGGTGATGGGGGAAGAAAGGAGAGGGGAGAAGGGAAAAGGCGCTCAGGGAGGGATGCTGGGGGTAGTGCACGGGCGAGTAGAGGGGGGTGGGTTGGAGGAGCAGAGAGAGGAGGGTGAGAAGGGGAAGCATGGGGAGCAGAGGGAGCAGGGGGAGCAGGGGGAGCAGGAGAAACAGGAGAAGGAGGCGCGGGGGGAGCGGGAGGAGCAGGGGCAGCAGGGGCAGGGGGGGCAGCAGGGAGCGCAGGGACAAGGGGAATTAGTGGAGGCAGTCGAATGGCGAGGTAGAGAAACACGGGAGGCAGCAGCGGAGCTGATTATAGAGGGGATAGAGCCAGGGCAAGGGGGGTTAGAGGCAGCACAAGAGGTGAAGGGCTTAGGGGAGATGGGAGAAGGAGTGGAGAGAAGAGGGGTTTACCAGGAACGGCCGAGTACTGCTGAGCTTCTAGGGCATATAGAAGTGGATGATTTGACTCAGGGTGTGACTATAAAGGGGGAAGGAAGTCAAGTAGAAGGGATTTTGCTGCACAGTGGTATTCCAGCTCATGCTGACGTGGACAGGAGGGCTCATGAGCTGGCAACCAGTCTCTCGCTTCACACTGCACTGACTCAATCCGCCAGCAAGGAGTCTGTCCAATCCAATTCGTCCACGTCAGCAGAAATTCTCGCCTCCCCCTCCTTCCGCCACTGGGGTCACCGATCCTTCGATGCAGGCTCGTTCAGGCTCTGGCTCGGCAGCCCAGGCTCGGGTCCGAGTCTCACACCAAGCCCTTCCGAGCGTAGAACTTCCGAGCCTAAGCAAGGACGGGAAAAAGACGTGCAGAATCAGCACCAGCGGCAGCAGCAGAAACAACAGGAGCATTCAGGATTGAGCTTGGGAAAAGCAGCAGCGTCACCTGTCCCAGCAGCAGCAGCGGAGGAGGCAAGGTGGACGAGGGCACGAGTGGCGGGAGTGAGTCTGGCCATCTGCCCCGTGTGGTTCCTCGCCCAGTTCACCTTCAACCTCTCGCTGGCTTACACCAGTGTCACGGTGAGTCGCCTGGGGCTCTTACAGGGCGTCTTTTCCCCTCTCTTAGTCTCCTGGGGCGACTTCTCCTTTCTTGAGTCGGCAGTAAAGTCACCTCGTGTGGTTCCTCGCCCAGTTCACCTTCAACCTCTCACTCGCTTACACCAGTGTCACGGTGAGTGTGTCACGGTGAGTGTCACGGTGAGTGTGTCACGGTGAGTGTGTCACGGTGAGTGTGTCACGGTGAGTGTGTCACGGTGAGTGTGTCACGGTGAGTGTGTCACGGTGAGTGTGTCACGGTGAGTCGAATCATTCAGGCCGTCTTCTCCCCCTGTCTTGAGTCCCATGGGGTATCTTCACTTCCCCCCTCTTGCTGAGACGTCTTTTGAGGCGCCTCAAAAGTGAGTCCCATGGGGTATCTTCACTTCCCCCCTCTTGCTGAGACGTCTTTTGAGGCGCCTCAAAAGTGAGTCCCATGGGGTATCTTCACTTCCCCCCTCTTGCTGAGACGTCTTTTGAGGCGCCTCAAAAGTGAGTCCCATGGGGTATCTTCACTTCCCCCCTCTTGCTGAGACGTCTTTTGAGGCGCCTCAAAAGTGAGTCCCATGGGGTATCTTCACTTCCCCCCTCTTGCTGAGACGTCTTTTGAGGCGCCTCAAAAGTGAGTCCTCCCATGGGGTATCTTCACTTCCCCCCTCTTGCGGAGTCCCACCATCTGCCCGATGTTGTTCCTCCCTTGCCCAGATCACCTTCGATTGCTCACACCAGTGTCACTGTGAGTCCACTTGTATGCGTCGTCTTATCCCCAACTCCACTCTGCCATCTCTGTCAGTCCACTTGTATGCGGCGTCTTATCCCCAACTCCACTCTGGCATCTCTGTCAGTCCACTTGTATGCGGCGTCTTATCCCCAACTCCACTCTGGCATCTCTGTCAGTCCACTTGTATGCGGCGTCTTATCCCCAACTCCACTCTGGCATCTCTGTCAGTCCACTTGTATGCGGCGTCTTATCCCCAACTCCACTCTGGCATCTCTGTCAGTCCACTTGTATGCGGCGTCTTATCCCCAGCTCCACTCTGCCATCTCTGTCAGTCCACTTGTATGCGACGTCTTATGAGGCGCCTCAAAAACAACCTCTCGCTGGCCTACACCAGTGTCACTGGGAGTCCACTTGCATGCGACGTCTTATCCCCAATTATGCTCTAGCATCTCTGGAAGTCTCCTCCCAACCAATCGCTGACTTCCCACTTCAAACCCCCACCCCCCTCTCCGCACCCCCCTTCTCCATCAGTCCAACACCATTCTCAGCTACACGTCAAGCCTCTTCACCTTTGCTCTCTCCGTCCCTCCTTCACGAGCGCTTCTTTCTCCTCTCAGCTGTATCCTTCCCTCCTTTCCCCTCCCCTCCCCTCCTCCCTGCTCCCTCCACCCCCACTCCCCTCTCTCTCCCCCGCTTCCCCTCCAGTCCAACACCATTCTCAGCTGCACGTCAAGCCTCTTCACCTTTGCTCTCTCCGTCCCTCCTTCACGAGCGCTTCTTTCTCCTCTCAGCTGTATCCTTCCCTCCTTTCCCCTCCCCTCCTCCCCGCTCCCTCCACCCCCACTCCCCTCTCTCTCCCCCGCTTCCCCACCAGTCCAACACCATTCTCAGCTGCACGTCAAGCCTCTTCACCTTTGCCCTCTCCGTCCCTCCTGCACGAGCGCTTCTGCCTGCGCAAGCTGCTCTCCGTGCTGCTCTGTGTGGCTCTCTGCTGTGCTTCTCGGTTCTGCTCGGTTCTGCTTTCTGTTCCTGACTCCCCACACCCACTTCTGCCTCTCCTCCCCGCTCCCTCCCCTCCTCCCCTCCTCCCCTCTCCTCCCCCCCCCCCCCCTTTCCCCCCACCCCCTTCCCCGCCACCAGTCCAACACCATTCTCAGCTGCACGTCAAGCCTCTTCACCTTTGCTCTCTCCGTCCCTCCTTCACGAGCGCTTCTGCCTGCGCAAGCTGCTCTCCGTGCTGCTCTGTGTGGCTTTCTGTTGTGCTGCTTGGTGCTGCACTCGGTTCCACACTTATGTCTCTCCTCTGGATCGCTGTATCCTTCCCTCCTTTCCCCTCCCCTCCTCCCCGCTCCGTCCTCCCCCACTCCCCTCTCCCCCCCTCCTTCAGTCCAACACCATTCTCAGCTGCACGTCAAGCCTCTTCACCTTTGCTCTCTCCGTCTACCTCCTTCACGAGCGCTTCTGCCTGCGCAAGCTGCTCTCCGTGCTGCTCTGTGTGGCCGGCACCGTTGTTGTCGCCCTGGCAGACCAAGCCCAGGCCAGCAACACTCTAAACGCCGCACTTAGCAACCTAAGCGCCAGCGGCGGTTTTAACAACAGCAATTTCAACAGCAGCGACAGCAGCAGTAGCAGTGGCGCAGGGCTAAGTGGCAGTGGGAATAGCACAGGTTTTGGCGCCGGTGGTGGCGGTGGTGGGAATGCGTTTGATGCTGCTGCGGTGGCAGAGGCGAGTGCAGCAGTTGCGAGTAACGCAAGGGAGAGTCTGTTTGGCGATGTGCTGGTTCTCATGTCAGCTGGTTTCTACGCTCTCTATACCACCATGCTTCGGTCTTTCACCCCTGCTGAAGGCGGGTTTGAGGAGATGGGCGAGGAGGGGATGGAGGGAGGGGAGAAGGAGGGAGTGAGAAGGGGAGGGAGCGGAGAGGAGGAGCGAGGGGAGGAGGGACGCGTGGAATCGGGAGGTAGGGGATTTGATGTGGCTGAATCAGGGAGCGGGAAAGCAGAGGTGGAACAGGAGGAAAAGGCGGGAGAGGAAAGGGAAATAGAAGAGCACAAGGAGGAGAAAGGGGAGGGGGAGAAGGTGGGGAAAGGGGAGGAGGAAGGAGACGAGCAAAAGGATGGGGAGGGGAAGGGCGTAAAGAAGAGGAGGGATGCAGAAGAGGAAGGAGGAGAGGAGGAGGAAGAGGAGGAGGAGGAGGAAGAGGAGGAGGAGGAGGAGGTACCATTCAGCACAGCGCTCATGTTTGGGTATCTGGGACTCTTCAACCTCTTCCTGCTGGCGCCTGTGGGGCTGCTGGTGCAGTGGGTGCGAGGGGAGTGGTTTGCCTGGCCCGACGCCTCCCAGTGGACGCTAGTCATTGCCAAAGGTACGCCTCCCTACCCTGCCACTAGAGTGGTGTGATCTCACCAAGGTGCCTTGACTGCGCACCTGAGAGAGGGTGCGAGGGGAGTGGTTTGCCTGGCCCGACTCTTCCCAGTGGGCTCTAGTCATTGCCAAAGGTACGCCTCTCCCTATCCTACCAGCAGAAGCAAGGGTGAGTATCTGGGCCTCTTCAACCTCTTCTTTTTGGCGCCTGTGGGGCTGCTGGTGCAGTGGGTGCGAGGGGAGTGGTTTGCCTGGCCCGACGCCTCCCAGTGGGCTCTAGTCATTGCCAAAGGTACGCATTCCTACCCTTCCCTTAGAGGTACGTTTTAAGGTGGGCTGGGGGTTTCTTCAACCCAACCTCTTCCTCCTCGCACCCGTGCGGCTGTTAGTGCAGTGGGTGCGAGGGGAGTGGTTCGCATAGCCTGAAGCATCCCAGTAGGGGCTTGTCATTGCCGAAGGTACGCCTGCCTACTCTACCAGCTAAGGCACAGGTGTGCTGGTAGAGAGGCACAGGTGTGCTGGTAGAGAGGCACAGGTGTGCTGGTAGAGAGGCACAGGTGTGCTGGTAGAGAGGCACAGGTGTGCTGGTAGAGAGGCACAGGTGTGCTGGTAGAGAGGCACAGGTGTGCTGGTAGAGAGGAACAGGTGTGCTGGTAGAGAGGCACAGGTGTGCTGGTAGAGAGGCACAGGTGTGCTGGTAGAGAGGCACAGGTGTGCTGGTAGAGAGGCACAGGTGTGCTGGTAGAGAGGCACAGGTGTGCTGGTAGAGAGGCACAGGTGTGCTGGTAGAGAGGCACAGGTGTGCTGGTAGAGAGGCACAGGTGTGCTGGTAGAGAGGCACAGGTGTGCTGGTAGAGAGGCACAGGTGTGCTGGTAGAGAGGCACAGGTGTGCTGGTAGAGAGGCACAGGTGTGCTGGTAGAGAGGCACAGGTGTGCTGGTAGAGAGGCACAGGTGTGCTGGTAGAGAGGCACAGGTGTGCTGGTAGAGAGGCACAGGTGTGCTTGGTAGAGAGGCACAGGTGTGTTGGTAGAGAGGCACAGGTGTGTTGGTAGAGAGGCACAGGTGTGTTGGTAGAGAGGCACAGGTGTGTTGGTAGAGAGGCACAGGTGTGTTGGTAGAGAGGCACAGGTGTGCTGGTAGAGAGGCACAGGTGTGCTGGTAGAGAGGCACAGGTGTGTTGGTAGAGAGGCACAGGTGTGCTGGTAGAGAGGCACAGGTGTGCTGGTAGAGAGGCACAGGTGTGCTGGTAGAGAGGCACAGGTGTGCTGGTAGAGAGGCACAGGTGTGTTGGTAGAGAGGCACAGGTGTGTTGGTAGAGAGGCACAGGTGTGTTGGTAGAGAGGCACAGGTGTGTTGGTAGAGAGGCACAGGTGTGTTGGTAGAGAGGCACAGGTGTGTTGGTAGAGAGGCACAGGTGTGTTGGTAGAGAGGCACAGGTGTGTTGGTAGAGAGGCACAGGTGTGCTGGTAGAGAGGCACAGGTGTGCTGGTAGAGAGGCACAGGTGTGCTGGTAGAGAGGCACAGGTGTGCTGGTAGAGAGGCACAGGTGTGCTGGTAGAGAGGCACAGGTGTGCTGGTAGAGAGGCACAGGTGTGCTGGTAGAGAGGCACAGGTGTGCTGGTAGAGAGGCACAGGTGTGCTGGTAGAGAGGCACAGGTGTGCTGGTAGAGAGGCACAGGTGTGCTGGTAGAGAGGCACAGGTGTGCTGGTAGAGAGGCACAGGTGTGCTGGTAGAGAGGCACAGGTGTGCTGGTAGAGAGGCACAGGTGTGCTGGTAGAGAGGCACAGGTGTGCTGGTAGAGAGGCACAGGTGTGCTGGTAGAGAGGCACAGGTGTGCTGGTAGAGAGGCACAGGTGTGCTGGTAGAGAGGCACAGGTGTGCTGGTAGAGAGGCACAGGTGTGCTGGTAGAGAGGCACAGGTGTGCTGGTAGAGAGGCACAGGTGTGCTGGTAGAGAGGCACAGGTGTGCTGGTAGAGAGGCACAGGTGTGCTGGTAGAGAGGCACAGGTGTGCTGGTAGAGAGGCACAGGTGTGCTGGTAGAGAGGCACAGGTGTGCTGGTAGAGAGGCACAGGTGTGCTGGTAGAGAGGCACAGGTGTGCTGGTAGAGAGGCACAGGTGTGTTGGTAGAGAGGCACAGGTGTGTTGGTAGAGAGGCACAGGTGTGCTGGTAGAGAGGCACAGGTGTGCTGGTAGAGAGGCACAGGTGTGCTGGTAGAGAGGCACAGGTGTGCTGGTAGAGAGGCACAGGTGTGTTGGTAGAGAGGCACAGGTGTGTTGGTAGAGAGGCACAGGTGTGCTGGTAGAGAGGCACAGGTGTGTTGGTAGAGAGGCACAGGTGTGTTGGTAGAGAGGCACAGGTGTGCTGGTAGAGAGGCACAGGTGTGCTGGTAGAGAGGCACAGGTGTGTTGGTAGAGAGGCACAGGTGTGCTGGTAGAGAGGCACAGGTGTGTTGGTAGAGAGGCACAGGTGTGCTGGTAGAGAGGCACAGGTGTGCTGGTAGAGAGGCACAGGTGTGCTGGTAGAGAGGCACAGGTGTGCTGGTAGAGAGGCACAGGTGTGCTGGTAGAGAGGCACAGGTGTGCTGGTAGAGAGGCACAGGTGTGCTGGTAGAGAGGCACAGGTGTGCTGGTAGAGAGGCACAGGTGTGCTGGTAGAGAGGCACAGGTGTGCTGGTAGAGAGGCACAGGTGTGCTGGTAGAGAGGCACAGGTGTGCTGGTAGAGAGGCACAGGTGTGCTGGTAGAGAGGCACAGGTGTGCTGGTAGAGAGGCACAGGTGTGCTGGTAGAGAGGCACAGGTGTGCTGGTAGAGAGGCACAGGTGTGCTGGTAGAGAGGCACAGGTGTGCTGGTAGAGAGGCACACGTGTGCTGGTAGAGAGGCACAGGTGTGCTGGTAGAGAGGCACAGGTGTGCTGGTAGAGAGGCACAGGTGTGCTGGTAGAGAGGCACAGGTGTGCTGGTAGAGAGGCACAGGTGTGCTGGTAGAGAGGCACAGGTGTGCTGGTAGAGAGGCACAGGTGTGCTGGTAGAGAGGCACAGGTGTGCTGGTAGAGAGGCACAGGTGTGCTGGTAGAGAGGCACAGGTGTGCTGGTAGAGAGGCACAGGTGTGCTGGTAGAGAGGCACAGGTGTGCTGGTAGAGAGGCACAGGTGTGCTGGTAGAGAGGCACAGGTGTGCTGGTAGAGAGGCACAGGTGTGCTGGTAGAGAGGCACAGGTGTGCTGGTAGAGAGGCACAGGTGTGCTGGTAGAGAGGCACAGGTGTGCTGGTAGAGAGGCACAGGTGTGCTGGTAGAGAGGCACAGGTGTGCTGGTAGAGAGGCACAGGTGTGCTGGTAGAGAGGCACAGGTGTGCTGGTAGAGAGGCACAGGTGTGCTGGTAGAGAGGCACAGGTGTGCTGGTAGAGAGGCACAGGTGTGCTGGTAGAGAGGCACAGGTGTGCTGGTAGAGAGGCACAGGTGTGCTGGTAGAGAGGCACAGGTGTGCTGGTAGAGAGGCACAGGTGTGCTGGTAGAGAGGCACAGGTGTGCTGGTAGAGAGGCACAGGTGTGCTGGTAGAGAGGCACAGGTGTGCTGGTAGAGAGGCACAGGTGTGCTGGTAGAGAGGCACAGGTGTGCTGGTAGAGAGGCACAGGTGTGCTGGTAGAGAGGCACAGGTGTGCTGGTAGAGAGGCACAGGTGTGCTGGTAGAGAGGCACAGGTGTGCTGGTAGAGAGGCACAGGTGTGCTGGTAGAGAGGCACAGGTGTGCTGGTAGAGAGGCACAGGTGTGCTGGTAGAGAGGCACAGGTGTGCTGGTAGAGAGGCACAGGTGTGCTGGTAGAGAGGCACAGGTGTGCTGGTAGAGAGGCACACGTGTGCTGGTAGAGAGGCACAGGTGTGCTGGTAGAGAGGCACAGGTGTGCTGGTAGAGAGGCACAGGTGTGCTGGTAGAGAGGCACAGGTGTGCTGGTAGAGAGGCACAGGTGTGCTGGTAGAGAGGCACAGGTGTGCTGGTAGAGAGGCACAGGTGTGCTGGTAGAGAGGCACAGGTGTGCTGGTAGAGAGGCACAGGTGTGCTGGTAGAGAGGCACAGGTGTGCTGGTAGAGAGGCACAGGTGTGCTGGTAGAGAGGCACAGGTGTGCTGGTAGAGAGGCACAGGTGTGCTGGTAGAGAGGCACAGGTGTGCTGGTAGAGAGGCACAGGTGTGCTGGTAGAGAGGCACAGGTGTGCTGGTAGAGAGGCACAGGTGTGCTGGTAGAGAGGCACAGGTGTGCTGGTAGAGAGGCACAGGTGTGCTGGTAGAGAGGCACAGGTGTGCTGGTAGAGAGGCACAGGTGTGCTGGTAGAGAGGCACAGGTGTGCTGGTAGAGAGGCACAGGTGTGCTGGTAGAGAGGCACAGGTGTGCTGGTAGAGAGGCACAGGTGTGCTGGTAGAGAGGCACAGGTGTGCTGGTAGAGAGGCACAGGTGTGCTGGTAGAGAGGCACAGGTGTGCTGGTAGAGAGGCACAGGTGTGCTGGTAGAGAGGCACAGGTGTGCTGGTAGAGAGGCACAGGTGTGCTGGTAGAGAGGCACAGGTGTGCTGGTAGAGAGGCACAGGTGTGCTGGTAGAGAGGCACAGGTGTGCTGGTAGAGAGGCACAGGTGTGCTGGTAGAGAGGCACAGGTGTGCTGGTAGAGAGGCACAGGTGTGTTGGTAGAGAGGCACAGGTGTGCTGGTAGAGAGGCACAGGTGTGCTGGTAGAGAGGCACAGGTGTGCTGGTAGAGAGGCACAGGTGTGCTGGTAGAGAGGCACAGGTGTGCTGGTAGAGAGGCACAGGTGTGTTGGTAGAGAGGCACAGGTGTGCTGGTAGAGAGGCACAGGTGTGCTGGTAGAGAGGCACAGGTGTGCTGGTAGAGAGGCACAGGTGTGCTGGTAGAGAGGCACAGGTGTGCTGGTAGAGAGGCACAGGTGTGCTGGTAGAGAGGCACAGGTGTGTTGGTAGAGAGGCACAGGTGTGCTGGTAGAGAGGCACAGGTGTGTTGGTAGAGAGGCACAGGTGTGCTGGTAGAGAGGCACAGGTGTGCTGGTAGAGAGGCACAGGTGTGCTGGTAGAGAGGCACAGGTGTGTTGGTAGAGAGGCACAGGTGTGCTGGTAGAGAGGCACAGGTGTGCTGGTAGAGAGGCACAGGTGTGCTGGTAGAGAGGCACAGGTGTGCTGGTAGAGAGGCACAGGTGTGCTGGTAGAGAGGCACAGGTGTGCTGGTAGAGAGGCACAGGTGTGCTGGTAGAGAGGCACAGGTGTGCTGGTAGAGAGGCACAGGTGTGCTGGTAGAGAGGCACAGGTGTGCTGGTAGAGAGGCACAGGTGTGCTGGTAGAGAGGCACAGGTGTGCTGGTAGAGAGGCACAGGTGTGCTGGTAGAGAGGCACAGGTGTGCTGGTAGAGAGGCACAGGTGTGCTGGTAGAGAGGCACAGGTGTGCTGGTAGAGAGGCACAGGTGTGTTGGTAGAGAGGCACAGGTGTGCTGGTAGAGAGGCACAGGTGTGCTGGTAGAGAGGCACAGGTGTGCTGGTAGAGAGGCACAGGTGTGCTGGTAGAGAGGCACAGGTGTGCTGGTAGAGAGGCACAGGTGTGCTGGTAGAGAGGCACAGGTGTGTTGGTAGAGAGGCACAGGTGTGCTGGTAGAGAGGCACAGGTGTGTTGGTAGAGAGGCACAGGTGTGCTGGTAGAGAGGCACAGGTGTGTTGGTAGAGAGGCACAGGTGTGTTGGTAGAGAGGCACAGGTGTGTTGGTAGAGAGGCACAGGTGTGTTGGTAGAGAGGCACAGGTGTGCTGGTAGAGAGGCACAGGTGTGCTGGTAGAGAGGCACAGGTGTGCTGGTAGAGAGGCACAGGTGTGTTGGTAGAGAGGCACAGGTGTGCTGGTAGAGAGGCACAGGTGTGTTGGTAGAGAGGCACAGGTGTGCTGGTAGAGAGGCACAGGTGTGCTGGTAGAGAGGCACAGGTGTGCTGGTAGAGAGGCACAGGTGTGCTGGTAGAGAGGCACAGGTGTGCTGGTAGAGAGGCACAGGTGTGCTGGTAGAGAGGCACAGGTGTGTTGGTAGAGAGGCACAGGTGTGCTGGTAGAGAGGCACAGGTGTGTTGGTAGAGAGGCACAGGTGTGCTGGTAGAGAGGCACAGGTGTGTTGGTAGAGAGGCACAGGTGTGTTGGTAGAGAGGCACAGGTGTGTTGGTAGAGAGGCACAGGTGTGTTGGTAGAGAGGCACAGGTGTGCTGGTAGAGAGGCACAGGTGTGCTGGTAGAGAGGCACAGGTGTGCTGGTAGAGAGGCACAGGTGTGCTGGTAGAGAGGCACAGGTGTGCTGGTAGAGAGGCACAGGTGTGTTGGTAGAGAGGCACAGGTGTGCTGGTAAAGAGGCACAGGTGTGCTGGTAGAGAGGCACAGGTGTGCTGGTAGAGAGGCACAGGTGTGTTGGTAGAGAGGCACAGGTGTGCTGGTAGAGAGGCACAGGTGTGTTGGTAGAGAGGCACAGGTGTGCTGGTAGAGAGGCACAGGTGTGCTGGTAGAGAGGCACAGGTGTGCTGGTAGAGAGGCACAGGTGTGCTGGTAGAGAGGCACAGGTGTGCTGGTAGAGAGGCACAGGTGTGCTGGTAGAGAGGCACAGGTGTGCTGGTAGAGAGGCACAGGTGTGCTGGTAGAGAGGCACAGGTGTGCTGGTAGAGAGGCACAGGTGTGCTGGTAGAGAGGCACAGGTGTGCTGGTAGAGAGGCACAGGTGTGCTGGTAGAGAGGCACAGGTGTGCTGGTAGAGAGGCACAGGTGTGCTGGTAGAGAGGCACAGGTGTGTTGGTAGAGAGGCACAGGTGTGCTGGTAGAGAGGCACAGGTGTGCTGGTAGAGAGGCACAGGTGTGCTGGTAGAGAGGCACAGGTGTGCTGGTAGAGAGGCACAGGTGTGTTGGTAGAGAGGCACAGGTGTGCTGGTAGAGAGGCACAGGTGTGCTGGTAGAGAGGCACAGGTGTGCTGGTAGAGAGGCACAGGTGTGCTGGTAGAGAGGCACAGGTGTGCTGGTAGAGAGGCACAGGTGTGCTGGTAGAGAGGCACAGGTGTGCTGGTAGAGAGGCACAGGTGTGCTGGTAGAGAGGCACAGGTGTGTTGGTAGAGAGGCACAGGTGTGCTGGTAGAGAGGCACAGGTGTGTTGGTAGAGAGGCACAGGTGTGCTGGTAGAGAGGCACAGGTGTGCTGGTAGAGAGGCACAGGTGTGCTGGTAGAGAGGCACAGGTGTGCTGGTAGAGAGGCACAGGTGTGCTGGTAGAGAGGCACAGGTGTGCTGGTAGAGAGGCACAGGTGTGCTGGTAGAGAGGCACAGGTGTGCTGGTAGAGAGGCACAGGTGTGCTGGTAGAGAGGCACAGGTGTGCTGGTAGAGAGGAACAGGTGTGCTGGTAGAGAGGCACAGGTGTGCTGGTAGAGAGGCACAGGTGTGCTGGTAGAGAGGCACAGGTGTGCTGGTAGAGAGGCACAGGTGTGCTGGTAGAGAGGCACAGGTGTGCTGGTAGAGAGGCACAGGTGTGCTGGTAGAGAGGCACAGGTGTGCTGGTAGAGAGGCACAGGTGTGCTGGTAGAGAGGCACAGGTGTGCTGGTAGAGAGGCACACGTGTGCTGGTAGAGAGGCACAGGTGTGCTGGTAGAGAGGCACAGGTGTGCTGGTAGAGAGGCACAGGTGTGCTGGTAGAGAGGCACAGGTGTGCTGGTAGAGAGGCACAGGTGTGCTGGTAGAGAGGCACAGGTGTGCTGGTAGAGAGGCACAGGTGTGCTGGTAGAGAGGCACAGGTGTGCTGGTAGAGAGGCACAGGTGTGTTGGTAGAGAGGCACAGGTGTGTTGGTAGAGAGGCACAGGTGTGCTGGTAGAGAGGCACAGGTGTGTTGGTAGAGAGGCACAGGTGTGCTGGTAGAGAGGCACAGGTGTGCTGGTAGAGAGGCACAGGTGTGCTGGTAGAGAGGCACAGGTGTGTTGGTAGAGAGGCACAGGTGTGCTGGTAGAGAGGCACAGGTGTGTTGGTAGAGAGGCACAGGTGTGCTGGTAGAGAGGCACAGGTGTGCTGGTAGAGAGGCACAGGTGTGCTGGTAGAGAGGCACAGGTGTGCTGGTAGAGAGGCACAGGTGTGCTGGTAGAGAGGCACAGGTGTGCTGGTAGAGAGGCACAGGTGTGCTGGTAGAGAGGCACAGGTGTGCTGGTAGAGAGGCACAGGTGTGCTGGTAGAGAGGCACAGGTGTGCTGGTAGAGAGGCACAGGTGTGCTGGTAGAGAGGCACAGGTGTGCTGGTAGAGAGGCACAGGTGTGCTGGTAGAGAGGCACAGGTGTGCTGGTAGAGAGGCACAGGTGTGCTGGTAGAGAGGCACAGGTGTGCTGGTAGAGAGGCACAGGTGTGCTGGTAGAGAGGCACAGGTGTGCTGGTAGAGAGGCACAGGTGTTCTGGTAGAGAGGCACAGGTGTGTTGGTAGAGAGGCACAGGTGTGCTGGTAGAGAGGCACAGGTGTGTTGGTAGAGAGGCACAGGTGTGCTGGTAGAGAGGCACAGGTGTGCTGGTAGAGAGGCACAGGTGTGCTGGTAGAGAGGCACAGGTGTGTTGGTAGAGAGGCACAGGTGTGCTGGTAGAGAGGCACAGGTGTGCTGGTAGAGAGGCACAGGTGTGCTGGTAGAGAGGCACAGGTGTGCTGGTAGAGAGGCACAGGTGTGCTGGTAGAGAGGCACAGGTGTGCTGGTAGAGAGGCACAGGTGTGCTGGTAGAGAGGCACAGGTGTGTTGGTAGAGAGGCACAGGTGTGTTGGTAGAGAGGCACAGGTGTGCTGGTAGAGAGGCACAGGTGTGCTGGTAGAGAGGCACAGGTGTGTTGGTAGAGAGGCACAGGTGTGCTGGTAGAGAGGCAGGTGGGGTAGAGAGGCACAGGTGTGTTGGTAGAGAGGCACAGGTGTGCTGGTAGAGAGGCACAGGTGTGCTGGTAGAGAGGCACAGGTGTGCTGGTAGAGAGGCACAGGTGTGCTGGTAGAGAGGCACAGGTGTGCTGGTAGAGAGGCACAGGTGTGTTGGTAGAGAGGCACAGGTGTGCTGGTAGAGAGGCACAGGTGTGTTGGTAGAGAGGCACAGGTGTGCTGGTAGAGAGGCACAGGTGTGCTGGTAGAGAGGCACAGGTGTGCTGGTAGAGAGGCACAGGTGTGCTGGTAGAGAGGCACAGGTGTGCTGGTAGAGAGGCACAGGTGTGCTGGTAGAGAGGCACAGGTGTGCTGGTAGAGAGGCACAGGTGTGCTGGTAGAGAGGCACAGGTGTGCTGGTAGAGAGGCACAGGTGTGCTGGTAGAGAGGCACAGGTGTGTTGGTAGAGAGGCACAGGTGTGCTGGTAGAGAGGCACAGGTGTGTTGGTAGAGAGGCACAGGTGTGCTGGTAGAGAGGCACAGGTGTGCTGGTAGAGAGGCACAGGTGTGCTGCTAGAGAGGCACAGGTGTGTTGGTAGAGAGGCACAGGTGTGCTGGTAGAGAGGCACAGGTGTGTTGGTAGAGAGGCACAGGTGTGGCTGGTAGAGAGGCACAGGTGTGCTGGTAGAGAGGCACAGGTGTGCTGGTAGAGAGGCACTCCAGGTGTGCTGGTAGAGAGGCACAGGTGTGCTGGTAGAGAGGCACAGGTGTGCTTGGTAGAGAGGCACAGGTGTGTTGGTAGAGAGGCACAGGTGTGTTGGTAGAGAGGCACAGGTGTGCTGGTAGAGAGGCACAGGTGTGCTGGTAGAGAGGCACAGGTGTGCTGGTAGAGAGGCACAGGTGTGCTGGTAGAGAGGCACAGGTGTGCTGGTAGAGAGGCACAGGTGTGCTGGTAGAGAGGCACAGGTGTGCTGGTAGAGAGGCACAGGTGTGCTGGTAGAGAGGCACAGGTGTGCTGGTAGAGAGGCACAGGTGTGCTGGTAGAGAGGCACAGGTGTGCTGGTAGAGAGGCACAGGTGTGCTGGTAGAGAGGCACAGGTGTGTTGGTAGAGAGGCACAGGTGTGCTGGTAGAGAGGCACAGGTGTGCTGGTAGAGAGGCACAGGTGTGCTGGTAGAGAGGCACAGGTGTGCTGGTAGAGAGGCACAGGTGTGCTGGTAGAGAGGCACAGGTGTGCTGGTAGAGAGGCACAGGTGTGCTGGTAGAGAGGCACAGGTGTGCTGGTAGAGAGGCACAGGTGTGCTGGTAGAGAGGCACAGGTGTGCTGGTAGAGAGGCACAGGTGTGCTGGTAGAGAGGCACAGGTGTGCTGGTAGAGAGGCACAGGTGTGCTGGTAGAGAGGCACAGGTGTGTTGGTAGAGAGGCACAGGTGTGTTGGTAGAGAGGCACAGGTGTGCTGGTAGAGAGGCACAGGTGTGCTGGTAGAGAGGCACAGGTGTGTTGGTAGAGAGGCACAGGTGTGCTGGTAGAGAGGCACAGGTGTGTTGGTAGAGAGGCACAGGTGTGCTGGTAGAGAGGCACAGGTGTGCTGGTAGAGAGGCACAGGTGTGCTGGTAGAGAGGCACAGGTGTGCTGGTAGAGAGGCACAGGTGTGTTGGTAGAGAGGCACAGGTGTGTTGGTAGAGAGGCACAGGTGTGCTGGTAGAGAGGCACAGGTGTGTTGGTAGAGAGGCACAGGTGTGCTGGTAGAGAGGCACAGGTGTGCTGGTAGAGAGGCACAGGTGTGCTGGTAGAGAGGCACAGGTGTGCTGGTAGAGAGGCACAGGTGTGCTGGTAGAGAGGCACAGGTGTGCTGGTAGAGAGGCACAGGTGTGCTGGTAGAGAGGCACAGGTGTGCTGGTAGAGAGGCACAGGTGTGCTGGTAGAGAGGCACAGGTGTGTTGGTAGAGAGGCACAGGTGTGCTGGTAGAGAGGTACAGGTGTGCTGGTAGAGAGGCACAGGTGTGCTGGTAGAGAGGCACAGGTGTGCTGGTAGAGAGGCACAGGTGTGCTGGTAGAGAGGCACAGGTGTGTCTGGTAGAGAGGCACAGGTGTGTTGGTAGAGAGGCACAGGTGTGCTGGTAGAGAGGCACAGGTGTGTGGTAGAGAGGCACAGGTGTGCTGGTAGAGAGGCACAGGTGTGCTGGTAGAGAGGCACAGGTGGCTGGTAGAGAGGCACAGGTGTGCTGGTAGAGAGGCACAGGTGTGATGGTAGAGAGGCACAGGTGTGCTGGTAGAGAGGCACAGGTGTGTTGGTAGAGAGGCACAGGTGTGCTGGTAGAGAGGCACAGGTGTGCTGGTAGAGAGGCACAGGTGTGCTGGTAGAGAGGCACAGGTGTGCTGGTAGAGAGGCACAGGTGTGCTGGTAGAGAGGCACAGGTGTGCTGGTAGAGAGGCACAGGTGTGCTGGTAGAGAGGCACAGGTGTGCTGGTAGAGAGGCACAGGTGTGCTTGGTAGAGAGGCACAGGTGTGCTGGTAGAGAGGCACAGGTGGCTGGTAGAGAGGCACAGGTGTGCTGGTAGAGAGGCACAGGTGTGCTGGTAGAGAGGCACAGGTGTGTTGGTAGAGAGGCACAGGTGTGCTGGTAGAGAGGCACAGGTGTGTTGGTAGAGAGGCACAGGTGTGCTGGTAGAGAGGCACAGGTGTGCTGGTAGAGAGGCACAGGTGTGCTGGTAGAGAGGCACAGGTGTGTTGGTAGAGAGGCACAGGTGTGCTGGTAGAGAGGCACAGGTGTGTTGGTAGAGAGGCACAGGTGTGCTGGTAGAGAGGCACAGGTGTGCTGGTAGAGAGGCACAGGTGTGCTGGTAGAGAGGCACAGGTGTGTTGGTAGAGAGGCACAGGTGTGCTGGTAGAGAGGCACAGGTGTGTTGGTAGAGAGGCACAGGTGTGCTGGTAGAGAGGCACAGGTGTGCTGGTAGAGAGGCACAGGTGTGCTGGTAGAGAGGCACAGGTGTGCTGGTAGAGAGGCACAGGTGTGCTGGTAGAGAGGCACAGGTGTGCTGGTAGAGAGGCACAGGTGTGCTGGTAGAGAGGCACAGGTGTGTTGGTAGAGAGGCACAGGTGTGCTGGTAGAGAGGCACAGGTGTGCTGGTAGAGAGGCACAGGTGTGCTGGTAGAGAGGCACAGGTGTGCTGGTAGAGAGGCACAGGTGTGCTGGTAGAGAGGCACAGGTGTGTTGGTAGAGAGGCACAGGTGTGCTGGTAGAGAGGCACAGGTGTGTTGGTAGAGAGGCACAGGTGTGCTGGTAGAGAGGCACAGGTGTGCTGGTAGAGAGGCACAGGTGTGCTGGTAGAGAGGCACAGGTGTGCTGGTAGAGAGGCACAGGTGTGCTGGTAGAGAGGCACAGGTGTGCTGGTAGAGAGGCACAGGTGTGCTGGTAGAGAGGCACAGGTGTGCTGGTAGAGAGGCACAGGTGTGCTGGTAGAGAGGCACAGGTGTGCTGGTAGAGAGGCACAGGTGTGTTGGTAGAGAGGCACAGGTGTGCTGGTAGAGAGGCACAGGTGTGTTGGTAGAGAGGCACAGGTGTGCTGGTAGAGAGGCACAGGTGTGCTGGTAGAGAGGCACAGGTGTGTTGGTAGAGAGGCACAGGTGTGCTGGTAGAGAGGCACAGGTGTGTGGTAGAGAGGCACAGGTGTGCTGGTAGAGAGGCACAGGTGTGCTGGTAGAGAGGCACAGGTGTGCTGGTAGAGAGGCACAGGTGTGCTGGTAGAGAGGCACAGGTGTGCTGGTAGAGAGGCACAGGTGTGCTGGTAGAGAGGCACAGGTGTGCTGGTAGAGAGGCACAGGTGTGCTGGTAGAGAGGCACAGGTGTGCTGGTAGAGAGGCACAGGTGTGTTGGTAGAGAGGCACAGGTGTGCTGGTAGAGAGGCACAGGTGTGCTGGTAGAGAGGCACAGGTGTGCTGGTAGAGAGGCACAGGTGTGCTGGTAGAGAGGCACAGGTGTGCTGGTAGAGAGGCACAGGTGTGCTGGTAGAGAGGCACAGGTGTGCTGGTAGAGAGGCACAGGTGTGCTGGTAGAGAGGCACAGGTGTGCTGGTAGAGAGGCACAGGTGTGCTGGTAGAGAGGCACAGGTGTGCTGGTAGAGAGGCACAGGTGTGTTGGTAGAGAGGCACAGGTGTGTTGGTAGAGAGGCACAGGTGTGCTGGTAGAGAGGCACAGGTGTGTTGGTAGAGAGGCACAGGTGTGCTGGTAGAGAGGCACAGGTGTGCTGGTAGAGAGGCACAGGTGTGCTGGTAGAGAGGCACAGGTGTGCTGGTAGAGAGGCACAGGTGTGCTGGTAGAGAGGCACAGGTGTGCTGGTAGAGAGGCACAGGTGTGTTGGTAGAGAGGCACAGGTGTGCTGGTAGAGAGGCACAGGTGTGCTGGTAGAGAGGCACAGGTGTGCTGGTAGAGAGGCACAGGTGTGCTGGTAGAGAGGCACAGGTGTGCTGGTAGAGAGGCACAGGTGTGTTGGTAGAGAGGCACAGGTGTGCTGGTAGAGAGGCACAGGTGTGCTGGTAGAGAGGCACAGGTGTGCTGGTAGAGAGGCACAGGTGTGCTGGTAGAGAGGCACAGGTGTGCTGGTAGAGAGGCACAGGTGTGCTGGTAGAGAGGCACAGGTGTGCTGGTAGAGAGGCACAGGTGTGCTGGTAGAGAGGCACAGGTGTGCTGGTAGAGAGGCACAGGTGTGCTGGTAGAGAGGCACAGGTGTGTTGGTAGAGAGGCACAGGTGTGTTGGTAGAGAGGCACAGGTGTGCTGGTAGAGAGGCACAGGTGTGCTGGTAGAGAGGCACAGGTGTGTTGGTAGAGAGGCACAGGTGTGCTGGTAGAGAGGCACAGGTGTGTTGGTAGAGAGGCACAGGTGTGCTGGTAGAGAGGCACAGGTGTGCTGGTAGAGAGGCACAGGTGTGCTGGTAGAGAGGCACAGGTGTGCTGGTAGAGAGGCACAGGTGTGCTTGGTAGAGAGGCACAGGTGTGCTGGTAGAGAGGCACAGGTGTGTTGGTAGAGAGGCACAGGTGTGCTGGTAGAGAGGCACAGGTGTGCTGGTAGAGAGGCACAGGTGTGCTGGTAGAGAGGCACAGGTGTGCTGGTAGAGAGGCACAGGTGTGCTGGTAGAGAGGCACAGGTGTGCTGGTAGAGAGGCACAGGTGTGCTGGTAGAGAGGCACAGGTGTGTTGGTAGAGAGGCACAGGTGTGCTGGTAGAGAGGCACAGGTGTGCTGGTAGAGAGGCACAGGTGTGCTGGTAGAGAGGCACAGGTGTGCTGGTAGAGAGGCACAGGTGTGCTGGTAGAGAGGCACAGGTGTGTTGGTAGAGAGGCACAGGTGTGTTGGTAGAGAGGCACAGGTGTGCTGGTAGAGAGGCACAGGTGTGCTGGTAGAGAGGCACAGGTGTGCTGGTAGAGAGGCACAGGTGTGCTGGTAGAGAGGCACAGGTGTGTTGGTAGAGAGGCACAGGTGTGCTGGTAGAGAGGCACAGGTGTGCTGGTAGAGAGGCACAGGTGTGCTGGTAGAGAGGCACAGGTGTGCTGGTAGAGAGGCACAGGTGTGCTGGTAGAGAGGCACAGGTGTGTTGGTAGAGAGGCACAGGTGTGCTGGTAGAGAGGCACAGGTGTGTTGGTAGAGAGGCACAGGTGTGCTGGTAGAGAGGCACAGGTGTGCTGGTAGAGAGGCACAGGTGTGCTGGTAGAGAGGCACAGGTGTGCTGGTAGAGAGGCACAGGTGTGCTGGTAGAGAGGCACAGGTGTGCTGGTAGAGAGGCACAGGTGTGCTGGTAGAGAGGCACAGGTGTGCTGGTAGAGAGGCACAGGTGTGCTGGTAGAGAGGCACAGGTGTGCTGGTAGAGAGGCACAGGTGTGCTGGTAGAGAGGCACAGGTGTGCTGGTAGAGAGGCACAGGTGTGCTGGTAGAGAGGCACAGGTGTGTTGGTAGAGAGGCACAGGTGTGCTGGTAGAGAGGCACAGGTGTGCTGGTAGAGAGGCACAGGTGTGCTGGTAGAGAGGCACAGGTGTGCTGGTAGAGAGGCACAGGTGTGCTGGTAGAGAGGCACAGGTGTGCTGGTAGAGAGGCACAGGTGTGCTGGTAGAGAGGCACAGGTGTGCTGGTAGAGAGGCACAGGTGTGCTGGTAGAGAGGCACAGGTGTGCTGGTAGAGAGGCACAGGTGTGCTGGTAGAGAGGCACAGGTGTGTGGTAGAGAGGCACAGGTGTGCTGGTAGAGAGGCACAGGTGTGCTGGTAGAGAGGCACAGGTGTGCTGGTAGAGAGGCACAGGTGTGCTGGTAGAGAGGCACAGGTGTGCTGGTAGAGAGGCACAGGTGTGCTGGTAGAGAGGCACAGGTGTGCTGGTAGAGAGGCACAGGTGTGCTGGTAGAGAGGCACAGGTGTGCTGGTAGAGAGGCACAGGTGTGCTGGTAGAGAGGCACAGGTGTGCTGGTAGAGAGGCACAGGTGTGCTTGGTAGAGAGGCACAGGTGTGCTGGTAGAGAGGCACAGGTGTGCTGGTAGAGAGGCACAGGTGTGCTGGTAGAGAGGGCACAGGTGGTGCTGGTAGTAGAGGCACAGGTGTGCTGGTAGAGAGGCACAGGTGTGCTGGTAGAGAGGCACAGGTGTGCTGGTAGAGAGGCACAGGTGTGCTGGTAGAGAGGCACAGGTGTGCTGGTAGAGAGGCACAGGTGTGCTGGTAGAGAGGCACAGGTGTGCTGGTAGAGAGGCACAGGTGTGCTGGTAGAGAGGCACAGGTGTGCTGGTAGAGAGGCACAGGTGTGTTGGTAGAGAGGCACAGGTGTGCTGGTAGAGAGGCACAGGTGTGTTGGTAGAGAGGCACAGGTGTGCTGGTAGAGAGGCACAGGTGTGCTGGTAGAGAGGCACAGGTGTGCTGGTAGAGAGGCACAGGTGTGCTGGTAGAGAGGCACAGGTGTGCTGGTAGAGAGGCACAGGTGTGCTGGTAGAGAGGCACAGGTGTGCTGGTAGAGAGGCACAGGTGTGCTGGTAGAGAGGCACAGGTGTGCTGGTAGAGAGGCACAGGTGTGTTGGTAGAGAGGCACAGGTGTGCTGGTAGAGAGGCACAGGTGTGCTGGTAGAGAGGCACAGGTGTGCTGGTAGAGAGGCACAGGTGTGCTGGTAGAGAGGCACAGGTGTGCTGGTAGAGAGGCACAGGTGTGTTGGTAGAGAGGCACAGGTGTGCTGGTAGAGAGGCACAGGTGTGTTGGTAGAGAGGCACAGGTGTGCTGGTAGAGAGGCACAGGTGTGCTGGTAGAGAGGCACAGGTGTGCTGGTAGAGAGGCACAGGTGTGCTGGTAGAGAGGCACAGGTGTGCTGGTAGAGAGGCACAGGTGTGCTGGTAGAGAGGCACAGGTGTGCTGGTAGAGAGGCACAGGTGTGCTGGTAGAGAGGCACAGGTGTGCTGGTAGAGAGGCACAGGTGTGCTGGTAGAGAGGCACAGGTGTGCTGGTAGAGAGGCACAGGTGTGCTGGTAGAGAGGCACAGGTGTGTTGGTAGAGAGGCACAGGTGTGCTGGTAGAGAGGCACAGGTGTGCTGGTAGAGAGGCACAGGTGTGTTGGTAGAGAGGCACAGGTGTGCTGGTAGAGAGGCACAGGTGTGTTGGTAGAGAGGCACAGGTGTGCTGGTAGAGAGGCACAGGTGTGCTGGTAGAGAGGCACAGGTGTGCTGGTAGAGAGGCACAGGTGTGCTGGTAGAGAGGCACAGGTGTGCTGGTAGAGAGGCACAGGTGTGCTGGTAGAGAGGCACAGGTGTGCTGGTAGAGAGGCACAGGTGTGCTGGTAGAGAGGCACAGGTGTGTTGGTAGAGAGGCACAGGTGTGCTGGTAGAGAGGCACAGGTGTGCTGGTAGAGAGGCACAGGTGTGCTGGTAGAGAGGCACAGGTGTGCTGGTAGAGAGGCACAGGTGTGCTGGTAGAGAGGCACAGGTGTGCTGGTAGAGAGGCACAGGTGTGCTGGTAGAGAGGCACAGGTGTGCTGGTAGAGAGGCACAGGTGTGCTGGTAGAGAGGCACAGGTGTGTTGGTAGAGAGGCACAGGTGTGCTGGTAGAGAGGCACAGGTGTGTTGGTAGAGAGGCACAGGTGTGCTGGTAGAGAGGCACAGGTGTGCTGGTAGAGAGGCACAGGTGTGCTGGTAGAGAGGCACAGGTGTGCTGGTAGAGAGGCACAGGTGTGCTGGTAGAGAGGCACAGGTGTGCTGGTAGAGAGGCACAGGTGTGCTGGTAGAGAGGCACAGGTGTGCTGGTAGAGAGGCACAGGTGTGCTGGTAGAGAGGCACAGGTGTGTTGGTAGAGAGGCACAGGTGTGCTGGTAGAGAGGCACAGGTGTGCTGGTAGAGAGGCACAGGTGTGCTGGTAGAGAGGCACAGGTGTGCTGGTAGAGAGGCACAGGTGTGCTGGTAGAGAGGCACAGGTGTGTTGGTAGAGAGGCACAGGTGTGCTGGTAGAGAGGCACAGGTGTGCTGGTAGAGAGGCACAGGTGTGCTGGTAGAGAGGCACAGGTGTGCTGGTAGAGAGGCACAGGTGTGCTGGTAGAGAGGCACAGGTGTGCTGGTAGAGAGGCACAGGTGTGCTGGTAGAGAGGCACAGGTGTGCTGGTAGAGAGGCACAGGTGTGCTGGTAGAGAGGCACAGGTGTGCTGGTAGAGAGGCACAGGTGTGCTGGTAGAGAGGCACAGGTGTGCTGGTAGAGAGGCACAGGTGTGCTGGTAGAGAGGCACAGGTGTGTTGGTAGAGAGGCACAGGTGTGCTGGTAGAGAGGCACAGGTGTGCTGGTAGAGAGGCCACAGGTGTGCTGGTAGAGAGGCACAGGTGTGTTGGTAGAGAGGCACAGGTGTGCTGGTAGAGAGGCACAGGTGTGTTGGTAGAGAGGCACAGGTGTGCTGGTAGAGAGGCACAGGTGTGCTGGTAGAGAGGCACAGGTGTGCTGGTAGAGAGGCACAGGTGTGTGGTAGAGAGGCACAGGTGTGCTGGTAGAGAGGCACAGGTGTGCTGGTAGAGAGGCACAGGTGTGCTGGTAGAGAGGCACAGGTGTGCTGGTAGAGAGGCACAGGTGTGCTGGTAGAGAGGCACAGGTGTGCTGGTAGAGAGGCACAGGTGTGCTGGTAGAGAGGCACAGGTGTGCTGGTAGAGAGGCACAGGTGTGCTGGTAGAGAGGCACAGGTGTGCTGGTAGAGAGGCACAGGTGTGCTGGTAGAGAGGCACAGGTGTGCTGTAGAGAGGCACAGGTGTGCTGGTAGAGAGGCACAGGTGTGCTGGTAGAGAGGCACAGGTGTGCTGTAGAGAGGCACAGGTGTGCTGGTAGAGAGGCACAGGTGTGCTGGTAGAGAGGCACAGGTGTGCTGGTAGAGAGGCACAGGTGTGCTGGTAGAGAGGCACAGGTGTGCTGGTAGAGAGGCACAGGTGTGCTGGTAGAGAGGCACAGGTGTGCTGGTAGAGAGGCACAGGTGTGCTGGTAGAGAGGCACAGGTGTGCTGGTAGAGAGGCACAGGTGTGCTGGTAGAGAGGCACAGGTGTGCTGGTAGAGAGGCACAGGTGTGCTGGTAGAGAGGCACAGGTGTGCTGGTAGAGAGGCACAGGTGTGCTGGTAGAGAGGCACAGGTGTGCTGGTAGAGAGGCACAGGTGTGCTGGTAGAGAGGCACAGGTGTGCTTGGTAGAGAGGCACAGGTGTGCTGGTAGAGAGGCACAGGTGTGCTGGTAGAGAGGCACAGGTGTGCTGGTAGAGAGGCACAGGTGTGCTGGTAGAGAGGCACAGGTGTGCTGGTAGAGAGGCACAGGTGTGCTGGTAGAGAGGCACAGGTGTGCTGGTAGAGAGGCACAGGTGTGCTGGTAGAGAGGCACAGGTGTGCTGGTAGAGAGGCACAGGTGTGCTGGTAGAGAGGCACAGGTGTGCTGGTAGAGAGGCACAGGTGTGCTGGTAGAGAGGCACAGGTGTGCTGGTAGAGAGGCACAGGTGTGCTGGTAGAGAGGCACAGGTGTGCTGGTAGAGAGGCACAGGTGTGCTGGTAGAGAGGCACAGGTGTGCTGGTAGAGAGGCACAGGTGTGCTGGTAGAGAGGCACAGGTGTGCTGGTAGAGAGGCACAGGTGTGCTGGTAGAGAGGCACAGGTGTGCTGGTAGAGAGGCACAGGTGTGCTGGTAGAGAGGCACAGGTTGTGCTGGTAGAGAGGCACAGGTGTGCTGGTAGAGAGGCACAGGTGTGCTGGTAGAGAGGCACAGGTGTGCTGGTAGAGAGGCACAGGTGTGCTGGTAGAGAGGCACAGGTGTGCTGGTAGAGAGGCACAGGTGTGCTGGTAGAGAGGCACAGGTGTGCTGGTAGAGAGGCACAGGTGTGCTGGTAGAGAGGCACAGGTGTGCTGGTAGAGAGGCACAGGTGTGCTGGTAGAGAGGCACAGGTGTGCTGGTAGAGAGGCACAGGTGTGCTGGTAGAGAGGCACAGGTGTGCTGGTAGAGAGGCACAGGTGTGCTGGTAGAGAGGCACAGGTGTGCTGGTAGAGAGGCACAGGTGTGCTGGTAGAGAGGCACAGGTGTGCTGGTAGAGAGGCACAGGTGTGCTGGTAGAGAGGCACAGGTGTGCTGGTAGAGAGGCACAGGTGTGCTGGTAGAGAGGCACAGGTGTGTTGGTAGAGAGGCACAGGTGTGCTGGTAGAGAGGCACAGGTGTGCTGGTAGAGAGGCACAGGTGTGCTGGTAGAGAGGCACAGGTGTGCTGGTAGAGAGGCACAGGTGTGCTGGTAGAGAGGCACAGGTGTGCTGGTAGAGAGGCACAGGTGTGCTGGTAGAGAGGCACAGGTGTGCTGGTAGAGAGGCACAGGTGTGCTGGTAGAGAGGCACAGGTGTGCTTGGTAGAGAGGCACAGGTGTGCTGGTAGAGAGGCACAGGTGTGCTGGTAGAGAGGCACAGGTGTGCTGGTAGAGAGGCACAGGTGTGCTGGTAGAGAGGCACAGGTGTGCTTGGTAGAGAGGCACAGGTGTGCTGGTAGAGAGGCACAGGTGTGTGGTAGAGAGGCACAGGTGTGCTGGTAGAGAGGCACAGGTGTGCTGGTAGAGAGGCACAGGTGTGCTGGTAGAGAGGCACAGGTGTGCTGGTAGAGAGGCACAGGTGTGCTGGTAGAGAGGCACAGGTGTGTTGGTAGAGAGGCACAGGTGTGCTGGTAGAGAGGCACAGGTGTGCTGGTAGAGAGGCACAGGTGTGCTGGTAGAGAGGCACAGGTGTGCTGGTAGAGAGGCACAGGTGTGCTGGTAGAGAGGCACAGGTGTGCTGGTAGAGAGGCACAGGTGTGCTGGTAGAGAGGCACAGGTGTGCTGGTAGAGAGGCACAGGTGTGCTGGTAGAGAGGCACAGGTGTGCTGGTAGAGAGGCACAGGTGTGCTGGTAGAGAGGCACAGGTGTGCTGGTAGAGAGGCACAGGTGTGTTGGTAGAGAGGCACAGGTGTGCTGGTAGAGAGGCACAGGTGTGCTGGTAGAGAGGCACAGGTGTGCTGGTAGAGAGGCACAGGTGTGTTGGTAGAGAGGCACAGGTGTGCTGGTAGAGAGGCACAGGTGTGTTGGTAGAGAGGCACAGGTGTGCTGGTAGAGAGGCACAGGTGTGCTGGTAGAGAGGCACAGGTGTGCTGGTAGAGAGGCACAGGTGTGCTGGTAGAGAGGCACAGGTGTGCTGGTAGAGAGGCACAGGTGTGCTGGTAGAGAGGCACAGGTTGTGCTGGTAGAGAGGCACAGGTGTGCTGGTAGAGAGGCACAGGTGTGCTGGTAGAGAGGCACAGGTGTGCTGGTAGAGAGGCACAGGTGTGCTGGTAGAGAGGCACAGGTGTGCTGGTAGAGAGGCACAGGTGTGCTGGTAGAGAGGCACAGGTGTGCTGGTAGAGAGGCACAGGTGTGCTGGTAGAGAGGCACAGGTGTGCTGGTAGAGAGGCACAGGTGTGCTGGTAGAGAGGCACAGGTGTGTTGGTAGAGAGGCACAGGTGTGCTGGTAGAGAGGCACAGGTGTGTTGGTAGAGAGGCACAGGTGTGCTGGTAGAGAGGCACAGGTGTGCTGGTAGAGAGGCACAGGTGTGCTGGTAGAGAGGCACAGGTGTGCTGGTAGAGAGGCACAGGTGTGCTGGTAGAGAGGCACAGGTGTGCTGGTAGAGAGGCACAGGTGTGCTGGTAGAGAGGCACAGGTGTGCTGGTAGAGAGGCACAGGTGTGCTGGTAGAGAGGCACAGGTGTGTTGGTAGAGAGGCACAGGTGTGCTGGTAGAGAGGCACAGGTGTGCTGGTAGAGAGGCACAGGTGTGCTGGTAGAGAGGCACAGGTGTGCTGGTAGAGAGGCACAGGTGTGCTGGTAGAGAGGCACAGGTGTGCTGGTAGAGAGGCACAGGTGTGCTGGTAGAGAGGCACAGGTGTGCTTGTAGAGAGGCACAGGTGTGCTGGTAGAGAGGCACAGGTGTGCTGGTAGAGAGGCACAGGTGTGCTGGTAGAGAGGCACAGGTGTGCTGGTAGAGAGGCACAGGTGTGCTGGTAGAGAGGCACAGGTGTGCTGGTAGAGAGGCACAGGTGTGCTGGTAGAGAGGCACAGGTGTGCTGGTAGAGAGGCACAGGTGTGCTGGTAGAGAGGCACAGGTGTGCTGGTAGAGAGGCACAGGTGTGCTGGTAGAGAGGCACAGGTGTGCGGTAGAGAGGCACAGGTGTGCTGGTAGAGAGGCACAGGTGTGCTGGTAGAGAGGCACAGGTGTGCTGGTAGAGAGGCACAGGTGTGCTGGTAGAGAGGCACAGGTGTGCTGGTTAGAGAGGCACAGGTGTGCTGGTAGAGAGGCACAGGTGTGCTGGTAGAGAGGCACAGGTGTGCTGGTAGAGAGGCACAGGTGTGCTGGTAGAGAGGCACAGGTGTGCTGGTAGAGAGGCACAGGTGTGCTGGTAGAGAGGCACAGGTGTGCTGGTAGAGAGGCACAGGTGTGCTGGTAGAGAGGCACAGGTGTGCTGGTAGAGAGGCACAGGTGTGCTGGTAGAGAGGCACAGGTGTGCTGGTAGAGAGGCACAGGTGTGCTGGTAGAGAGGCACAGGTGTGCTGGTAGAGAGGCACAGGTGTGCTGGTAGAGAGGCACAGGTGTGCTGGTAGAGAGGCACAGGTGTGCTGGTAGAGAGGCACAGGTGTGCTGGTAGAGAGGCACAGGTGTGTTGGTAGAGAGGCACAGGTGTGCTGGTAGAGAGGCACAGGTGTGCTGGTAGAGAGGCACAGGTGTGCTGGTAGAGAGGCACAGGTGTGCTGGTAGAGAGGCACAGGTGTGCTGGTAGAGAGGCACAGGTGTGCTGGTAGAGAGGCACAGGTGTGCTGGTAGAGAGGCACAGGTGTGCTGGTAGAGAGGCACAGGTGTGCTGGTAGAGAGGCACAGGTGTGCTGGTAGAGAGGCACAGGTGTGCTGGTAGAGAGGCACAGGTGTGCTGGTAGAGAGGCACAGGTGTGCTGGTAGAGAGGCACAGGTGTGCTGGTAGAGAGGCACAGGTGTGCTGGTAGAGAGGCACAGGTGTGCTGGTAGAGAGGCACAGGTGTGCTGGTAGAGAGGCACAGGTGTGCTGGTAGAGAGGCACAGGTGTGCTGGTAGAGAGGCACAGGTGTGCTGGTAGAGAGGCACAGGTGTGCTGGTAGAGAGGCACAGGTGTGCTGGTAGAGAGGCACAGGTGTGTTGGTAGAGAGGCACAGGTGTGCTGGTAGAGAGGCACAGGTGTGCTGGTAGAGAGGCACAGGTGTGCTGGTAGAGAGGCACAGGTGTGCTGGTAGAGAGGCACAGGTGTGCTGGTAGAGAGGCACAGGTGTGCTGGTAGAGAGGCACAGGTGTGCTGGTAGAGAGGCACAGGTGTGCTGGTAGAGAGGCACAGGTGTGCTGGTAGAGAGGCACAGGTGTGCTGGTAGAGAGGCACAGGTGTGTTGGTAGAGAGGCACAGGTGTGCTGGTAGAGAGGCACAGGTGTGTTGGTAGAGAGGCACAGGTGTGCTGGTAGAGAGGCACAGGTGTGCTGGTAGAGAGGCACAGGTGTGCTGGTAGAGAGGCACAGGTGTGCTGGTAGAGAGGCACAGGTGTGCTGGTAGAGAGGCACAGGTGTGCTGGTAGAGAGGCACAGGTGTGCTGGTAGAGAGGCACAGGTGTGCTGGTAGAGAGGCACAGGTGTGCTGGTAGAGAGGCACAGGTGTGCTGGTAGAGAGGCACAGGTGTGCTGGTAGAGAGGCACAGGTGTGCTGGTAGAGAGGCACAGGTGTGCTGGTAGAGAGGCACAGGTGTGCTGGTAGAGAGGCACAGGTGTGCTGGTAGAGAGGCACAGGTGTGCTGGTAGAGAGGCACAGGTGTGCTGGTAGAGAGGCACAGGTGTGCTGGTAGAGAGGCACAGGTGTGCTGGTAGAGAGGCACAGGTGTGCTGGTAGAGAGGCACAGGTGTGCTGGTAGAGAGGCACAGGTGTGCTGGTAGAGAGGCACAGGTGTGCTGGTAGAGAGGCACAGGTGTGCTGGTAGAGAGGCACAGGTGTGCTGGTAGAGAGGCACAGGTGTGCTGGTAGAGAGGCACAGGTGTGCTGGTAGAGAGGCACAGGTGTGCTTGGTAGAGAGGCACAGGTGTGCTGGTAGAGAGGCACAGGTGTGCTGGTAGAGAGGCACAGGTGTGCTGGTAGAGAGGCACAGGTGTGCTGGTAGAGAGGCACAGGTGTGCTGGTAGAGAGGCACAGGTGTGCTGGTAGAGAGGCACAGGTGTGCTGGTAGAGAGGCACAGGTGTGCTGGTAGAGAGGCACAGGTGTGCTGGTAGAGAGGCACAGGTGTGCTGGTAGAGAGGCACAGGTGTGCTGGTAGAGAGGCACAGGTGTGCTGGTAGAGAGGCACAGGTGTGTTGGTAGAGAGGCACAGGTGTGCTTGGTAGAGAGGCACAGGTGTGCTGGTAGAGAGGCACAGGTGTGCTGGTAGAGAGGCAACAGGTGTGGCTGGTAGAGAGGCACAGGTGTGCTGGTAGAGAGGCACAGGTGTGCTGGTAGAGAGGCACAGGTGTGCTGGTAGAGAGGCACAGGTGTGCTGGTAGAGAGGCACAGGTGTGCTGGTAGAGAGGCACAGGTGTGCTGGTAGAGAGGCACAGGTGTGCTGGTAGAGAGGCACAGGTGTGCTGGTAGAGAGGCACAGGTGTGCTGGTAGAGAGGCACAGGTGTGCTGGTAGAGAGGCACAGGTGTGCTGGTAGAGAGGCACAGGTGTGCTGGTAGAGAGGCACAGGTGTGCTGGTAGAGAGGCACAGGTGTGCTGGTAGAGAGGCCACAGGTGTGCTGGTAGAGAGGCACAGGTGTGCTGGTAGAGAGGCACAGGTGTGCTGGTAGAGAGGCACAGGTGTGCTGGTAGAGAGGCACAGGTGTGCTGGTAGAGAGGCACAGGTGTGCTGGTAGAGAGGCACAGGTGTGCTGGTAGAGAGGCACAGGTGTGCTGGTAGAGAGGCACAGGTGTGCTGGTAGAGAGGCACAGGTGTGTTGGTAGAGAGGCACAGGTGTGTTGGTAGAGAGGCACAGGTGTGTCTGGTAGAGAGGCACAGGTGTGCTGGTAGAGAGGCACAGGTGTGTTGGTAGAGAGGCACAGGTGTGCTGGTAGAGAGGCACAGGTGTGCTGGTAGAGAGGCACAGGTGTGCTGGTAGAGAGGCACAGGTGTGCTGGTAGAGAGGCACAGGTGTGCTGGTAGAGAGGCACAGGTGTGCTGGTAGAGAGGCACAGGTGTGCTGGTAGAGAGGCACAGGTGTGCTGGTAGAGAGGCACAGGTGTGTTGGTAGAGAGGCACAGGTGTGCTGGTAGAGAGGCACAGGTGTGCTGGTAGAGAGGCACAGGTGTGCTGGTAGAGAGGCACAGGTGTGCTGGTAGAGAGGCACAGGTGTGCTGGTAGAGAGGCACAGGTGTGCTGGTAGAGAGGCACAGGTGTGCTGGTAGAGAGGCACAGGTGTGCTGGTAGAGAGGCACAGGTGTGCTGGTAGAGAGGCACAGGTGTGCTGGTAGAGAGGCACAGGTGTGCTGGTAGAGAGGCACAGGTGTGCTGGTAGAGAGGCACAGGTGTGCTTGGTAGAGAGGCACAGGTGTGCTGGTAGAGGCACAGGTGTGTGGTAGAGAGGCACAGGTGTGCTGGTAGAGAGGCACAGGTGTGCTGGTAGAGAGGCACAGGTGTGCTGGTAGAGAGGCACAGGTGTGCTGGTAGAGAGGCACAGGTGTGCTGGTAGAGAGGCACAGGTGTGCTGGTAGAGAGGCACAGGTGTGCTGGTAGAGAGGCACAGGTGTGCTGGTAGAGAGGCACAGGTGTGCTGGTAGAGAGGCACAGGTGTGCTGGTAGAGAGGCACAGGTGTGTTGGTAGAGAGGCACAGGTGTGCTGGTAGAGAGGCACAGGTGTGCTGGTAGAGAGGCACAGGTGTGCTGGTAGAGAGGCACAGGTGTGCTGGTAGAGAGGCACAGGTGTGCTGGTAGAGAGGCACAGGTGTGTTGGTAGAGAGGCACAGGTGTGCTGGTAGAGAGGCACAGGTGTGCTGGTAGAGAGGCACAGGTGTGCTGGTAGAGAGGCACAGGTGTGCTGGTAGAGAGGCACAGGTGTGCTGGTAGAGAGGCACAGGTGTGCTGGTAGAGAGGCACAGGTGTGCTGGTAGAGAGGCACAGGTGTGCTGGTAGAGAGGCACAGGTGTGCTGGTAGAGAGGCACAGGTGTGCTGGTAGAGAGGCACAGGTGTGCTGGTAGAGAGGCACAGGTGTGCTGGTAGAGAGGCACAGGTGTGCTGGTAGAGAGGCACAGGTGTGCTGGTAGAGAGGCACAGGTGTGCTGGTAGAGAGGCACAGGTGTGCTGGTAGAGAGGCACAGGTGTGCTGGTAGAGAGGCACAGGTGTGCTGGTAGAGAGGCACAGGTGTGCTGGTAGAGAGGCACAGGTGTGCTGGTAGAGAGGCACAGGTGTGCTGGTAGAGAGGCACAGGTGTGCTGGTAGAGAGGCACAGGTGTGCTGGTAGAGAGGCACAGGTGTGCTGGTAGAGAGGCACAGGTGTGCTGGTAGAGAGGCACAGGTGTGCTGGTAGAGAGGCACAGGTGTGCTGGTAGAGAGGCACAGGTGTGCTGGTAGAGAGGCACAGGTGTGCTGGTAGAGAGGCACAGGTGTGCTGGTAGAGAGGCACAGGTGTGCTGGTAGAGAGGCACAGGTGTGCTGGTAGAGAGGCACAGGTGTGCTTGGTAGAGAGGCACAGGTGTGCTGGTAGAGAGGCACAGGTGTGCTGGTAGAGAGGCACAGGTGTGCTGGTAGAGAGGCACAGGTGTGCTGGTAGAGAGGCACAGGTGTGCTGGTAGAGAGGCACAGGTGTGCTGGTAGAGAGGCACAGGTGTGCTGGTAGAGAGGCACAGGTGTGCTGGTAGAGAGGCACAGGTGTGCTGGTAGAGAGGCACAGGTGTGCTGGTAGAGAGGCACAGGTGTGCTGGTAGAGAGGCACAGGTGTGCTGGTAGAGAGGCACAGGTGTGCTGGTAGAGAGGCACAGGTGTGTTGGTAGAGAGGCACAGGTGTGCTGGTAGAGAGGCACAGGTGTGCTGGTAGAGAGGCACAGGTGTGCTGGTAGAGAGGCACAGGTGTGCTGGTAGAGAGGCACAGGTGTGCTGGTAGAGAGGCACAGGTGTGCTGGTAGAGAGGCACAGGTGTGCTTGGTAGAGAGGCACAGGTGTGCTGGTAGAGAGGCACAGGTGTGCTGGTAGAGAGGCACAGGTGTGCTGGTAGAGAGGCACAGGTGTGCTGGTAGAGAGGCACAGGTGTGCTGGTAGAGAGGCACAGGTGTGCTGGTAGAGAGGCACAGGTGTGCTGGTAGAGAGGCACAGGTGTGCTGGTAGAGAGGCACAGGTGTGCTGGTAGAGAGGCACAGGTGTGCTGGTAGAGAGGCACAGGTGTGCTGGTAGAGAGGCACAGGTGTGCTGGTAGAGAGGCACAGGTGTGCTGGTAGAGAGGCACAGGTGTGCTGGTAGAGAGGCACAGGTGTGCTGGTAGAGAGGCACAGGTGTGCTGGTAGAGAGGCACAGGTGTGCTGGTAGAGAGGCACAGGTGTGCTGGTAGAGAGGCACAGGTGTGCTGGTAGAGAGGCACAGGTGTGCTGGTAGAGAGGCACAGGTGTGCTGGTAGAGAGGCACAGGTGTGCTGGTAGAGAGGCACAGGTGTGCTGGTAGAGAGGCACAGGTGTGCTGGTAGAGAGGCACAGGTGTGCTGGTAGAGAGGCACAGGTGTGCTGGTAGAGAGGCACAGGTGTGCTGGTAGAGAGGCACAGGTGTGCTGGTAGAGAGGCACAGGTGTGCTGGTAGAGAGGCACAGGTGTGCTGGTAGAGAGGCACAGGTGTGCTGGTAGAGAGGCACAGGTGTGCTGGTAGAGAGGCACAGGTGTGCTGGTAGAGAGGCACAGGTGTGCTGGTAGAGAGGCACAGGTGTGCTGGTAGAGAGGCACAGGTGTGTTGGTAGAGAGGCACAGGTGTGCTGGTAGAGAGGCACAGGTGTGTTGGTAGAGAGGCACAGGTGTGCTGGTAGAGAGGCACAGGTGTGCTGGTAGAGAGGCACAGGTGTGCTGGTAGAGAGGCACAGGTGTGCTGGTAGAGAGGCACAGGTGTGCTGGTAGAGAGGCACAGGTGTGCTGGTAGAGAGGCACAGGTGTGCTGGTAGAGAGGCACAGGTGTGCTGGTAGAGAGGCACAGGTGTGCTGGTAGAGAGGCACAGGTGTGCTGGTAGAGAGGCACAGGTGTGCTGGTAGAGAGGCACAGGTGTGCTGGTAGAGAGGCACAGGTGTGCTGGTAGAGAGGCACAGGTGTGCTGGTAGAGAGGCACAGGTGTGCTGGTAGAGAGGCACAGGTGTGCTGGTAGAGAGGCACAGGTGTGCTGGTAGAGAGGCACAGGTGTGCTGGTAGAGAGGCACAGGTGTGCTGGTAGAGAGGCACAGGTGTGCTGGTAGAGAGGCACAGGTGTGCTTGGTAGAGAGGCACAGGTGTGCTGGTAGAGAGGCACAGGTGTGCTGGTAGAGAGGCACAGGTGTGCTGGTAGAGAGGCACAGGTGTGCTGGTAGAGAGGCACAGGTGTGCTGGTAGAGAGGCACAGGTGTGCTGGTAGAGAGGCACAGGTGTGCTGGTAGAGAGGCACAGGTGTGCTGGTAGAGAGGCACAGGTGTGCTGGTAGAGAGGCACAGGTGTGCTGGTAGAGAGGCACAGGTGTGCTGGTAGAGAGGCACAGGTGTGCTGGTAGAGAGGCACAGGTGTGCTGGTAGAGAGGCACAGGTGTGCTGGTAGAGAGGCACAGGTGTGCTGGTAGAGAGGCACAGGTGTGCTGGTAGAGAGGCACAGGTGTGCTGGTAGAGAGGCACAGGTGTGCTGGTAGAGAGGCACAGGTGTGCTGGTAGAGAGGCACAGGTGTGCTGGTAGAGAGGCACAGGTGTGCTGGTAGAGAGGCACAGGTGTGCTGGTAGAGAGGCACAGGTGTGCTGGTAGAGAGGCACAGGTGTGCTGGTAGAGAGGCACAGGTGTGCTGGTAGAGAGGCACAGGTCAGGTGTGCTGGTAGAGAGGCACAGGTGTGCTGGTAGAGAGGCACAGGTGTGCTGGTAGAGAGGCACAGGTGTGCTGGTAGAGAGGCACAGGTGTGCTGGTAGAGAGGCACAGGTGTGCTGGTAGAGAGGCACAGGTGTGCTGGTAGAGAGGCACAGGTGTGCTGGTAGAGAGGCACAGGTGTGCTGGTAGAGAGGCACAGGTGTGCTGGTAGAGAGGCACAGGTGTGCTGGTAGAGAGGCACAGGTGTGCTGGTAGAGAGGCACAGGTGTGCTGGTAGAGAGGCACAGCAGGTGTGCTGGTAGAGAGGCACAGGTGTGCTGGTAGAGAGGCACAGGTGTGCTGGTAGAGAGGCACAGGTGTGCTGGTAGAGAGGCACAGGTGTGCTGGTAGAGAGGCACAGGTGTGCTGGTAGAGAGGCACAGGTGTGCTGGTAGAGAGGCACAGGTGTGCTGGTAGAGAGGCACAGGTGTGCTGGTAGAGAGGCACAGGTGTGCTGGTAGAGAGGCACAGGTGTGCTGGTAGAGAGGCACAGGTGTGCTGGTAGAGAGGCACAGGTGGTGCTGGTAGAGAGGCACAGGTGTGCTGGTAGAGAGGCACAGGTGTGCTGGTAGAGAGGCACAGGTGTGCTGGTAGAGAGGCACAGGTGTGCGGGTAGAGAGGCACAGGTTGGGTAGAGAGGCACAGGTGTGCTGGTAGAGAGGCACAGGTGTGCTGGTAGAGAGGCACAGGTGTGCTGGTAGAGAGGCACAGGTGTGCTGGTAGAGAGGCACAGGTGTGCTGTAGAGAGGCACAGGTGTGCTGGTAGAGAGGCACAGGTGTGCTGGTAGAGAGGCACAGGTGTGCTGGTAGAGAGGCACAGGTGTGCTGGTAGAGAGGCACAGGTGTGCTGGTAGAGAGGCACAGGTGTGCTGGTAGAGAGGCACAGGTGTGCTGGTAGAGAGGCACAGGTGTGCTGGTAGAGAGGCACAGGTGTGCTGGTAGAGAGGCACAGGTGTGCTGGTAGAGAGGCACAGGTGTGCTGGTAGAGAGGCACAGGTGTGCTGGTAGAGAGGCACAGGTGTGCTGGTAGAGAGGCACAGGTGTGCTGGTAGAGAGGCACAGGTGTGCTGGTAGAGAGGCACAGGTGTGCTGGTAGAGAGGCACAGGTGTGCTGGTAGAGAGGCACAGGTGTGCTGGTAGAGAGGCACAGGTGTGCTGGTAGAGAGGCACAGGTGTGCTGGTAGAGAGGCACAGGTGTGCTGGTAGAGAGGCACAGGTGTGCTGGTAGAGAGGCACAGGTGTGCTGGTAGAGAGGCACAGGTGTGCTGGTAGAGAGGCACAGGTGTGTGCTGGTAGAGAGGCACAGGTGTGCTGGTAGAGAGGCACAGGTGTGCTGGTAGAGAGGCACAGGTGTGCTGGTAGAGAGGCACAGGTGTGCTGGTAGAGAGGCACAGGTGTGCTGGTAGAGAGGCACAGGTGTGCTGGTAGAGAGGCACAGGTGTGCTGGTAGAGAGGCACAGGTGTGCTGGTAGAGAGGCACAGGTGTGCTGGTAGAGAGGCACAGGTGTGCTGGTAGAGAGGCACAGGTGTGCTGGTAGAGAGGCACAGGTGTGCTGGTAGAGAGGCACAGGTGTGCTGGTAGAGAGGCACAGGTGTGCTGGTAGAGAGGCACAGGTGTGCTGGTAGAGAGGCACAGGTGTGCTGGTAGAGAGGCACAGGTGTGCTGGTAGAGAGGCACAGGTGTGCTGGTAGAGAGGCACAGGTGTGCTGGTAGAGAGGCACAGGTGTGCTGGTAGAGAGGCACAGGTGTGCTGGTAGAGAGGCACAGGTGTGCTGGTAGAGAGGCACAGGTGTGCTGGTAGAGAGGCACAGGTGTGCTGGTAGAGAGGCACAGGTGTGCTGGTAGAGAGGCACAGGTGTGCTGGTAGAGAGGCACAGGTGTGCTGGTAGAGAGGCACAGGTGTGCTGGTAGAGAGGCACAGGTGTGCTGGTAGAGAGGCACAGGTGTGCTGGTAGAGAGGCACAGGTGTGCTGGTAGAGAGGCACAGGTGTGCTGGTAGAGAGGCACAGGTGTGCTGGTAGAGAGGCACAGGTGTGGCTGGTAGAGAGGCACAGGTGTGCTGGTAGAGAGGCACAGGTGTGCTGGTAGAGAGGCACAGGTGTGCTGGTAGAGAGGCACAGGTGTGCTGGTAGAGAGGCACAGGTGTGCTGGTAGAGAGGCACAGGTGTGCTGGTAGAGAGGCACAGGTGTGCTGGTAGAGAGGCACAGGTGTGCTGGTAGAGAGGCACAGGTGTGCTGGTAGAGAGGCACAGGTGTGCTGGTAGAGAGGCACAGGTGTGCTGGTAGAGAGGCACAGGTGTGCTGGTAGAGAGGCACAGGTGTGCTGGTAGAGAGGCACAGGTGTGCTGGTAGAGAGGCACAGGTGTGCTGGTAGAGAGGCACAGGTGTGCTGGTAGAGAGGCACAGGTGTGCTGGTAGAGAGGCACAGGTGTGCTGGTAGAGAGGCACAGGTGTGCTGGTAGAGAGGCACAGGTGTGCTGGTAGAGAGGCACAGGTGTGCTGGTAGAGAGGCACAGGTGTGCTGGTAGAGAGGCACAGGTGTGCTGGTAGAGAGGCACAGGTGTGCTGGTAGAGAGGCACAGGTGTGCTGGTAGAGAGGCACAGGTGTGCTGGTAGAGAGGCACAGGTGTGCTGGTAGAGAGGCACAGGTGTGCTGGTAGAGAGGCACAGGTGTGCTGGTAGAGAGGCACAGGTGTGCTGGTAGAGAGGCACAGGTGTGCTGGTAGAGAGGCACAGGTGTGCTGGTAGAGAGGCACAGGTGTGCTGGTAGAGAGGCACAGGTGTGCTGGTAGAGAGGCACAGGTGTGCTGGTAGAGAGGCACAGGTGTGCTGGTAGAGAGGCACAGGTGTGCTGGTAGAGAGGCACAGGTGTGCTGGTAGAGAGGCACAGGTGTGCTGGTAGAGAGGCACAGGTGTGCTGGTAGAGAGGCACAGGTGTGCTGGTAGAGAGGCACAGGTGTGCTGGTAGAGAGGCACAGGTGTGCTGGTAGAGAGGCACAGGTGTGCTGGTAGAGAGGCACAGGTGTGCTGGTAGAGAGGCACAGGTGTGCTGGTAGAGAGGCACAGGTGTGCTGGTAGAGAGGCACAGGTGTGCTGGTAGAGAGGCACAGGTGTGCTGGTAGAGAGGCACAGGTGTGCTGGTAGAGAGGCACAGGTGTGCTGGTAGAGAGGCACAGGTGTGCTGGTAGAGAGGCACAGGTGTGCTGGTAGAGAGGCACAGGTGTGCTGGTAGAGAGGCACAGGTGTGCTGGTAGAGAGGCACAGGTGTGCTGGTAGAGAGGCACAGGTGTGCTGGTAGAGAGGCACAGGTGTGCTGGGGGTTCAGGTTTGGATTCCTTACCCCTTGTGTTCCCCTCCCCATGTCCAACTTCCCCCATCTCCTTCGCTCTTCCCCAGGTCTGCTAGACAATGTATTGAGTGACTATCTTTTGGGCTCGAGCCGGCCTGCTCACCATCCCCATCGCCCCCTCATGTTCCCCTCTCCATTGTCCGCTCACCGATCTCCCACTCTCCTCCACCCCAGGTCTGCTTGACAATATATTGAGTGGCTATCTGTGGGCTCGGGCCGTCCTGCTCACCACCCCCACCGCCGCTACAGCCGGGCTGCATATTCAAATTCCCATCGCCCTCCCCACCACCCCACCCACTCGTGTCCCCCTCCCCGTGTTCCCCTTCAGGCCTCTCAGACAACGTCCTAAGCGATTATCTCTGGGCTAGAGCTGTCCTCCTCACCACCCCCACCGCCGCTACAGCCGGGCTGCAGATCCAGATCCCCATCGCCCCCTCATGTTCCCCTCCCCATGTTCCCCTTCAGGCCTGCTAGACAACGTTCTGAGTGACTACCTGTGGGCTCGGGCCGTCCTGCTCACCACCCCCACCGCCGCTACAGCCGGGCTGCAGATCCAGATCCCCATCGCGCTCACTGTAGACAGCTGGAAGGCCAACAGCCTGCCAGACACTGTTCACATGGTCGGGGCGGCGTTGGTTGTCCTGGGGTTCCTGGGGATTAATTCGTTCGTGACGTTTGATTGGCTGGGGGATGTGGGTGCGGCCGAGAGGTGGCTTTTGGACCGGTGTAAAGCGGTGGGGGTGGTTGTTAGGGGGTTGGTGGCGGCAGTGGGTGAAATTCTACAAGGGATGGTTCATAGGGTGGTTGGTAGGCGGAGGGGTGGGGAATTGGAGGGGCTTTTAGAGAGTGAGGATGGGGGGGCAGCTGGAGCAGAATCAACTCAGGTAGGAAATCAAGTGGTACTTGGAAAAGCTTCGGATATTGTAGGGGTGAAAGTACTGGTGTAGTCGATTGTTGCGGCACGCTTGCTGCTGTGCTTCACTTGAGATTATTTCTCACACCAACCAACAGGGCCAAACGATGAGTATGATACGATCCATTATGGAGAGGTGCAGAACGCAAAAATAGGAGCTAGATGTCAGTCAAAGCATCAAATTATGATATGAAGCATCAAATTATGATATGAAGCCCAATCCAGTCCAGTGCTATTTACAACAACACGTGGAGTTGAGTTCTACTGCAATTATGATACAGCGTCGGATTTCCCAAATTCCTAGTCAGTTAACCATCCCCAGAGCATGATGAATCATTGAAAAAAAACACAGCACACCGCATTGCACCGATATAACAGCGCATCACACCATACTGCACCACATCACACCATACTGCGCCACATCACACCGCACCACACCACTCCCCACCGTGCCACGCCACATCTTGTCGCATCTCGTCACGTCAGGAGGATCGAGATACAGAGGTCGAAGGGAAAACGAGGCGAGCGGAAGGGGCAACAGGAGAGGAGGCTGAGGGAGGGAGGGTAGGTGTGGTGAGCAGAAGAGGCAGCTGCATCAGTCTCCTCTAATACCCATATGCATGACCTCCCCCTCTTGGCCCCTCAGAGGGCTGGCGAGCAGAGGAGGAACGGTGAGAGGAGGACGGCAGGGCAAGGCGGGCAGAAGGAGCAGCAGGGGCGGAGGCTGAGGGAGGGAGCGCGTGACGTGCGTGGTGCTGCCAGGTGCTGTCGAAGGTTGCTGCTTCCTCTGCAATGGAGTGCAAAGGGGAGATGAAGAGAAAGTGAGAGAACAAAGTGAGTGATGAGCGTGGTGCTGCCATGTGCTGTCGAAGGTTGCTGCTTCCTCTGGTGGTGGGGAAAGGAAGAAGAGAGAAAAGAAGCTGTGAAAATCAGGATGGAAGTACTGAGGTGGAACATGGGAAGCTGTGAGGATCAGGTCGGGATGGAAGTGCTGAGGTGGAACATGGGAGGGCAAGGTGCGAGCCGCGCATTGTGCAGAATCCTGAATGGCCATACATACACACGTACCAACACGACCAATACCAACACGACCAATACCAACACGACCAATACCAGCACATGAACGCCCCACCTTGACTTTTGAGTCGACTCAAAAGTCACCTCGACTCAAAAGTTTTGAGTCGACTCAAAAGTCACCTCATGGCCATACATAACACGTACCAACACGACCAATACCAGCACATGAACGCCCTTTGAGTCGACTCAAAAGTCACCTCGACTCAACAGTTTTGAATCGACTAAAAAGTCACCTCATGGCCATACATAACACGTACCAACACGACCAATACCAGCACATGAACGCCCCACCTTGACTTTTGAGTCGACACAAAAGTCACCTCGACTCAAAAGTTTTGAGTCGACTCAAAAGTCACCTCATGGCCATACATAACACGTACCAACACGACCAATACCAGCACATGAACGCCCCACCCTGTGACATGCTGTGCAGGATTTCGTATGATGTCTTGGGGATAGACTCCCCACCACCACCCACCACCCCCCACCACCTCACCTTGCGACAAGTTGTGCAGAACCTCGTACAACCTCTGCTGACACCTCTCAACACCGCTCATACCTCGCGCACATTTTCACATGCCACCACCAACAACCCCCACCTTGCGACATGTTGTGCAGGATCTCGTACGACTTCTGCTGGAGGAATCATAATCCTATGACAGACATACCCCTCACCACCACCCACCGCCACACACCACCACCCCCCACCACCCACCACCCACCACCCCACCTTGTGACATATTGTGCAGGATCTCGTATGACTTCTGCTGCCCGCCCTCCCTGGTGCAGCTCAGTGTTCGCGCCTGTTGCCATATGGGGGGGGGGAGAGGGGACGGGAGAGGTGGGGAGTGGTGAGGAGTGGTGAGGAGAGATGCTGCCTGCCCTCCCTGGTGTAGCTCAGTGTGTGCACGCCTGTCGCCATATTAGAAGGGAAGAGGGAAGGAGTGGTGCAGAGTGGGAAGTGGTGAGTGGTCAGTGTGAGGGGTAAGTAGTGGTGGAGGGGGGTTGAGTCACGAGGAGTGGAGAGTGGTGAGAGATGATGAAGAGAGATGCTTCCCGCCCTCCCTGGTGCAGCTCACGGTGCGTGCCGGCCCCCACCTGCCAGCCATTCCCCCATGCCATCCCCCCTGCCAGCCCTCTCCTTGCCAGCCATCCCCCTGCCAGCCCTCCCCTTGCCAGCCATCCCCCTGCCAGCCCTCCCCATGCCCATACCAGCCATCCCCCCTGCCAGTCTTCCCCCGCTACCACCTCCCCCCCTGCTAGCCCCCCACCTGCCAGCCCCCGCCCTGCCAGCACCCCGCCCCCCTGCCAGCCCCCCTCATCCCAACCCCCCCCTCCAACCCCCCCTGCCAACCCCCCCTCCCCCGCCAGCTCACCTTATCGCCCAACCCCCGTGCAACTGTCATGCTCTGGTGTCCCCTCGAGTCCCGCCGCTGGTGCTGTGCCTCCACCACCTGCGGTACAGAGGGGTGAAGAGCGGTGAAAAGGGGCGAGATGAAATGTTGGGGAGGTGAGTGGGCAGTGTGGATGAGGGGCAAGGGGAGTGCAGGAAAGGGGCGAAGAGGGGCGAAGAGGGGCGAAGAGGGGCGAAGAGGGGCGAAGAGGGGCGAAGAGGGGCGAAGAGGGGCGAAGAGGGGCGAAGAGGGGCGAAGAGGGGCGAAGAGGGGCGAAAAGGGGCGACGAGGGGCGACGAGGGGCGACGAGGAGCGACGAAGGGCGAAGAGGGGCGAGGATAGGTAGAGAGCATTCGAGTCAGCTCGAAAGTAAATGCGCTCAATAACACTCAGCAATTGTCGTCCCGGTTCCTTCAAGTTACCCGCTAATCCCCGGTTAGAGGCGACTTATACACAGTGAATACCAGGCTCTGTTATAAGCATGAACCCCGCCGACAGCTCTGTTAAAAGAATCACTCACCCCGTTGGCCGCGATTTGGTGGGAGGACGACTCAGAGTAGTACGTCTTCCCGCCTATCCCCGAGTAGGTGACCGTTGAGCTCTGGAAGGAGTAGGACGAGCCGCCCCCTGCCGCGCCCCCAAGCCCCGCCAACGCGCCGCCGAAACCAGCGCCAAATCCGCCGCCTAATCCGCCACCAAAGAGGCTGAGAGCGTTGAAAGGAGACGACGATGTGATACGCGTTTCGTGCGTGTGAGTGGGCGCGGCTGTAAAGAGAGGACGAAAGAGAGCGCAAAAGAGTGGGACAAATCGGGGAGGAAAAGACAAACGGAGAAGGGGCGGGGAGGGGAGGACGCAAAAGGAAATGTGAGAAGGACAAAAGCTTCGCTTTGTAGCAGCGAAACGCGATGGAGAATGGAAGGCAGGAGCTTTTGGTTCCGACACGCTTCTTATTCGGTGAATAGAAAAGGGCGTGACTGAACGATGGGTTTGCGAAATAATGGAGCAGTTACCACTCGTAACACAGTCAATCACGTCACAGTGGTAACACCGTAACCAGCGGGTTACCTTGCTGCTGCGAGCTGCGACCCTGCTGCCTCGTAGAGCTCCTCTGCTGCTGCTGCTGCTGCTGCTGATAAGCCGAGTTTCTTCCCTGGGAATACTGCTGCTGCCGCTCATACGCTCCGCTCTCCGCGTTTCCCTCCTCTGCTTCCTCATCTTCCTCCTCGCGTTCTCGCCTCCTCTTCCCCTCCTGCTCCTCCTCCTGCTCGTCGTCTGGAAGCTCCACTATAGGCTCTTTCGCAATATAAGCTCGGTTCCTTCGCCCTGGTCGTTCGCCGCCGGTTTCGCGAGAATCGGACGGTTTCGCTCCCCTGCTGCTGGTGCTGTGGTAACCATGCGGTAACCCGGTTTCGTCGTCGTCATGAACTTCTTGAATGGCCGGTGCAGACACATGCTGCTGGTAACGCTGTCGCTGCTGCTGTCGCTGCTGCTGTTGCTGTTGTTGTTGTTGCTGCTGCTGCTGCTGCTGCTGCCGCTGCTGTTGCTGCTGCTGCTGAAGGTGCCTGTTATGATGCTCCTGATGCTGACGCTGATGCTGCACATAAACAAGGAAACCACACGAACGAGAACCGTATAGAAACATGCTTAGATAGTAATTTTTTTTTTTTAAGTAGCAAAGGTCTGATGCGTCTCATAGCAATATCCCATCCCTTATCCTCACATGGTCGTCGAATCCGAACGGCGACGCCGACGGAAGCGGCAGCATCGGTGCGTGCGGGAACATCGACCCAAACGCGCCGAATTCCCCGCCGAAAATCCCGCCGGGACCGCGACCGGCTGTCCCGCCTTGACGACCGAACATGGACCCGAAAGGATCCGTGAAAAAGGGGTCTGAGAATACGGGATCGTTGAAAAGGCTTGGACCGAATCCGAAACCCATCCCGGCGAAGGGGTCATGATTAGGGTTCGGAAAGCCGCCTTGACCTACACCTCTATTCATCTTGAAAAACGCTTTCGCACGAGCACCCGCGACACGACGGAAGCCACTCTTACAAACAACGTCCCAGAAACGAGGCGTTCAAGAGTACTTCAACCCACAAGAAATCTACGCACAGCTCGACAACGTGGCAAGAAACCGAGAACCATGAAAGAGCGAAGCGCATCACATGGTAATTAATCTGTAGCAAGAAATAGTATTTCACGCAAAAGCACAGGATCCGAAAATTCTTGACCCTCCAGAAATGACACCCATCATCAAGGTTGCCTTTCCTTTCATGCTCACCCATCCAATCCCAAGGCCAGCCAGGCCTCCCCTCCTCCCTGTTGCCTCATCCGAAGATTGAGATTGCGGTTCGCCAAAAAAAGGGAGTTCCCGTGGCTGTGGCGAAAGTCGCCACAGGGAAATTGGAGCCTGTGGGGAAATTCTTGATGACCGCGGTCACTGTACTGTACTGTGTTGAACAGAAATTTTTATTAAAATCAGCTAACGAAATCCTATCTACTTAAAGCCAGGATCTCAAGAGAATTTGGCATCAACTGCAAAACAATTGACGCTAGGGTCACCCTGTTTCAGTGGGCGAAGTGGAGTGACGGGTTTGGGGTTGACTGTGCGACACATCCCCCGTTTTGCCCCTGCTTCAATTGCAAAACAAATTGCTGGGGACTTGAGACTTTCGGGAATCTGAAACATTCGCTGGGACTTTAGCTTCGGCCCCGAACCAGTCTCCGTGCCTAGATGGTTCGGAAACAACCTGCGACTTGTATTTTTCTCGCACCCCTCGCTTCACACCTCGTCAACTTCTGTACCTCGCCATCCAATCTCAGCCTAGCACTATTCACCAACTGTAAAACGAATCCAGTTATTGAGATCCTGGCTTTAACGGTACAGTACACCCACATGGCCACATGTACAGAAGCACAGTCTCGAGCTGGGTTTGTTGTGCCACACACGCAATGTGGGGCAGCTCGGGCAGGTTTCAAACCCTCAGTTGTGCTCTAGAAAAATCACGAAACAAAGTTCTTGACGTTCGATCATTGCTGACGTGGAGTCTCCCCACAGTATCAAAAATCCAGCCGTCCCAAATCCGCGGATCATGCAGCATGGTGGTGACGGAATTCAAGTGGTGCTGAGGAGGCCCTGCTGAACGCGTTACACGGTATCCTCGAGATAATGCAGTAAATATTTACACTGATGTAGAGACCAGCAAGATGTATCTGCATTTCCAAATTCACCACAGCCTCCACTGCACCATCCTCCCTCCCTCTATATCCTGCATGGCCATTTTAGCTTGATGTGTGACATTTGTGCGCCATTCGCATTCCTTATTTTTCCTTCCTCTACAAGTCTTTGAGCTTGAGTCGCTGTTCTGCGAACAACCCATCACCCACATTTCCAAAATAAATCGATACTCCTTTACAAGCCTTCTCCCACAGGCCTGACCTGTGGCCCGCAGGCCTTCACATTCCCGTGCCCTCCATCCAAGAACCTACTGTGGGAGAACAGGGGCAAAGCCTTCCCACACTTAACCATTTCGAGTGCATCGCTTACATCGCAACTCGCACTGCTGCTGATGCTGCTGCCATTGCTCCCATCAGCACACCCAGTCACCAGATCAGCTGCCATTTTGCCAACCAGTGGACCAAATTTAAACCCGTGCCCCGAGAACCCTGCTGCTACCACAATATTCACTCCGCCTGTCTCTCTGAAACTTTCTTCTTCAGACCCATCTCCTCGTGTTCCCTCCCCTAGAACCCCCTCCCTTCCCTCACTGCTAGTCCTGCTTTCTTCTGGTAAAGCGCGCTCTCCTGTAGCCAATGGGATGCGATCAATTATGAAATCTTGGTCCGGAGTCATGGTGTAGAGGCAAGATTCCATCATCACAGGCTCGGTGGTAACCCTACTCCCGAACCTGGCCTGAAGCCACGGCACCAGCACGGTCCGGACCGCATGCGCATCCGGGAGGGAGGGTCGGTTGTCAGGGTCGGGGCAGGGCAGGCCGGAATGGAGGGAGACCTTGATTAGGTCCGGGAACTCCAGGCTCGGAATGCCGTACACGTACGGTTCGTCATAGTTGATAAATAATGGAATGGCTGTGCTGTTACCGTTGCTCCTGCTTCTGCTGCTGCTGCTAATACCATCAGAAGAAGCAGCACCAGTAGCAGTAGTACCATCACCAACAGCATCAGCACTGTCAGTATCAGCAGCAGCAACAGGAGCACAGTCAGCATCTCCCCCTCCCTCCACAGCAACCCGCCAGTAAGCCACGGTGGTTCGCAGGGCCTGCAGAGGAAGCTTCCTCCCTGTTGCCCTCTCTAATAGTTTTCCCGCCCATGCCCCTGCTGCCACTACACAGTCGTTACATGTAACGCTGCCTCTGCTGGTTACCACACAAATCCGTCCTGAATTTTCAACCCCTGTAGCTGCTGCCTCTTTGTCCTGTAGCAGCTCGACGGCAGTAACCGCCGTTTTGTCTCGTAGTGCCGCCCCGTGCTTCACCGCCAGCTGTTGGAACATCGCCACAGCTTTCGTCGCATGCAGCACCCCCGCATCGGGACAAAACACGCCGACCAAATCATCGTCAGAAGAAGAACCTTCAGAAAAGTTGAACATTGGGAACCGTTCTCTCAAAGCAGCTCCCTCCAGGAGCTGATGTGGCACGCCGTGGTTGCGACAGCTGGCATGAACGGCTGCCAGGTCAGCATTGCTGCGTGGGCCGAAATCCAAGCCACCGGTGACGGTAAGGGGGGAGTATCCAGCCTCGTTAGAAGCAGACTCCCATAACTTATAAGCAAGCGGCATGAGTGCGGTGTAATGGTCTTCAGGGTAAGTTCTCCTGATGATTCGAGACTCCCCATGCGAAGAGCCTGGAGATAGGAGAAGGAAGGAAGGGCGGATTAGAGTGGGGTGGATGAGACTGGGGTGCATGAGTGCAGTGTAATGGTCTTCAGGGTAAGTTCTCTTAATAATTCGAATTACTGCGATGACTTGACACCGGCAGGGGAGGAGTAGAGGAGGGGAGGAGGAGAGAAGGAGAGGAGGAGAGAAGGAGAGGAGGGGGAACGGACTGCTCGGCGGTGCAGCATTCGCACTGCTCCAGCAGTAGCAGCAGTAGTCTCCTTGTTAAGGGTTCATTCGACAACAGCACAAAATCCTCGTTTATAGTCCACTCGATAACAGCAAGATCTCTCTCTCTCTCCTCCCCCACCTCGTCTGTGCAGCAGGTCGAACTGCTCCAGAAGCAGCACTTACCGCCCGCATTTCACGAGCTCGTACGCTGCGCAGATGCCAATAATGCGGTAAGGTACGGTACGGTTCTGTGAGGTGCGGTGCTGAGAGATTGACAGCATTGTTTTCTCCACTCACCTCGGCGGTGCACCAGATCAAACTGCTCCACCAGCAGCACAGCCAGCCTGTGATTAACTATCAAAATCCTCGTTAAAAACGAGCTCGATAAAAGCAGAATGTCTCTTTCTCACCTCGTCGGTGCAGTAAATCGAACTGCTCCAGCAGCAGCACTGTCCGCCCGCGCTTCGCGAGCTCGTACGCCGCGCAGCTGCCCATGATGCCAGCACCCACCACCACCACGTCGTACCGCTCCATTATACCAGATCCACGTGGCTGAACCGCGCAGAAGCGGCGAGACAATGACAATGCGGTAAGGTGCGGTGAGGAGCGGTCCGGAGCGATTGATACCGGTTCCGCAGGAGACACTAGCGCAACGGATTCACGCGCAACGCTTCGCACTGACAACGCTAGGGAATGAGAGGAGCAAAACTGACGGATTCTGTCCGCCCAGCTGACTCTGTTTGCGGGCCCCAGAGAAATCTGGACGGACCAAATTAGCTCCGAAGGAATAGCTTCTATGGGTACACCTCATATCTCGTTACTACACGCTCCGCTGATTCAACTTGAAATAATCAGACTCATAATGCTCAGGTGCATCACCTCTCATTGCTTGATAATCACCACATAGAGTCGAACCATATAATTATCAGACCACTATGATGGGGCAAGTTGCAATAATTCGCCTTTCTTTTTAGACGAAACCCCCTTCTTCCACCATTTCCACCTCTGCGCAAATCCCTTAGCCCACACAGCAAGGTGCGCAAGCCAAACCGCTGCTTCCAGTTTCAACAACTGCATCTCCACTTGTGCTATTTGCAGCCTTCTGTGCACATACGCCTTCCAACGAACTGCCAAAGAGTTCGGAGCCTTGGAAATTAGAGCTTTCTCATCTGCTTCTGCAATTGCCTGTGTGCATTCCCGTGCGGTGATCATGAATGTGTTGACTGGGGTGCCCTGCAGTGATGTATGTAAGCGCGATGGACAGAACAGAACAGCACATAGACGAAGGATTCGGGATGCAACCGAGGAAAGATTTAGGAAATCTTGGACAAAGGATGCAGGGCGAAACACAGGAGAGAGGGGACTCACCGGACAAGACAAACAGATCTGCGATCCAGTTTCAACAATACGGCATATTTTGCAAGAAGGAAATGGTGATTACTCACCAGGGCAGTATCCAAGGACCGAAGGCAGTCATTGGTTTTGAGGAGCAGCAGCAGCACACGGGGCAAGCATGACAGTCATATGAAGGGAAACACGGTAGTGAGAAATAAAGGAAGATTCTCACCAGGGCAGTGTCCAGAGAGCGAAGGCAGTCATTGGTTTTGAGGAGCAGCAGCAGCACACGGGGCAAGCATGACAGTCAAGTGAAGGGAAACACGGTAGTGAGAAATAAAGGAAGATTCTCACCAGGGCAGTATCCAGAGAGCGAAGGCAGTCATTGGTTTTGAGGAGCAGCAGCAGCACACGAGGCAACCGAGCTAGAAGGCGTGTAATGTCATTGAAATATGCGGCTGCTGATTTCTGGAGAAGCAGAGAGGAAGGGAAGGAGGGAGGGAGGAAGGGGCTGAAACAGGGGGACGGCTGTGGTGCGATGAACGTGCTAGAAGGCGTGTGATGTCATTGAAATATGCGGCTGCTGATTTCTGGAGACGCAGAGAGGAGAGGGAGGGGCAGAGATAGCCGTGGAAAAGGGTGGGTTGGGCGTTATTTGAGTCGACCCACTCCAATGCAGGCAGGCAAGCGTGTGGCCGCAGTGTGAGCGTCGCAGCAAAGAGAGGGAGGAGAGCGTCGCAGCAAAGTTGGCGTACAGGCCTCCCCGGCGCCCAGCAAGGAGAGGGAGGAGAGGGCAGGGGCAGGAAAGGGGGTGTGCAGGTCCTCCCCCGGCCCTTAGCGTAATGTTTTTTGAGAGGACCTGCGTGCGCGGCGCACTGCTGTGCTGCATGGTGCCCTCACCTGCAGGAGCTGCTTCTCTTCCGCTGCGTCTGGGATAAAAAGATGGTCCGAAGAAGCCTCAACGATGTTCTCCCACGATCCGCCCCAACCCCCAGCGGAATGACCATAGAGGACCTGCGTGCACGGCGCGATGCTGTGCTGCATGGTGCCCTCACCTGCAGGGGCTGCATGGTGCCCTCACCTGCAGGGGCTGCATGGTGCCCTCACCTGCAGGGGCTGCATGGTGCCCTCACCTGCAGGGGCTGCATGGTGCCCTCACCTGCAGGGGCTGCATGGTGCCCTCACCTGCAGGGGCTGCATGGTGCCCTCACCTGCAGGGGCTGCATGGTGCCCTCACCTGCAGGGGCTGCATGGTGCCCTCACCTGCAGGGGCTGCATGGTGCCCTCACCTGCAGGGGCTGCATGGTGCCCTCACCTGCAGGGGCTGCATGGTGCCCTCACCTGCAGGGGCTGCATGGTGCCCTCACCTGCAGGGGCTGCATGGTGCCCTCACCTGCAGGGGCTGCATGGTGCCCTCACCTGCAGGGGCTGCATGGTGCCCTCACCTGCAGGGGCTGCATGGTGCCCTCACCTGCAGGGGCTGCATGGTGCCCTCACCTGCAGGGGCTGCATGGTGTCCTCACCCGCAGGGGCTGCATGGTGCCCTCACCTGCAGGGGCTGCATGGTGCCCTCACCTGCAGGGGCTGCATGGTGCCCTCACCTGCAGGGGCTGCATGGTGCCCTCACCTGCAGGGGCTGCATGGTGCCCTCACCTGCAGGGGCTGCATGGTGCCCTCACCTGCAGGGGCTGCATGGTGCCCTCACCTGCAGGTGCTGCTTCTCCTCGAGTCCGTGTCCGGAATAAACAGGTGATCCGAAGACTCCTCCACAACGTTCTCCCTCTCTCTACCACTCTTCACCCTCTTTTACCCCTCACCTGCAGGGGCTGCTTCTCCTGGAGTCCGTGTCTGGAATGAACAGGTGGTCCGAAGACGCCACAACGATGTTCTCCCTCTCTCTACCACTCTTCACCCCCTTTAACCCCTCACCTGCAGGTGCTGCTTCTCCTCAGCCGTGTCCCGAATAAACAGGTGATCGGAAGACGCCTCAACGATGTTCTCCCACGATCGCAGAGTGAGTGTCGCAGCAAAGATCGCGTACAGGTCCGCCCCGGCCCCCAGCGCAATGCTATACTGCATGAAGCCCTGCGAGCCACTGCCCATCATCAGTAACCTAACCAACCCTACGCCTCCTACCCCCCACCCCTCCCTCACCTGCAGGTGCTTCTTTTCTTCCGCCGTGTCAGGGAGAAACAGATGGTCCGACGACGCCTCGACGATGTTCTCCCACGATCGCAGAGTGAGCGTCGCAGCAAAGATGGCGTACAGGTCCGCCCCGGCGCCCAGCGCAATGCTATACTGCATGATGCCTCTAGCATCTGCGAGAACAAGAGCCTTCCAGAGGTGCGCGTAGTTGAGGCGGAGGGAGTCAGGGAGTTGCCGGTACAGCCCATGATCTAGTAACACCACTTCTGGCTCCACATAGCCTGGAGAGAGTGGGAACGATGCAGAACGGACATACAGCGTAGTTGAGGCGGAGGGAGTCAGGGAGTTGCCGGTACAGCCCATGATCTAGTAACACCACTTCTGGCTCCACATAGCCTGGAGAGAGTGGGAACGATGCAGAACGGACATACAGCGTAGTTGAGGCGGAGGGAGTCAGGGAGTTGCCGGTACATCCCGTGATCGAGTAACACGATTTCTGGTTCCACGTAGCCTGGAGAGAGGGAACGGAGTGAGAGGAGAGAGGAGAGGTAAGGGAGTGACAAAGAGAGGGAGGAGAGGGTAGCGGCAGCAAGGTTTTACACACATGTCTCAACCCCGTTCCCAGCGCAATGCTGTACTGCATGTTGCCTCTCGGATTGGCCAGCACAAGGGCCTTCCAGAGGTGTGCGTAGTTGAGGCAGAGGGAGTCGGGAAGCTGGCGGCATAGCCCGTGATCCAGCAGTACCACCTCTGGCTCCACATAGCTTGGCGGGAGTGGGAACGATGCAGAGGGACATATAGCGTGATATAGCGTGATAGAGGCAGAAGGAGTCGGGCAGCTGGCGGCATAGCCCGTGATCCAGCAGTACGACTTCTGGTTTAACTGGCCTGGAGAGAGGGAGGGGGAACGACGTGCAACAACACATGTGCGCGTAGTTGAGGGACGGAATCGGGGAAAGTGAGGGCAGGGGCAGGCGCCTTGGCCGAGAGCGGGCATCCAATCACGCAGGCAGGTAGAGCAGGCAGGTCTACGCGCAAATCCCGAATCTCTGATACTAGAATGAGCAGCACTCACCGCCGCGCATTCGCCGCCCTCCTCTCTTCCGCCGCACCAGCACATAAGCAGCATGGTGATCGCAGTGCACAAAGCATTCCTACCAGGCACCCTTACCCCCATGGTACTAGAGAGACCAGCCACTCACCGCCAGGCATTCGCCGCCCTCCTTGCTTCGGCCGCACCAACACGTTTGCTGCATGGGGATCGCAGTGCACAAAGCCGTGGCGGAATATCATCTCCGCAAACGCAGTGCTGATCTGGTTGGTGGACGAGTGACGGAGGAACGGGGAAAGAAGAGAAGAGTAGGAGTGAGGTACCATTTGTTTGCGATCATATAAACATAGCATAGGCATCAAAAGTGGGAAATGATTTGAACTTGGATCGGGTATAAAACTAAATGATGGGCCAGGTACCGAATATAAATGGGCCAAAGAGTTTACCATGTAAAAAGACTGCAAACTCACCAGTTTTGCCACGTCAGCAGGGTTGATCCCCATGTCCTTGAGCCTTGCCACGTCAGTCAGAGGCACGCCTTCCATCCACTCCATCGTCAGCACTCGCTGCCCGGTAAATTCTGGGAAGCTTCTCGGCACCGCCACAGACTCCCTCAGGAGCTTGGACGGTGAGGATCGAAAGTTGGCCATGCAATGACGACCGTTGGATGCTTCGAGGGTGAAATTTAGCTCCTGTAGAGAGGAAGAAAGGTGAGTGGATGGGTCACAGTGGAGGGGGAGTAGATTTGAAAGGCATGACGTATTACGGACGAGGGAAGAGGAGATTTGGAAGGGTGAAATCTAGCTCCTGTAGAGGGGTAAAAGGTGAGTCGGTGGGTCACAGTGTGAGGGGAGGAGATTCTGAAGGCATGATGGTCCATGGAAGGGGGTAAGTACAAGGCAAAACGTTGAGAGACAGAATGCAATGCAACGCCAGCCGTTGGATGCAATGCTGTGTCACAATGCAATGCTGACCGTTGGATGCTTTGGGACTGAAATCACGCAGATGGCAAAGTAGAAAGCAAATTGCGCATGCAATTCTAGGTGTCCTGTGCGGTTCAATCTACTTCATAGACGCTCTCTGAAACGTACCTTGGGTAAGCTCTCTTCCACCTCTATGATCAGCCACCTGACATGGAGATCGCAGATGGCTAATCACTTTCTAGGTGTGCTGTGTGGTTAAATTGACCTTTTAGGCGCTCTCTGAAACGTACCTTGGGTAAGCTCTCTTCCACCTCTGTGATCAGCCACCTGCAACGGGAAAGCAGACAAGATGGGAGTAATGTATGATTGGATTTATTGTAGCGATGGTTTCAACTGCCGATCCAACCGAACAAATCGGGAAACTAAATAAAACATGTAGCGGGTAGCCTAGGCTCGGGAAGCAATGATGTATGCAGTCTTGGCTCGAAGAGAACAAATACATGAATACTGCCAAGACTAGGCTGCAGGCTCGAGAAGAACCAACCGGTACCTGTAGTCTAGGCTCGGGAAGAACCAATACCTGTAGTCTAGGCTCGGGAAGAACCAATACCTGTAGTCTAGGCTCGGGAAGAACCAGTAGAGTGCGGAAATGACAAGGCGCACTGATACCATGTCTGCTGCTGCTGTGTCAAGCAAATGTGCGTGCTGCACCTGGTGGGATGTGGTGTGAAGGGGTGGGGAGGGGTGAGGAGCAGTTGGGATGGGTTAGTGGGTTGCCGAGAAGGAAAAGACGGGTACAGCATGTCTGCTGCTGCTGTGTCAAGCAAATGTGCGTGCTGGACGTAATGGGATGGGGTGGGAAAGGTTGGAAGAGGGAGGGTTGGAAATAGGTAAGTGGGGTTTCCAAAAGGAAGAAATGGGGCCTCAACAAGAACTATGCTGCGTTGTTGGACCAGAAAATCAACAAGAACTATGCTCGCTTTGACAGCCACACCTTCCCCTGATTCCGGAGTGCCAGGTGCACTTGGGCCGAGAAAGATTGATTAGACACATAATATTCTGACCTGATACTCACCGTGACCTCACCTTGACGATCTCTACCTCCCCTGATTTGTGTGTGCCTTGATGAACTAGGTTAGGCTCGAGAAACCTTATGCGACACATCACTACTTGACCTGAATCTCACCTGACTCTCACCTGACTCTCACCTGACTCTCACCTCAACCTCCTGACCTCACCTTCACTGCCACGTCTTCCCCTGTCTTGAGTGTGCCTCGATGCACCTGGGCCAACGAGGCACTCGCCACAGGCGTGGGGTCGAATGAGGAGAAGATCTGACGGTGGGAGTTGTAAAACAGGAGGAAAGGAGAAAAACAGGAGGAGAAAGGAGAAAAGCAGGAGGAGAAAGGAGAAAAACAGGAGGAGAGGGGCAGGGGAGAGGAAGGTGCAATTGGGCCAGGGATGCGCTTGCCACGGGCGTGGAGTCGAAGGAGGAGTATATCTGAGCATAGGGTGGGGGAAAGGATGATAGGGCTCGGAAAAAAGAGTGTGGGGAACCGGTAGGAAGGGATTGGGGAGAGGTAGGGGTGAAGGAGGGATGGAGGGATGAAGGATCGACGGAAGGTTGGAGAGCCGAACTCGATGGCAGGGAGGTTTAGGAAGGATTCAACTTACTTCTCCCCTTCGCCATACCACCTTCCCTCCCGTCCCTCTTCCACTTTACCACCTTTCCACCTTCCACCATACCTTTCAAAACGGACGTTTTTCACCGTACCTGCCTCTCTCACCGTACCTCCTCTGGTGGCTTTCCGAGCTCTGATTGGATGACGAGCCGAACGTCCTCGTAAGGGGTGACAGGGCACGTGTTGAGCATAGACTCCTTCATTACAATCACATACTCCTCCGGCACGATGTAGTCCTGAAAACACAGAAGGCGAGCAACGTAAGTTATGTATACACATACATGTGCATCTTTTCCCACCACTGACTCCTTCATTACAATCACATACCACTCCGGCACAATGTAATCCTGAAAGCACAAAAAGAAAGCGACAGAAATTACGCAACATATAGACTTGTTCAATTTGGTCACATATTCCATATCATCACAAATTTCTGTTCTTGAAACACGCCCATGCCAACAACACCCTTCAAAGCCACACCCTTCATAGACCCAAATCACACCCACCAGCTGAGCAATGTGCTGCCCTAGCTTGATGTAGATCCCTCCGTTTCTGGAGCACATCGCCTGCAGCCGATCCCTTTACCCATACCATCAACAACACCCTTAACATGCACACCGGGTAAACTGGAACCCACCAACTGAGCAATGTGCTGCCCTAGCTTGATGTAGATCCCTCCGTTTTTGAAGCACATCGCCTGCAGCCGATCCGCGCAGCGCAGGTGGCACTGCCGCTTCTCCGATTCCATTTCCTCGCTGCCCGCGGGCAGCCCGCAAAGAGAAGTCTTGTAGTCTGAGGAAACAACAGAGAAAATGGTTACTAGGTGAGCAGATTCGGCTAAAGGCCCTGCATTGCTATATTGCATAATAAAAAGGCTTTAGTGAAATGTTTAGCTAAAAGCGTTTATGGGAGCAAAGGCTGGTTGGGTGGGAAGTCGTACCAGCAACCATGGCGAGTACTGTGGTTACCACTCTTCCAACGCGCACTGGGACTGTAACGAGAAGCTTCAAACGAAGCATTGGATCCTCCCCCATTGCAGCCCATCCCACCGCACCCACGAAGCCCAATCCAGCCACGCCACGTGTCAGCCGCAAAAGGATTGACGGACGATTCAATCCGCCGTTTACTTGTGCTTTTGCCCCGTGAGATGCGGCGACGTTGCCGGCGTGAGTCGCGGCGGTCGTGGAACTAAAGAACCGCCTAGCTGCGACGCCGCCTACAACCTCGATCTGCGACGGGTAAGTGGCATTGAATTTCACCTTGCCAGCCTGACACGCGCCGCGCGTGAAGGCTGTCGAGAAATGGGGAGCTTTCGTAACAGTGAAAAATGACCTACAGATGTTCTGTATTGTTCCTTTATAGACGTTCCGTACGGTCCCGTTACTGACATTGTGTATCGTTTCGTTATAAATGCTCCTCCGATCCACAGCATGCTTGGCTCCTCGAGCAGCACTAGCGGCAACAAAACAGAATGCATTGTGGACACTTTTCCCCCGCATCGCGAATCGTGACGCCTGTGCGACTCGTCTGTCTCGAGAAGTAACCGGCCTCTTGCTAACACGAATCTGGCGGTACTGCGATTGCTGTGTAACGGATCAGCCACAAGTAACTTTCAGCGAGGAAGCTGCAAGGAAGGATCGCCGACTCCCTCACTTCAAGAACGACCCCTGAGCTCTTGGCAGGTAAGGCGCGGTGGTACTCTTAGTTCGAGCACCCCGAGGATCGAGCATGGAATAGATCGACAGTCGTCAGCGGGAACTGCGCTGTATGATAGCGATAACGAAGTGCGCAGCCTGCTGGCCTGGTTTGGCGCGAGTTTGCCAAAAATAGACGGATCCGTAACCTAGATCGTTTCTTCTACATACCTTATGCCCAGCAGACCAGACAAAGCAGTATCTGTGTGCTGAACTAAACTACGTGATCCTAAATTAGCCTGCTTCTATGCGATGTCAGCTCAGCAGCACTACCAGAGTCTTGAAGACCATATTCCAAGCCTTTCTTGCAGTCCAGACCAGAGTCTTTGAGCCTCTACGTTGAATGAACTTTTCGCGCGCTTTTTTCCTGCAATTTTGGAGGTGTGGCGAATCCCAAGGGTGTTTCTGGAACACTTGAGGCGCGGCGGCCGCCAGCAAGAGGGTGGATGAACGGTACCGCTTGAGTCTTAGGTCCAGACACATTCGCTTTACTAGGCTTCAGTCATTCGCCACGGCAACACTAGATGTTACAAGGTTTTGAATATCGATCATAGACTTTACTATGCCTTGGTAGCTAGGAGGATAAGGGAGGAGTGTGGCGCGACATTGTAGGTGCCGCTGATTACACGCCCATTGGTTGCAATTGTCTCCAGATCATCCACAATGTCCCTTGGAGATGGCAAATTAGTGTCCGCCTGTTCCCAATCACCGACAACAAGAGGCACTCAGAGGCAGGGATAATGAGATGCAATGTACACAAGGATAGGAGAGAGATAATTGCATGATTTAGGCAATGAATCTTATGCTATGTTTCCACGAAAAGGGCGTCATTGTAGCAGTGAGCTAGGATGTACTCACCAGTCGGACCCATTGGCGCCCAGCGGGTGGGGGAGGTAGGCCAGCATCCACAGCGAAAGAGTGAGCATTGAAGGCCACATACAGGTCCCCACATGTCCCAGAGGTGTCATGCAAGCTGCAACATTTAACATACACACATCCATGAATGAAGATTAGTTGTGATTCTTGTTGTGGTGCATTCAAACGATCGAACACTTTGGACAACCAATAGTGTTCCATAAGACTGAAGCCATCGAAGGGAAGTGTTGAAGGTCGACTTACCTGAAGGCAAGGAATCTACTCTCGTAGTTATCCCAGTTGTCTTCATGCCATGTGATGTCCCGCTGAGAATTAGCCACACAACACATGCACACAAACACACACCGGTGATCAAAGAAGCCAGCTTGCTAGTTGTCTGAACATACAATGCAGTGGATATATGCATGAAAGCACGAGGGTGAAAGAGAAGTCCGGTCAGCCGGATGCATACTGAATGCACGTTATGAATCCTAAAATGCTGATAACTGCAGTTAGGGGGACGCTGAGGGATTACGGGCGAGAGGAAGTTGGCTTGGCCAAGAGCTGGGTGCCAGGAACGAAGGCGGTTGACTGCTGCTGTGAAGCGGAAGAGAGACGAGCGGGCCTGGTCCAACTGGGTGGGAAGAGAATGGGAAGCGGATGGAGCGAGCATGGGACCTCAGATAAAGAGAGTGACAGGGACAGCTAGAATCAGCCGATTCCAGAGAAAGTGGTTCAGATCGGCGTCATGGCAATAGCTGTTAAAAAGGTGGCAGGTCATCAAGGCAGTCTATTTTAGTCACAAGGTGCTGTACTATCTGTTTCTTCAGTGCCAGAAGCTGATTGATCACAAAGCCGTGCAGTCATGGAGTGCAATAGCCTCCAGTGCCATAGTTTAATCACCTGGTTCCAGAGGAAGCGGTTAAGTGCGGTGTCATGGCCGTAGCCGTTGTTGTTACCAGCCATAAAGGTACAGCACTGTATCACTACAAGGCGCTTAGTCACTCACACCACACCATGCGCTGCTCACCTGGTTCCAGAGGAAGTGGTTGAGTGCGGTGTCATGGCCGTAACTGTTGTTGTTGCCGTTACGCGTGTGCCCGTACTCATCCCCCATCAGCATCATGGGTGTTCCCTGTGACATGTGTGCATGTAGACAGCACAGGGACAGGGCACAAGAGTAATGGCATGTTGAGCATCTACAATATAGTATATGTCCATCCATGTGTGCCCGTACTCATCCCCAATCAGCATCATGGGCCTGCTCAGATCCATCCATCCATGAATGCATGCATACAGCACAGGGACAGTGCACAAGAGCAATGACACGTGGAACTTGTACCATATGTGCCCGTACTCATCCCCAATCAGCATCATGGGCATGCCCTGCTCTATGTGCACGTGGGGCTAAGGGATAGGTAGCAAGGGAAATGGCACGTTGAACGTGTTCTATGTCTTGCATATGCCCGTCCGTGGGTGGCCGTACTCATCCCCAACCAGCATCCTGGGCGTGCCCTGCTCCATGTGCACATGTATACGGCACAGATTACAAGATGCACGTGCTTTTGAGGCGCCTCAAAAGTCATCACATGTATATGCAAGTGCACGCACCTGGGAGTCCATCAGTGCGATGTGGAATGTTCTCATCTGCCGGTCTCTCAATGCCACAACCCCCTCGTTCTGTCTCACCCACCTATGACATGCATGTATGTGCTCGCATGCATGCACCTGGGAGACATGCACGCACCTGGGAGAAATGCACGCACTTGGGAGATCTGGACGCACCTGGGAGACCATCAGCGCGATGTGGAAGTTTCTCATCTGCCGGTTGGTTTCTCAACGCAACAACCCCCTCATCTGTCTCGCCCACCTATGACGTGCGTGTTTGTGCCCACACGCACGCACCTGGGAGACCATCAGCGCACCTGGGAGACCATCAGCGCACCTGGGAGAGCATCAGCGCACCTGGGAGAGCATCAGCGCACCTGGGAGACCATCAGCGCACCTGGGAGACATCAGCGCACCTGGGAGAGCATCAGCGCACCTGGGAGAGCATCAGCGCACCTGGGAGAGCATCAGCGCAGCTGGGAGAGCATCAGCGCAGCTGGGAGAGCATCAGCGCAGCTGGGAGAGCATCAGCGCACCTGGGAGAGCATCAGCGCACCTGGGAGAGCATCAGCGCACCTGGGAGAGCATCAGCGCACCTGGGAGAGCATCAGCGCACCTGGGAGAGCATCAGCGCACCTGGGAGAGCATCAGCGCACCTGGGAGAGCATCAGCGCACCTGGGAGAGCATCAGCGCACCTGGGAGAGCATCAGCGCAGCTGGGAGAGCATCAGCGCAGCTGGGAGAGCATCAGCGCAGCTGGGAGAGCATCAGCGCACCTGGGAGAGCATCAGCGCACCTGGGAGAGCATCAGCGCACCTGGGAGAGCATCAGCGCACCTGGGAGAGCATCAGCGCACCTGGGAGAGCATCAGCGCACCTGGGAGAGCATCAGCGCACCTGGGAGAGCATCAGCGCACCTGGGAGAGCATCAGCGCACCTGGGAGAGCATCAGCGCACCTGGGAGAGCATCAGCGCACCTGGGAGAGCATCAGCGCACCTGGGAGAGCATCAGCGCACCTGGGAGAGCATCAGCGCACCTGGGAGAGCATCAGCGCACCTGGGAGAGCATCAGCGCACCTGGGAGAGCATCAGCGCAGCTGGGAGAGCATCAGCGCAGCTGGGAGAGCATCAGCGCACCTGGGAGAGCATCAGCGCACCTGGGAGAGCATCAGCGCACCTGGGAGAGCATCAGCGCACCTGGGAGAGCATCAGCGCACCTGGGAGAGCATCAGCGCACCTGGGAGAGCATCAGCGCACCTGGGAGAGCATCAGCGCACCTGGGAGAGCATCAGCGCACCTGGGAGAGCATCAGCGCACCTGGGAGAGCATCAGCGCACCTGGGAGAGCATCAGCGCACCTGGGAGAGCATCAGCGCACCTGGGAGAGCATCAGCGCACCTGGGAGAGCATCAGCGCAGCTGGGAGAGCATCAGCGCAGCTGGGAGAGCATCAGCGCACCTGGGAGAGCATCAGCGCACCTGGGAGAGCATCAGCGCACCTGGGAGAGCATCAGCGCACCTGGGAGAGCATCAGCGCACCTGGGAGAGCATCAGCGCACCTGGGAGAGCATCAGCGCACCTGGGAGAGCATCAGCGCACCTGGGAGAGCATCAGCGCACCTGGGAGAGCATCAGCGCACCTGGGAGAGCATCAGCGCACCTGGGAGAGCATCAGCGCACCTGGGAGAGCATCAGCGCACCTGGGAGAGCATCAGCGCACCTGGGAGAGCATCAGCGCACCTGGGAGAGCATCAGCGCACCTGGGAGAGCATCAGCGCACCTGGGAGAGCATCAGCGCACCTGGGAGAGCATCAGCGCACCTGGGAGAGCATCAGCGCACCTGGGAGAGCATCAGCGCACCTGGGAGAGCATCAGCGCACCTGGGAGAGCATCAGCGCACCTGGGAGAGCATCAGCGCACCTGGGAGAGCATCAGCGCAGCTGGGAGAGCATCAGCGCAGCTGGGAGAGCATCAGCGCACCTGGGAGAGCATCAGCGCACCTGGGAGAGCATCAGCGCACCTGGGAGAGCATCAGCGCACCTGGGAGAGCATCAGCGCACCTGGGAGAGCATCAGCGCACCTGGGAGAGCATCAGCGCACCTGGGAGAGCATCAGCGCGATGTGGAAGTTCCTCATTTGGCGGTTTCTCAACGCAATGATTCCCTCATCCTGTGTGGCACCTGGCGGGGGTTCAAAAGTGGCACGAGGAGTTGGGTGAAAGTGTCACGCATGTCACAAAGAGTTCAGTGCAGAAAATACTAGTCCACATTGTAGAGGGTTTTGGGGAGTCAAAAGCAGTTCTTCACCCCCACACACACCTCCAAATAGTTCTCCACCTTCCCCCCTCCCCTCCAAACCCAGCCCCGCCCCCCCCCCCTCCCCCCCACACCCTTCCAGCTACTCACCTTCCGCTCCGCAGTTCCAGCTGAAGTTGTCGTTGCTGCCGTCCCTCCCCTCCTCCCCATTCGCCTCGTTGTGCTGCCGGGGAGGGAGAGAGAATGGGGTCAGGGGCCAGAGGGGGAGGTGTGGGAAAGAAGGAAGGGAACAGGGAAGGGAGTGGGGAGGAGGGGGCGGGGGAAGAGGGAGGAAGGACAGGAGGAAGCAGAGAGGATGAGATTGGAGAGTTTTGGGGCATCTAAACCAGGAAAGGTAGGGGAAGGAAGGGAACGGGCAGAGGAGATGAGTGCGAACAGGGGGGTAAGGGGATGTGAGTAAGGCTGGGGGGAAGGTGGGGAGAGGGGAAAGAGGGAACGAAATAGAATTACTAATGCCACTACTTCCTTTCTTTTGTTGCGTTTTTTACCTTGACGTTGTAAGACACGAGGTCCCTGAGTGTGAAGCCGTCGTGAGCGATGACAAAGTTAATGCTGTGGTAGGGCTTGCGCTGATTGACCTGCCCGTGGTTACGCGGAGAGCAGGGGAGGGATATGCAAGGGATATGATAGGCATGAGGACTTCGTTCTCCCGGGCACAGAGATGACAGCAACATGAACAGCCAGAGATAAGCATGGTAACATATGGTAAATCTCATATTTGATCCCATGACAGGGAATGGCATGGCAACACATGTCATCTCACATGGTACACGTCATCTCACATGGTACGTGTCATTTCACATGGTGCGTGTCATCTCACATGGTGCGTGTCATCTCACATGGTGCGTGTCATCTCACATGGTACGTGTCATCTCACAAGTTACATGTCATCTCACATGGCACATGTCATCTCAAATGGTACATGTCATCTCACATGGTACATGTCATCTAACATGGCACATGTCATCTCACGTGGTACATGTCATCTCACACAGAACGTGTCATCTCACATGGTACGAGTCATCTCACATGGTACGTGTCATCTCACATGGTACATGTCAGCAGATCCAGCCAGTCGAGTGGCAAACGGCCCCTTCATGCCCTCATCGCCCTTAATGAATTTGCGCACGTCGTCTCGATACTTGCCGTTCCACTCCGCCCACCTGAGATGAAGGTGATGGCAGCATGGCATGGGGATGATGGGGATGGCATGGCAGGGGGGTGGGGCGACGGCAGCATGGCATGGGTGGAGAAGGAAGGGTGTGACCATCCATGACATACAACCAATGACAGCTCAAGGGCCCCTTCATCCCCTCATCGCCCTTGATGAACTTGCGCACGTCGTCTCGGTACTTGCCGTTCCACTCCGCCCACCTGGGATGATGGTGATGGCAGCATGGCTTGGCGATGATGGTGATGGCAGCATGGCATGGCATGGGGATGGGGCGATGGCAGCATGGCACAGGTGAAAGGAAGGGTGTTACCATCCATGATAGATCATTGATGAGTGCAGCATGTCATGAGTTTCCTTTCCTATATGACTCAACCAGGCAAGGTGTTACCTGTTCCAGTTTGTAAGGGCGTTACCAGTGGGGAAGGCGTTACCTGGTCCAGTTTGTGAAGGCGTTACCAGTGGGGAAGGCGTTACCTGGTCCAGTTGGGCAAGGCTACCTGTCCTATTCAAGGAAGGTCTTACCTGTCCCAATTGGGAAAGCTTCCCACTTGGTAGAGTCCCCCACAGTCCCACGGCTCTGCGATCAGCTTGCACTTGGATAGCACCTCGTCCTTGGCAATGGCCTGATGGGGGGGGGGGGAGGGTGGAGAGAGGGGAAGTGTGGGAACAGGAGGGGAAGGGGGAGTCGAGGGATGTTGGAAGTGCGAGGTGGGGCGAAAACCACAGCACCTAGTCCGTCACCTCCTAGAGTCCCCCACAGTTCAGGGCTCCGCGATGGGCTTGCGCTTTGACAGCACCTAGTCTGTCAAAGGCAATGGCCTGGCCTTATGAAAGAGGGGGGGGGAGGTATGGGAGGTGGCAGGGCGTGAAGAAAGACGGGATGAGAGGAGAGGGAGGATGGGATGTGACCAATCACTCACCCAAATCATCCACCCGACCCCAGTCACCCACCCCATTCCCTTACCCGATTGAAAGGAGGCACTTTGAGGAGCTCTCCATCAGCCCTCAGCACAAGGTGACTTTTGAGTCGACTCAAAAGTCACTTTGAGGAGCTCTCCATCACCCCTCAGCACAAGTCACTGGGGAGGTCAAGTAAGTGAGGAGATCACTTGCTGCAGTCCCTCGCCCCAACTACTCATCCAATGCCCATCCCAATTACGTACCCGAATGAGAGGAGGCGCTGTGAGGAGCTCTCCATCAGCCCTTGGCACAAGTCACTGGGGAGGTCGAGTAAGAGAGGAAATCATTATCCCCAATTTCTCTCCCCAACTACTCGTCCAAAACCCATCCCAATCACGTACCCGAATGAGAGGAGGCGCTGTGAGGGGCTCTCCATCGGTCCCTCGGCACAGGACACTGGCGAGGTCAAAGCGGAACCCATCCACGTGGTACTCCTGATGGAGAGGGCGGGAGTGAACGGGATGGAGGAGACGATATGATTGGTAGGGAGTCAGTGCACAGGGCACTGGCAAGGTCAAAGCGAAACGCATCCATACGGTAGTACTTAGGTGTGCGTGGAAAAGAAGGTAGCCTCACTCTCACATCACATCACATCGCACCTGTGCTCCCTCCCTGCCTCTCCCCCTTCTCCTCTCCCCCATCTCACCTGCACCCAGTGCCGGAGGCTATCCAGGATCATCTGCATCACCACTGGGTGGTTGCAGTTGAGCGTGCCCCCTCTTCCCATCTCCCCCTTTCCTGTCACAACCTCTCCTTATCTCCCCGTCTGCTTTTCTCCCCTTCTCACCCTCTACCCCTCCCAATCCCCCCGCCTCACCTGCACCCAGTGCCGGAGGCTATCCAGGATCATCTGCATCACCACCGGGTGGTTACAGTTGAGCGTGTTACCACACCTGACTGCTTCCTCCTCTCAGTCTCTTGTCAGCCTTACTACCCCACATTCCCACCCGACATGGCCCCTCTTGTACTCTCTGTACGCCCCTCCCCTCAGCCTCACCTGCACCCAGTGCCGGAGGCTATCCAGGATCATCTGCATCACCACCGGGTGGTTACAGTTGAGCGTGTTACCACACCCGGCATAATTCGCCAGTTGCACATAGCTGTTCGGCTGAACGATGTAGTATGTCTGGGGGTTAGGAAAGAGGGGCGGGGAGGGGGAGTGGGGATGGGGGTTGGGAAAGAGGGGCGGGGAGGAGAGGTGGGGATGGGAGGTGAAAAAGAGGGGCGGGGAGGAGAGGTGGGGATGGGAGGTGGGAAAGAGGGGCGGGGAGGAGAGGTGGGGATGGGAGGTGGGAAAGAGGGGCGGGGAGGAGAGGTGGGGACGGGGGTTGGGAAAGAGGGGCGGGGAGGGGGAGTGGGGATGGGAGGTGGGGAGGCATTGGCTTGGGAATGAAGGACAGGTAGCAGCCAAGGAAGAGGAGGGAATTTCAGCCCCTTGTTTTCCCAGACGGGGTTTTGGAGTCCACTCATCAAAAGTCACCTCGAATCAAAGAATGGACTCTGCTTCACCCTCACCCCTCTGGTTCTGCTTCCTTCCCACCTTGCTGTCAATGCCCCGGAACAAGGTTGTACATGGGAAGGTGCCATCAGCCTCGTTGGTGTGCTTGTAAACCACATCCTGTATCACCTCCACCTAGACATGAGCATATCGACGAGCCTTGACTCGGCTCGACAGGCTCGGCTCGGGTTACCCCCGAGCCGAGCCTTTTTTTTTGGCCCTCTGTCTCGTATCGAGCCGAGTCGAGCATGGCTCGCCGAGCCGGCCGAGCCGCTCGGCTCGACGAAGCAATTTCGGCGAGTCAGGGATGGCTCGCGGGTCAATTTGGCTCGTCGCGAGCCTTTGAATGGCTCGACGTTCCTATGCGAGCGAAAAGTCGGGGGTCCGAGAGCTTGAATGTAACTGATACGTTCGTTCCTGTCCGTGAATCGCGTTTTGCTAGTGGTAACAAATTCCTGGAACGGGATACTAATCATCCCTAGATCGGGAATGCACATCTCATCGGGGAGGGAGATGCACGGTTAAAGCGACGGGCAACTTTTGGCAGTGTTGGGTTCAGAAGTTTTTTTTTTGAACCAGGCTTGCCAGCGCGAAAGTGCTGGCTGGCGAAAACCAGGATTTCGTGCGGACACTTTCCATCCACAGTAACAGTTCGCCAGGGTTCTGGGTTTTGGGTGGCAAATGTGCACCGTCGCTTTAACAAAACAGTAGAGGCCAATCTCAGCGACACTGGGACGAGTAACATGTAGCGAAAAATAGGCGAAACCTTTGCCCAATCTCAGTGACACGAGCATTCCATAAAGGAGGCGAAAGCTGTTGAAATCTCGTCAACTCTCGACTAGTTTCGCATGTGCGTTTGTATTTGAAAAAATTGTTCCCCAAGGTGTTCGCCAGCATTCTGTATCCAGCTTCGTTGAGCTTAATTTGTTCGCTTATCCCACAGCAGGCCTCCCAACTTTCCCTCCACCAAATTCGACCAAATTTCGCGGGTTGAAATTAGGGTTACTGTGTCAGAAATTCGAAAAGCAGTGTCAGATCTGATTGCTCGACAACCTCGCGCGTGTTTCCGTTTCATGCATCGACGGGGAATTTCTAGAGTATTCTAAACATAGCGGCTAGCCAGCATCAGACTGCTGATCTGAAATCGTTCGACAGCCTCGCGTCGCGCGTGTTTTTATGCCTTGATCGTGATCTTCTAGATCCGGCCAACCGTAGCAGCCAGACACCATACCGGCTTCTGGTGTATTATTGCACGACAACCTCACGCGCGTTTTTGTGCCTTGATATGACTCGCGAGGGTTGTTTCCGTGCCTCGTTAGGCGCATTTCAGGGCCTTGCTAAGCGCGTTTTCGTGCCTCGCTTAGGCGCGTTTTCGTGCCTCCTGAGGCGCGTTTCCTGTAGATCATTCCATTCACAGCATGCAGACATCGTTGTTCATAAGAGACCACTGATTTACGTTCGTCATAACCAGAATATATGACTGCTAGGGTCGAGCCTGGCTCGGTTCGTCACAAGCCGATGTGGCTCGACCCAAGCCCTTGAGTGGCTCGGGTATGATACCCAAGCCACGAGCCAAGTGAGTTCACAAATCGGCTCGGCCTGGCTCGACTCGACTCGGCTCGAGGTTAAGGCGAGCCACTGCCGGCTCGAGTCAAGCCTGGCTCGACTCGTCCCGTGCTCATGTCTACCTCCACCCTCGCCGCATGCATCCGCTTCACCCCTGCTCTTCCCCTACTTCCCACCTTGTTTGTTCGACTGCCCACCCGCATGCACCCGCTTCATCCCCAACGTTCACCCGCTACATCCAGGCGCACACCTTGTTGTCAATCCCTCGGAAGGAGGTGGTATAGGGAAAGGTATCGTCAGCCTCGTTGGTGTGGTTGTAAACCACATCCAGAATCACCTCCACCCCTGCTGCATGCAGCTTTTTCACCATCTCCTTCACCTCCCTCGCTGCTGCTGCTGCTGCTGCTGCTGCTGTTGCCTCTCAGAAGGCCACTCAGAAGGAAGGAGACAACATCAGAGGCTCGTACCTTGTTGTCGATGCCGCGGAATGAGGTGGTATAGGGGAAGGTATCGTCAGCCTCGTTGGTGTGGTTGTAAACCACATCCAGTATCACCTCCACCTCCTCCGCATGCAGCTTTTTCACCATCTCCTTCACCTCCCTTGCTGCTGCTACAGGACCGCCGCCGTTAGAGGCGAAGCGGGACATGGGGGCGAAGAAGTTGACAGTGGAGTAGCCCCACGTGTTCACCTGGGGGGTTGGGAGAAACAGGGAACGAAGCAGAGAGGAGTTGTAGGCGGTTGAAGGTGGTACTGTGGTCCCCAGCGTTGGAGGCGAAGCGGGACACGGGGGCGAAGAAGTTGACAGTAGCCCCACGTGTTCACCTGTGGAAGAGGGAGAGAGGGGTTGAAGGCGGTTGAATCTGGTTAGAGGTTCATGTGACGACATGGCATGCAGCTTCTTCACCATCTCCTTCACCTCTCGTGCTGCTGCCACGGGGCCACCAGTGTTAGAGGCGAAGCGGGACATGGGGGCAAAGAAGTTGACCGAGGAGTACCCCCACGTGTTCACCTGTTGGTGGTGTGGGAATGTGGCAGGGAAACGGGTTGAAGGTGGTTAGAGGTACATGTGATGCCACTGCATGCAGCTTTTTCACCATCTCCTTCACCTCCCGCGCTGCTGCCACGGGGCCACCAGCATTGGAGGCGAAGCGGGACATGGGGGCAAAGAAGTTGACCGTGGAGTACCCCCACGTGTTCACCTGTGGGGGAGGAATTGTGGCAGGGAAGGGTTGAAAGCGGTAGAAGGTGGTTAGAAGTAGATGTGACGACATGGCATGCAGCTGCTTCACCATCTCCTTTCACTCCAAGCTCTTCCTGGTTTCAGGGCTCCAATGTGGTCACAGGAATTGGGGCGGGGCGCCTCTGCAACTCCATCTCGTCATACTCAAACTCAAAGATGGGCAGCAGCTCCACCACTGCCACTCCGCTGCCTTCTTCACCCGATCATACTGCATTCCACCCCAGCTCTACCTTACCTGGGAAACCTAGAGCACTATACCATGTGGTCTCGGGGGTTAGGGCGCCTCTGGAAAACCACCGTGTTCACCCCCAAGTGCCTTCATTGACTTCACTTCACCTCATCCCACTGCCTTCCACCTCAGCTACCTTATCTGAGAAATCTAGAGCACCATACCATGTGGTCGCGGGGGTTGGGGCGCCGCTGGAACTCCATCTCATCGTACTCGAAGATGGGCAACAGCTCCACCGCGTTCACTCCCAGCTGCACCAGGTGCTGCACCTGCACGCATGGGATATGGACAAGCGGGAGGAGTGCAGGGACTGTATGGGTTCATATGCATGCACATGAATGAAGGTGCACATCAGCTCAACTGCGCTCACTCACTCCCAGCTGCACCAGGTGCTGCACCTGCAGGCATGCCACGTGGTAACACAGTAACACGGTGGGTCATGGGATCACACACACAGGGTCGCACATGCAGTCATGCCATAAACGCGTTCACATGGGAAGCAACACAATAGCACGCAGCAGCATGTCACACTAACGCTTTTTGAGGCGCCTCAAAAAGGGTCGCACATGCAGTCATGCCATAAACGCGTTCACATGGGAAGCAACACAATAGCACGCAGCAGCATGTCACACTAACGCTTACCACCACTTACAGAAACAAAAAATTAAATGGTTCCACCTTTGACTTGCACACCCTACCTTATCCGCAACAGCTGAGTAGCTTCCTCGTCTCCCCTCCTCGACCCCACTAGAGGGATCTGCAGTGTATGCCCGCACGTTCATCTCGTATATAATCACGTCTTTCTGCAATCACACAGACAGGAGCACACGAGAGGACAACATGGAGTAGGGATAGAGGCAACAGTCACTATAACTGAGCAGGAATACTAGCTTCCCATGCCACTAGCTATCCCCCCTCCCTCCATCTCACTCATTCCCTCCTCCCTCCATCTCACTCATTCCCTCCTCCCTCCATCTCACTCATTCCCCAGCGATTTACAGGCTTCTTTCTCCAATACAGACAGCACTTCTTTTTCGCTCGCTCCTCAACCCCCAACCCACCCACGCACTGCAGTGCAGACACAGGTGCAAACTCAACCTGGAAAGGAGGTGACTTTTGAGTTGACTCAAAAGTCGCTGCAGTGGAGATACTGGGACAGACTAAACCTGAAAACCGAAACCTTAACCCCGAAACCTTAACCCCGAAACCCTATCCACGAAACCCTCCCCTTTCATACCTCGGGAATAGGCTTTCTCTTGGCTTCCGCCTCTCCCCAATCGAACGGCTCAGATTCAAAGTCAAAAGTGCCGTACATCTGAGCCATTCGTTGGCTCCCATCCCCAAATTTCCTTCTCCCATCCACGAGGGGTGTGTAGGGGTCTATCAGCAACAGGGAAGGGTCGAATCGGTGGCCTTCTCCCCACCCCTTTGGACCGTCCACCTTATAAGCATACAGCATACCGCATAGAGGCACGTTCTGAGGAGACGAGGCAGGGGGGGAGAAAAAGGAAGGTTGAACGATGACACCTGAAATAGAAGGGTATTAACTTAGTTCAGAGTTATGTTTGGCCGTTTTGATATAAGGCGACAGAAGGGAGAGCATTCACAAGTCACCCCATCAGGACTGCTCACCTCCACAGAAGCATGCCAGATGTCGCCCGTTCGTTGGCTGTTGGGATCCAGGGCAATCTCGAGATCAGGAGGCGAGCCCTGCTTACCGGACAGGAACCTGTGGGGAGAAGAGTCAGGGGAACGAGAGGGGGTAGCAAGGAGGAAAGGCTGAAGCTGAACCGATTAATCCTACTAGGATTAATCTGGTACCTGATCTCATACGGAATTGAATCTGTGAGGGTCCAGAGACAGCGTGACAGCGTGAATGGAAATGGCACCTTGGGGTAAAGATTGATGGCCTACACGCAGGAATTCAAGGCTGTAGCGCGACTGAAGACTTACAGGCAGAGGGTCACGGCTGTAGCGTGGTTAGAGAAAAGTGCAAAGTTGACGGTTCCTCGAGCAGGCAAAGAGTCACCGCTGTAGCCTGACTAGAAACTTACAGGCAGAGGGTCACGGCTGTAGCATGCTTGGAGAAGAGAGCAAAGTTGACGGTTCCTCGAGCAGGCAACCTGCTGTAACCGTCTAGCTTGGGTCGCTTCTCCACTAGAGACGGGCCCAGAGGGGAAGGTGAGCCGGTTCCGACCTTCACTTGTGACGCAGGGACGGGTGTGCTATAAGCGAGTGTTGTTACAACGGAGGAACGTCGCCAGGATGACCACGGGGGCGAAGCTGGGGGGATAGAGGTGGAATCCGATCTCGAGCCGCGCATGCCCTGAAAGGGATGACGTGTACACGTAGATCAGAAAACGGAAACGGTATGCGTGAGATGTGATGTTAGCATGCTAAAGAATGATAATGTCAATGACATTGGCAACGAATACGACAATGCCATTTGAGGTGTTCGAGACCATCAATCCGATCTCAAGTTACGCATGTCCTGGAAGGTAGACGATCAGTGATTACCATGATCGTGAGGACGATGGCGACGGAAACGACGATATCGATGGGGATGGCTATGGTGATGCTGATCACATCAGATTCATCATCTACCGGCAAAGGCGAATCATCCAACTTTTCCTACCTTGAAACTTGGAGTCAGCTCCTTGACGAAAACACGCCTTCCGATAGTACACGTGTCCAATGTAGAAACCCTTCGGACGAATCCCAGGCTGCCAGGTGGCGCCGCGGCGAAAGTGCTCGCAGGCGGCCTGACGATGCTCGCCTGAGCATTCATGACGAATGCGTCACCAGACGGAATGCCGGATACTACGCCGGAAATCACGCACGCTGAACGCGACGACGTCTTTTCCGTAGACGCCTCGAACAGATGAATATGACGCTAGATTTTCCGACTGTGTACTGGAAGCTGATGATGACTTGTAGAGACAGCGCTTGAGGCAGGAGACCTGGCTTTAGACGGCACGACCGATTCTCCTAGAGTGCACGAGCTTTGTGTGGTCGAAGACAGACGAATGGAAGCTTTGAGATTCGTTCTTCTAGTCTCCAACACGAGACCTACTCAGGCCTCCTGATAGGATTCAGAGGATCGTTGCAAGCCGAAGTCACACGCCTTGACAACCCACCGTTGCTGGAGGGGAAATGGTTTGCATGAACAATCAGCTCAATGATCCGTCGTAAGTGGTTACCACCACAAGCACTTCGCTTCCGGCCTAATGGGTCAAAAATGCGAGTTGTCGTCTTTCGCCACGCTTGTTTCGTTCGACAACTCCAAGGGTCCTCCAGCAGCAATCCCAAATCTCCTGCGGCACAATTCTAGCATCGATCCTGCCGAGCGATTGGAGGGGCAGAAGCTGGGCCGTGTTGATTGGCTCGACGGAGCTTTTCTGCAATTGGTCGGTGAAGCGAAGGTGGCGAAAACGGAGATATTTGTAGCGCCGGTTCGGGTAAGTTGAGAACGATTGTGTGGGTTCGTGATTCCTCGACTAAAAACTGAACTTTAAAACTACGAACTCTGTAGAACAATCCAAATATGTGTAATAGAAGATTCCAATTTGAACATATGGGAAGCGTGATGTATGGAAACTGAACAGCTTCAACTGATTGTAAAACACCTTGCTTTTACATTCACAAGATGAGTGTCACGCTCACAAAAAGGATTTGCAATCATACAAATGACATTTAAAAAGGTCTCAGCTTCTGTGGTCCGGAACATGAGAAGGGACATCTCCAAATGTTTCCTCAATCTCAATCTTGTGGCCTTCTGGGACCTCCCATGGCTTCCACTCTGCTTGTTGGGAGAAGAAACACACACAACGTTGTGGGCAAGACACGCCACTCCCACACACCCCATCACACGCACGCACGCACACACAACGCATGCACTCCCCCTCCCCCAACACACCCACACATGCACACAAACAAAAGTACACACAAGCACAATCACACTCGTGAGAACCCATGGAATCAGCTGATCCAAAGGCCTGAAGCAACTGGCCAGCCCAATCCCCTACTCCGAACGTATAAGCACAACTTAGCCCTCTGTCCACCTACTCCTCACACACAAACCCTACTTACCGATCGTCAACCCAGCGTTGTACAGTTACAGAGCTCGTCTAAGGCCAACGGGCCCTTGGCCTCGAAAAATCCGGAGCACTTCGGGAAGAGCACATGACATCTCGCGGTACTATAGTATCACTGTACCCGCTAGGGAACTCCTGAGGCGTCCCGGCATAAGCGACACCATGACAGCTCGCAGAACTACCGTACTACGTAGAAGACAATAATGACGTCTCAAGCTTGGGCATGATACTGAGAGCGTGCAATACAGTTCCATTTAGGAGGTTGCGAGTTGCGAGCACCGTGGGGATACCACGGCGGACCGCAGACGCACGCGAATCGACCGTAGCAATCTAACTCGATGGCAACCCTACCTGAACCTACGCCCTCGCCTCATGCAACGATCGCGACACATGGAACTCACTCGCGACGGCGGCGAGTTTGCAGATCGCGAATCCACGGAGTTGTAACGCACCGCTGCAATCTTTCTCCTACTATCGAGACCTGCCAACCAATACTGCTCAGCACGACGGGAATCGTACTGGCTAACAAGACGAGAGTCTCACCTGCCATTTTAGGAATCAGTTCTAGCTCGTCCTTAGCTTGCTCGATCAGCTCCTCCACCTGTCCGCATTGCACGCGCGCTTCGATCTGCTCCGCTTCCTGCTCCTCCTCGCACACCGCGAGCCGCTGCCGCGTCAGCGCCTCCACGTTCTGCCTGTACACGGCCTCCTGAGGAATCACCTGAACGGCGCTTAGGGTTTGGTTGTAGAGGCCGATGAGCACCTGCCGCGCGTTGGGGACAACATCGAGGCCGACGATGCCCGTCGACTCCTTCGCCTGCGCGAACAGCGCTCCTAACCGTCGACTCAACATGGCGGCTTGTGTACAATAGAGTACACAAAGCACAGCAAGAGGAGAACCGACTGCAGAAGCAGAAAACGTTTGTTTACGTTTTGTTTCAAATGAAGACGTGCGTTCATGCCGGAGTGGTTAACGGGACAGACTTGAAATCTGTTGGGCTACGCCCTCGCAGGTTCGAATCCTGCTGAACGCGATTTTTCCCCACATGGTCGTTATGGTGGATATACGCCCCACATGTCCCTTTGGTGCTTCCTACTCATCAGTCCAACCCCATTTTTACATTCATCTGCTCATCAAAAGCTTGCACAACTTTATCTCCTCATCAAGAGCTTGCTAAACTTTCATTATTCGTACCATAAAGACGAATGATGCTGGAATCACAGCAATTCAGTGTAACAAACAACAATTGACAGCGGGGAACTCTACCCTGTCATTTCCTCTGCATCATCTCCTGCTGTTGCAGTACACATGCATAAAAATCCTGAAACATATCTCATGGCAAGAACCGGCCAGTGTCCCTTGCCTTCTCTCGTGCCTTCTCCAGTGTGAAGCTACCACATTCAATAGGATATCAGCAACCAAATTTCTTTTTCCTTTCATGAAAACAGGCCAGTGTGTCCTGTCCTGTCTTTTCTCGCATCTTCTCCTGCCGCTGCAGCACCAGAGGTTCAGGGCTACAGAAAGACCGTCGGCGCGCTGTCAAATTCCTTACAACCAGCAACAAGGAAAGAATCTCATGAAAACAGGCCAGTGTGTCCTGTCTTTTCTCGCATCTTCTCCTGCCGCTGCAGCTCCTTCAGAGGGTCAGGGCTCCGGAAAGATCTTCGGCGCCGGCTGCATACAAAGGAGTGAGAAAATGGAGGGACACAACGAGACAGGTGCAATGTAAGGCTGCCACGGAGAGAAACATTTACCATTCTGAAGGATGGGATGCGATGATTTACAGACATACCGTTCTTTTTCATTCAAGATGGGAAACTCCGGCAACTCTTGCTGCGCCTTCGGCAGCGGCTCCTCCCTAAACCATGACTGGTTTGCAAACGAGTGGCACAACACCAATATGAAGCACGGGAAGAAAACACAGACGTACCGTTCTTTCTCGTTCAAAATCGGAAACTCCGGCATGTCCTGCTGCGCCTTGGGCAGAGGCTCCTCCCTAAACCACGCGTGATTTGCCGCATCCGCAGCGCTGATCCGACGGCTGGGATCGCACGCGAGCATCCGCGACAGCAGATCGAACCCCGCCTCTGACAGCGTCGGCTTCCCGCCGATCGAAATCGCCGGGAAAAGCTCCCTCAGCCGATTCACCGTGAAAGACGGAAACCGGGCTCCCTTTTTACACGCGGGCAGTTCGGAAAACCCTCGCCAGGTGTCGTCGGTGGGGGTTCCGAGGAGAGAAAAGATTTTCTGTAGCTGCTCTATTTCGGATTCGCCTTTAAAGAGTGGTTTCTTGGTCATGATTTCGGCCATGATGCATCCCATGGACCACACGTCTATGGCTGTGGAATACTCCTTTTGGCCCAGCAGCAGCTCAGGTGCTCTGGCGGGCGGTGGGTGATGGGTGATGGGAGGAGAGAGAACGAAGTGAGTGGGGGGGATGAGAAGAGAAATGAGCGCATTTGTGGAAAATCACCACTCACCAGTACCACAATGCATCCTAGAGACCACCCATCTATGGCTATTTGTGGAACACTCCTTTTGCCAAAGCAGCAGCTCTGGTATTGGCATACTTGTGGCACAGTGTAAGGAACACTCACCGGTACTATAGGGTAACCACAGGCTGTGTATACAGGCGCAGCGGATCCCCATACTGCCGCACCAGACCAAAGCCACATATCTTGAGACTTGATCCCCCCGGCTTTGTTCATGAGCAGATTCGCGCATAACCACACACCTGCAGCCCAGCACACCTGTAGCAACGAAGGCTCCTGCGGGGTACCCCAGAGTAAAACTGAAAATTACCTGAGGGAAAGACTGAAAATCACCACTCACCGGTACCACAGGGTAACCACAGGCTGAGTGTACGGCCGCAGCGGATCCCCATACTGCCTCGCCAGGCCAAAATCGCATATCTTGATCCTCCCAGCATTGTTCATGAGCAACGACTCACCTGTGCAGAAGAAAACATTTGTGATATGAGTTGGCACCTACCTGTACCATAGGGTAACCACAGGTTGAGTATATGGCCGCAGCGGATCCCCATACTGCCGCGCCAGGCCAAAGTCGCATATCTTGATCCCCCCCGCGTTGTTCATGAGCAGATTCGACGTCTTCAGATCCCGATGCAGCACCCAATTCGCATGCATGTAGCTTATCCCCTCTAGAAGCTGCTTCACTAAACACTTCACCTCCGCCTGCCCAAACGGCCTCGGCATCGCGTCTAAAAGCACCTTTAAGTCATGCTCTACATATTCCATCACCATGAAAACCCGATCCATGGATGAATTAACTACCATCTCCTTCACCCCCACGATCGCCGGGTGGTCTAGAGACAATAGTATATTAATCTCCCGGAGCGACGTCAGCGGGAAACCCTCTCGCTCCTTCTCCATCTTGACTCGTTTGAGAGCATAAATCTCCCCGGTTTCTTTGTCCCGAGCGCGGTGCACCACACCGTACACGCCCTCACCGAGCACGTCGAGCCGTTCGAATGAGTCTACGCTGCGACAGCCACCGAATATGGCTTTCACCGCTGCTGCATCTGCTGCTGCTTCTGCTGCTCCTGCTTCTGACAACGATGGATCATAGGGTAGAGGAGACTTGGAGCTCTCTCGGAACTTATCATCCCTCCTTTGATCATCAATCCCTTCGTTGTCTCCTTTTCTATCCACATCACCCTCATCCTCGTCCTTACCCTCACCATCAGCCTCCCTCTCTGCCTTCTTCCTCCCCTCTTCGATACCTCCCCCACCTTCTCCTTCCTTCACACTCTCACCCCCTCTACTGCCACCCCCTTCACTATCACCACCCTCCCTCCACCTCCTCTTGCTCCTACCTCCCTCCTGCTCCTCCCCTTTTCCCTTCCCCTTCCCGTTCCCCTCGTCATCTCCCTCCCCCTCCCCCTCCCCCTCCCCCTCCCCCTCCATACTAGTATTAGCCCCCCTGTCTCTCCTTCCACCCCTATCATCAGGGGTATTATCCCCTGTTCTACCCTCCTCATCCGGGGTACTAACCCTCATTCTACCCTCCTCATCCAGCGTATTAACCCTCGCTCTACCCTCCTCATCTGCCCCCTCTCCTGCTCCCCCTCCTGCTCCCTCCTCCTCCTCCTCCTCCTCCTCCTCCTCCTCCTCCTCCTCCTCCTCCTCCTCCTCCTCCTCCTCCTCCTCCTCCTCCTCCTCCTCCTCCTCCTCCTCCTCCTCCTCCTCCTCCTCATCCAACCATCTACTACCCCATTTCGACCCACCCACTCCCTCCGTTCGCTCCCTTCCCTCCTCCTCCTTTCTCCCTTCCTCCTCCCCATGCCCTACCGCCATATCCCCCACCTCACCTTCTTCCCTCCACCCCTCCTTCTCTCCCTCTCCACCACTCATCTCCTCCTCTCCCCCCCTTGCTCTCCCCTTTCTCCCTTGATCCCCCTTTCCCTTCCCTTCCATCCCTTCTTCCATATCTCCCACTTCATCATCTCCCCACCTACTCCTCTTTACACTTCCCCCCACTCTCTTCCTCTCCTCTCCTTCCTCCCCCTCCCCACCCTCCCCACCCTCCCCACCCTCCCCTCCCTCCCTCCGCCCTCTTTTCCTCCCCCCCTCCCCCTCCCCATCCTCCTCTTCCCCCTCCTCCCACTCCGTCCCCCCCTCGCCCTCCTCCTTCTCTTTCCGCGCCAGCTCAGCAATTAGCCTCATCCTCTCTCTCTTTCTTGCTTCCAACTCCTCCTCTACCGCACTTCTGTTCCCCTTGCTCAATAACCCTGCTACTGCTGCTGCTCCTGGCTTCTCTTCCTTACTCCGCGCATCCCCCCCCTCCCTCCCTCCATCATACCCCATACCTCTTTCCATACCTCTCCCCATGCCCCTACCCATGCCTCTGCCCATGTCCCCACCCATGCTCCCATCCCTACCCATACCCCCATCCCTACCCATACCCCCATCCCTACCCATGCCTCTCCCCATTCCCCTTCCCATGTCGTTCATACCCCCCCTCCCCATTCCCCTCCCCATGTCGTTCACACCCCCCCTCCCCATTCCCCTGCCCATCCCGCCCCTCCCCACGCCCCAGTCCCTGCCTCGCCCTCTCCCCATCATAGCCCCGTCCCCAGCCCTCCAAGCTCCTTCCCCTTGCCACTCCTCACCAGACCTCCACGTTCCATCCCCTTGCCTCTCTTCCCCAGGTCTCCGGACCTCATCCCCTTTCCACCCATCCCCGGGCCTCCTTGTTCCATCCCCCTTCCAGCCCTCACTGGCCCTCCCCTCACCAGCCCTCCCCTCTGTCCACTCCTCATCAGTTCTCCCATCCCCCCCTTGATCTCTCAAAAAGCTCCTGCCTCTCCCACCCACAGGCCCCCCTCTTCTCATCTCCCCTTCCTCGTCCCTCCGCTCATCCTCATCTCCTGTGTCCTCTCCTCGCTTCTCCTCCCCTCGCCTCTCCTGTTCTCCTGCCTTTCGAAAAGAAGGCTTCTGAAACTCGCTGCTGCCGCCCCTGCCCCTCCCGTCCCCACTTCCCCTCCCATCCCCACTGCCCCTCTCATCCCCTCTCCCCTCCTTCTGTCCCCTCCCTTCCACCCCCTCCGACCCACCATAATCCTCCTCTGAACCATCCCTTCTCACTCTCCCCTCCCTCCTCTTCGATTCCCTCCCTCTCTCTTCTCCTCTCTCATCCCTAACCAACCCCTTCCTCCCTCTCTCATCTCGCTCCCCCTCTTCCCTCCCTTTCTCTTCCTTTCCTCGATCTTCTTTCACCCTCCTCTCCTCCTTCTCTCTGCCTTCCCTCACATGCTCTCCCCTATCCCTATCCTTCTCCTCCTTCCTCTTCCGTCCCTTCTCCTCCTCCCTCTTCCCCTCACGACCATCCCGCCCACTCTCTCGATGCCCAACCTTATGCCTCCCTTTCTCCCTCCCCTCCTCCCCCTCATCCTCTCTCTCCCTCTTCCTACCACCTGCCTTGTCACGACCATGCCTATCTGTTTCCTTCTCCCCATCCTTCTGCCCATCCTTGTGCCAACCATCACGTTCCTTCCCACACCCGTCCCCACGATCCCTTGTCTCCTCACCTCCAACCATTGACGCCTTTTCCTTATCACTACTTCGTCCCCTTACTTCTCTCTCTCTGTCTCTTCTTTCTTTTGCCTCCCCTTTTGGTCCCTCTCTCTCCCTCTCTTTCTCCTTCTCCTTCAACCTTTCTTTTTCTCGCTCCCTTTCCTTCTCGTGGCCTTTTCCGCCTTCCCTCTCCTCCCTCCTCTCCCCTCCTTTCCCTCCATCCTTCTCCCTCCTTTCCCTCTCCCGCCTCCTCAACTCATCCCCCTTATCATCTCTCTCCTCCCTTTCTCTTTCCTTCTCATGCCCCTTCTCCCTCCTCCCCTCCTTTTCACTCCTCCTCTCCTTCTCTCCCCCCCTCTCCCTCTCCTTCTCCTTCTCCCTCTCCTTCTCCTTCTCCTTCTCCTTCTCCTTCTCCTTCTCCTTCTCCCTCCCCTTCTCCCTCTCCCTCTCACTCTCCCTCACCTTCTCCCTCTCTCCTCTCTCCTTCTCCCCGTCCCCCCTGTGCACTTCTCTCCTTTCCCTCCCTCCCTCCCTTCCTCCACTCCCCTGCCCCTCACGCCGCTCCTCCTCTTCCCGTTCCAATCGCTGCAAGTCTCCTCGAGACCCCCGTCTCACACCCATGCCTTCCCCTCGCAACCCACCCCTTTCACCCTCCTCTTCCTCCCCTGTCTTCCCTACCTCTTTTCTCCTTCCTCCCTCTCCTCCCTCTCCTTCTCTCTCCCGCAGGTCCCCTCTCGACCCTCTCCTAACGCCCATGCCTCCACCTGCCCTTGCACCAACCCTCTCACCCTCCTCTCTATCTTCTCTCGCCTCTCCCCTCCGTCTCTCCTCTCCCTCCTCTCTCCCCTCTCTCCTCTCTCTCTCCTCTCTGTCCCCACTTTTTCCACCCTCCTCTCCCTCCTCTCGCTCCAACTCCTTCAAATCCCCTCTGGACCCTTGCCGTACACCCATTCCTGTCCCACCACCCCATTCACCAGCACCCTTATCGTTCCCCTCACCCCTCCCCTCACCCCTCCCCTCACCTTTCCCCTCACCTTTCCCCTCACCTCTCCCCTCACGCCTCTCCACAGCCCTCCCCCTCCTCCACGTCTCCTCCCCCTCCTCACTCGCCTCGCTATCACTCAAATCAGACGCAGACAAAGAAAGCTCTGAAGATTCGTCACTGCTACTACTGCTGCTACTGCTCCTGCTCTTCCTCCTCTCAGCCTCTGCAGACTTCTCTTCGTGAGCCGCACTAGCAACCATCTCTCCTTCGTCCTTCTCAGCTGAGATTCTTTTCGGGTCTTGTGTTGTAAGTTGCCCACGATCTGCAAGTGTAAAAACTGGTTGTTCGAAGTCTGCCCTCTGCTGCTCCTTCTTCCAGCTTGCACTGTCATGGCCCTGCCCTCTCTCTCCTACTGCTCCACTCGCGTTCTGAGGCGCCTCATAAGCTAAACCATCGTGATCTGGACCCCTCTCCCCTCCAATTTTACTCGCACTGAGTAAGTCCCTATCTCTGTCTCTGTCTCCGTCCCTTTCCCTGTCCCTGTCCCTGCCTCTGTCTCTACCTTTGTCCCTGTCCCCATTCCTCTCTGCACCTTTCTCTTCCCCATACCTTTCATCCACTCCAGCCCCCCCTGCTGGAGTCTTCCGTGTGCTAGCATCTACACTCACTGGCCTCTCTTCCGCTCCCCCGTTATCTCTTCCCCTCCTCGTGTCGTCCTTCATGCCACCCAACTCCCGCCTCTCCTCCCCTTCCGATCCTCCCATCCTTCCAGGAGCTCTATACCCCTCCTCTGCCTCCCTCTCCCGCTCATTGTCCCAAAAACCTTGCTCCTCCTCGTCCTCGCTCTCTTCCTCCCCCCAATCCACCCTCTCCTCCTCCTCCCCCTCCTCCTCCTTATCATCCTCCCTCTCCCTCTCCCCCTGCCTCACTCGCTCCCCTTCTCCCCTGCCCGCCTCCTCCGTCGTCTCTACCCCATTCCCTCCTCTTCCCTTAACCTCCCCGTTCTCAGCCCCCGTTTTTATCACACCAGCCCTCTCCTGCGGCTCTTGCTCCTCTTCCAACTCGTTTAAGTCATCCATCCAGTTCCTCCCTGCATTATCACGCTCCTTACTATCACGCTCGTCCCTATCACGCTCACGCTCCTTACTATCACGCTCCGTAAAGTCACTTTCCCCCCCAGGCTCCCTCTCCCCACCTCCATCAAACTCCCCTTCCTCAATCTCCCCCTCCTCTCCCCCCACCACCATCCCCTCTTTCTCCCCCCATGCCCCACCGCCCATCTCCCCGTCCTCCTCCTCCTCACCATCACCATTACCACCATCACCACTCCCAACCGCATCTCTTTCCCTTCCAACCCCCACGTCACCCCTCTCCACCCTCTCCTCCCCCACCCCCTGGTCCTCAAACCCCTCGTACCCCCCTCCCCTGTTCTCGCCCTCCTCCCTCTCCTCCCCATCCCACCCCATCGCCTCTTCCCCTTCCTCTAGATCCCCAAAACTCGGCCGCACTCTAGCCTCCGCTCCCAAACGGCTTCCATTGAACTCCCTTCCCCTCTCGCTCCTCTCGCTTCTCTCGCTCCTCTCGCGTGAACCGTCCTTCGAATAAGCGCCTCTTTCTATCGAGTTGTCTTGTAACGAAGCGCCTCTAGCCGCACTCATTTCCACACCCAGCGGGCTTCGACCAGCCTGGAAGCTCCTCACTCTCCGCTCGCTATTGTCACGCCCGTCAGAGTCCCCCTTGCTGTGACTATGACTGTGACTGTGCGAGGGGGAGTCCCTCTGCCTGTGGTGTGGGTATGGCCGACCCTCACTCTCCTTCTCCCTCTCTCTCTCCCGCTCCCTGCTCCCTGCTCTCTCCATACTCCCCTTCCTCTCTCTGCTTTCCCATCTCTCCACGCTCCCCCTCCTCTCCACACGCCCCCTGTCCTCGCTTCTCCCCTCTCTGCCGCCCATATCACTCCCTCCTCGCTCTCTGCTGCTTCCGCGAAGCTGCTCCTTCCCATGCTGACTGCTGTCTGTACCCAATCGGGACCAGATTCCTTTACGCGTTACAGTGTTACCATCCGTACGCTCCCGCTCCTCCGTCCCCTCCTCCTTCCTCTCCTCCCTCCTCTCCTCCCCCCCCTCCCTCTCCTCTCTCTCCTCCTCCCCTCCGTCCACCCGCCCATCCCTACCACCTCTCCCGTCTCCTCCACTCCTCCCCCCTCGCTCCGCCCAATCACCCCCCCTGCTCCTCCCCATCCCTCGCTCGTCAGCCCCCCTTCCCCGCGCGCCAACCCCCCTTCCGCTCCCGTCCCTCCCCCAACGCCCCCCCCTTCCGCCTCTAAAGCCGCCGTCGCCCCTGCCCTCCCTCCCAAATCTCCCCCTCCCACCACCCCAATTCCCGTCGCCGCCCCTCTCCTCCCTGCCGAGCCTCCCTCTCTGGCCTGCCATTCCCGAACCTACATCCCCCCTTCCACCCCCCCCACGGAACCGCGGCTCCCGGTCCTGTCTCCCCTCACCGCTGGCCTCCTTCACCCCGTCCCTCGGCTCTCGTTCCGCTCCTTGCGGATGTATCGGCGGAGTTCTCCCCCCTCCTTGCGGGTGCATCGGCGGAGTTCTTCCCCCTCCTTGCGGCTGCATTGGCGGAACTCTTTCCCCGCCTTGCGAATCCCTGTCCCTGTCCCTATCCTTGTCCCTGTCCCTGTCCCTGTCCCTGTCTCTGTCTCTCTCTCTGTCTCTGTCCCTTTCATGCCCAGTGGCCCTCAGTCTCTCGCGGAGATCTTCATTTGAAACCCTAATACCTCCTCCTCCTCCTCCTCTCCTGTCGCCGGGTCCCCTCGGCGGTAATCCACGGTCATCCTTTTCTTTGACGCTTCTCGTCAAATCTCCACCGTCCCTCGGGTCGTGCGTCCAATCAGCAGCTCGTTGAGCTGATGCCATCACCGATTCCCTCGACGAACGTTCGTGGTAGTTTTCCCTCCCCTTCGCGCTTCCGGAATAATCGCCACCGCCCGATCTCCGTCCTCCCTCCCGCGCATCGCCAAAACTCCTCCCGGCCGTAGATCTGTCATCGGAATAGTGCTTCTCAGCAACTCTGGCCGTTGAATCAGCAGACACATCTTTCCGCTCTGGAGGTCCCGGATCCATCAAAACGAAGATCGGGAAACCCTAATGCACAAATTGAATAAAAAAGGACCAAGTAGGACTACACTGGATTTATGAGAATTAATTGGAAAATCAATGTAGAAAAATTGCTGGAACCGAAGCTAACGTACATGGCCTCCAGTACGCGTCGGATTTGAGTGGACGGTCCCGATTTAACCTCCGCCACTCATTCTAATCCAAGGAAGTTACAAACCTCCAATGCCCGTCGACGCGTCCACGGAAAACGGCAGCGTAGAGAAAAGCGACGCATGAACGGATAAGGTAACTGATAAGCAAAGAATCGCGATTCAGGAAGACCACTATTGATCAGAAGAACAAGCAACAAACAAACTGTCAAGAGACTCGGTGCGCGGGAGAAATGGATGAAAGATGAACCAACTGAACAAACCGCATGGCCTCAGGTCAGGATCAGGGAGTTTGCAAAATCTGCCTGCCTGAACTCGAGCTGGCCATCTCGTGGAAAATCTCGAGGTTGGGGGAAAGGTGTGCTCCAGTGCAAGGAAGATAATTAATTCCAGCAGATATGATGTAAAAGGTACACCTCTATACATTAGGTGTGATTTAATCTATGCTCCAAAATCGCATCACAAAATAGATAAGGGGCCGTAGGAACACACCCTAAGCAAGTGGGTTGCAACTCATGTAACAATATCAAATCTGTCAAGGCACAATTCACATGCAGCAGCCCCATTTTGAGCATGGAACACTTCGTTCCAGAAAGCCTTCTGAGCTTCCAGAATCTTAAGCCAAGCCACTACTCTGTCCTATCCTATTCTTTCAGCCTACCCAGCTGAAGCTGACCTCAGCTGGCTTTGTTAAACCGCACTTTAGCAGACTGTCAGCCTCCTTGAAACTCCTGGGGAATCTCCTGGAGAATCTTCTGGAGAATCTCCTGTCATCTATTTGCTGCTGGGACAGCAGCAGCAGCACCAGCAGCAGCAGCAGCAGCAACAGCAGCATCTGCAGATGTGTGATTACCTTCGTCATCCTCTTTATTGCCTCCCTCGCTTCCATACTCATTGCCCGGATTAGCTGCTAACAAATCCTCAGCTAGGTCGTTGCTACAGTCGGGAGGGTTGTACGTGTCGTATGGAAGGGGCTGGTTCGAGAGCAGCAGGGAGCCGTAGGGAGAGTGGTCAGTGGTTAGGGTTGAATGCTCCTGGTCATGCTGTGGTGGGTGGGGGGAGAGGGGAGGGAGAAAGTGGATGGTGTGAGGAGGGAGGGAATGAATTGAGGAAGGAGGGATGAAGAGGAGCTAGAAGCGAGGATCCATAAGGCAGGATGTCAGTGGTAAGGAATGAATGCTCCTATCCTAATCCTGCTGGCCAAGTAACATGCGCAGTAGAGTCACACCCACTACAGTCACAATCACTACAGTCACACTCACTCACCAGAGCCTCTAGTCTCTTCAATGATTGCACCACCTCCCCCATGGGGGGTCGGTCTGTCGGCTCAGCAGCCACACACGCCTGTGCCACAGCTGCTGCTTGCTCCAGATCACTCAGTGAGACCTGGTGGTGTGACGGGGGAGGACGAGAGAGGGGATGCAGATGAGGGTGGGAGCACATTCTTGGGAGGAGAGGGGGGGAGGGGTTTGCCTGTCGGTTCAGCTGCCACACACGCCTGTGCCACAGCTGCTGCTTGCTCCAGATCACTCAGTGAGACCTGGTGGTGTGACGGGGGAGGACGAGAGAGGGGATGCAGATGAGGGTGGGAGCACATTCTTGGGAGGAGAGGGGGGGAGGGGTTTGCCTGTCGGTTCAGCTGCCACACACGCCTGTGCCACAGCTGCTGCTTGCTCCAGATCACTCAGTGAGACCTGGTGGTGTGACGGGGGAGGACGAGAGAGGGGATGCAGATGAGGGTGGGAGCACATTCTTGGGAGGAGAGGGGGGGAGGGGTTTGCCTGTCGGTTCAGCAGCCACACACGCCTGTGCCACTGCTGCTGCTTGCTCCAGATCACTCAGTGAGACCTGGTGGTGTGACGGGGGAGGACGAGAGAGGGGATGCAGATGAGGGTGGGAGCACATTCTTGGGAGGAGAGGGGGGGAGGGGTTTGCCTGTCGGTTCAGCTGCCACACACGCCTGTGCCACTGCTGCTGCTTGCTCCAGATCACTCAGTGAGACCTGGTGGTGTGACGGGGGAGACGAGAGAGGGGATGCAGATGAGGGTGGGAGCACATTCTTGGGAGGAGAGGGGGGGAGGGGTTTGCCTGTCGGTTCAGCTGCCACACACGCCTGTGCCACAGCTGCTGCTTGCTCCAGATCACTCAGTGAGACCTGGTGGTGTGACGGGGGAGGACGAGAGAGGGGATGCAGATGAGGGTGGGAGCACATTCTTGGGAGGAGAGGGGGGGAGGGGTTTGCCTGTCGGCTCAGCAGCCACACACGCCTGTGCCACTGCTGCTGCTTGCTCCAGATCACTCAGTGAGACCTGGTGGTGTGACGGGGGAGGACGAGAGAGGGGATGCAGATGAGGGTGGGAGCACATTCTTGGGAGGAGAGGGGGGGAGGGGTTTGCCTGTCGGTTCAGCTGCCACACACGCCTGTGCCACTGCTGCTGCTTGCTCCAGATCACTCAGTGAGACCTGGTGGTGTGACGGGGGAGGACGAGAGAGGGGATGCAGATGAGGGTGGGAGCACATTCTTGGGAGGAGAGGGGGGGAGGGGTTTGCCTGTCGGTTCAGCTGCCACACACGCCTGTGCCACAGCTGCTGCTTGCTCCAGATCACTCAGTGAGACCTGGTGGTGTGACGGGGGAGGACGAGAGAGGGGATGCAGATGAGGGTGGGAGCACATTCTTGGGAGGAGAGGGGGGGAGGGGTTTGCCTGTCGGTTCAGCTGCCACACACGCCTGTGCCACTGCTGCTGCTTGCTCCAGATCACTCAGTGAGACCTGGTGGTGTGACGGGGGAGGACGAGAGAGGGGATGCAGATGAGGGTGGGAGCACATTCTTGGGAGGAGAGGGGGGGAGGGGTTTGCCTGTCGGTTCAGCTGCCACACACGCCTGTGCCACTGCTGCTGCTTGCTCCAGATCACTCAGTGAGACCTGGTGGTGTGACGGGGGAGACGAGAGAGGGGATGCAGATGAGGGTGGGAGCACATTCTTGGGAGGAGAGGGGGGGAGGGGTTTGCCTGTCGGTTCAGCTGCCACACACGCCTGTGCCACAGCTGCTGCTTGCTCCAGATCACTCAGTCAGACCTGGTGGTGTGACGGGGGAGGACGAGAGAGGGGATGCAGATGAGGGTGGGAGCACATTCTTGGGAGGAGAGGGGGGGAGGGGTTTGCCTGTCGGTTCAGCTGCCACACACGCCTGTGCCACTGCTGCTGCTTGCTCCAGATCACTCAGTGAGACCTGGTGGTGTGACGGGGGAGGACGAGAGAGGGGATGCAGATGAGGGTGGGAGCACATTCTTGGGAGGAGAGGGGGGGAGGGGTTTGCCTGTCGGTTCAGCTGCCACACACGCCTGTGCCACTGCTGCTGCTTGCTCCAGATCACTCAGTGAGACCTGGTGGTGTGACGGGGGAGACGAGAGAGGGGATGCAGATGAGGGTGGGAGCACATTCTTGGGAGGAGAGGGGGGGAGGGGTTTGCCTGTCGGTTCAGCAGCCACACACGCCTGTGCCACTGCTGCTGCTTGCTCCAGATCACTCAGTGAGACCTGGTGGTGTGACGGGGGAGGACGAGAGAGGGGATGCAGATGAGGGTGGGAGCACATTCTTGGGAGGAGAGGGGGGGAGGGGTTTGCCTGTCGGTTCAGCTGCCACACACGCCTGTGCCACTGCTGCTGCTTGCTCCAGATCACTCAGTGAGACCTGGTGGTGTGACGGGGGAGGACGAGAGAGGGGATGCAGATGAGGGTGGGAGCACATTCTTGGGAGGAGAGGGGGGGAGGGGTTTGCCTGTCGGTTCAGCAGCCACACACGCCTGTGCCACTGCTGCTGCTTGCTCCAGATCACTCAGTGAGACCTGGTGGTGTGACGGGGGAGGACGAGAGAGGGGATGCAGATGAGGGTGGGAGCACATTCTTGGGAGGAGAGGGGGGGAGGGGTTTGCCTGTCGGCTCAGCAGCCACACACGCCTGTGCCACAGCTGCTGCTTGCTCCAGATCACTCAGTGAGACCTGGTGGTGTGACGGGGGAGGACGAGAGAGGGGATGCAGATGAGGGTGGGAGCACATTCTTGGGAGGAGAGGGGGGGAGGGGTTTGCCTGTCGGTTCAGCTGCCACACACGCCTGTGCCACTGCTGCTGCTTGCTCCAGATCACTCAGTGAGACCTGGTGGTGTGATGGGGGAGGACGAGAGAGGGGATGCAGATGAGGGTGGGAGCACATTCTTGGGAGGAGAGGGGGGGAGGGGTTTGCCTGTCGGTTCAGCTGCCACACACGCCTGTGCCACTGCTGCTGCTTGCTCCAGATCACTCAGTGAGACCTGGTGGTGTGACGGGGGAGGACGAGAGAGGGGATGCAGATGAGGGTGGGAGCACATTCTTGGGAGGAGAGGGGGGGAGGGGTTTGCCTGTCGGTTCAGCTGCCACACACGCCTGTGCCACTGCTGCTGCTTGCTCCAGATCACTCAGTGAGACCTGGTGGTGTGACGGGGGAGGACGAGAGAGGGGATGCAGATGAGGGTGGGAGCACATTCTTGGGAGGAGAGGGGGGGAGGGGTTTGCCTGTCGGCTCAGCAGCCACACACGCCTGTGCCACAGCTGCTGCTTGCTCCAGATCACTCAGTGAGACCTGGTGGTGTGACGGGGGAGGACGAGAGAGGGGATGCAGATGAGGGTGGGAGCACATTCTTGGGAGGAGAGGGGGGGAGGGGTTTGCCTGTCGGTTCAGCAGCCACACACGCCTGTGCCACTGCTGCTGCTTGCTCCAGATCACTCAGTGAGACCTGGTGGTGTGACGGGGGAGGACGAGAGAGGGGATGCAGATGAGGGTGGGAGCACATTCTTGGGAGGAGAGGGGGGGAGGGGTTTGCCTGTCGGTTCAGCTGCCACACACGCCTGTGCCACAGCTGCTGCTTGCTCCAGATCACTCAGTGAGACCTGGTGGTGTGACGGGGGAGGACGAGAGAGGGGATGCAGATGAGGGTGGGAGCACATTCTTGGGAGTAGAGGGGGGGAGGGGTTTGCCTGTCGGTTCAGCTGCCACACACGCCTGTGCCACTGCTGCTGCTTGCTCCAGATCACTCAGTGAGACCTGGTGGTGTGACGGGGGAGGACGAGAGAGGGGATGCAGATGAGGGCGGGAGCACATTCTTGGGAGGAGAGGGGGGGAGGGGTTTGCCTGTCGGTTCAGCTGCCACACACGCCTGTGCCACTGCTGCTGCTTGCTCCAGGTCGCTGGGAGATACCTGGTGGTGTGACGGGAGATGGGAAGAGACAGGACACAAATGGAATAGAACACTTATCAACTTCACAGAGGATACGATTGAGGTTGATCAACATTAATCCAGATCGAGACAAATCAAATCGAGACCTGGACCACCGACCTCTGACCTGAACCAAACGAATTCTTACCATCTAAGGGGTCCTATTGAGTCGACTCGAAAGTGACTTTTGAGTCGACTCGAAAGTCAGATCGAGACAAATCAAGACCTGGACCACCGACCTCTGACTTGAACCAAACAAACTCTTACCATCTAAGGGATCCTAAAAAGCATCTCACCTGGGAAGACTTTTGAGAATTCTCGGTGTGACTTTTGAGAACTCTCAAAAGTCACACCAACATAGCCGAACCAAACAAATTCTTACCATCTAGGGGGTCCTAAAAAGCATCTCACCTGGGAAGCAATCAATCGCCCGGCTGGGAAATGCCGGGTCTTGAAGCTCATCGAGCCTTGGCAGCATTCCCCAGTCGGGACCGCGCCCACGTGACGTGATCAGGTTCTCGTCCCCGGGAGGCTGGCTCATGTCGACGGGCTTCTCACCTGAACCCAAAGAATTTGTCCTGAATCCAGCCAACTCTCTCACCTGGGAAGCAATTCGCGGGTCCAGCAGCTCGTCAAGTCTTCCAGGATTCCCCAGTCGGGACCACGCCCACGTGACCAGGTTCTCGTCCCCGGGAGGCTGGCTCATGTCGACGGGCTTCTGACTTGGAGCACATGACCTGAAGAGGCTGAACCCAGCGAGTTACGTCCTGAATCCAACACAGTCTCACCTGGGCAGCAATCTTTGGATCCAGCAGCTCATCCAGCCGTCCAGCATTGCCCAGCCTTGGCCGTGCCCACGTGACCAGGTTCTCGTCCCCAGGCGGCTGGCTCATGTCCACTGGCTTCCTCCCTGTGAGCAGCTCTAAAAGCACCACGCCATAGCTGTACACGTCTGATGCAACCACCAGATGGCCTGTCATTGCGTACTCTGGGGCGACATATCTGGGGGCCATGGGGAGGATGGGGGATGAGAGGGGCAGGGGAGGGAAGAGGCAGTGAGAGGGGGGGGGCGGCTGGCTCATGTGAACTGGCTTCCTCCCTGTGAGCAGCGCAGCGCCAGCAGCACCACGCGATAGCTGTACACGTCACTGGCTACCACCAGATGCCCCGTCATTGCCTACTCTGGAGCGACGTAGCTCTGTGGAAGTGAGGAGAGGGGGGGAGGAAGGGCGGCGTTGGGTTTGGAAGTTGGGATAAGGATGGGGGGGCAGGCAGGGGAAGCCGTATCTAGTGCAGCAGCCTTCTGTCTGTGAGAACCTCAAGCAGCACATGCTGCAGAACCCCTGGTCTCCATCTTTCGGTGCCTCACCTCACCCATCCACACATGGTGACTTTTGAGTCGACTCAAAAGTCACCCCTGGTCTCCATCTTTCGGCGCCTCACCTCACCCATCCACACATGCCCCTCACTGACTCACCCGAAGGCGCCCATGACTCGCGTCGAGATGTACCCCTCAGGTCCCTCCGGAGCCGGTTTCCCTCAGGGATCCCCAATGCCCTGTCCTCACCCAATCACACATGCCCCTCACTCACTCACCCGAATGTGCCCATGACTCGGGTCGAGATGTATCCCTCGGGTCCCTCCGGTGCAGGTTTCGCCAGCCCGAAATCCGCCACCTTAGCGAGAAAGTCATTCTCGAGAAGGATGTTGGAGGACTTGAGGTCACGGTGAATGACGAGCGGCTGAGAGTCCTCGTGCAGATACGCCAGCCCCCTCGCTGCTCCTAGCGCTACCCTCATGCGCGTCGCCCAATCCAGCACGATCTCCTTGGAGAAGGAGCCTGGTGGGGGAAGAAAAGGAGGGGAGGGGAGGGGAGGGGAGGGGAGGGGCAAGGGAGGACTTGAGGCCGCAGTGAATGGCGAGCGGCTGTGAGTCCTCGTGCAGATAGGCCAGCCCCCTCGCTGCTCCCAGTGCCACCCGCACTCGTGTTGCCCAGTCCAGCACAATCTCTTAGGAGAAAGAGCCTGGAAGGGGGGGAGGTGGAGGGGAGGGAAGGTGGAGGGGAGGGATGCGGTGGCAGCAGGGGAGAGAGAGAAGGAGAGCGAGTGGGGAGGTTGGCGTGAAAGTCGTTCTTTGGGAGGATGTTGGAGGAGTCGAGGTCGCAGTGAATCAGGGGGGGCTGTGAGTCCTCGTGTCCATAGGCCAAACCCCTCGCTGCCATCGATGGGATGGGAGGGGATGGGAGGGGATGGGAGGGGGTGGGGGGGGATGGGAGGGGATGGGAGGGGATGGGAGGGGATGGGAGGGAATGGGAGGGAATGGATGCAATGGGAGGGAGCATGGGACAGTAGCCTATGAGCTTCACGAGGTTGCAGTGGTGCAGGCGGCTCAGCATCTCCACCTCCACCACAAACTCGCCCAGGGAGGGGAGCGTACCCACCCATTCACCCACCCACCCACCCACCATGCAATGAGACATATCCTGAGACCTAGAAAAGCAAAATGCAAGGGGAAGGACACCCACCATGCAGCCACGCTTCCAAGCTTCCGTTGGGAACAAGCTCGTAGCACAGCAGCTGGTGGTGGTGCGAGGCACAATATCCTATCAGCTTGACCAGATTCCGGTGGTGCAGGCGGCTCAGCATCTCCACCTCTACCACAAACTCGCGCTCGCCCTGCCCGCCCCCTCCGCCTCCCCCCTTGGCGCGCCCGCTGCCTGTCACGCGCAGGCGGGTGAGGCGCTTCACTGCCACCTCCTGCCCGTTCTTCAGCCTCCCCCGGTATACTCGCCCGAACCCGCCCTCCCCTAGGTAATTGGCGTGATCAAAACTGGGAAGATTCAAGAAGAAAGGGGGAAGGGGGGGGGAGGGGGGGATGAGGGGGTGACTCGCAGGTGGGTGAGGCGCTTCACTGCCACCTCCTGCCCGTTCTTCAGCCGCCCCCGGTATACTTGCCCGAACCCTCCCTCCCCTAGATAGTTTCCGTGGTCGAAACTGGAGCAGGGGTGGGTAAAGGAAGAAGGGGAAAAGGGGGTGAGCTGAGGGGGTGCTCCCGCTGCCGGTCATGCGCAGGCGAGTGAGGCGCTTCACAGCCACCTCCTGCCCGTTCTTCAGCCTCCCTCTGTAGACGCGGCCGAACCCGCCCTTTCCCAGGTAGTTGGCGTGGTCGAAACTGGGGGGCAAAGGGAGAAAGGAGGGAGGAAGGGATGAGGGGGTGGGTGGGCGGGTGAGGCGCTTCACTGCCACCTCCTGCCCGTTCTTCAACCTTCCGCGGTATACACGGCCGAATCCTCCTTCCCCTAGATAGTTACTGTGGTCGAAACTGTAAGGGAAGGGAGGCGGTAAAGCAGGAAGGGGGAGGGAGGGAGGGACATGAGGGGGTGAAGGGAGGGGTCGGGAAGGGATGGAGGGATATGAGGGAACGGTTGGGCGAGTAAGCCGTTTCACTGGCAGCTGCCAGCAACGTACTTATTAGTAGCCTCTGCCAGCAACGTACTTATTAATAGCCTGTGCCAGCAACGTACTTGTTAGTAGCCTCTGCCAGCAACGTACTTATTAGTAGCCTCTGCCAGCTCAGCAAATGTGAAGACTCGAACGCTCATTGGCCGAGGGAGAGAGGACTGATTCGTTGACTCGGCTACTGGTGTCTCCTGCATTCCCATTCCACTCCCCCTGTCAACCCCATTGCCACCACCACCGTCCCCTCCTCCTCCCTCCCCTCCTCCTTCTCTCCCTCCTACTCCTCCTCCCTCTTTTCCTCTTCCGCTACCACTCTCGCTGTTATCACACCTAGCACCATTCCCTTGGGAACCTTCCTTTCGCTCTGACGCATTTTGGGCAGCAGCAGCGGACGAAGCTTCCCTCACCATCTGACGAATCTTCTCCTCCTCCCCCCCTTTCTCCATGTCCCTACCGCCTTTCCCCCTCCCAGGCACGCAGCAGCAGCAGTATATCGTGATTATAACGATCAGCGCTATAAGCACCGCCGCCCCTGCCAGTAACCCTATTAGTGCTACCGTGCTTATACCGCTGCTGCTACCACTGCTCCCATTGCCCTCACTCCCGCTATTACTGCTACTGCTGCTCTCACTGCTACTGCTGCTGCTGTTGCCGCTGCTCTCACCACCGTTAGATTTGTTATCTGTGCCATTTAAGTTGGATTGATCCGACGGTGGCGCAGGTACGGGGGCTTGGGGTGGCGGAGGGGGAGGCGGAGGGGGTGGGGGACCTGGCGCAAATGGGTAGGAAAAAGCGGCACGAGGGGGAATGGGGTCATAAGGGGGAAGGGGATCACGAGAGGGAAGGGGGGCATAAGGGGGAAGCGGAGCACGAGAGGGAAGGGGGGCATAAGGGGGAAGCGGAGCACGAGAGGGAAGGGGGCATGGGGAGGAAGGGGAGCACGAGGGGAAAGCGGGGAAGGCAGGAAATGAGCGCGAGGGGGAGCGGGAGCGTACTGTGAGGGGGTGGTAGCGGCGGCGCTAGTTGCACCAGGCTGATCAGCGTGTAGTTACTGAATTCGCTGGGGTCGAGCAGCACTCAGCAGCTACTCAGCACAGCGGGAGGGAGGGTGCTTACAGCGGAGGTGCTTACTGTGAGGGGGTGGCGGCGGCGGCGATAGTTGCACCAGGCTGATCAACGTGTAGTTACTGAACAATTTCGGGTCGAGCGTAACTTGTCGTCGCAAAAGCCGCTGGCGAGTGCTGTTCACGAACTTTGGCGAAAACGTGACGTCGTGGCTCGGCAGTAACCATAGGGTTACCGCCGCGCTGCTCCCATCGGTTCGCTGCAGCGCATTTCGCTGGATCTGATCTTCCTGCAAGGATAGCTCCCGCGCAAGAACCTGGATAAACGGCCGGAAATTCTTCTCGATATCCGACGCGTTAGCGAACTCAATCTTCAACTCCAACGGCCGCACGCACGAGCAATTCCCCTTGGTCGAGGAGGGACTCAGCGCCTCCCACTCGCGGTTCCCGCACGCGCCCGCGCAAATATCCGCTGCTGTCGCTCTTTCCGCGAGAGAGCGGGGCCGCGTCCGACCGTTTGAAAAGGAATCAGGAGTAAGGGAGGGCTCAGATACAGACCCAGGCGTCGATGCGCTTCGGACGACGGGTACGAGGAGGGATAGAAGCACCGGGAGCAGCAGCAGCAACAGCTTCACCCGCCGATTCCGCCATGGACCGCGGTTTGACTCAGGATGAAGACAGCCTCGGGAGCTACGACCGCTATATACGCTTCTCGGCTTATCAGAGCTGGATCGTCTGATGTTCCGATTAGAGCTGCTTCGATTGTGGACATTGAGGCTCGAGCAGAGCCCAGCCTTCTTAGATGCGTCATGAGAGTTGACACTTACGTTCTGACACTTAAACTTAAGTGCGGAGCAATCTGAGGTGGCATTGTGGCTGGAATGTTCTCTACTGCTGGAACTTAACTCAATTGCATCTCTCTTCGATGTAATGATCTGGTCGACAACGAAGCGTGGCACCGTGACAGTCATATGGCTGCTTTTCCAGGCGCCTCAATAAACGAGCGGCAACGCGGTTGTAACAGTCATACGGATGCGCCAGGGTGGCCCTGGTTACGGACAGATGGTCCGAACAGGGAGTCGGGAATTGCGAGCTAGGATACGGATGGGATGCACCGATGGGATGCACCAGCGCACCAACAGCGCCTATAAAACGCGAATCGAGCGTACAAATCGCTGTTAGTGACGACGGGCTAATCGTGCGCGAACGTATTTACTATAAGACAGTAGGTCCTACTAAGAAAAAATATCTGGGCTCTGGAGTTTCGGGTTGTGGTATAGACAGGATAGTCAGGACACCACGTACGGATAGAGAACCTACCTGTCGGGCACGCAACAAATAAATTTACAGATAGAGACTAGTCAACGATCATGAGTAATGTGGTCACAGGATTCGGTACAGTTTGTGCTTGAACGCCCCAGCACATAAGCTCTTGAACCGAGCACGAAACAGTAAACTCCAGGTCCAGCCTCCTACAGCATGGTATGGCAATGGCAACCCCTATGTTGTGGTATATGCTCGGTGAACCAGAGCAACCTAGGGGATGTGGGCCTGGTGCTCGAATTAGGTTCCTACATGCGAGTACAACTGTATTGAGCAGAGGCTCGAAATAGGTTCCTACATGCGAGTACAACTGTATTGAGCAGAGGGGCTGAGGTTCCGAACAGGGGGTGACCTTGGGAAAGGGCTTTGATTTGGGCCTTTCAGGTCCGTTTCCGGACCAGCACTGCCGAACCGGGAAGGAATAGAGAATGAATTTTTCAGTACAGCTCAGGTGGTGGCGCACGCACCACAAAGTACAAGAATTTTCTGCCCAGAGCCTGCGCTTCGTCTATTCAACAGCGGGAGTAGGTAGAACACCAAAAATTTGGCCCACAACGAGTCGTTCTGGCAAGAATTTGACAATGGGGGCAGCGACTTCCGCCAAACCAAAACCTTGGTCTGGGAAGGCGCCGAATCGCGACAACATTGGGCTTCGCGGTTCGAGCAGTTCGAGCGGCTGCCGCAACAAAATTCCACGAAGCACCCCCCTCCGCTTACTGTACCCCTGCGGTGGGAAACCGACCAATCACTGTTGAACGACTATGATGAAGTGTGGTGTTTGAGGTGAAGCGAAATACACTAGTGACGGGGATATGGTGTTGAAAATAGTTGAAACGGAGCAGCAGCAGGTAATACCGGTAACCTCCTCTCCTTTCTAGGGTACCGGTAAGTGAAGCCTTGTGAGAAGAATAGCAAATTGCCAGGCTCCTATTAGCACATACTAGTTAACACCGTGCTTCTGTGGCAGTCCATGACGCGCTTTATATCCCGCAAGCAGGACACTGAACACATGTTAATGAGGCACGTGTTTTGCAACCAGACCACAAATTCTTGTATCAAAACTCCAGCCACACCGGATCTTGAATATGCTTAATCAGAATCCTTCTTCCCAGCATCTCCACTTCCCAATCCGGCCTCCAAGTCTCTCCGTACCTCCCCTCTCCCAACCCCGCCAATGCTACCCACACCCGAACCTGATCTCTGTGGCCGCGACTGCTTCGGGGACTGCTTTGGCACAAGACCTACAGTGCTACCAGCGGCGCCGCCGCTGCTACTGCCGCTGACTGCTGCTGCTATGGGAGAGGAGGGGTAGAGGAGGGAGGACATACCCACTAGCTGTGCCACCACTGCACACGCCATCACATAGGTCTTCCAGCCCTGCACGGTGATGGGATGCACAGATGATTAAGGTACAAGGATGTTCTGCCCTTTAGCTGAGATTGTGGGGAGAGATGTGTAATGAAGGATGACAATGGGTTGGGGTGTGCACATGAGAATTGGGGCGGCAGGATGATGAGGGGATGAGTTGGTGGAAGAATAGGTGGGAAAATGGGATGGATTGGGAGATGGGATGGTGGGGAAATAAGGAGTGATGGCAGGATGGAGGCTCTCTAACCTTATTGCGAGGGTTTTGTGCATCGAAGATCTTGAGAGCGAGGATGATGGCGACGAATGCTTTGAGTCGACTCGAAACACACCTGGATACAACGCCACGCGTGGGTTGCTGCTCACCTTATTGCGAGGGTTCTGTGCGTCAAAGATCTTGAGAGCGAGGATGATGGCGATGAATCCACAGACGATCACCAGCCGTCCCACCTGAGAGAGGAGGGAAAATGGGAGGGCAAGGGGGGAGAGGAGGGGGTGTAGGAAGTGGAGGAGAGAGAGATCTTGAGTGACTGTTGCTTCGCAGCATGTGTATCCACAGCCTCAAAATTGAGGCATCCACGGATCTTGAGAGCGAGGATGTGTTGACCAAGATCTTGAGAGCGAGAATGATGGAGATGAATCCACAGATGATGACCAGCCGAACCACCTGGTGGGGTCAAACAGGGGAGGGGGGGAAGAAAGTGGGGGAGAAAGAGAACATATGCGAATGTTGCTTAAAGAGAACCAATACCACGCATGAAGCATCAACCTTAAGATCGAGAATGACTGATGATGACCAGTTGCCCTACCTGTGGGGTCGAACAGGGCAGGAGGGGAGGGAGCGCAGGTTTCCAATAACCACCCTGGAGTTGCGAAGAGTGTTGATGTACAACAGACCCCCAGCCATGCATGCGACATGCTCAACTGCGCCTGTATGTATAGCCCCTCACACGCACCCAGTGACCACCAACCACCACTCACCATGCGGTGCAGAAAGTGCAGTCTCCCAATGAGCGCCCTTGAGATCCGCAGACTGTTGAAATACAGCAACACGCCCAGCAGCCCCCCCAGCTCCGCCAGAATCACCGCCGACACACCCAGCACGCATGCAGCGTGCTGAAGTGCGCCTGTACCGTACCAGGCACCCAGACCTCACCCACCCACCCACCATGCGGTGCAGGAAGTGCAGCCTCCCAATGAGCGCCCTTGAGATGCGCAGAGTATTAAAGTACAGCAGCACGCCAAGCAGGCCCCCCAGTTCCGCCAGGATGACAGCCGACACGCCCAGCCATGCGTGTGGTGTGCTGAAGTGCGCCTTGAGGCGCGCATGGCGGTGGGTGAACATGGCGAGTGTGCCGGCTAGCGCCAGGACGAGGCCGGTGAGCTGGAGGCCCAGGTGCAGCCGCATTGCCTCCTTGCGCCGCTGGGGAAAGGGAGGAGAGGGGAGAAGAGGTGAGGAGGGAGAAGAGGAGGGGGACGGGAGAGCTGAATTGGTCCAACTCCAAAGGTGTGCTGAAGGTTGGAAGAGGGGCGAACACGCCCAGCCTTGCATGCAGTGTGCTAAAGTGCGCCTTGAGGCGCGCGTGGCGGTGGGTGAACATGGCGAGAGTTCCAGCTAGCGCCAGCACGAGGCCGGTGAGTTGAAGGCCCAGGTGCAGCCGCATCGCCTCCTTGCGCCGCTGGGAGAAGCAGGGGAGGTAATAGGGGGGATGCGGAACGGGGAATGAGGGATGCCTATTGATTGCAACTGAAGTGTGCCTTGAGTCGCGCATGGCGGTGGGTGGACATGGCGTGGCGAGGGTTCCAGCTAGGGCCAGCACGAGCCCCGTGAGCAGCAGATTCAGGTGCAGCCGCGTGGCCTCCTTGCACCGCTGGGGAAGCAGAAGAGAGGGGAAGGGAAGAATAGATGGATATATTTGTGCAGACTCAGGTGCAGTGCAGACCCTGGTGCAGCCGCATCACCTCCTTGCACCCCTGGAGGGAGGTGGGGGAGAAGGAGGGGAAGTGGGGAAGAGCTATTTTCTTTGAAACAGCTGACTTGGGGTCTACGACAAGGGGAGTTGCAGATACGTCAGGTGCAATCGCCGAGGTGCGCATACTCACAAGGATAAGGCGACGATGGTGATTTTTCAGGCATAAGAACAGGGTGAGAAGAAGGAGGAAAAGGAGAGTGAGAAAATTTAGTGAAGCCGAGGCGCAGGTCCAGAGAAACACTTACCCGTGAGGGTCTGGCGACGATAAAGACGCCTTCAGGGATAACCAATAGGAAGGCCAGGGTCATGAGTGCCACGTGGACGGCGAAGAGTGATTTCTCGTAGAATGTGACTGTAATGAAGATCGGCGAGAGCACGGCGAGGATGTGGAAGAGCCATGGCAGGTCCCCTGCTGCCATCGCCCTGACTAAAAAGAAATAATAAGTTCAGTAATCCTTATGATTCAGTGTTTGAATAATGAAACGTATTCGAAACAGCTACCTAGTCGAAAGCCTGAATCGGCTTAAAAGGTTAGACCCGAAGACTAACGTGACGTGACGACCTGACGTGGTAAATAAGATTAGCCCGAGTGAGTATGGTTGTTCGTCTCACGGCTGCTTCCTCGAGCCGAGCGCATCAAGACCGCTGTGGGTGTGGGCTCAGACAGCCTCGAGTGGTTACGGAATTCCACTCGAGCAGGGGAACCTGACAAGCAGCCTAGAGCTGCCTAGACTGACTGGGAATAAACATTGAAGTCGTGACGAGCAGTCTAGAGCTAGATTAGTCCTCTGACCTCGATACAGCACCAATGATGGAGTTCCCAAGTAGGAAATTGCATTTCAGCTACAGGTCCATGCTGCCTACGTATTGTCACAAAAAATATAGAAGGTTCTGCGATTTATATATCAGGAAGGTGTTCAGGCAACACTGTTTTGAAGCTCCTTGTTTGTAACGAGGATCATGACCACGTGACGCAAGCGCGTTACCCGCTGAGGTTGAATGGCGGATATTCTTCCAGCGACTTCGACTTGCGAAGTTTCATATCGTGACGAATTTTCGTCGAGCTGTCTCGGAAATTCTTCCCACCGCGTCGCTGATCACAGCAAAAAGTGTATCGCCGCCACACCTGCGCAAATCACAGCCAGAGAGATCCGCCGCTGGGTACCCGAGCCAGCCACTCCGAACACGACTGCTGCCGTGTCAACAACAAACCAAATCCAACTCCCGCCACACACCATCTCCCTCCCAAGTCCGCACGGGCAGCTCCACAAAAACCGCATGTCATGTGACAAAAAAAGGTGTTTCCAACTTCCACGATGCCAACTTCGCATGTCCATTCGTCTCATTGGCTTAGAGAATGGAAACTCTTTGAATTATGCAGTCAAGAGCAAACCTTTGAATCTGGCTCATCCTAATCCAACGGTCACAAACACACACGGGCAGAAATCCCCGTTCCCAGAACGGAGGGATCAATACACTGAACTCAGCCACCTGCCCAGCACCACCTGAGGTTTGCGGTTGGCTTCCCCCACTGCGGGGTTTTGATCGTCCCCAAGCGTGGCGCTGGGATCACCGCACGTTTCCGCGCGGAGCCCCATCAAGCCCCTTCCGCCACCACAACTGCCAACGCCGCTCCGTTTTCTCTCTCCCATTAATCCAACAATCCGCCATAGTTCTACCGTTATCTCCCTTCCTCTCTGTTGGAGAATCGAGTTTCTGCCGCCCCAGCCCTTTGCACACAAGCAGCAGCAAGGGGGAATGTCGGCGATGAATCAGAGCTTCGGGAAGTACTTCGAAAGTTCCACCACCAATCAGATTTTAGCCGAAGACTCGATATAGTTCAAAGCTGCCTTCAAACCGAAGTGTTGGCAGTTTCTACAGGTTTCTACACATCAGAATCAGCTATAACAGAAATATCCAGAGTTTTCTTATTCATGCACCTCATGTGGCACTCAAAGTCACTCAAGGTCCATCCAATCTAGATTGTGCCCAAGTTACCAGGGAAGTTACATTGTCTATCAGCCTAGTTTGAGCTTTCAATCTGACTTGTTTGTGATGCCTATAGAGTTGTGCTTTAGTGGGCTTGTTAATCTTGAACATAGTGAAGTTTTACCTCATCCAGTCAATTCCAGCAGCCCTGCTAAGACTTTCCAGCCAAGTTTCCAGCCCTCCAGTAGTCACAGCTACTCTGTTTTACAAGTTGGTATCAGAGCTTGTCGTTTCGATCAACATAGCCCACCACGTTCCTATCCTAGCACCATACGAACATGGCGGGAGACAATCCATCTGGTCCTGCACTCCAGCCAGCCGGAGGAGCTTCAGAGTCAACATCAGCAGCTACTGGATTAGTGGAAGCAGTTGCACCAGGCAGTCCTTCAACAACATACTCACCACTCACCTCCTTCATGCCTAAGCTTCACCTCCCCAAGTTCAACGGCAAAGATTTTCCAACATGGGCAACTCAGTTTGAGCTCACTGCATCCCTTCTGGATCTGTGGCCTTACTACACTGGAGAAGCAGCCAAACCAGCAGCAGATGCTTCAGAAGCTGAAAAACGACTTTACGAACGACGCAACAAGGAGGCCTTCCTCTACCTACTCAATAGCATTCACGAGCAGCAGTTGAAGTCGCTCCTGCCCTGTTCTACCAAGGCAAACAGTGCAGAGGAAGCATGGAGCCGACTGAAGACTATGCACCAGTCAAAATCCGAGAGCAGCCAAGCCGAGATGTGGAGCCGCTTCATGAATCTGAAGATGGAAGAAGATGAATCAGCACAAGCCTACCTACAACGAGCTGAAGCAATGCTGGAGGAAGCAGCAGCGATCGGCTTGGAGATTCCAGAGTCTCTTTTCAAGACCGTCATCCTCACCGGCCTTACACCGGAGTGGGACACTTTCCGTGCAACACTACAAGCGCTCCCGCAGTCAATGAAGAGTCGTGCGTTCATCTTTGAGGCCCTTGTCAACGAGCAGCAGAGTCGAGACCTTGCACGGAACAAGCGGAGTGACGAAGGTGCGTGGAGTGCTGCAGCAGCCACAAGATATGGCAACCAATTCCAGAGGCAAGGAAATTTCAGCCCAAACCGCCCTCAACCCTACTACGGTACGAAATTTCAGTCACCTTCCAACCCATACAAACCCTCTCGTTTTCCTCAGTCAAGTCCTCCCTATAAGTCCAGTCACTATGTCCAGCCAAGGCCTTCGATTCCCAATCAATACCAGCCTAGGAATGCAAGAGTCAATATGCCAAGAGTCAATAATTTCAGCCAAGCCCCGAATGCTAAAAAGTTTAATTTTGAGTGTTTTTGTTGTCATGAGTGGGGTCACCCGTGGTATGCTTGTCCTAAGAAGCCTCCTAATTGGGTCCCCCCACCTCAGCTACTATCTGAAAAAGGTAAGGCAGCCATAGCAAATATAGCAAGTCATTCTACAAGTCAAGATGAGTCCAAAGAGTCCGATGGTCCTGTCCTTTTTAACGCTGCTACTTGCATGCACGTTTTCTCTACTAGTAGTGAGGAGTTTATTCTTGATAGTGGCTGCTCTGAAACCATGACTCCCTATCAGTCCATTCTCAAGGATTTTCAGCCCTCATATGACTCAAAAGCTGTGACTCTTGCTGATCTTGGCAAAGTACCAATCAAAGGAGTCGGCAAGCTTGAGTTCGAAAATGATGGTAAGTCATTTTGTGTCAATAAAGCTTTGTTTGTTCCTGATTTGGGAGCAAACTTGCTCTCAGCCGGACAACTCGAAGAGAAAGGTGCCTCCGTTCTCTTGCAAGGGGGGAAAGCCAAAGTGTGGGACAGTGCAGGAAATCTGGTGGCTGAAGGCGAGCGTACCGGGCGGCTCTACAAGATGAAGTTGGAGATTAAGCGCGGTGCTAGCAACACGAAGAACGACGTTGTCTCGCTTCCCGCTGTTTCAACCGATCAAGTCAACAACAAAGGGAGTATCTCCCAAGCTGAGGTATGGCATGCACGCTTGGGGCACGTGGGAGTGCAAGCATTGAAAGAGTTGGTAAATCACAAGAGCGTGGAAGGATTGAGTTTGAATGAAAGTGCAGTCAAGTCCCTTTCTTCCGTTCCATGTCCATCTTGTGTGGAAGGTAAACTAGCTAGAAAGCCATTCTTCCCTTCTAAGTCTCAGTCAAGGGACCTCCTAGAGTTGGTCCACACTGATGTCTTCGGCCCCATGCGAGACCCTACTCGAAACGGTAAGAGATATTTGGTGTCTTTCATTGATGACAAGAGTCGTTTCTCGTGGTCCTTTTTCATCAACACCAAGGATGAAGTTCACAAGTGTTTCAAGCAATGGCTAGCACTTGTTGAGAGAGATTCAGGGAAGAAGTTACTCACCTTGATGTCGGATCGAGGAGGTGAGTACATGGGGAAAGCGTTTCAGGGGGAGTTGTTGGCATTGGGCATCAAACAACAGTTCACTTGTCCCTATAGTCCTCAGCAAAATGGAGTGGCAGAGAGGTTTCATCGCACTATCCAGGCTATAGCTACCACTTTCCTTCAGTTCAAAGGCCTTGACAAGCTCTGGTGGGGTGAGGCAATCACTATGGCAATTTATGTTCGCAACAGGAGACCCACAAGGCCCTTACCGGAAGGTGTAACGCCATATGAGGCTTGGTTTGGAGTTAAACCAGATCTGTCTATGCTTCGTGTTTTTGGTTCCATGGCCCAATACCGTGTTCCAGATGCAAAGAGACTCAAGCTGGACAGCAAAGCTCATTGGGGCCTCTTCATCGGCATGAGCAATGAGAGCAAGGGATGGGTCCTTTGGGATCCTGTCACCAAGCGAGAAGTGGTTTCAAGGGATGTTGTCTTCTATGAAGACATGTCCCTTGCAGGTTGGCATAAGTTTTCCTCTTCCTCCTCTCTACCCTCTATCCAACAGGAACCAGCAAGCGCACCTGAGGAAACAACACAAGAGGAGGAAGAAGATGACACCGATTCTGACCATAGCGGACCGATCATCGATCTCCCTCAAGCCGTCGTCAACGAGTCCAACCGTGCCACGCCAGTGCCACCAGCAGCTACTCAACCAAGTGGAGATGAAGTTCAGCCATCAAATGAAGACAATCCACCGCAGCAAGTCACCGTTCCATCACCACCAAAGGAGTAGCAGCCAACAGTCACAAACCAGCCAGCTATATCAACACCAACCTCACAATTTCAACGCCAACCGGATCAGCCCACCACTACGCCATCAAACCCCATCACTCCAGAGGCAACTACAGAAGCTCATCATCATCCCATGCAGCAGCAATCAACAGCTACAAGACCCCAAGTACCTACATCAACACCATCTACGACTCTTCCTAGCAACCGTCACCGCAACACCTCGTTCTCATACCACACGTTCATCACTTGTTCCAACGTCAAGCCAGCTCATAGCACGAGGATCACTTCAGCGAGTCACCACCAACACCAGCTCCAACAGTCCACTTCTTCACCCAAGACCTTTCTCAACTTCACCCCCACGTCCCGGATTCGGTCGTCATCAGTTACCACCATCTTCAACACCGAGCAACAACACCAACCAGCCCCAACCATCACCACCTCTCGACAAGGCAGCGTCATCATCAATTCCCAAGCTTCTAGTCTCAAGATCCCCACCAAGAGCATCTTCACAACCAACTATGCCGACAAACGTTTCAGCTTCACCGCCACGAGTCACCATACCTAATCCTCAAGTCAACACCGATAATCAAGATATTTCCACGCCAGGAGAAGAACAAGCAGCCGTGCCGCCGTCGCAGCCGATGTCGCAGCCGTTGTCTCAGCCGCAAATGACCGCATCAACGCAATCAAACACTGTGAGACCGAACCCTACCACTAATGTGTCTCAGCCAACTGAGGAGTTTGGTAAAGGTAAACGAGTCCGCAATGTAAAAAAGCCCTTCAATTTCATGGTTGACATGTCATCAAGGTGCACATGTGAGGAGAGTGAGAATTGCATTCACAAGAAGGTAGAGGCAATATGCATGGCAGCATCACACCTTCCGCGAGAGCCCTTGAGTCGTCGTGAGGCAATGGCAAGTCCCGAAAGAGAGCATTGGTTGAAAGCCGAGGAAGAGGAGATTGAGAGTCTCATGAAGCGAGGTACATGGCGTCTTGTTGAGCCACCTCCAGGGAAGAAGGTAATTGGTGTCAAATGGGTGTACAAGATCAAGGTAAAAGGTGATGGTAGCCTCGATAGGTACAAGGCAAGGTTAGTGGCAAAAGGTTATTCCCAAATTCCAGGTCTTGACTTCACCGAAACCTTTGCCGTGGTAGCAAAGTACACCACGGTACGAGTCCTCCTCGCCATAGCCGCATATCTTGGTCTCCATATCCATCAAATGGATGTCAAGAACGCATTTCTCTACGGTGTCTTGGAAGAAGAGGTATACATGGCACAACCCGAAGGTTATGATGACGGTACGGGTCGAGTGTGTCGCTTGGTAAAGTCCCTTTATGGTCTCAAACAGTCCCCACGGGTTTGGTATCATGCTCTTGAGCAGGTACTTTTCAAGCATGGTTTCACAAGGTCCATGAGAGACAACGCTCTGTACTTCATGCACACGAGTGAGGGGGAGTACATTTGGCTCTTGGTATATGTCGATGACCTCCTCCTAGTCTCAGGTTCTCTTGATCTTCTCAACAAGGTGAAAGGTATTCTCACGAGTGCATTCACGATGACCGATCTTGGTGAGCCGAGTCATTATCTTGGTATGAACATTGTGAGAGATCGTAAGTCACGGTCCATCTTCCTATTCCAGCAAAGGTACATCCAAAAGGTCCTTGAGAGGTTTGGTCTTGATGATAGCAAGCCATCACCTACCCCACTTCCTTCCAAATTTGTCCCTTTGTCTTCACATCAGCCCTATGAAGAGAGAGAGTCAAGCCTTGATATCATAGGTATTAAAGAGTTGTGTCTTGAGGAGAGTGAGCATCATGGTGAGAATTCACTTAAGGTATCCCCACAAGACCTAGCTTCGTACCAAAGTCAGGTTGGGTGTCTCATGTATGCAGCCCTATGCACAAGGCCCGACTTAGCATTCACGGTATCTAAGCTAGCTCAACACATGAGTGCCCCTTCACCTATTCATATGCATGCAGCCAAGCGAGCTCTTCGGTATCTCAAAGGTACTTCTAATCATGGTCTTCTCTTCCAAGCCAGCCCATATGCAAGCTCCCTCCAAGGCTTTACCGATGCAGATTGGGCGGGAGAATTGAGCACACGCAAGTCTACCGGCGGCTACATCTTCCTCATGTGTGGTGCCGCTGTTTCTTGGCAATCGCGCAAGCAAAGTTGTGTGGCACTTTCAACAACCGAAGCTGAGTACATGGCAATGACCGAAGGAGCAAGGGAGGCAATCTGGCTACGTGGACTCTTGGAGGAATTGAGGCAGCCGCAAACTCAACCAACTCCGCTCTACGTGGACAACACTTCAGCCGTAGCTCTTTCCAAGAACCCGGTTCATCATGGGCGTACAAAACACATCGAGGTGCAGTACCACTTCATTCGTGAGCAACTAGAGAAGGGAGTTCTCGCCGTCAACTTTTGCCGTTCATTCGATCAAGCAGCAGATTTCATGACCAAGGTTCTTCCACATGATGCATTCAACATGTGCAAGGCAAGAGCAGGCCTCATGACACTTCATGAAGCAGTGGAGCAGTTTGAGGAGAATGAGGAGTGTGAGGGGAAGAGACGTGGGCAGCAGCATGAAGTGTATGCTAAGGAGATGTGAAAGGAGCATCAGCATGGGTGTATGTGTGCTTCGGGTCTGGTGCGAGGGGGAGTGTTGGAGAATCGAGTTTCTGCCGCCCCAGCCCTTTGCACATAAGCAGCAGCAAGGGGGAATGTCGGCGATGAATCAGAGCTTCGGGAAGTACTTCGAAAGTTCCACCACCAATCAGATTTCAGCCGAAGACTCGATATAGTTCAAAGCTGCCTTCAAACCGAAGTGTTGGCAGTTTCTACAGGTTTCTACACATCAGAATCAGCTATAACAGAAATATCCAGAGTTTTCTTATTCATGCACCTCATGTGGCACTCAAAGTCACTCAAGGTCCATCCAATCTAGATTGTGCCCAAGTTACCAGGGAAGTTACATTGTCTATCAGCCTAGTTTGAGCTTTCAATCTGTCTTGTTTGTGATGCCTATAGAGTTGTGCTTTAGTGGGCTTGTTAATCTTGAACATAGTGAAGTTTTACCTCATCCAGTCAATTCCAGCAGCCCTGCTAAGACTTTCCAGCCAAGTTTCCAGCCCTCCAGTAGTCACAGCTACTCTGTTTTACAAGTCTCTCCTCACTTTCCAGCCTTCAACCAGTTTCAGTCCCGACTCCAGAGCAGAAAGCGCATGAGTTACCGCATTAGATATTAAGGAGCGAATTCATTGTAGTGAACGTATTCATTCGCTTGCCGCGACCAGCGTGTTTTGGCTGCACAGTTCACCTAAGCAGCATACGTTCGTCACGTCTACCATCGTTCTGTTTCTGTTTCCTCTACTATTTCTGTTCAAATCGGAGGCCCGACGTAGAGGAAAGCCTCTTTCAGGCTAAGTTCTTCCTTCGAGAAAACATGTCTGCTACCAGCGCTCATTCAAGACGACACTCATGCGGTCAACTCCAAACGACCAGCCAAATTGCTAACCATGAATTCGTTCATCCTCCTTATAGAGTTCCCCCAAAACCATCAACGCTATCTTCAGCTGTCTCCACACCATTACCAGCGATTTTTAGGAGCAGCCGGGGTTTCAAGCTCCCCCCATCATCTGTTGTGGACGATTCTAGGTCTCTGGCCTTTCATTCATCCGCGTCTCTCGCGGGAAGTTCGGTTGAGGATCGACTTCAGCGAAACCCTAACGAAGCCGTGCGACCTCTTGTCTCTCACGCGCGAAACGCCTTTTCCGCGGACCTCCCGGTATTGTCCTTCTCGATAGAGGAACAAACCTCGTTCGGTGTACCTTCCGTCGCTTCAGTAAACAGAGGCCTGAACAGCTCAACACGCTTGACCGACCCGCTACGAGAAAATCCATTTTCGTCAGTTCTAGATAATTTCCGCTCGTCCGGTTTATCTCAGCTGATCGACCAAGCATCCGGCCGTTGGCGCAGCATCTCACATTCCGCCTTAGCTTCAGGCAAGGGATTTTCTACTGGTCTTCGGAAGGAGGCTTTAGCTGATCGAGGGCTGACCGTTGATGGAGAGGGTGGCGGGGGAAGCTTGCGCGGAGAGCGCGCGGAGAGCTGGCGCAGAGAGCGCGCGAGCATGCGCGCAGTGTTCGCCGCTCTGGACACCGACGGCGACGGGATGATTTCCGCGGACGACCTCCGCGCGTACTCCGCGCAGCGCGGGCTTCCCGCGGGGTACGCGCTGGAGTTCGTGAGCCGCGCGCAGCATGGGCGGAGGGGTGCGGAGGAGCACTTATACGGGGAGCGGCGGACGGATCCGCAGGTTTTGCGCAACTCCCTGTTCGGTGGCGGATGGAACGGCGCGGGTTGCGCGGCGGGGGGGCTCCAGGCGGGCGGGGTTGCGGGAGCTGGCATCGGCGGAATGCGGATCCTGGGAAGCGGAGAAGGAGTGGCGTCATGCGCACAGGAGGGGTCGGGCGGAACGAGCGGAGGCAATATGGCGCTGTGCCGCGCATCAGCGGGGTTTGCGGCGTCGTCCTCCCAGGTAGCTCTCACCTCCCAACGAGCTTCAGTGTCGATCTCCTTGGTTATACAGGGTGTTTCTGAGCATTTTCACAAACACCCTGCTCTTTTTTTACCACCCATACCCAGACCAGACGTCTCATACGTCCCCTTCCCGCCATCCCTCCCTCCCCCCAGGCGCTGCCGCCGGTGGACCTTCCGGCGCTGCTCTCCTCTGCCGCGCAGCAGCTTCAGCGCGGGCTGGGCTCGGCGCGCTTGCACCTTAGCAGCTTCAGGGGCGGGGGAACTGGCGGAATAGGTGGCGGAAGCGGCGGAAGTGGCGGAACCGCCGGCGGCGGCGGTGGCGGAGGGGGGTTTGGGGTGTCGTATGCGGCGTTTGAGGAGTTCGTGGATGCGAGGGACAGGGTCCTGTGGGACTCGTTTAGATGCATGGACAGTAACGGGGATGGCCGCGTGTCACAAGCAGACCTTGAACGCAGCATGAGGGTGCGTGCGTGTTACATAGCGCCTGTCTGCCTTTTCACGTTCTCTTCGGCCCACTCTCTTTTGTCACCCGCACCTGTGTGCGTGTGTGACCTCTGCCTCCCCATTACTCCATTCCCTTTTGATTTGGTCCACCCAACCCAATCCCCATTGCGACACTCCCATTGCGACCTTCCCATTGCCACCTTCCCATTGCGACCTTCCCATTGCGACCTTCCCATTGCCACCTTCTCATTGCCACCTTCTCATTGCGACCTTCCCATTGCGACCTTCCCATTGCGACCTTCCCATTGCGACCTTCCCATTACCACCCTCTTCCAGGTCCTCGCTTCCCGTTGCAACCACGCTGCCAGTGCCACCCCTGCAACGGCCACGGCAGCGTGCAATTCCACTGCATGTAACGCTGTTAGCATCACGACCAACAACACAGGCACAGTCTACGGCAGCACCAGCAGCAGCAGCGGTAATGACGAGGCAGCACGGCCTGTGCGGCTGGGTCAGCCGTGCTCGGTGGATTCCGTAGGGCGGGCTTGTAGCGGGAAGATGGTGAGAGCAGTGCAGCAACAGCCAGTTCTGCAGCAACAGCAGCAGGAGGGAGTTCTGCAGCATGTTAAGCAGCAGGCGCGCATAGGCGCTGCTGCTGGGCGGGATTCGTTGTCTCAGTCCGTGTCATTCGAGGTATGTAAGACAGTATGATTCTAGGTAAGATTCTAGGTAAGATTCTAGGTAGGATTCTATCTGCGCTTGCTTGCGCTCGCCTTCCCCTGCAAACTCCTCCACCCCACCCCTCCCCACTCTTCCTCTTCCGCCCCCATCCCGGCCTTCCACTCCTCGTTCTCAGCTCCGCCTCCTGCCCCTTCGCCTTCTCTTGCCGCCTCACAGCTCATCTTACCATGCCTCACCCCTCATTCCACACAACACACACTCACACACCTCCACTACATGTTCTCTTCTTCTCCGCTCCCCCTCCCCTCTCAGGAGTTCCGGGACTACTTCACCCTCCTCCCCACGTCAGATCATCTATTCGACTACTGGATCTCCGCCTCCTGCCCTCTCGCCTGCCACTACCAGCTGCCCCTCATTCCCCCCCCTCTCTCTGTTCCCACCCCCTTTCTGCCCTTCCCGTCCCATCCCCTCACAGGAGTTCCGGGACTACTTCACGCTGCTCCCCACGTCAGATCATCTATTCGACTACTGGATCTCCGCCTCCTGCCCGCTCGCCTGCCACGCTCCCTCCACACCGCAACCCTTCAAAGCAAGACAAGCACTTGAGGGGGCTTCAGCAGTAGTAGGCACGGCTGCCACAGCTGCCACAGCTGCCACTGCTGGAAATGTGTTGAAAAGGAAGGTTCCACGAAGAGGGTCTTTGAGAAGAACCAGCAGCAATAGCAGTAGCAATAGCAACAAGGGTGCCGGCACAGGCGGCAGCAACAGCGGCGGCAGCGGCGGCAGGAGAAGTAAAGGGGCGGGCGGCGTGTGGCGGCATCTAGTGGCGGGCGGCATGGCAGGAGCGACGTCCCGCACCGTGACTGCCCCTTTGGAGACTCTTCGCCTGCGCATGATGGTCTCGTCCGAACATGGGCTCCTGCAAACGTGCTCTGTAAGTAAACCACATGGATTCCTGCAAGCGTAGTGCAGTGCTCTCTCCCCTCTCTGAAGGCTCTCCGCCTGCTCATGATAGTCTCTGCTGACCTGACCATGGGCTGCTACAAACGTGCTCCGTGAGTGCTGCACTCTACTGCTCTATGTGACTCTTGGTTTGAGATGGTGTCATCATTTGTTGGTTTATAAACATTACTCACTTCCCTTGACTCACCTCCCGCGTCGTGTTCCTGTCCGTCTCTCCTCCCCTCTCTCATCGCAGCAAGTGTGGAGCGAGGCGAGCTGGAGAGCATTCTTCCGAGGTAACATGGTGAACGTGGTGCGCTCCGCCCCTCAGCCGTTCCTATTATCTCACCCTCCCCACCGTCCCTCCTTCCATGTTCGACTCTCCTCTCCTTCATTCCCATTGCAGCAAGTGTGGAGTGAAGCCGGCTGGAGAGCATTCTTCCGAGGCAACATGGTGAATGTGGTGCGCTCGGCCCCTCAGAAAGCAATCGACTTCTTTGCTTTCGAAGCCTTCAAGCAAGCAATTGCGACCGTCTTCCCCACGGTATGTGTGCAGTGTTCCTCTCTCTTTGCTCTGATGTGTATTTTGAGCCGCCTCAAAAAACACCTGTTTGCAGTGTTCCTCTCTCTTTGCTCTGCTCTGCTCCACCACAGAGGCCATCCACTTGTTCTGCTCTGCGGTGCTGAGAAGCTTCCAGTAGCCATGCTCCAACACCTTCCCCACCCTGCGTGCTGGCTCTCTGATTTCCCCTCCCTCCTCAGATCTCCTCTCCTCTACCTCCTTCTTCACTCCCCCCTCCCACTTGTCAGGGCCCTGCGGGACTGCAGGTGGTGACAGCAGGTGCTTTAGCCGGTGCCACGTCCACCCTGGCGCTCTACCCTCTCGACGTGGTCAGGAGCCGACTTACTGTTGCCGCCCGCTCTCAGGTGGGTTGACTTGCTGTTGCAGCCCGCTCTCAGGTGGGTTGACTTGCTGTTGCGCCCGCTCTCAGGTGGGTTGACTTGCTGTTGCCGCCCGCTCTCAGGTGGGTTGACTTGCTGTTGCCGCCCGCTCTCAGGTGGGTTGACTTGCTGTTGCCGCCCGCTCTCAGGTGGGTTGTCTTGCTGTTACCGCCCGCTCTCAGGTGGGTTGACTTGTTGTTGCCGCCCGCTCTCAGGTGGGTTGACTCACTGACTTGCATGGTGTCGCTCTGTCATGCTGTCACACTTTCAAACCCCGGGTCATGCCAGCCGTTTTGTTTCGCAGGTCGACTGTCACACCAACTCAGGTGACTTTTGAGTCGACTCAAAAGTCACCCGGTTTCGCAGGTCGACTGCCACACCAACTCGCTCGCTCCGTGCATCCTCCCACCCTCCCATGCCCCTCCCCCTTCCCCATTTCCAATCCACAGTACACAGGCATCGCCCACGCCCTCACAACAATAGCCAAAACCGAGGGTGTCCCAGCCCTGTATAGGGGCCTGGGCGCATCCCTGCTCTCCATCCTACCAGAGGCCGCCATCACATACGGCTGCTTCGACCTGCTCAAGACCGCTTTGCACCGCTCCACTGGCCGCACCGTGGGCGTGCTGCCCGCCCTGGCATGTGGCATCGCTGTTTGTCACACCCACTCACTCCCTCTGTCCATCTTCCCTTTCCCCTTCCACCCTCTCCAATCCACAGTACACAGGCATCGCCCACGCGCTAACCACGATAGCCAAGACAGAAGGCGTGCCGGCACTCTATAGGGGCCTGGGCGCCTCGCTCCTCTCCATCCTACCGGAGGCAGCCATCACATACGGCTGCTTCGACCTGCTCAAGACCGCTTTGCACCGCTCCACTGGCCGCACCGTGGGCGTGCTGCCCGCCCTGGCATGTGGCATCGCTGTTTGTCACACCCACTCACTCCCTCTGTCCATCTTCCCTTTCCCCTTCCACCCTCTCCAATCCACAGTACACAGGCATCGCCCACGCGCTAACCACGATAGCCAAGACAGAAGGCGTGCCGGCACTCTATAGGGGCCTGGGCGCCTCGCTCCTCTCCATCCTACCGGAGGCAGCCATCACATACGGCTGCTTCGATCTGCTCAAGACCGCTCTGCAGCACTCCACTGGCCGCACTGTGGGCGTGCTGCCTGCCCTGGCCTGTGGCGTCGCCTCTGCTTTCACCGGCCAGCTTGTGGCCTACCCTCTTGAACTCGTTGCGAGGCGCCTGCAGGTCTCTGCTGTTGCTGCTGGTGGTGCTGGTGCAGTTGCAGCAGGGGCGGCGAAGCTGAACCTGGTTACCGTTACCAAGGCGATACTGGCGGAACGGGGAGTGGCAGGGCTGTACCAGGGTATCGTGCCGGCCTCCCTCAAGGTGATCCCTATGGCGATTGTGAGCTTTGGAGTGTATGAGTCGGTTAAGTTTGCTCTGCTGCAACTAGCTGAGAAGGAGGAGAGATGGCAGGAGGAGAGGGAAAGGAGACGTGAGGAGGAAGAGGGGAGGAGGAGGTGGGCGGAGGAGGAGAGGAGGTTGGTGGAGGAGGAGAGGAGGGGGAGGAGGGTGTGCTTGCCGGTGTGTAAGGCGTGCTGGCGGGAGGGGGGTTTGTGTGGGAGGCAGAGGGGGAGTGCGCTGCTGGTGGTGTGACGGTGGTGTGGATGCTTTGATGGGTGTAATCTCATGCCAGTGGGTTTGCATATCCTGGGAGTGGGGCTGGATGGATATCCTGGGAGTGGGGCTGGATGGCAGGTGTGCCATTGTGGCTGATTGGAGGTGTCAACAAGACATGCAGTGAGACTACAGTTGCTGCACAGCATCTGGTGTATGTGTAATGCACCTTTTGAATCTCCAACAGCAAAATCTGCTCCAAGTATACATACCATGGCTTTTCGCAAGCGCATTGATGGGTGCTTTGGTGCAAGCATAATCCGTGTGTGCTGCAGTATAGGCTTGCCGCTTTGGCAAGCCGATTTGAAGCATTGAGCGATGCCTGGAGAAATGCTAATCTTCATGTTAATGATACGTTGAGTTGGTATCTCGATTTGCATTGCTCTTCTTCGTGTACCCATAAAGTCTACTATACACTTATAACGGTTTCAAAGCTTTCATCGATTTTACTGTTTTCAAGATTTGGGAGGTTGCCGAGCCTGGGGCTTGCCGAACAGCGCCGAAAAATTTGACGGACAGCAAAGCAAAGAATGCATTGCAAGCCTGGAGCTCCAATTTTGGATAAATTAGGTACTTCCTCCTAAAAGATAGGCGGGTGTTTCGTTCTTGCGCTGCGATTAGTGCCAAGTCACCAGGGTAGATTGGATCGGAGTCGTTGCTGCTTAGGCTATGACATTCTAGAGTTCGTCGGTCAAGGTGCGATAACTACGTGACGCACGATACTTTCTAGGGTAAAGCTGCATCTGGCGGGATTAGTACTGACTGAGCTGGTATAATATATTTATTAGGTGGTATACCGGTGAACATAGTGCTAAGCAAGAATTGTGCAGCCTTGTCCCACCTCTTCGGATTGTTTGAGAAAGTGGCAATGGTGACGACGAGGATGCCATCCCGTGACCGGCATCAGTTATCCTCGGTATTGCTTCTTCTTCACGTACTGGCGACGAGTTTGGTTTTCGCCGGAGCATCGGCGAACTTGGGCTCCGGCGAAGTTCGCCGACCCGAGGAAGTCACTCAGGGCTTCGAGACAATCTCAACGGACATGCAACGCGTAGTCGAAATGCCAGAAGATTCGCAGAAGGTTCTCCTGGACGGCATGGGTCAGGCGCTCGTGTCGTCCGGCATGTGGCCGTGTAACATCTTCGGCGGCGTTAAAGCGTGTGTCGCGGTGGCTTCTAACGGAGCGTTCATGCAGCAGTGCGCGAATGTCGCCAAGTCGGAAGTGGACTGCGCTTATAACCGCGAGACGCTGAGTGACATTAACGAGGATCCGAATGTGATTATGAAGGAGAAGCTTGAAGAAGCAGGTTAGTATAACGAGCGAGGGGAAGCCCTTGTGTAACGAGAGGGGTATGTGGTTGGAGGATGGTACTTTTTCTCGAAACGTTTCCCTTTATATTCGTTTCCTTCCCTACCCCCGATTCACTGTTTCCCGTCGTTTCTCCACTCCCTCCACCACTCCCCCACTTCCTGTTCATCCCTTCCGGTGCAGTGGTCCTCATTCTTCAATTGTCCCCTCTCCTCTTTCCTTCCCGCCTCTTCCCATCTCCTCCCCCCCTCTTCCCATCTCCTCCCCCCTTCCCCTCGCCGCTCGCCCCTCTGGTCTCCCGTCTTTCTTAACCTCCCTTCCCTTCCCCAGGCTTCGAGCCGTGTCCCGCACGTCTAGATGCGCTGCATCGCTTCTGGTGCGGGCAGACCTCATCCCTGGACTGCCCCATCTCGTCCCCTCTCCCACCCACCCTTCCCTCCTTTACAGGCTTCGAGCCATGTCCCGCATGTCTAGATGCGCTGCATCGCTTCTGGTGTGAACGCCTCATTTGTCGGATGTCCCATCTCCTCTTCCCTCCCTCCCTCTTCTTCCCCTCTCCGCTCGCCCCTCCTCTCCCCCTCTCTCCCATCCCAGGCTTCGAGCCGTGTCCCGCGTGTTTGGACGCACTGCATCGCTTCTGGTGCGGCCAGACCACCCCCACCTGTGGCACCTTCGCTAAAGTGGTTGACGAGATTCTGGTGAGTGGAGTAGGAGGGGGGGGGGGATGGAGGGGAGGTGGGTGAGGAGAAGAAGTTGGTTTAAGAGGCTGGAGGGGGGAGGAAGGGGGGGAGAGGAGGTGAAGGGGAGTAGGCTTTAAAGCGACGGGCAACTTTTGGCAGTGTTGGGTTCAGAAGTTTTTTTTTTGAACCAGGCTTGCCAGCGCGAAAGTGCTGGCTGGCGAAAACCAGGATTTCGTGCGGACACTTTCCATCCGCAGTAACAGTTCGCCAGGGTTCTGGGTTTTGGGTGGCAAATGTGCACCGTCGCTTTAAGATACATGTCTTTCTAAAACCACACTCCTGCTTCCCTTTTTTGCCCTTTCTTTCTCCCTTCTTTCCCCCGCACCCCCCCCCCCCCCCATCCATCCAGCCTGAAATGAGGCAAGTCAGTGCTGGCAAGTTGAAGCCAGACGAGCTCGTCCAGTCAGCCCTGCCCCGCATGCTCCAAGCCTTTTCTCTCGGGCTGCCCTGCCGCAAAATGTGCGAGGCGGTTACCGCCACCTGCAGCTGCGGCCGCCCGGCCACGTTCGGGCAGATGATGAAAGTTTTGGAGCTGAAGCGCACGCAGCAGCAGGCAGAGGGGGAGGGGGCGGCGGGCAGACCCCTGGCGGAGAACAAAGATTTGATTCCGTTTGGGTTCAGTACGAACATGTCTCTGGCTACTGCTGTGAAGATCTTCAAAGGGGTGTGGGATCGACCCGTGTGCGACTTGTTTGCTCCACATGTAAGGAAGAGGATACGGGTTGGTGGGGGGGCTGGAACGTTACCAAGAACGGGTTCGGCACGTACATGTCTCTGGCTACTTGACACACGTGTGTGAGACGGGGTGGGTGGGCGAGCACTGAAACCGCAGTCAATTTCACGCCTCGTGCATTCCCCGTTCTTTCTCCCCACGGACAGGACGCGCCCGGCTTCCAGGGCGTGAGTGAGATGTGGTGGGCGGGCACGGACAAGGAGCGACCGAAAGACAATCATTCATTCTAGTATTTTCCCCTCCCCCCTTCGCCCCTCTTTCCCCTCCCCACGGACAGGACGCGCCCGGCTTCCAGGGCGTGTGTGAGACATGGTGGGCGGGCGCGGACAAGGAGCAGACTACATGTTGCTGGTTCGAGTCTAGTGTCTTTTAAAACCATCCATGGGACCATACTTTCCGCCTTCTTCCTCTCTTCTCCCAATATTACAGGACGCGCCCAGCTTCCGGGGCGTGTGTGAGACGTGGTGGGCGGGTGCAGACAAGGAGCAGACGTCGTGACGCTGGTGCGAGTCGAATGTCTCCCCAAACCTTCCATGGGACCATGCTTTCCATTCCCCTCCCGTTTTTTCTCCCAACCTCACAGGACGCCCCTGGCTTCCAGGGCGTGTGTGAGACGTGGTGGGCGGGCGCGGACAAGAACCAGACGTCGTGCCGCTGGTGCAGCTCTAATGTTTTCGCAAACCTTCCGTGAAACCATGCTTTCTACTTCCCCTCCCCCTTTCTCCCAACCTCACAGGACGCCCCTGGCTTCCAGGGTGTGTGTGAGACGTGGTGGGCGGGCGCGGACAAGAACCAGACGACATGCCGCTGGTGCGAGTCGAAGCAGCGGCCAGAGGACATGGACGAACAGATTGTGGCTCAGATCGCCCAGTCTGTATCCAGTATGATGCAGGTGAGTTTGACTGATTGCTTTAGTACGTACGTTACGTCCCTGCGCACCTCAGCTTTCCATCTTGTTTTCAACTCGTGCATCCCTTTCCCTTGTCATTTTGAAAACTTCCTTCCCGTCCCGTCCTCACACACCCCCCTCAGGCTGGTCTCGAGCATGTTCTCTTCGCAGCCGCCTTCCCGGTTCCCACCCTAAACGCTGCCCGCACCACCACCACCACCACCCCCTCCTCCTCCTCATCCTCCTCCTCCTCTGCGGCCTCTGCCTCTGTCTCTGTTTCCAATGCCGGCCCTGCAACTGCAACAGCTTCTGCTCGTGCTGCTAATGCTGGTGTTGCTGTCTCTCCTGCTGTTGCCCCTGAAGCCGATGCGGCCGACGCAGCAGCGGTAGAGCAAGCAGAGGAGGAGGTGGAGCAGGAGGAGCAGAAAAGCTTCGACTGGCAAGACGACCAAACCGGGCTACCCAATCCCGAGCCTGTTGAACTACCCCCTGACACTGTTCCTCCCGAGCTGATCGACCCTACCGGCGAACCTGGTCCCAAGCCTGCCGCCGAACCGGGCGCCGAGGCTGCAGCCGAGCCTGGTTCGGATGGGCCGGGGTATTTTAGAGAAGCAGCGCCGGGGGACTGGGGGTATAAAGAGTCAGAGGAGGAGAAAATGGCTAAAATGATGCGAGGGGAGGGTGTGGGAGAGGAAGGGGGGGAGGTTCCATCTGGGAAAGGTGGTACTGCGGGTGGAAGGTGGGAAGAGGTGATGAATGGGATGATGGGGGGGAGGGGAGGGCGAGGAGGTGAGGGGGGACGAGGGGAGGGGGAGAGGGGAGAAAGGGGGGGGGCAGAGGGCAGAGGTGGTGCATGGGAGGGAGGTTCTGCTAGAGGGGGGACGATGATGCGAGGGGGGCCGGGAGAAGGTGAGGGTGGTGAGAAGGAAGGAGAGAAGGAAGGAGAGGAGGAGGGAGCGGAGGAGCCAGGAGATTCCAGGGGTTCTGCTGTTGCAAGCGCAGGCACGACTTCTCCCAGTGTTCCTCGAGCCGAGCCTTCTCCCGAGCCTGGAGAACCGGAGCGGCCTCCGGTTTGGGAGAAGAAGGAATGGCAGGAGAAGGGAGGGGAGCCGAGCTCCGGGTGGCGGTCGGAAAAGCCGGAGGAGCCGGTGGAAGAGGGTGGGGGGAATGTGTGGTATCGAGGGCATGGGGATGATTTGCCCCTTCCGCCGAGAGAGGAAAAGCGCGGGTCGCCTTTGGTGGCGACGATTTTTATTTTCTTTGCGGCTGTGGGAGTGGTGGCGGGGTTGGCGTTTTGGAAGATGAGGAGGGAGCGGAGGGCGAGGGACGGTGGGTTGCAGTATATTGACTTGCAAGAGATGAGTTATCGGCCGCCGGAATTTTAGGGCTTGTTGTGGGAGGATGAGGCACGCTAATTGCACCATCAAACATGTTCGCCTTTGAGGCGAGTGTTCCTCATCACGTTTACCATTTTTCTACTGTAGATTTTTTTTTTTGTCTTGCCTTATTGCAGTTTACCATTCGCTTATCAAGTTGTGTTGTCTATTCGAGGATCACCCTGCTGTCGCATAACAGAAGTACACTGAAACGAATCACATGTCGCTGTCCGTCAGCTGTCCCTTCCAAGAGTGGTCCTGTCCTGACGGCTGACAGGCGGAATTGGCGAGATGCTTGTCATTTTCACCCGTCCGATGTTGACTCAAACGCCCGAAGTTCGATAACGACCCGTCGCGAAAACACGTGCCAGCTGTCCAATGGCTCGCGAGTAGCTCCGCGAACCACATCCTCTCTCTTCCTATCAAACGCGATTCGGATTCGCAATGTGCTCCCGACATCGCGACTCGGGTCCTCCACGCAATGTGCTCTCGAATTTCGACCCCATAAATTTCCGCAACATTCTGCTTTTCTCGTCACATCCACTCCCACCGCACTACCAGTTGACCATTCTCACCGCCAATCTTCAGCAACCCACACATATCCGCAGCGCAATCTCAAGCTCACAACCACAGCTCAATACTGTTATTCTGATCGGAATCAGAGTTTTTTTCCAGTCATTTTCTAGCTGAATTTCATAGGCACGGGAAACATCTCGTTTCTCGCCATTAAGTTGCAGAGTGGGAAGCTGAAGAGGGTCAAGCGTCGTCATGGCTGTCAGCATGGGAGCGCGCGTGCTGTCGCTGGTTCTCCTAATCCACCTGACCATATCCTCAACGGGTAAGCTCTTGCAAGCTCTTTATTCGTTATCATGTACGACAATCTAAAGTATATTTTCCCAGGTTTTTATGCTCTTTATTTATATCTACTTTTGAATCTTTCCATTCTGATCTATCCGACTTTCTTTCCTGTTTTCCGGCCCTCCTTTCGACCCAATTCCTTCTTCTTGACCAAATCAGCCTTATCCGCAACAGCTCAACCCATCCCCCTTCCGCGAGTCACTGACGGCCCGGCAGCGCTGGTGGGAAGCGCCGCCAGCTCAGCACAGTCCGCGATCGGTGGCCCCGCGATCCCGGTCCAGAACCCGATCGGCGGCGCCGCGGGCGCGGCTCAGAGCACAATTGGCGGCGTCGCTGGCGCGGCTCAGGGCGTGATTGGCTCTGCAACCACCGCCGCCCAGACCACGGCCGGCAATCTTGTGAGGACCGTTGGTGGCGCTCTGAACGGAGTTCAAAACACCATCGGTGGCGCAGTGAACGGGGTTCAAACCACTGCTGGCGGCGCCTTCAACACACTTCAAAACATCGCTGGTGGCGCCCTGAACGGGGTTCAGACCACTGCTAGCAGCGCGCTCAACGCCGTTCAGAGCACTGCTGGGGCCGCGCTGAACGGAGTGCAGGGCGCCGCTGCGGGAGCGACGGATGCAGCTCAGCGCACCCTCGGATCTGCCCTCAACGCAGTTCAGACTGTCGCCCAGGACCCGATTGGAGCTATTCAGAGCACTGCTGGGACCGCGCTCAACGCAGTTCAGACCACTGCCGGGGGCGCTGTCGGTGCGGTCCAGACTGCTGCTGGCGGCGCTCTGGGGGCGGTGCAGGGGACTGTAACCAGCCTGGGAAACGCCCTGACTGGCACTGCTCAGCAGCTCGCTACTACCGGCCCCGTTAACGCTATAAGGAACGCTGCCGGCACGGCTGCAAGCAACGTGGGGAGCGCTTTGAGCGGGCCTGCGGGAGCGATTCAAGGTGTGGCTGGTGCGGCTGTGGGCAATGTTGCGAGTGCATTGCGCGGGCCTGCGACTGCTGCTGTGAGTGCTCTGAGCGGGCCTGCAGGGGCGCTGCAGGGAGTGCTGGTGCGACAAGGAGGCGTGCTGAGCCGCCCTCTTGAAAGCGTTCAGGGAGCAGTTGCTGGTGTTGCTGGTGCGGTGCAGAACGCTGCTGGGGGAGTGCAGCAAACGCTGAGCCGGCCGGTTGAAAGCATTCAGGGGGCAGTTGCTGGTGTTGCTGGGGGCGTGCAGAATGCGGTTGGGGGAGTGCAGAGCACACTCGGCAATGTGGGAGCCGGTGTGCAGAGCACCCTTGGGAATGTCGCTGGGGGTGTGCAGGGCACCCTTGGGAATGTCGCTGGGGGCGTGCAGAGCACCCTGGGGAATGCTGCTGCTGGTGTTCAGAGCACAGTGGGCAATGTGGCTGGCGGTGTGCAGCAAACTCTGGGTAACGCCGCTGGTACTGTGCAGAGCACTCTGGGGAACGCTGGTAGCAGTGTGCAGGGCACTCTGGGTAACGCCGCAGGCACTGCTGCTACTACTGCGGGTGCAGGTGCTGGTCCTGGCGTCGTTACTACAGTCCCCGTGGCAGCACGCTCATCGGTGGAGAGTGAGCCGAGTGAGCCAGGAAGGAGGCTGCAGGACAGGCCGGCAGGTACAGTCAGCACCGGCTCTGCCGCTATTCCCACTCCCCTCCCCACCGCCCCCATTCCTACCACACCCATTCCAACCACACCCATTCCAACCACACCCATTCCTACCACACCCATTCCTGCCACACCCATTCCAACCACTCCCACCACCACCCCTGCTGCTGGCACTAGCGCCGGTCCACTGGGAGGTCCACTGGGTGCAGTGCAGCAGGCACTCTCAGGTGCAGGCTCCACCCTTCAAGGCGTTGCCTCTGGCGCAGCAACTACTCTGCAGGGCGTTGCCTCTGGCGCAACCTCCACCCTGCAGGGAATCACTGGGTCTGCCGCCCAGCAGATCGCTTCTGCCGCCCAGTCCCTCCCTGGCGCTGTCCAGTCCCTCCCAGGTGCCGTCCAGGGCGCAGCTGCTGATGCTGCGGGCAGCGTGCAGAGCACTCTGGGGACCGTCGCTAGCGGTGTGCAGCAAACTCTGGGCAATGTGGCAGGGGGAGTGCAGCAGACGCTGAGCAATCCGGTCGGGTCACTCCAGGGCGCAGCTGCTGGTGCTCTTCGCGGGGTGCAAAACGCCGCTGCAAACGTGCAGAGCACTCTTGGCAGTGTTGCTGGGGGAGTGCAGCAGACTCTGGGTAATGCCGCTGGGGGCGTGGCTAATGTGGCGCGTGCGGCAGGAGGGACTGTCTCTGGAGCTGCTACCGGTGCACAAGCAGCACTCTCCGGACAGCTCTCGGCAGCCCAGAACGCCCTGTCAGGCCCGGTTTCCACAGTACAAAACGCACTCTCTGGACCCCTTTCCACAGTCCAGGGCGCAGCAGCAGGGGCAGTGAGGGGCGTGCAGGGGGCACTGTCCGTCCCTGCTGGAGCCATCCAAGGCGCTGCTACCGGCGCACAAGCAGCACTCTCTGGCCCCCTGTCCTCAGCCCAAAACGCCCTGTCAGGACCAGTCTCCACAGTCCAGGGCGCAGCAGCAGGGGCAGTGAGGGGCGTGCAGGGTGCGCTGTCCGTCCCTGCAGGCGCGATCCAAGGGGCGGTTAGCGGCGTGCAGGGTGCAGTTCAGGGCGCCATGCAAGGGGTTCAAGGCGCGGTGCAGGGAGCAGCACAAGGTGCGCAAGGAGCAGTGCGAGGGGCCCAGGGAGCCGTGCAAAACGCTGTTCCGCTGCCCACAGCTGCCGCTCAGCTTCCTGCTGCCGGCTCTGCTGCTGCAGGTGTGAATGCGGCTGCCGCTGGTAATGGCGCTGCTGCTGCTGCTACAGTCCCCGTGGCAGCACGCTCGGCAGCAGAGAGTAAGCCTAGTGAGCCTGGGAGGAGGCTGCAGGACGGCCCGGCAGCAGCAGGCAACGCAGCTGGTAGTGCTGGCCCCACTTCCACCGCCACCCCCACTCCTCTCCCCATCCCCACCTCCACCACTCCCACTTCCACCACCCTCACTCCCAGTCCACTCGGTGGCGTGCAGCAGGCGCTCTCTGGTGCAGCCTCAACCCTTCAGGGAGTCGCCGGGTCTGCCGCCCAGCAGGTCACCTCCGCCGCCCAGTCGCTCACAGGCGCCGTCCAGGGGGCAGCTGCCGGTGCTGCGGGCAGCGTGCAGAGCACACTGGGCAATGTGGCTGGGGGAGTGCAGCAGACGCTGAGCAACCCGGTTGGAGCCATCCAGGGCGCAGCTGCTGGTGTTGCTGGCGGGGTGCAGAGCACACTAGGCAGGGTGGCTGGGGGAGTGCAGCAGACGCTGAGCGATCCACTTGGATCCATTCAGGGCGCCGCTGCTGGTGCTGCTGGGGGCGTGCAGAACGCCGCTGCCAATCTGCAGAGGACTCTGGGCAGTGCTGCTGCGGGCGTGCAGCAGACTGTGGGCAGTGTTGCAACCGGCACACAAGCAGCACTTTCCGGACAACTCTCCTCAGCCCAGAACGCACTCTCAGGCCCGATTTCCACAGTCCTAAGCGCACTCTCCGGACCTCTTTCCACAGCCCAGGGCGCAGCAGCAGGGGCAGTGAGGGGCGTGCAGGGGGCACTGTCCGTCCCTGCTGGTGCCATCCAAGGCGCTGCTACCGGCGCACAAGCAGCACTCGCCGGCCCCCTGTCTCCCGTGCAAAGCACACGGTCAGGGCCGATTTCAGCTGTCCAAAACGCACTCTCTGGACCACTTTCAACTGTCCAAGGCACAGCAGCGGGGGCAGTGAGGGGCATGCAGGGGGCGCTGTCAGTCCCTGCTGGCGCCATTCAAGGCGCGGTTAGTGGCGTGCAGGGCACGGTTCAGGGATCCATGCAAGGAGCCATGCAAGGCGCACAGGGCGCAGTGCAAAACGCTGCGCCACTGCCCACAGCTGCCGCTCAGCTCCCTGCCACTGCTAATACTCCTGCAGGCACTGCAGCTACTGCGGCCGTTTCCGCTGCTGCATCCGGCGCCACAGGTGCGGGTGCTGCTACAGTTCCTGTGGCAGCACGTTCAGCAGCAGAGAGCGAGCCTGGGAGGCGGCTGCAGGACAGCCCGGCAGCAGCAGGCAGCGCAGCTGGCAGTGCTGGTTCAACCACCACACCCCGCAACGGCCCCACCACCACCCCCACCACCCCCACCACTTCCACCACTCCCACCACCACCGGTCCACTGGGTGGCGTGCAGCAGGCGCTCTCTGGTGCTGCTTCCACCCTTCAAGGCCTCACATCTGGAGCCACTGCCACTCTTCAGGGCTTAACCTCGGGCGCTTCCCAGCAGCTGGCCTCCGCCGCCCAGTCCCTCCCCGGCGCCGCCCAGTCCGCCGCCCAGTCCGTCCCAGGCGCGATCCAATCCGCAGCAGGGTCGGCACAGTCAGCAGCGGGAGCAGCAGTGGGAGCAGCAACAGGGACTCTGAACCGGGTAGGGGATGCCCTCACACTCCCCCTGCGCCAGGCTGTGACGGCTGTATCCCAGCCTCTTGTAGGGGCAGCCCAGGTTGTAGCGCAGCCTTTGGGAGCGGCTGTAGCGAGCGCTGTGCAGCCGGCTGTAGCGGCACTGCAGGCGGGGGTTCAGGGGGTTGGTGCAGGCGTTTCAGGGGTTGCTGGAGGGGTTGGGAGTGCGGTGCAGGCAGCAGGAGCAGGCGTGCAGAACGTAGGGAGAGGGGTGGTGGCAGGAGTGCTGAGTGCAGGGGCAGCAGTGGGGGAGAGGGTGCAGAGCCTGGGAGCGGCAGCAGCAGGGGGGGTGCAGAGCCTAGGAGGGAATCTGACTGGGGCAGCAGCAGGGGCGGCAGAGGCGCTAGGCAGGACTGCTAGTGGGCTGGGGGCCGGGCTAGGGAGCACTGCAGCGGGAATTCAAGGGGGTATTGGCCAGGCGCTCGGGGGAATTACCCGGGCGGTTCAGGGCGGGCCCGGGAATCTCGGGCAGGCAGTGGGGCAACTTACCCAGGGGATTCAGGGCGGGCCGGCGGTGCTGGGGGGCGTGCTGACCCGGGCGGCAGACTCGGTTACTGCGGCAGTGGGAGGGGCGGCAGGGGCGGCGGGGAATGCTGTGACTGTAGCGGTGGATGCTGCTAGTGGCACGATTCGATACAGCATTGGGGGGATTGGGAATGCTACGGAGCTGGTCTCTGCTGGGATCTACCAGGCTGCTGGGGCAGCAGGAGGTGAGTCAATGAGTTGTTTTTCAGTTGCTAGGGCGTGTTTAACACACCCAAACTCACCCACTAACACACACCCTCTCACACACACACACACTCACACACACCCTCTTTGTCTCCTTTCTCTACTCCCTCCGCACTCCACCAACCCAATTGTCTTCCACCAAATCAGGAGCTGCCAGATCAGCAGGCACGCAGGTGGTGAGCCTGTTCAACCGGGTCAACCCAGTCAACGCCCTGTCAGCAGCAGGCAACACACTCACAGGCACAGTAGCCGCCACCCCCAGCGCCATCGCCAGTCTGCTGCAGAACCCGGCAGGCTTCGTCCTGCAGGCCACAACCAGGGGAGGTGCATCTGCTGCTGCCGGTACAAACGGTTCTGCTTCTGGGGTCACAGAGACTCGAGTGGCGCCGCTGAGTGTAAGGAGCACTGACCCTTAACCAACAGTCTGACGCTTGATCAACAGTTAACACTCTGAGTTAACACCATCGGCCAGCCCTGAGTCAACAGGGTGCATGCCAGCCAGTCTGCTTGTGTTTGCTTAAGAGCCTGCAGGCTGTGGGCTCATGCTAGTGGCACTGAAAGTAGGACAGGAGGGAAGCTGTTGTGTATGCGATGCAATGAAACTAATGGAAGCTGTTCTATGACTCTGCTTATTTCTACTTCTTTCTTCTCCCTTCTCTATTCTCCTCACTAATCACTAATCTCCCCTGTGACCTCTCTTTCCCTTCCCTTCCTCTTGAGCTTTCTCTTTCTTTGTCTTATCCCCTATTCCCCTCTGTCTATCCCCATCCCTGCCAGGTTCTGGCGCCTCTCATCCCTTCAACCATCAGCACCACTCCTCTTTCTGCTGCAGCCACCGTGGCTCCTCTGCTGGGCGTTCGGCGTCAAGGTGAGAGCTGATTAAAAAGGGGTTGAGAATTGGTAAGTGGTGGAGTGGAGTAGTGGAGTGGGTGATTCTGCGCCTGTAGGCTTGCCTGTGAACCACAGCTCACCCGCTAGTTTTGAGGCGCCTCAAAACTAGACCTGTAGGCATACCTGTAAACTACAGCTCCCCGCTTAATCATTGGTCTCTACTTTTGACGTCTCAAAATTGGCAGTTTTCCTCGAATCGTTGGTTTCTCACTCTATCTGAGGGATGTATGTGTATCGTTGCATGAGGATTGCATGGGTGTGTGTGTGCGTGTGTGTGTGTGTGCGTGTGTGTGTGTGTGTGTGTGTGTGTGTGTGTGTATGGCTCTATGTGTGTGTGTGTGTGGACACCTGTGTGACTGCTTCGCATGTGAATGCCTTCGTGCTTGCGTGTGCGCGTGGATTTTCGTGATGCAGAAATCACTCCAGCCACTACCAGCAACCCATCAGTCGCTGCAAGGAATCCAACTACCCTCACCTCCTCTCGCCCCGCCACCACCACCACTGCTAGACCAAACCCCACCACCTCCCTAACCACCTCCACCCCCACCTCCACCAGCAACCCCTCGTCTGCCTTCTCCTCCTTCCCCTCGATCCCCTCTTCCCTCCCCTCTTCCCTCCCTTCTTCCTTCCCTTCTTCCTTCCCATCGTCCATACCCTCTTCCCTCCCATCATCCCTCCCCTCCTCCGTCCCCTCCTCCACTCCCTCCTCCCTCACATCCACTCTCGCCAACCTCCCCACCAACACCCCCACCACCTTCCCCACCTCCAACCCCCTTCCCGCCAACACCCCTCTCCCTGGGGGCTCCTCCCAATCCTCTTCCGCCCCTGGCATGCTTCTGGGAGTTGCTGGTGATGCGGTAACCAACGCTGCACTACAGCTGCTGAGGGGAATCCAGGGGGCCATGCCCGGGGCTGGAGGCTCTAGCAGTAGCAGCGGTCGCAACAGCGTTACCAGTGGTAACACTGGGTTTCTCAGCGGCAATACCGGGTTTCCTAGTGGTACAACTGGAGCTGCCTTCCCTGCAGCTTCTCAGGGAGGTTCTTCTGGGGGAGGCATTGACTGGACTGCTGCATTGCCGCTCCTGCAAACCCTTGTCCAGCAAGCAACAGGCGGTGGTGGTAACAGTGCGAGCCGTGGAAATGGCGATGGTACAGTGGTGAATGTGGATTTGAACGCATTGTTACCTGTTGCGGAAGCTCTGATGGGGTTCGCGACAGGGGGTGCAGTTGGAGGGAATGCAAACCAGCTGGACCTTGGGATGCTGATGAATCTGGCTGGGGCCCTTGGTGGTGCCCTGTCTGGTAATCCATGAGTGGTGGAAGTTAGGAACAGTGCATGTCCCAATGTAATGCTTGAGAATATTTTTGTTTTCAGTGTTCGCCCATACTCTCTGTTAGTTCAAAAACTACATTGACATATGTAGAGCAGATGTCGCGAAAAAAAAAAGGTTTGTGATTTTTTAGGATTACATATTTTGGATGTGGAGTATGTACTAGTGTAAGGAATTTTCTCGATTTTCCTTCCTTAGCGCACCCTGCAACATCGCGTACAGCAGCAGCCGTTGTTCGCCCGTTACTGCTAACGGGGCTTCGCCGACTTCGTGCGCACTGTTTCACCAAACCTCGCACTGCTGGCCTGGCCGTGTCGGCCTACGCTTCGGGACTAGCCCGAGCCTCGCTCCAGCGTAGCACTAGCTAGCTCGCACGCACCACGTTACCGTTTGCATGTTTCGCGTATAAATGTTCGCTCATGCCTTCGCTCACATTTTGTACTCGTTTGACACCTTAGTGCAATTCTCGCTACTTCGATCCATTGCACCCGTAACACTTGGTTATCAGAGCCTCTTTCCTTTCGGACCGCGCATCTCCGCACCCCAGGAAATCAACTTTTGATTTTTCACTCGAAGGGACTCACGTACCTTAGCACCTAGGAGCCGCGGTCCTCGCGTTCTCTCGTAAACGCGTGCAGCCACGACTGCGCCTAGACTAAGACGAGCCGACGCCCTTCGAAATGGCTGAACATATCGACGTCACGACTCTCACGCAGGAGCACTTGAACGATCTGCTGCGACAAATCCGCGAGAGCGCCGAGGAAATCGCGACGCTGACGGCAGAACGCTCGTCCCTGCAAAACGACCTCACACGGGCACAATCCCAAGCACCTGGCACTCCGATTCAGCCCGCACCACAGACATCACAGCACGGAAGTGTGGGGCAACCCGCGAGCGCCGCAAGTGATGGCGTCGTCCGCCATGACGGAGACGACGACCACGGCACGACACACCCCGACGCGACGAATGCGGCCAGGACTCAGCCTCGAGTCACGATTTCGGTGCCGGCCGGCGAATCAACTCTTCCATCGCCGATGCCGCTAAAGCCGCAGCGTCCGCCATGCTTTGACCCAAGTCAGCGGGGTGGTCCTACCGTTCAGGCGTGGCTCTTCACGCTGAACGTCTTCTTCGACGCGAACTACGTCTCGGAGGATACGGCGAAGATTCGCTACGCCGTGTCGCTGCTGCGAGGACCCGCCATGGACTGGTGGCGCGTCATCGTCACGAAGCCGGTGGACTACGCGACTCTAGCGACACGGGAAGGACAAACCGGACCCTGGGCGCCGTCGTATTTCGTGGAGGTGCCCCAGTATCGCACGTGGGACGCGTGGTGCGCAGGTCTGCGCGCTCGTTTCGAGCCAATCGCGGCTTCGATCGCGGCGCGACAGAAGCTCCGCACTTGGCGCCAACTCGGTTCCGTCCAAGATTACACTAGCGGATTTCCGGCGCTATGCGAGCAGGTGGGATATATGCACGAGAGCGAGCGCATCGATCGCTACATCGGCGGCCTGAAGCAGGACATCGCTCAGGAAATCCAGCTTCGCGGCGTCACCGACTTTCAAGAAATTCTCGCTATGGCGGAGAAACTTGATTTCTTCCGCCGACCGAGACCGGGGTCCTACGGAAGCAGCCATTGGGGACATCGGCCTCGTGGGACGAACGAGGGCGCCACGATACGTGCCGTCGCCGCAAATGCCGCTGCCGCACCGTTCAAAGGGCGCTGCTTTGCGTGCAATCGGCCGGGACATCGCAAGAGCGAATGCCCGGAAAACGCTAAGGGAAAGGGGGAAGCTGAGCAGCAGAAACAGACCAAGCAGCAGGGAAACGCTGGGAGTCAGTAGCAGATGGGCCCTCTACTGGCAGGTCACGCCGCTCGCCCGACCCAACCGACCCTCACCGAGTGATTGTGCCGGTTCACGCAATCGACCACACTCGGTCGAATAAGGAGGGGACTACGGTAGACAGCCCCATACTGCTTAGTGGGAAAATCGGGACGGACTTAGTTAAAATCTTCGTAGACGGGGGAGCTAACCACTGTCAGAATTAGCAGTAGAAAGTAAGAATGAAGAAAGGAGTGGTTGCACTAGCAAGCAGTTGAGTACATATAGGAAACCCTAGATTGGGCTGTACTCGCTATAGAGTACCCCACTGCAGGCTAGACAAATACAACATTCTGACACACCCCCATAGCCAAAGTGGGGTGTAATCAGCACAATGAGCAGGTATAGCAGGAGTTCACAATAAGAAGCAAAGCTAGAGGTAATCACAGCGGGCAAGTGAGGAGGAGGAGGGACTGTGAGAGGAGAGAAGATGAGAGACGGCGGCTGAAGCTGCAGACACACGGGCAACAGGAGCTGCTGGCACAGTGGCTACCGGGACAGTGCGCCCCGGACTACTGGAGTAACTGGCTCACGGGCTACGAGGAGCTACAGGAGCAACGGACCCACGGGCGACAGGCGCAGCAGACTCTCTGGGCTACCAGGACAGTGCGCCCCGGACTACAGGCGCTGCGAACGACAAGACAGCAGCCTCCGCTCAACCTCCCCCGACCGTCCCACACCCCTCTCACACACCCCCTTCTGAAACCCTAGCTCCACTCCCACGGCACCCCCCTTAAACCCTAAACCCTCGGCTCCCACACACCCACCCCCCTCAGCGGCAGCTACAGCAGTGGGAGACGGAGGAGGAGGAGGAGTAGGGGACGGTTCACACACCCGTCACCCCCAGAACCGCCACCCCCGCACTCGCCACCCCCAAACCCTAAAACGGGTGGAACGGGGCATGAGCGCGGGGGACGGCTCGGGGGGACGGCGCGCGGCCCCCAGGGCGCCACCATGGGACAGCGGGGGGGGGCGCGCGCGGCTCCCCAAGGCGCCGCGACGGGGCAGCGGGGGTCGTGCGCGGTTCCAGGGGCAGCGCGCGGGTCCAGCGGGGCAGCGCGCGGGTCCCCGGGGGCGACGCGAAGGTCGACGGGGGGGCAGCGCGCGGATCCCGCAGGGCGTCGCGCGGGTCCAGCGGGGCAGCGCGCGATCCGACGGTGGGGGGGTGCGCGCGGGTCCCTTGAGGCGACGCGAGGGTCGACGGGGGGCGCGCGCTGGTCCCCGGGGGCGACGCGACGGTCGACGGGGGGGGGGGCGCGCCATGCAGAAAACCGCCGCGCGCCATGAGGCGGTCGGCGGGCAGAAAACCGCCGCGCGCCCCGAGCGCACGGCGGGATGAAAAACGCCAGAAAAAAAATTCGTCGCGCGTCGTCGCGCGCCCGAGGCGCACGACAGGAAGTAGAGCAGCGGAAGCGTTAGGTGGTGGGCCCACCCACAGGATCGACCCAAGGGGATCGACCTGCTCTGATAGCATGTTAGAATTAGCAGTAGAAAGTAAGAATGAAGAAAGGAGTGGTTGCACTAGCAAGCAGTTGAGTACATATAGGAAACCCTAGATTGGGCTGTACTCGCTATAGAGTACCCCACTGCAGGCTAGACAAATACAACATTCTGACAACCACAGCCTCATCAACACTGCTACAGCACGAAAACAGCGACTGCCACTGGACAGATGTTTACCTGAGATCGACGCACGACTGGTAGACGGCACGCCGCTGGCAATACGGGAACGCGTAGACCGGGTTCGGATTCGATGTGGGGGTAACTTCACGTTTAGCCAGGAAATGCTCGCAACGACCCTCGACGGAACCGATATTTTACTCGGGCGTGATTGGCTGCGACGACACAATCCGCGAATCGACTGGACGACGGGTGACTGCACCGTGCGAGTGAACGGTAACAACATCGCCCTACCTCGCTGGGGCTCGCCTGAGTCTTCGTCGGTGCGTGTCAACGCGATCACGATGAAACGCGCCGTAGCGGCAGGAGCTGACGTGTACGCGGTCGACATTCGGGAAGCCGAGGCAGCAGACAAAGGAGGGGATTTACAGAAACTGCTGGCCGACGTACCGAGTGACTTGGCAGCACTGTTGAAGCAGTACAGCGACATTTTCCCGGATGATTTACCGACGGGACTGCCACCTCAGCGACCGCACGACCACAGGATAGAGCTAGAACCGGGGGCACAGCCAACAGTACAGCGACAGTTCCGACTGACCCAGCCCGAACTGGACGAACTGAGGAAGCAGCTCGATTACCTGCTCGAGAAGGAATTTATTCGCCCTAGTTCGTCGCCTTTCGCAGCACCGATACTGTTCACACCGAAAAAAGACGGGGGATTTCGCATGTGCATAGACTACAGAGCACTGAACAGGGTTACCATCAAATCCCGTTACCCCATCCCGCGAGCCGACGAACTGATCGACCAACTGCGCACAGCCCGGGTTTTCTCGAAAATCGACCTCCGTGGGGGTTACCACCAGATTCGCGTCAACCCGCCCAACTGCCCTAAGACCGCATTCCGCACACGCTACGGATCCTTCGAATACACCGTCATGCCTTTCGGACTGACCAACGCCCCCGCCACTTTTCAAATGACCATGAACGAAGCTTTCCGCCCGTTCTTAGATAAGTGCGTCATAGTATACCTGGACGACATACTGATTTACTGCCCTGACAGAGCACATCACTTACAGGACATCGAAGCAGTTTTTAAAATACTGAGTGAGAACCGCCTACTGACAAAAGCGTCTAAGTGTGAATTTTTACAGAATGGCCTGGAGTTTTTGGGACACGTTATTTCAGCTGCAGGAGTGGAAATAGACCCGAAGAAAATTGCGAAGATTCAAGCATGGCACGCGCCGACCAACTTGACCGAGTTGCAGAGTTTTATGGGGTTCGTCAACTACGTGCGTCGGTTCGTCCCCGACATGGCGAAGCTGACTGCCCCGCTGACAGACCTGCTGAGGAAGGGGGTTGAGTACACGTGGGGGGAGAAAGAGCAAGCTGCCTTCTCGGCCCTCAAAAACATTTTGTGCTCACCGCCCGTGCTTCACATCGCAGATCCACACCGTCCGTTCGAGCTCGTCACTGACGCAAGTGACATCGCTGTGGGAGCAGTACTGTTGCAGGATTTCGGGAACGGCCTCCAGCCAATCGCGTACGAGTCCCGCAAGCTGCACCCGCCCGAACGCAACTACCCGATACACGACCGCGAAATGTTGGCGATCGTGCACGCGTTCAAAGTTTGGCGGTGTTACCTAACTGGTGCCGACGTGACAGTACGGACAGACCACCGATCACTACAGTACCTACGCGCCCAACCAAATCTCAATCCGCGACAGATTCGCTGGTTGGACTACCTCGAGTCCAACTTCCACTACACGGTTACGTACAAGAAAGGCGCATCCAACATCGCCGACGCACTCACCCGCCCTACCGCCCAACTCCACGCCATCCTACTCGCCCAGACCAACCCGCTTTTAACAGGCCTATTCACCCACGGATACCGCACCGACCCATTTTTCACGACTGGAAACTCACAGCAACTGGCAGAAGCTAAAGGAGTTTATTACGTAAAAACAGGCACCAACCGCATCTGGGTACCCGCGTACTCACTACTGAGGGAGCTGCTACTGCAGGAGGCACATGATGGAATTACCTCGTGTGAGAGGACGTCCCCGTTATAATATTTCTCATTGTTATATTTTTCCTTTATCTTATTCTCCTTTTTCTCCTCTTTATTTTGGTCTTTATCCCATCTCAATCGGCCTACTATTCTATTTTCTAGAGCCTTCTATTTATTTCTCTTATTTCCTACTTTTCACACCGACATATCTATTATACGGCACCGACAGCGCCGACAGTGGTGTATACGGTGTAATCTGGGCGTAATCCCAAGTGCCAATAGCCTTGCGTGCTTGTGCGCACTTGTGATTGTAGTATCGGGAAGGGAGTGTTCCCGAAGGTTCGTTTTATCTCGTTTATCCTTGTATTTTCCGAGTATAAAAACGCCTTGTATTCAGTTTTAGTGACAAGTTTCGATTGAGAATTCGATCCTGTGACACTTGGTAATCAGAGCCGTTCTCACTCGACAACTCTCGGCTAAGCAGCGGTCGCGGAAAAAATCGCCTCGAAAACCCGCCGGGGGGGACCAATTCGACGCCGATTTTTGGTAAGCACCAGTTCCGCGCTTTTCGAATTAACCCCCTCGCGTGGTTTCTGAACAGGATGGGTTCGCCGGCGACCAACGACGTTACGCAGCAGCTTTTCGCGCAAATCGCCAAGATGGAAGCGGAGATGCGAGCGACTACCGAACGGTCGCGATTGGAGAACGAGCAGCTGCGAAATGAACTGCAGCGCGTTACGCAGCTCCTCTCGACCATGAATATTCCTGCTTCGGCGACTTCGCAGCAGTCGCAGCGTCAGTTCGAGGTTCCGAAACTTCGCTCGCCGGAATCGTTCGACCCTAGCGACAGGAAATCCGACGTAAGGCGATGGCTCGCAACGATCGAAATTTATTTCGCGGCGATCGGATGGTCGACGACAGAGTACGACGGCGAAAAAATTCGTCTCGCGACAACGTTGATGCGCGGTCCAGCTCTCGAGTGGCTCGGAAGCAACAGTAGCATTTTCCAGGGCGAAGCCACGTGGCAGCAGTTCCGGGCAGACCTGCTCAAACGTTTTGAGCCAATTAATTCCACTTATATTGCGCGCGAAAAATTACATCACCATCGGCAATTCGGGAGTGTCGCGCAATACACGCAGCAGATGGAAGAATTTTATAATCGCATTCCCGACATTACCGAGGGCGAAAAAAATCAGTCCTACATCGCGGGGCTGAAAACCGACATTCGCCGCCAGGTTGCAGCAGCGAATTGCAGCAGCTACAGCGAAATCGTATCGGCCGCGGAGCGTTTTGACTAGGTCAATGCCGGAACACGACGACCCCATGTCGTCGGATCACGACAAGGAGATCGCTCGGCTTCAACTGTCAAACATTATATGTTTATATTGTGTAGGCTATAGTGGGTTTAGCCTTAGGGGGTACAACTTTGTTAGGGTTTCCTACTTGTATCCCCCTCCTACCTAGTTTCATCCATTCTCGTTCTATTCTGGATTCTAACATGGTATCACGAGCCTAGGTTGCTACCTAGGACCGCTTTCTACTATGGGCCCACTATTCCGCTAGAAGCGCCCTCGTGCGCCCTACCTTACGTGCGCCCTCGTGCGCCTTTCTCTGCTAGTGCGCCTTCGTGCGCCCTCGTGCGCCTTTCTCTGCTCGTGCGCCCTCGCGCGCCCCGCCCTTCGGTCTGCCCGAGTGCTGTCGTCTAGCCCTCGCACTGCCTCCTACAAGCTAGTACGGCCCTCGAGCCGCCCCTGCAGGTCCGTCAGGCCCCCGAGCCGCCTCTGCAGACCCGTCAGGCCCCCCTCGAGCCGCCTCTGCAGGCCGGTCAGGCCCGAGAGCCGCCCCTGCAGACTCGTCAGGCCTGCGCGCAGCCTCTGCCCGACCGCGCGCCGCCCCTGCAGGCTCTCGCCGCCCGCCGCGTCGCCCTGCCCGCGGCGTCGCCGCCTGCCCGCGGCGTCGTCACCTGCCCGCGACGTAGCCCCTGCCCGCGGCGTCGTCGCCTGCCCGCGGCGTCGTCGCCTGCCCGCGGCGTCGTCGCCTGCCCGCGGCGTCGTCGCCTGCCCGCGACGTAGCCCCTGCCCGCGGCGTCGTCGCCTGCCCGCGGCGTCGTCGCCTGCCCGCGGCGTCGTCGCCTGCCCGCGGCGTCGTCACCTGCTCGCCGCGTCGCACTGCTCGCGGCGTCGTCACCTGCTCGCCGCGTCGCCCTGCCCGCCACGTCGCCCTGCTCGCGGCGTCGTCACCTGCTCGCCGCGTCGCCCTGCCCGCGGCGTCGCCACCTGCCCGCCGCGTCGCCCTGCTCGCGGCGTCGTCACCTGCCCGCGGCGTCGCCCCTGCTCGCCGCGTCGCCCTGACCTAATCCGCGCCTGGCCTCTGGAGCAGCCGCCCCTGCAGCAGCCGCCCCTGGCTCCTGGAGCAGCAGCCCCTGCAGCAGCCGCCCCTGGCCACTGGAGCAGCCGCCACTGCAGGAGCCGCCCCTCGCCCCTGGAGCAGCCGCCCCTGGCCCCTAGAGCAACCGCCGCTACAGCAGCCGCCCCTGGCCCCTGGAGCAACCGCCACTGCAGCAGCCGCCCCTGGCACCTGGAGCAGCTGCCGTCGCGGCCCGGCCCCGCCCTGCAGCAGCTGCCGCGGAGCTCCCTGCTGCGGCCCGGCCCCGCCTTGCAGTTGTAGCGGCCCCGCTGTCGCCACCGTCTTGCGCCTGCCGCGCCGACCACTGGTGAGCATTGCTGTTACTGCCGCTACTGCTGCTACTGCTGCTCCTGGCGTGGCCAGATGCAGCTCCAGGGCCGTGCGCGTGAGTCCCTCACGCCCCAGCAGCTTCGTGAGTGGTACGCTAGTTGGGGCTGTCGGGGTGGCCGTAGTGGTAGTCGCTCTGGAGTGGGTCGGTCGGGAGCTTCTGGTAGTGGACAGGTGCAGCTGCCGTGTCCTCTTTCGCCCCAGCAGCTTCGTGAGTGGTACGCTAGTTGGGGCTGTCGAGGTGGCCGTAGTGGTAGTCGATCTGGAGTGGGTCGGTCGGGAGCTTCTGGTAGTGGACAGGTGCAGCTGCCGTGTCCTCTTTCGCCTCAGCAGCTTCGTGAGTGGTACGCCAGTTGGGGCTGTCGGGGTGGCCGTAGTGGTAGTCGCTCTGGAGTGCGTCGTTCGGGAGCTTCTGGTAGTGGACAGGTGCAGCTGCCGTGTCCTGTGAGTGAGGCTGCCGCTCTAGGTGCTAGTGCGTCTGTTGCCCTAGGTGCTGGTGAGGCTACCACTCCCGGTACTCGCGTGTCTGCTACCCCAGGTGCTGGTGAGGCTGCTGCTCTAGGTGCTAGTGAGTCTGTGCCCCCTGGTACTGAGTCGACTGAGGCACTGCACACCTTCACTCTGGACTCAGGTGCCTCTTGCTGTTTCTTTCGTGACCGCACTGCCCTTGAGCCGCTTGCTCGGCCAGTTGCTGTCTCCCTCGCTGACCCCTCTGGGGGTCCGGACATTGCGACCTCCTCCACTGTCCTTCCTTGTCCTGCGGTCCCGTCGGGCACACTGTTAGGTCTCCACCTCCCCTCGTTCTCTACGAACTTGGTGGCGGGTTGTGCGCCCCAGGACGGGGGTGTTCACCAGTTCACCCCTGCCTACGAGCGCGTGACACACTGCACGTGTGCTCGGACGGGCCGTCACCTGGCTACCTTCACTCGGCAGCCAGGGTCGGACCTGTACACACTGACCACTGAGTCCCCTCAGGTAGCTGCGTCTGCGTCTGCGTCAGGTCAGCTGTCGGCCCCCTGCTCGTGTCGCTCTCTGGCGCACGAGACCGTCCTCTGGCACCACCGACTTGGTCACCAGTCCGTGCAGCGCCTTCGTGCCATGCACAAACGGTACCTTGTCTCTGGTCTTCCCAGGGTTCTCCCTCCCCTCCCACCCTCGCCTGCTCCTCCCTGTCTTCCCTGTGTCGAGGGGCGGCAGCGCGCCGCTCCTCACTCCTCCTCGTTTCCCCCGACGACTGCTCCCTTGCAGACGCTCCACATGGACGTGTGGGGCCCAGCCCGCGTCCGTGGTCAGGGTCAGGAGAGGTACTTCCTGATAGTTGTTGACGACTACTCGCGCTACACCACGGTCTTCCCCTTGCGCACCAAGGGTGAGGTCCCTGATGTTTTGATCCCTTGGATCAGCGCTTCTCGTCTCCAGCTCAGCGAGCGTTTCCACTCGGACTTTCCTGTCCTGCGCTTGCACTCTGACAGAGGTGGTGAGTTCTCCTCCGACCTCTTGGCAGCCTACTGTGCGGAGCACGGCATCCGCCAGTCGTTCACGCTTCCGGCCTCTCCATAGCAGAATGGGGTTGCTGAGCGCCGCATTGGCTTGGTCATGGAGGTCGCTCGTACCTCCTTGATCCATGCGGCTGCCCCCCACTTTCTGTGGCCGTTTGCAGTCCGATACGCTGCGCATCAGCTCAACCTCTGGCCCCGTGTCTCCGTTCCGGAGACTTTGCCGACACTGCGTTGGACGGGAGAGGTTGGCGATGCGTCACGCTTTCGGGTCTGGGGATCTCGAGCTTTTGTCCCGGGCGTAGGAGCTGCTGCTGGTGCTGCGGACCCTGGAGTCGGCGCTGCTGCTGGTGCTGCGGACCCTGGAGTTGGAGCTGCTGCTGGTGCTGAGGACCCTGGAGGTGGTGCTGCTGCTGGTGCTGAGGACCCTGGCGCTGGTGTCTCTGCTGGTTCTGGAGACGCTGCGCGGCCGCGGCCGTACTTCGTTCCGGTCCTTCAGCAGGTTCTTGGTCAGCCTCCTCCTCCTTGTCCTCCTCCCTCCTTAGAGTGTCCTCCGTCTGTCCAGTCGCAGTCACAGTTACCGTCTGCCTCCCCTCTCCCTGGTCCTTCTCCTTACACTGGTCCGACTGGAGGTCTTACGGAGCGTCGTGAGCCTGAGTCTCGTCCTGCGTCGCCTGAGTCTCGTCGAGCGTCGCCTGTTCGTGCTGCTCACACTGGTCGTCGTGTCCCGCGTCAGCGTCCTCCTGCTGTCCCAGGCACTCACCAGATGGCGCTTCGTCCTTCCACTGCTCCCCAGCGTGTCCCTCTCCCGTCTCCTCCTGCGTCCTCTCTTCCTGCTCTTGCTGACCCTGAGTCTGACTCCCTTCGTGCTACCAGTCCTACTGTCATGCGTCTCCCGGCTACTGTTGTCACTGACCCTTCCTTTGAGTCCACTGCTGCGTCTGCCTTAGTTGCTGAGCTTGTCGACTTTGCTGCCGCTTGTCGTCTAGACTACGCCGCTAGCCTAGTTGCTGAGTCTGAGTCTGTCTGTCCTCCGTCCGTCGGGGGTGAGTGTGCTCTTGGCACGGACGTCCTTGAGGACAGGCAGGAGGAGTTTGAGTGCTTTGCCGCTGCTTTACCTCATCTCGTGTCCATGCTAGTTGCCCCTGAGGGAGACCCGGATGCACCAGACATCCCGACTCCGCGCTCTTACGCAGAGGCAATAGAGGGTCCCTACTCCTCTCAGTGGCAGACAGCCATGGACGCAGAGATGGCTTCCTGGAAGTCCACAGGCACCTACGTCGACGAGGTTCCCCCACCTGGGGCGAACATCGTCAGTGGCATGTGGATTTTCAGGGTGAAGCGGCCGCCGGGTTCTCCGCCTGTCTTCAAGGCGCGTTACGTTGCACGAGGCTTCAGTCAGCGAGAGGGAGTTGACTTCTTCCAGACCTTCTCCCCGACCCCGAAGATGACCACTCTTCGGGTTCTGCTGCACGTCGCCGCTCAGCGTGACTACGAGCTCCACTCTCTTGACTTCAGCACTGCTTTCCTACAGGGCAGCCTGCACGAGGAGATCTGGCTGCGCCGCCCACCTGGCTTCACTGGGTCGTTCCCTCCTGGTACCCAGTGGAGCCTCCGGCGGCCAGTCTACGGTCTCCGACAGGCGCCACGTGAGTGGCACGACACACTGAGGACTACACTTGCGGCTCTTGGGTTCGCTCCTTCTACTGCTGACCCGTCGCTGTTTCTACGCACCGACACCTCGCTGCCGCCGTTCTACATCCTCGTGTACGTCGACGACTTGGTCTTTGCCACTGCTGACACTGCGGCACTCGCCCACGTGAAGTCGGAGCTGCAGAAGAGACACACGTGCACAGACCTGGGTGAACTGACAAGCTATCTTGGCTTGCGGATCACCCGGGACAGAGCACGGCGCACCATCACCTTGACTCAGTCACACATGGTGCAGCAGGTCCTTCAGCGCTTCCGCTTCACGTACTCCTCGCCTCAGCCCACTCCTCTGCCTACCGGTCACTCGCTCTCAGCTCTGCCTTCGGATGAGTCCGTAGAGCCGAGTGGCCCGTATCCAGAGCTTGTGGGCTGCCTCATGTACCTGATGACCTGCATTCGACCTGACCTTGCATACCCTCTTAGCATCCTTGCACGCTATGTCGCTCCTGGCCGTCACCGGAAGCAGCACATGGATGCCGCTAAGAGGGTGTTGCGCTACTTGTGCAGTACGTCGGGCATGGGGCTAGTGCTTGGAGGACGAGACCGAGTTGTACTCACTGGGCACTCAGACGCGTCTTGGGCTGACGACCAGGCTACTCAGCGGTCGTCTCAGGGTTACACCTTCAGCCTTGGCTCTGGTTCAGTTTCTTGGCGTTCTACACGCTCGTCTTCTGTTCTCAGCTCCAGTTGTGAGGCTGAGATCTACGCCACAGCCATGGCTGCACAGGAGTTACGCTGGCTCACCTACCTGTTGACCGACTTGGGAGAGCGGCCTCGTTCTCCTCCAGTGCTGTACGTCGACAACAAGGCTGCCATTGCCTTGTGTGAGGAGCACAGATTGGAGCACAGAACGAAGCATATCGCTTTGTGCTACTTCCTTGCTCGAGAGCTGCAGCAGCGCGGTCAGCTTCGTCTGCGTTACGTGGCCACTCGGGCCAACACTGCTGATGTGTTCACCAAGGCGCTTCACCCTTGTGACCATCAGCGCTTCTGTACTGTTCTAGGCCTTGTGCCTACTGGGCCTCACTTGCTTACTTCTTGACTCTGCTTGTACTGTGATCTCTATATATATACCTGCATGTTTACTCTTGCTAGGTTGTGATCACTGTATTTCTTGTTATACTATCAACTGAGAAGATTTGAACAAGGATGAATGAACTATGAAATGAAGTGAGTACAAATATGAAACCCTAATTGGTTGTACCCCCTATGGGATACCCCACTATAGCCTACACAACAGCATAAGCTATAATGTTCTGACACACCCCCATAGGCAAAGTGGGGGAGAACAAGGGGTCACAAGACCAGTCAAGCAAAGTAAAGCAAAGCAAGCTCAGGGTGGATCACAAAGTCACCACACAGTCCGAGCACAGGGTCAAGGCCACACGGCCAGTTCACATGCAAGAGTACACACATATATATAAAGCTAGACAAGCAAGAGCAGGTATATATATATGTGAGAGTACAGGCAAGGTCAAGAGGAGAGCAAGTGAGGCAAGACGGGCACAAGACCCAGCTGAGTGCAGAAGCGCTGATGATCACAAGGCGGAAGTGCCTTGGTGAAGACATCAGCAGTGTTGGCCTCAGAGGCCACGTACGCAAGCCGCAACTGACCACGTTGCTGTAGCTCACGAGCAAGGAAGTAGCGGAGAGCAATGTGCTTTGTTCTGTGCTCCAGTCGCTGCTCTCGACACAAGGCCAGCATGGCCTTGTTGTCTACGTACAGGACTGGAGGAGAACGAGGCGGCTCTCCTAGGTCGGTCAGCAGGTAGGTGAGCCAGCGAAGCTCCTGTGCAGCCATGGCCCTGGCGTAGATCTCAGCCTCACAACTCGAGCCAAGAACAGAAGACGAGCGAGTAGCCCGCCACGAAACAGAGCCGGAACCAAGGCTGAAGGTGTAACCCTGTGACGACCGCTGCGTAGCCTGGTCGTCAGCCCAAGAAGCGTCCGCGTGCCCAGTGAGGACCACTGGACTCCACCCTCCAAGCACTAGCCCCATGCCCGACGTACTGCACAAGTAGCGCAACACCCTCTTCGCTGCAGCCATGTGCTCTGGTCTGTGTCTCCCAGGAGCAACATAGCGTGCCAGAATGCTAAGAGGGTATGCAAGGTCAGGTCGTGTGCAGGTCATCAGGTACATGAGGCAGCCAACAAGCTCTGGGTACGGGCCACTCGACTCTACGGACTCATCCGAAGGCAGAGCTGAGAGCGAGTGGCGAGTAGACAGAGGAGTGGCCTGAGGCGAGGAGTACGTGAAGCCGAAGCGCTGAAGGACCTGCTGCACCATGTGTGACTGAGTCAGGGTAATGGTGCGGCGTGCTCTGTCCCGGGTGATCTGCAAGCCAAGGTAGCTGCGCAGTTCACCCAGGTCTGTGCACGTGTGTCTCTTCTGCAGCTCGGACTTCACGTAGGCGAGTCCAGCAGTGTCAGCTGTGGCAAAGACCAAGTCGTCGACGTACACAAGGATGTAGAACGGCGGCAGAGAGGTGTCGGTGCGTAGAAACAGCGACGGGTCGGCAGTAGAAGGAGCAAACCCAAGAGCCGCAAGTGTAGTCCTCAGTGTGTCGTGCCACTCACGTGGCGCCTGGCGGAGACCGTAGACTGGACGCCGGAGACTCCACTGGGTACCAGAAGGGAAAGACCCAGTGAAGCCAGGTGGGCGACGCAGCCAGATCTCCTCGTGCAGGCTGCCCTGCAAGAAAGCTGTGCTGAAGTCAAGAGAGTGCAGCTCGTAGTCACGGTGAGCAGCAACGTGCAGCAGTACCCGAAGAGTGGTCATCTTCGGGGTGGGGGAGAAGGTCTGAAAGTAGTCAACTCCCTGCCGCTGACTGAAGCCACGAGCCACGTAACGCGCCTTGAAGACAGGCGGAGAACCCGGCGGCCGCTTCACCCTGAAGATCCACATGCCACTGACGATGTTCGCCCCAGGAGGGGGGACAGCGTCAACGTAGGTGCCTGTGGACTTCCAGGAAGCCATCTCTGCATCCATAGCTGCCTGCCACTGAGAGGAGTAGGGACCCTCTATCGCCTCCGCGTAAGAGCGCGGAGTCGGGATGTCAAGTGCATCCGGGTCTCCCTCAGGGGTAAGCAGTACGGACACAAGATGAGGTGAGGCAGCTGCCAGACACTGGAACTCCTCCTGCCTGTCCTCAAGGACGTCCGTGCCAAGGGCACACTCACCCCCGACGGACGGAGGACAGACAGACTCAGACTCAGCGACAAGACTAGCAGCGTAGTCTAAGCGACAGCGAGCAGCAAAGTCGACGAGCTCAGTAACGAGAGCAGACGCAGCAGTAGACTCGAAAGAAGGGTCAGTGACAACAGTAGCAAGGAGACGCGTGACAGTAGGACTGGCAGCACGAAGAGAGTCCGACTCCGGGTCGGCAAGAGCAGGAAGAGAGGACTCAGGAGGAGAAGGCAAAGGGGCACGCAGAGGAGCAGTGGACGGACGCAGAGACATCCGGTGCGTGCCAGGGACAGGAGGAGGACGCTGACGCGAACCGCGACCACTAGTGCGAGCAGCACGGACAGGCGACGCAGGGCGGGACGCAGGCTCACGACGCTCAGCCAGACCTCCAGTAGGACCAGTGTAGGGAGAAGGAGCAGGCAAAGGGGAGGTAGGCTGCAACTGTAGCTGGGACGAGACAGGCTGTGGACACTCTAAGGGAGGAGGAGGACCAGTAGAGGGTGGAAGACCAAGAACCTGCTGCAGGAGTGGCACGAAGTACGGTCGAGGCCGCGCGGCGACGCTAGAAGCAGCCGGGACAGCACCAGAACCCTCAGCAGGAGCACCCGCTCCAGCAGCACCACCAGTAGCTCCAGAACCTCCAGCAGCACCAGGAGCACCCCCAGTAGGACTGCCAGCAGTAGTCTCAGCGCCAGCACCCTCAGCAGCACCAGCTCCAGTGCACCCAGGACGAGCACCTCTGGGACCCGCGACCGCAGCACCCTCAGCAGCCGAAGGAACTCCAGCACCAGCAGCACGCCTCCAGCGCCGGGCAAACCACTCACGCAGCTCCTGTGGAGAAAGTGGCTCCCGGCGAGACGAAGCACTCGGAGAACCTCCAGGCGAAGCACCTCCAGACTCAGCACCCCCAGGCGTAGCACCCCTAGGCTCAGCACCCCCAGGCTCAGCACCCCCAGGCTCAGCACCCCCAGGCTCAGCACCCCTAGGCTCAGCACCCCCAGACGTAGCACCCCCAGGCCCAGCACCCCTAGGCTCCGCACCCCCAGGTACAGCACCCCCAGCCTCAGCACCCTCAGCAGCACCAGAGTCACCAGTGACCTCGACAGGCTCGACCGCGTCTACCTGGGACACACCTGAAGGGGCTGGACCCTGAGGGGGGAGGGGGTCTACCTGGGGGGGACCTGGTACCAGGAAGAGTGGGGGTGGGGGGAGGGACGGAGTGCGGTAGGGGAAGAGGCGGTAGTAGGGGACCGACTCGTCAAACGTGACGTCCTGGGAGGACAGAACACGGCGAGAGGTGGGGTGGTAAAACTGCCACCCAGGCGCGTCAGGGGGGAACCCCAGGAAGACGCAAGGAGCAGCACGAGGGGATAGTTTGTCCGCAGACAGGTCGCGGACAAACGCCCGAGATCCCCAGACCCGGAACGCCGACGCATCGCCAACCTTCCCCGTCCACAGCAGGGCTGGGGAGGTCTCCGGCCTGGAGACCCTGGGGTGGAGGTTGATCTGATGCGCCGCGTACCGAACCGCAAACGGCCACAGAAAATGGGGGGCAGCCGCATGCATCATAGACGTACGAGCGACGTCCATGACCATGCCAATGCGGCGCTCAGCAATCCCATTTTGCTGCGGTGAGTCCGGAAGCGTGAAGGTCTGACGGATGCCCCGTGCACGACAGTAGGCACGCAGAAGGCCAGAGGAGAACTCTCCGCCTCTGTCCGAGTGCAGACGCAGAACAGGAAAGTCCGAGCCGAAGCTCTGCCTGAGCTGGAGACGAGCTGCGCGGATCCAGTCGATCAGCACCTCAGTGACATCACCCTTGCTGCGCAAGGGGAAGACTGTGGTGTAACGCGAGTAGTCGTCAACAACGAGCAGGAAGTAGCGCTCGTGACCCTGTCCACGGACGCGGGCTGGGCCCCACACGTCCATGTGAAGTGTCTGCAACGGGGCCTCTGTCGGAGGAAACTGGGAGGAGTGAGGGGCAGCACGCAGGCGCCCCTCGACACAGGGGACACAGGCAGGGCCAGGGCCCTGAGGAAGGGGAGGGAGGGACCGGGGGAGACCGGACACAAGAAGACGGGAGGCCATACCTCTGAGCCGAAGCAGAGAGGGGTGGCCAAGGCGGTGGTGCCAGAGGAGAGTCTCGTGAGACAGGAGACGACACGAACAGGGGGCAGACTCAGGACCAGACCTGGACGCCGCAGCAAACACCTGACCCGACGGAACTACCCTACCAGACTCAGCAACTGGAGGAGACGCAGTGGTCAGAGTGTACAGGCTCGACCCCGGCTGACGGGTGAACGTAGCCAGGTGACGGCCTGTGCCAGCCTCTGTACAGTGGGTCACTCTCTGACGTGCAGGAGTGAACTGGTGGACCCCCGCATCCTGTAGGTCAGCACCACTCACCAGGTTCGTAGAGAACGAGGGGAGGTAGAGACCAGACAGGGTGCCAGAGGGAGCCGCCGGACACGGGAGGACTGTGGAGAAGCGAGACAGGACAGGACCCCCAGAGGGGTCAGCCAGAGACACTGCAACCGGTCGACTCAGCGGTGTGAGTGTGGTGCGGTCCCGAAAGAAGGAGCGAGACGCCCCAGAGTCAAGGGTGAAGGTGAGGGAGGCCGAAGCCGACGCAGTACCTGAGAGCGCAGACTCACCAGTACCTGAGGACGCAGACACACGAGCACCTAGAGCAGCAGCGTCGCAAGCACCTAGGGCAGCAGCCTCACCAGGACCTAGAGCAGCAGTCTCAATGCCCGGATCGGGCGGGAAACACCGGTAACAGTCACCCTCATCACTAATAGACACAGCATACATGGCAGAGAGAATAGCATCAAAGTCAAGATCATAGATGGCAACACCCGCCCTAGACAGCTCGCCCCAGCGAGGGATCTCGGAGGCCTCCGGGAACTGGTGACGCCACGCGTCCGTCAGGCGGCCAAAGCAGCGCTGGGTGGGGTGGGGACCCCCACACTGCTCACCCGCACGGTCGCCAGTGCGCAAAACGTAGGAGCACGGACCAAAACCCCCACCCCGCTGACGCGCAGTGTACCACTCACGAAGCTGCTGAGGGGACAGGGTGTCACGACCACGCTGCTGCTGCTGGCGCGAGCCACCACCGGAGCCACTCCGCTGCGAAGACCCGCGACCAGCACCACCGCCACTCCCGCCGCCTCCGACGCCTCCGCCGCCTCCGCTACTGCCGCCGCCTCCGCCTCCGCCGCCGCCTCCACCTCCGCCACCTCCACCACCTCCGCTCCTACCGCCACCGCCGCCGCCACCTCCACCTCCACTGCCGCCACCGACCCCTCCACCCCCACCTCCACTCCCACCGCCACCCCCACTCCCCCAACTGCCGCCACCTCCACCTCCACCGCCCCCGCTCGCTCCTCCAGCGCCCTTGCCCCCCTTGCCCTTGCCAGAGCGGCGTCTCCCGCTAGGGGCAGACGCCGCACCGACCGACTCAAGAACAAGGAGGTCGGCCGCAGCAGCAGAGGCAACAGAGGGCAGAAGGGGGGAGGGGGAACACCCCTCAAAGATGGGGGTGCGCGGGTCACCACGAGAGGCCCCTACAGCGACTATGCTCTTCTCGGCCGCTAGGAGGGACTTCTCGAGGAGGTCAACAGTGAGAGTGGTGGGACAGACAGAGAGAAAGTGGTCCCTGACTACGCGAAGGGAGTCAGGAAGGCGAGTGACTATGTAGTAAAGAGTGATGTACATGGGGGGGGGGTTCCTGGCGCAGAAGTCAGGAGGGAGTGCAGCGCGGTAGCGAGTGTCACTAGTGCGGAGGTGCGTAATGAGGTCAGTGACTGTGGGAAAGGCAGTAAGATCAGGAAAGAGGTACGGTAGCATGAGACGGCTCAGTGCAGCAGTGGCAGGGGAGGAGTAGCGCGCAACTACAGCATCGTACAAGGTCTGAGCACTCTTGTACTGACTAAAGTGCGCACGCTCGGAGGTAGGGAGGTGGCGACGCACAGCAAGACGTGCAGTAGCGTCGCGCGTGGCCCACTGGGAGCGAACAGTGGCGTCAGCATCAGCAGCAGGGGCAGTGGAGGTGCCAGAGGTGAGGTCAAAGAGAGAGAGGCCGTCTGCCCTATCGCACTGTAAGAACAGCTGCAGGTCATCTACCCAGACCTCAAAGTCAATGGCCCTACCCTCAGCGTCAAAGGCGAGAACACTAGGGGTAGCCATGACCCTAGACGACTAGCAGCGCAAACAGTGGGGTGAGGACAGTGCAGTGAAAAGGCGCTGTGCTCACCAGACTGGGCAGGTCGGGCGGCCCTGAAGGAGGGCGGCGCGGCGGCTCGGCGGCTCAGCTGCTGGGCGGCCCGGCGGCTCGGCGGCTCCGCTGCTGGGCGGCTCGGCTGCTGGGCGGCTCGGCTGCTGGGCGGCGCGGCCGCTGGGCGGCTCGGCTGCTGGGCGGCTCGGCTGATGGGCTGCTCGGCTGCTGGGCGGCTCGGCGGCTCGGCTGCTGGGCGGCTCGGCTGCTGGGCGGCTCGGCGGCTCGGCTGCTGCTGCAGGGCACGGGGCCGCAGGTAAGGGCGGCGGGGCCGCTGGTAAGGGCGGCGTGGCCGCGGGTAGGGTGGCGGGGCCGCAGATAGGGTGGCGGGGCCGCAGGTAAGGTGGCGGGGCCGCAGGTAAGGTGGCGGGGCCGCAGGTAAGGTGGCGGGGCCGCAGCAGAGGGCGGCGGGGCCGCAGGTAAGGGCGGGGCCGCAGGTAAGGTGGCGGGGCCGCGAGGAAGGGCGGCGGGGCCGCTAGGTAGGGCGGCGGGGCCGCGCGATGGGGCGGCGGGGCCGCGCGATGGGGCGGCGGGGCCGCGCGATGGGGTGGCGGGGCCGCGAGGAAGGGCGGCGGGGCCGCGCGATGGGGCGGCGGGGCCGCGCGATGGGGCGGCGGGGCCGCGCGATGGGGCGGCGGGGCCGTTAGGTAGGGCGGCGGGGCCGCTAGATAGGGCGGCGGGGCCGCGCGATGGGGCGGCGGGGCCGCGATGGGGCGGCGGGGCCGATAGGTAGGGCGGCGGGGCCGCGCAATGGGGCGGCGAGGCCGCGAGGTAGGGCGGCGGGGCCGCGGAGACGGGTGGCGGGGCCGCAGTGCAGGGCCGCTAGGGCGGCTCGACGAAGTGAGGGCCCGGAGCGCGACTCGGGATGAGCGCGCTTCGGGCAGGAAAAAAGAGAAAAAAAAAAAAAAAAATCGATGTGGTGGGCCCTAAGCACAGTTCCCAAGGGGGAACCTGCTCGATACCATGAGAAGATTTGAACAAGGATGAATGAACTATGAAATGAAGTGAGTACAAATATGAAACCCTAATTGGTTGTACCCCCTATGGGATACCCCACTATAGCCTACACAACAGCATAAGCTATAATGTTCTGACATCAACCTGCATGTGAACTGGTCTTGTGACCACTTGCTTGTGCTCAGAATTTGTGTGGTTTCCTTGAGATCCACCCTGAGCTTGCTTTGCTTTGCTTTGACTGGTCTTGTGACCATCTGGTTGTCTCCCACTTAGCCTATGGGGGTGTGTCAAACATTATATGTTTATATTGTGTAGGCTATAGTGGGTTTAGCCTTAGGGGGTACAACTTTGTTAGGGTTTCCTACTTGTATCCCCCTCCTACCTAGTTTCATCCATTCTCGTTCTATTCTGGATTCTAACATCAACCACGTTCGCCGACCCCATGGAAGTCGACAAATTCGACGCGAATTCACGACCTGCAAAAAACAAAACGTTTTGCGATTTTTGCGGCGGAAACGGACATCGGATTGTCGACTGTTTTCACATGAAATCTGCACGTGCGGCATTCCGAGCTCGTGGGAGTGGCGAAACTAAAGACAAAGGGTCAAAAAACGGATCTCGCCAGTGATTGCGGATCGTGCTGGCGAGGAAAAGCAGATCCGAAAGCGTCAGCGCAATCTTGACCAAATCGAAACTGAAGGACAGCATTGGGCGCGAGATTTGGAGAATCAGGGGCGAAATCCCAAGCCCCTTGACCGAAATTTGTCAGAGGGATTCGCCGAGGAAAAGAAAACCTTCGCGAAAAAAGACTCGACCATATCGGGAACTCTCCAATTCGACCCCGGAAAAAAACAGAATTCGTTAAAGTTATCTTTCAAAGATGCTTTAATGAAGACTGATGATTTTCGCGGGTCCGGAGCCATAAAAAAATTCCGGGAAGAACTCCAGAGGAAGCAGATAATTAAAGAAGTGGTACCGGTGCCTACGGAGCTGGGGAAAAAATTAAGGAGTGTGGAAAGGAGCAGGCCTTTTCACGGTGTCAACGTCTTCTCCCGGAACCAGCCCAAGACGACTCTCCACTCCCCAGGGAAGAAGTCTATGGAGCTGAAGCAGCTGAGGAGGCAGCTGGGAGTTGAAAAGAAGCTGCGAAAACTCCGAAAACCCCTCCAGGATGCATCCAGTGGATCGCAGGCGTCGACCGGATCCACCCCCTCAGGGTCAACCTGTACGGTTACTACCTCTACTCCTGGCGTTGGAGAGGAGCTTTTCTCCACGCAGCCCAGGCCAGCTGTTAGTCCAGGAGCAAACAGTGGAACCACGGTGTGTACTGAATATTGGGATGTACCCTATGATCCTATTAATGAGACTATTTTTGGGTACTCCGAGCAACGCTCACCACTCCCGCTCGAGGTGATCTGCAACGGACAGCGCCTCCAAGCACTCGTGGACAACGGGGCGTCGCACAGCGTCTACGACAAGGAAACAATCGACCGACTCGGAGGAGAGCTCAAGTCCTCAAGCTTCTCGGCAACGATGGTGGACGACAGTAAGCTACCTATCTACGGGGAAACACGGTTACTACTCCAGATTGGACCCCTTCGATGGAAGCCTGTTCTCCTCGTCACAAATATTAAAGGACTCGACGTAATCTTCGGGAGAGACTTTCTGAAAAAAATCAACCCCGAGATCAACTGGGTCAACCGGACGGCCAACATCAACAACAACGGGAGGAAAATCAGCTTTCCCAAATGGGACGACACGGGAAATATTCCAGTCGAGACACTCGCACGCTTTGAAAAGGACGTCAAACGGACCACAGTGGGATTTATGGCGATAGTCAACGAAGCAGACAACGGAGAGAAGCAGACCCAAGAACTTCCTCCAGCAGTCAAGAAAATTCTTGAAGAGTTCCAGGACGTTCTCCCCGACGATTTACCTGATCAACTACCGCCATACCGAACACATCAGCACGAGATCGTAGAAGAGCCGGGGTCCAAGCCGACATTCCGAGCACCATACCGGCTGAGCCCGAAAGAGCTTGCTGATATGAAAAAACAAATAGAGTATCTCCTGGAGAAAGGGCTGATTCGACCTTCGACTTCGCCTTACGGAGCTCCAGTTCTCTTCACTCCGAAGCCGGACGGAAGTCTGCGAATGTGCATCGACTACTGAGCCTTGAACAAGCAGACTATAAAAAACAAATACCCGATACCACGGATCGACGACTTACTCGATCAACTTCGCGGTGCTACGGTATTCTCCAAGCTCGACCTCAGATCGGGATACTGGCAAATTCGTATGGCGGACAACTCTATCCACAAAACTGCCTTTCGAACTCGGTATGGGTCATACGAGTATCTCGTGATGCCGTTCGGACTCACTAACGCATGTCAGAATGGTAGGCATAAGCAGGAGCCATAGCTAGGGTTTGCCTAGCTAGGCAAGAGAGAAATGAGCTAAGGAGGGGTTTGACTAGCAACAGTTGGGATACAAATAGGAAACCCTAAGGGGCCGTACTCACTACAGAGTACCCCACTGCAGGCTAGACAAGCATTATAATCTGACAACGCACCAGCCACATTTCAGGCGGAAATGAACCACATCCTTCGACCCCTTCTGGACGAGTGCGTGGTGGTATACTTGGACGACATCCTGATCTACTCGAAAGACATGAAGCAGCACGTTGAGCATTTGCGACGCGTCTTCGAAATTCTTCGACGAGAACGCTTCTACGTGAAACTATCGAAGAGCGAGTTTGCACTGAAGAAAGTCCAATTCCTTGGACATATGGTGAGCGCTCAAGGAGTTCACGTGGATCCTAAGAAGATCGAAGCAGTGCGAACGTGGAAGTCCCCTGAGAACGTGAAGGAGTTACAGCAGTTCCTTGGATTCGCTAACTACTACAACCGGTTCGTACCGAACTACGCCAAGATTGCCGCACCATTAACGAACCTTTTGAAGAAGAATACACCATATCAGTGGGAGGCGAAGCACCAGGAAGCCGTGGAACAACTTAAAACCGCACTCACGTCCGCACCTGTCCTTATCCTGCCAGACCCTGAACTTGACTATGTCATCGAGGCCGATGCTAGCGATCAAGCAGTGGGCGCAGTACTCATGCAAGATCAAGGGAAAGGGCTGCAACCCATTGCATACCTCAGTAAAAAACTTCACGGGGCAGAACTCAATTACCCTATCCATGACAAAGAGGCCCTCGCCATCGTCAACGCATTCAAAGCATGGAGGTGTTATCTCGAAGGAAGAAAGACCACCGTCTACACCGACCACTGCAGCCTCAAGTATCTGAAAACCCAACCAACACTCTCTAGGCGGCAGGTCTGGTGGATTGACTTTCTCGAAACCCACTTCCATTACGACATCGTGTATAAGCCGGGGCACAAGAACAAGGCAGACGCACTCAGTCGCCCTGCACACGTTGCCGCCCTACAAGTCGATGGCATGAACCCACTTTTGAAGGGACTCTTCACGCATGGATACACCATCGACCCCGAAGTCTCTGTAGCAGAAAAACGCCATCTTCTACATTGGGATCAAGACATCGCATACCGCAAGGGATCCACAAAAATATGGGTACCTAATTACCCTCCTTTACGCCAGTTACTACTCGAAGAATATCATGATGTTCTCTACGCGGGCCACTTCGGTAGTAACAAGACGCTTGCCGGTATTGCGAAGCATTATTATTGGCCCCACATGGCGGATGACGTACAAAAATTCATCACCTCGTGCGACACATGCCAACGGATGAAGAGCAGCAAACAGAAGAAAGCCGGGTTACTACAGCCTCTTCCAGTCCCTGAACAGCCTTGGCAAGTGGTCAGCTTGGACTTCATCATCGGGTTACCACCTACCAAAGCTGGTTACGACGCCATTCTAGTCGTCATCGACAAATTTTCCAAAATGGGACACTTCATCCCGACACACACAACGGCTCGCACCGAGGAGACAGCGCAATTATTCTTCCGCTACGCCATCTCGCAACATGGCATTCCAACCACGCTGATCTCCGACAGAGACCCGAAATTCACGAGTAAATTCTGGAAGGAGCTCATGTCGCTCATGGGGACCAAACTCGCCATGTCATCTGCCTATCATCCCCAAACGGATGGTCAGACAGAGCGCCTCAACCAGATTGTCGAACAGCTTCTGCGAGCAGCGTGTAAGGACGATATCTCTAAATGGGATGCACACCTGCCGGTTCTCGAGTTTGCGTATAACAACGCCACGCACGCCGCAACAGGGCAAACTCCTTTCTTCCTCTGTTACGGTCGCAACCCACTCACGCCTCAGAAACCGACAGTACCCGCCACGGTGCAACCCGCACATGCCTTCATTACCACTATGCACCAATTGTGGGAGCGCACGCATAAACGTCTTCTGACTATCCAGCAGCAACAAAACAAGCTCGCTGATCGGAGTCGCAACGATCATTCCATCAAAATTGGCGTTCAAGTGCTTCTGGATACACGCAATCTCGACATCAACCATCTTCCGTCTAAGCTCCGACCTCGCTTCTGCGGACCTTTTCTCGTCGAGGCGCAGGTCACTCCAGTAACCTTCCGCTTGCGTTTACCAGCTACCTGGAGAATTCACAATGCCTTCCATGTTCAACTTCTCAAGCCCTATCGGGACCCGAACACGGTCTTCAAAGGTCGCCAGCCGCCGCCGCCACTGCCAGTGATCGTTAATGGGGAACCTGAGTACGAAGTCGAAGCCGTTCTGGCACACCGACCACGACGTAGCGGCACCTTGGAACTCTTGATTCGTTGGAAAGGCTATGATCCTTCCGAGGATAGCTGGGTACCTGAACACGACATGGATAACGCCCGTCGTCCTCTCCAGGACTACCTTGTCAAGCACGGTGTTACTTCTACCACCCAGCTTTGAGGGGGGGAAGTGTGAGAGGACGTCCCCGTTATAATATTTCTCATTATTATATTTTTCCTTTATCTTATTCTCCTTTTTCTCCTCTTTATTTTGGTCTTTATCCCATCTCAATCGGCCTACTATTCTATTTTCTAGAGCCTTCTATTTATTTCTCTTATTTCCTACTTTTCCCACCGACATATCTATTATACGGCACCGACAGCGCCGATAGTGGTGTATACGGTGTAATCTGGGCATAATCCCAAGTGCCAATAGCCTTGCGTGCTTGTGCGCACTTGTGATTGTAGTATCGGGAAGGGCGTGTTCCCGAAGGTTCGTTTTATCTCGTTTATCCTTGTATTTTCCGAGTATAAAAACGACTTGTATTCAGTTTTAGTGACAAGTTTCGATTGAGAATTCGATCATGTGACACCTCGGGACATTTTGGGGTAGAAAAAACGCGACAGCAACTGCAGCGGTATTACTACTGGCCGGAGCTGTTGACCGACGTACAGTAGCACGTGGGCTCGTGCCCCACGTGTCAGGTGATGAAAAGCTCGAGGAAGCGGAAGGCGGGTCAACTGCAGCCGATACCACTGCCCGAGCGCGACTGGCAGCAGGTTACCATGGACTTCGTCACAGGTTTACCTTCGAACCCTGGGGGTAACGACGCGGTGATGGTCGTCGTTGACAGGTTGACGAAGATGGCACATTGTTAGAATCTAGAATAGAACGAGAATGGATGAAACTAGGTAGGAGGGGGATACAAGTAGGAAACCCTAACAAAGCTGTACCCCCTAAGGCTAAACCCACTATAGCCTACACAATATAAACATATAATGTTTGACACACCCCCATAGGCTAAGTGGGAGACAACCAAATGGTCACAAGACCAGTCAAAGCAAAGCAAAGCAAGCTCAGGGTGGATCTCAAGGAAACCACACAAATTCTGAGCACAAGCAAGTGGTCACAAGACCAGTTCACATGCAGGTTGATAGTATAACAAGAGATACAGTGATCACAACCTAGCAAGAGTAAACATGCAGGCATATATATAGAGATCACAGTACAAGTAGAGTCAAGAAGTAAGCAAGTGAGGCCCAGTAGGCACAAGGCCTAGAACAGTACAGAAGCGCTGATGGTCACAAGGGTGAAGCGCCTTGGTGAACACATCAGCAGTGTTGGCCCGAGTGGCCACGTAACGCAGACGAAGCTGACCGCGCTGCTGCAGCTCTCGAGCAAGGAAGTAGCGCAGAGCGATATGCTTCGTTCTGTGCTCCAGTCTGTGCTCCTCACACAAGGCAATGGCAGCCTTGTTGTCGACGTACAGCACTGGAGGAGAACGAGGCCGCTCTCCCAAGTCGGTCAACAGGTAGGTGAGCCAGCGTAACTCCTGTGCAGCCATGGCTGTGGCGTAGATCTCAGCCTCACAACTGGAGCTGAGAACAGAAGACGAGCGTGTAGAACGCCAAGAAACTGAACCAGAGCCAAGGCTGAAGGTGTAACCCTGAGACGACCGCTGAGTAGCCTGATCGTCAGCCCAAGAAGCGTCTGAGTGCCCAGTGAGTACAACTCGGTCTCGTCCTCCAAGCACTAGCCCCATGCCCGACGTACTGCACAAGTAGCGCAACACCCTCTTAGCGGCATCCATGTGCTCCCTCCGGTGACGGCCAGGAGCGACATAGCGTGCAAGGATGCTGAGAGGGTATGCAAGGTCAGGTTGAGTGCAGGTCATCAGGTACATGAGGCAGCCCACAAGCTCTGGATACGGGCCACTCGGCTCTACGGACTCATCCGAAGGCAGAGCTGAGAGCGAGTGACCGGTAGGCAGAGGAGTGGGCTGAGGCGAGGAGTACGTGAAGCGGAAGCGCTGAAGGACCTGCTGCACCATGTGTGACTGAGTCAAGGTGATGGTGCGCCGTGCTCTGTCCCGGGTGATCCGCAAGCCAAGATAGCTTGTCAGTTCACCCAGGTCTGTGCACGTGTGTCTCTTCTGCAGCTCCAACTTCACGTGGGCGAGTGCGACAGTGTCAGCAGTGGCAAAGACCAAGTCGTCGACGTACACGAGGATGTAGAACGGCGGCAGCGAGGTGTCGGTGCGTAGAAACAGCGACGGGTCAGCAGTAGAAGGAGCGAACCCAAGAGCCGCAAGTGTAGTCCTCAGTGTGTCGTGCCACTCACGTGGCGCCTGTCGGAGACCGTAGACTGGCCGCCGGAGGCTCCACTGGGTACCAGGAGGGAACGACCCAGTGAAGCCAGGTGGGCGGCGCAACCAGATCTCCTCGTGCAGGCTGCCCTGTAGGAAAGCAGTGCTGAAGTCAAGAGAGTGGAGCTCGTAGTCACGCTGAGCGGCGACGTGCAGCAGAACCCGAAGAGTGGTCATCTTCGGGGTCGGGGAGAAGGTCTGGAAGAAGTCAACTCCCTCTCGCTGACTGAAGCCTCGTGCAACGTAACGCGCCTTGAAGACAGGCGGAGAACCCGGCGGCCGCTTCACCCTGAAAATCCACATGCCACTGACGATGTTCGCCCCAGGTGGGGGAACCTCGTCGACGTAGGTGCCTGTGGACTTCCAGGAAGCCATCTCTGCGTCCATGGCTGTCTGCCACTGAGAGGAGTAGGGACCCTCTATTGCCTCTGCGTAAGAGCGCGGAGTCGGGATGTCTGGTGCATCCGGGTCTCCCTCAGGGGCAACTAGCATGGACACGAGATGAGGTAAAGCAGCGGCAAAGCACTCAAACTCCTCCTGCCTGTCCTCAAGGACGTCCGTGCCAAGAGCACACTCACCCCCGACGGACGGAGGACAGACAGACTCAGACTCAGCAACTAGGCTAGCGGCGTAGTCTAGACGACAAGCGGCAGCAAAGTCGACAAGCTCAGCAACTAAGGCAGACGCAGCAGTGGACTCAAAGGAAGGGTCAGTGACAACAGTAGCCGGGAGACACATGACAGTAGGACTGGTAGCACGAAGGGAGTCAGACTCAGGGTCAGCAAGAGCAGGAAGAGAGGACGCAGGAGGAGACGGGAGAGGGACACGCTGGGGAGCAGTGGAAGGACGAAGCGCCATCTGGTGAGTGCCTGGGACAGCAGGAGGACGCTGACGCGGGACACGACGACCAGTGTGAGCAGCACGAACAGGCGACGCTCGACGAGACTCAGGCGACGCAGGACGAGACTCAGGCTCACGACGCTCCGTAAGACCTCCAGTCGGACCAGTGTAAGGAGAAGGACCAGGGAGAGGGGAGGCAGACGGTAACTGTGACTGCGACTGGACAGACGGAGGACACTCTAAGGAGGGAGGAGGACAAGGAGGAGGAGGCTGACCAAGAACCTGCTGAAGGACCGGAACGAAGTACGGCCGCGGCCGCGCAGCGTCTCCAGAACCAGCAGAGACACCAGCGCCAGGGTCCTCAGCACCAGCAGCAGCACCACCTCCAGGGTCCTCAGCACCAGCAGCAGCTCCAACTCCAGGGTCCGCAGCACCAGCAGCAGCGCCGACTCCAGGGTCCGCAGCACCAGCAGCAGCTCCTACGCCCGGGTCCGCAGCACCAGCAGCAGCTCCAACGCCCGGGTCCTCAGCACCAGCAGCAGCTCCAACTCCAGGGTCCGCAGCACCAGTAGCACCTCCAGAAGAAGCAGTACCTCCAGCAGCTCCAGTAGCCCCAGCACCAGCAGCACCTCCAGCAGCTCCAGCAGCACCAGCAGTACCACCAGCAGCGCCAGAATCACCGCCAGCAGCAGCACCTCCAGCAGCTGGGTCCGCGACACTAGGAGCGCCACTCCGGAGACTGCAGCGCCGTGCGTACCACTCTCGGAGCCGCTGGGGAGAGGGCAGCTCCCGCCTAGGAGGGGAAGCACTAGCACCAGCTCCAGCCGCACTCCTAGCTCCAGGAGCACCTCTCCTGAGGCTGCAGTACTGTAAGTACCACTCACGCAGCTGCTGTGAGGAGAGAGCTCCTCCAGGTGTAGCACTCCCAGGCTCAGCACCTCCAGACTCAGCACCCCCAGACTCAGCACCCGCAGGCTCCGCACCCCCAGGCTCAGCACCCCCAGGCTCCGCACCCCCAGGCTCAGCACCCCCAGACTCCGCAACCCCAGGCTCCGCACCCCCAGGCTCCGCACCCTCAGGCTCAGCACCCCTAGCAGGACGAGAGTCGACAGCTACCTCGACAGGCTCAACCGGGTCTACCTGGGACACACCTGAGGGAGCGGCACCCTGAGGGGGGAGGGGGTCTACCACAGCAGCACCTGGCGCGAGGAAGAGAGGCGGGGGGGGGAGCGGGGCAGTGCGGTAGGGGAAGAGGCGGTAGTAGGGGACGGACTCGTCGAAAGTGACGTCCTGAGAAGGCAAGGCACGGCGCGAGGTGGGGTGGTAAAACTGCCAACCAGACGCGTCCGGGACAAAGCCAAGGAAGACACAAGGAACAGCGCGGGAGGAGAGCTTGTCCGCAGACGTATCGCGGACAAAAGCTCGAGATCCCCAGACCCGAAAGCGTGACGCATCGCCAACCTCTCCCGTCCAACGCAGTGTCGGCAAAGTCTCCGGAACGGAGACACGGGGCCAGAGGTTGAGCTGATGCGCAGCGTATCGGACTGCAAACAGCCACAGAAAGTGGGGGGCAGCCGCATGGATCAAGGAGGTACGAGCGACCTCCATGACCAAGCCAATGCGGCGCTCAGCAACCCCATTCTGCTGTGGAGAGGCCGGAAGCGTGAACGACTGGCGGATGCCGTGCTCCGCACAGTAGGCTGCCAAGAGATCGGAGGAGAACTCACCACCTCTGTCAGAGTGCAAGCGCAGGACAGGAAAGTCCGAGTGGAAACGCTCGCTGAGCTGGAGACGAGAAGCGCTGATCCAAGGGATCAAAACATCAGGGACCTCACCCTTGGTGCGCAAGGGGAAGACCGTGGTGTAGCGCGAGTAGTCGTCAACAACTATCAGGAAGTACCTCTCCTGACCCTGACCACGGACGCGGGCTGGGCCCCACACGTCCATGTGGAGCGTCTGCAAGGGAGCAGTCGTCGGGGGAAACGAGGAGGAGTGAGGAGCGGCGCGCTGCCGCCCCTCGACACAGGGAAGACAGGGAGGAGCAGGCGAGGGTGGGAGGGGAGGGAGAACCCTGGGAAGACCAGAGACAAGGTACCGTTTGTGCATGGCACGAAGGCGCTGCACGGACGGGTGACCAAGTCGGTGGTGCCAGAGGACGGTCTCGTGCGCCAGAGAGCGACACGAGCAGGGGGCCGACAGCTGACCTGACGCAGACACAGACGCAGCTACCTGAGGGGACGCAGTGGTCAGTGTGTACAGGTCCGACCCCGGCTGCCGAGTGAAGGTAGCCAGGTGGCGACCCGTCCGAGCGCACGTGCAGTGTGTCACGCGCTCGTAGGCAGGGGTGAACTGGTGAACACCCCCGTCCTGAAGCGCACTACCCGCCACCAAGTTCGTAGAGAACGAGGGGAGGTAGAGACCTGACAGCGTGCCCGACGGGACCGCAGGACAAGGGAGGACAGTGGAGGAGGTCGCAAGGACCGGACCCCCAGAGGGGTCAGCAAGGGAGACTGCAACCGGCCGAGCAAGCTGCTCAAGGGCCGTGCGGTCACGAAAGAAACAGCGGGAAGCACCGGAGTCCAGTGTGAAGGTGTGCAGTGCCGCAGTAGACGCAGTACCAGCAGGTCGAACGCACGAGTACCTGGGGCAGCAGACTCACCAGCACCTAGAGCAGCAGCCTCACGAGGACCTAGGGCAGCAGACGCACTAGCACCTAGAGCGGCAGCCACACCAGTACCTAGAGCAGCAGACTGGATACCGGGGTCAGGCGGTACACACTGGGGACAGGCACTCTCAGTACTAGTAGACAATGCATACATGGCAGTGAGGATAGCATCAGAGTCAAGAGCAAAGATATCTACCCTCTGCCTAAGCAGCTCCACCCAGGAGGGGAGCTCAGCGGCGTCACCAAACTCTGTACGCCAAGCGTCGCCCAGACGGGCGAAGCAGTGGGACTCTGTGTGGCCACGGGTCCCGCAAGGCTGACCAGTCCGGACACCTGTGCGAATGACGTACGGGCAGCGAGCAGTACTCAGTGACCCTCTACTCTGAGCGTACCACTCACGGAGCTGCTGGGGCGAAAGAGGACACGGCAGCTGCACCTGTCCACTACCAGACGCTCCCGAACGACCCACTCCAGAGCGACTAATACTACGGCCACCCCGACAGCCTTAACTGGTGTACCACTCACGAAGCTGCTGGGGCAAAAGAGGACACGGCAGCTGCACCTGTCCACTACCAGAAGCGCCCGAACGACCCACTCCAGAACAACTACCACTACGGCCACCCCGACAGCCCCAACTAGCGTACCACTCACGAAGCTGCTGGGGCGTGAGGGACTCACGCGCATGGCCCTGGAGCTGCATCTGGCCACGCTAGGAGCAGTAGTAGCAGCAGTAGCGGCAGTAACAGCAGTAACAGCAGGAGCAGTAGCAGTGGGAGTGGAAAAGGCAGTCGCAGCAGTAGCAGCGGTAGCAGTGCGGGCAGGGCAATGCTCACCAGTGGTCGGCGCGGCAGGCGCAAGACGGTGGCGACAGCGGGGCCGCTACAACTGCAGGGCGGGGCCGGGCCGCAGCAGGGAGCTCCGCAGCAGCTGCTGCAGGGCGGGGCCGGGCCGCGACGGCAGCTGCTCCAGGGGCCAGGGGCGGCTGCTGCAGTGGCGGCTGCTCCAGGGGCCAGGGGCGGCTGCTGCAGCAGCGGCTGCTCCAGGGGCCAGGGGCGGCTGCTCCAGGGGCGAGGGGCGGCTCCTGCAGTGGCGGCTGCTCCAGTGGCCAGGGGCGGCTGCTGCAGGGGCTGCTGCTCCTGGAGCCAGGGGCGGCTGCTGCAGGGGCGGCTGCTCCAGAGGCCAGGCGCGGATTAGGTCAGGGCGACGCGGCGAGCAGGGGCGACGCCGCGGGCAGGTGACGACGCGGCGGGCAGGTGACGACGCGGCGGGCAGGGCGACGCGGCGGGCAGGTGGCGACGCCGCGGGCAGGGCGACGCGGCGAGCAGGTGACGACGCCGCGAGCAGGGCGACGCGGCGGGCAGGTGGCGACGCCGCGGGCAGGGCTACGCGGCGAGCAGGTGACGACGCCGCGGGCAGGGCGACGCGGCGGGCGGGTGGCGACGCCGCGGACAGGTGGTGACGTCGCGGGTAGGCGACGACGCCGCGGGCAGGGGCTACGCCGCGGGCAGGTGACGACGCCGCGGGCAGGGCGACGCGGCGGGCAGGTGGCGACGCCGCGGGCAGATGGCGACGCCGCGGGCAGGCGGCGACGCCGCGGGCAGGGCGACGCGGCGGGCGGCGAGAGCCTGCAGGGGCGGCGCGCGGTCGGGCAGAGGCTGCGCGCGGGCCTGACGGGTCTGCAGGGGCGGCTCTCGGGCCTGACGGGTCTGCAGGGGCGGCTCGAGGGCCTGACGGGTCTGCAGGGGCGGCTCTCGGGCCTGACGGGCCTGCAGAGGCGGCTCGGGGGGGGCCTGACGGGTCTGCAGAGGCGGCTCGGGGGCCTGACGGACCTGCAGTGGCGGCTCGAGGGCCGTACTAGCTTGTAGGAGGCAGCGCGAGGGCTACAGGACGGCACTCGGGCAGACCGAAGGGCGGGGCGCGCGAGGGCGCACGAGCAGAGAAAGGCGCACGAGGGCGCACGAGGGCGCACGAAGGCGCACGAGCAGAGAAAGGCGCACGAGGGCGCACGTAGGGTAGGGCGCACGAGGGCGCTTCTAGCTGAATAGTGGGCCCGTAGTAGAAAGCGGTCCTAGGTAGCAACCTAGGCTCGTGATACCATGTTAGAATCTAGAATAGAACGAGAATGGATGAAACTAGGTAGGAGGGGGATACAAGTAGGAAACCCTAACAAAGCTGTACCCCCTAAGGCTAAACCCACTATAGCCTACACAATATAAACATATAATGTTTGACACACACTTCGCTGCGTGCAAAAAGTCGATCTCAGCCGAGGAGACCGCTCGTCTGTTCATCGCAGCCGTTGTTCGCCTGCACGGGATACCAGCAGCGATTATCAGCGACAGGGACACGAAGTTTACCAGCAACTTCTGGAAAAATCTCTGGGAGCAGTTCGAGACCAGGCTACAGTTCAGTTCGTCGTACCACCCCGAGACCGACGGTCAAACGGAGCGGACGAATCAGACGATGGAGCAGTTGATTCGTGCCACGTGCGACGACCCCACGACTTGGGAGCAGCAGCTGCCGCTGATCGAGTTCGCGTACAACAATGCCACGTCAGCGACGACGCAGCAGTCCCCCTTCTACCTGAACTACGGGCAAAACCCTACAGTGCCCATGACGCCGAGTCCGGACAACCCAACACCACGTGCACAGCAATTCGCCGAAATTCTGCGAGCTGCCCGCACCAGAGCCGCAGAAGCAATTAAAAAAGCAAACGTCATCGCTAAGCGCAACGCTGACCGCCACCGCCGCCCAGTCACATACCAGTCAGGGGATTACGTACTGCTCGACACGCAAAATCTGCGACTGCCCGACGTACCAAAACTTCGACCGCGCTACTGTGGCCCGTTCCAAATCAGCCACATGATCACGCCAGTAACCGCGCACCTACTGTTACCGACCGACTAGTACATCAGCCCTTCGTTCCATGTCAGTTTGCTTCGCCCCTACATCCCAACCACAAGCCAACTACCTCGCCACCGCCCGCCATCCATGACTCGCCCTGCCTCGGAGCCGATCATCGCGCCCGAAAAAAATCCTGAGCCATCGGATTCGACACCCCACGGGATTCAAGAGGGTTGAATTCCTCGTTCGCTGGAAGGATCGCACGCCAACTGAGGACAGCTGGGTGCCCCTGGCCAACATCGAAAACCACCCTGCCCTGCAAGTGTACATGAGGAGCCGGGGCTTCCGCGATATTCACGCACTCACGTAGCGGAGGGGGCTTCTTGAGGGGGGGGGGGGGGGGGGGGGGGTAGTGTAAGGAATTTTCTCAATATTCCTTAGCGCACCCTGCAACATCGCGTACAGCAGCAGCCGTTGTTCGCCCGTTACTGCTAACGGGGCTTCGCCGACTTCGTGCGCGCTGTTTCACCAAACCTCGCACTGCAGGCCTGGCCGTGTCGGCCTACGCTTCGGGACTAGCCCGAGCCTCGCTCCAGCGTAACACTAGCTAGCTCGCACGCACCTCGTTACCGTTTGCATGTTTCGCGTATAAATGTTCGCTCATGCCTTCGCTCACATTTTGTACTCGTTTGACACCTTAGTGCAATTCTCGCTACTTCGATCCATTGCACCCGTAACAACTAGAAATGGATGTGTTTATGTATATTCCAAATGAGTTATTCGGTGAAGGAATTCGTGCTTAGCGAGTGCTGAACAATAATGCTCGGCAGAATCATCAACGACGCAACCATCATACCCTGCATGTGGTTGGAACTTGGATGTGAGTTGGAAGTATATCCGATGCACAGAGCCGGAACTCGGCTTATCACCTTGGCGGCTCGGGTTTTGTGGCAGATGCCACGCTGGAAGAGGTTGTCAGGCTTGTCCAGGTCTGCAGTCAAATTGAGTAGCCAATAACCAACCTTTGCGACTGGGGTGGAAAGCAGCAGATTGCAGAGCTCACCTGGCCGTGGTCAGGGTGACACGTTACGGAAGAGATGATTGGTTGCCGCCAAAGGTTGCGAATGCCAGATTGGTTGGAAAGGGGACGCCTTCCCGCCGACTCCTCTTCGCGCAGTCAATCGACGTGTGAGATCCCCACAAGCTTCTTCGCAACCAGCCAGAAAAGTTATCGCGGAATGAAAGGGTCGTGAATTGGTTGCAGTAGCATATTTCAGCTAAACTTCGAGAGCTGTGTAGCGTATTTTAGTTAAACTTCGAAAGCTGTGTAGCATATTTTAGCTAAACTTCGAATGCTGTGAACCTGTTTGGAGCAGAACGGGTGTAAATTTATACTAATATTGAGCAGAATGTTTGTTGCGCCAGCACCATCCTATCCGTCTGGCGGCTGTTGTGGACTGCCGCCAGGTGCACCCTACCTGTCAGCGACTTTCTTCTGCGATTGATCCCATGGCATCGTAAGAACGACGCTCATTGGGTGTTACATTTTCCAGGCAGTCTGTCTGCGGGGGCTGCCGCCGAGCCGTTCGGAGAATTCGTGCTGGCGAAGATGTCATGGCGGCCGACAGGTTTGCGTGGGTGAGCGGAGGGGAAGTTCGAACCGCATTTTGCGGTGACCTCTCGTCTCGTCACCCTCCTGGCCGCAAGTGCCCGAGAGAGGTGAACGGGCATGCAGGTTGCAAGCCACTGATAACTGTGCCGAACCGAAAATCCTGGACGTCGCACGCGTGTCTGCGACGTTGTCATGTACAACCAGGCTCGGCAGGAAATTTCTTTCACCCAGTTTGGTCCTGCGGCTGCGACGACAGAAGGCGGCATCGCGTAGTTTTCGGCTGACGGTGGTGCCCCCTCCCCCAATCTGAGTCCTAGGCATTATCCACCGCCCAACCGCCAAGCGGACGAACTTCCGCCCTTCCGCAACCCAAGACTTTCCAGTCCTCAGCGGATTGCGGTGTGCCCGTGCCTCCACAACACAGCGCACATCGTTGCGTCCCGCGTACATCTGCTTCCCTGACAGTGCACGAATCCCCGAAATTATCGAGTCGCCTAAACTTTTCCGGCATCTCATTCCGTCGCACACGACTTCACGCCCACTCCCCTTTCCTCAAACCCAATCACCTGATTGACGGAATATCCTCGCTTTGCTGCACCGCCTCACCCAACCACACACCTGCCCACACGTGCTGACGAATCACAAGTGTTCGCGCGGCTTGCACCTTGCCTTGCTTGACGTCCGTCCGTCGCCATGTCACACCAACCATCCATCGCAACTCAAACCATTTCCTAGGAGGTCGCTCTCGCAGAACCTTCCGTAACCAGCCCAGCCGGAATCTCCCCCCAGCTGCCCATGAAAATCCCTTGTCAGCCCCCGAATCCGCCAAGATGCCCGCGGAATTCCCAAAGAACTCCCTGACGTCCCCCCATTGGTCCCGGCGCCGAACCAGCAGCATCATTCCGCCTTTTCCCCCGCGTTTCGATTGATCCCACCTGGCCCTGTGACGGCGTCACTTCCCCGTCTTCCATTCGCCACGCCGCCAGCCGTCAATCTGTCGATGGGACGAAATTCGCTTCCCTCAACGCCCACCGCCATTTCATCCTCCCTCCCTCCCTCCCCTTTCGTCGCCTTCCCTTCCCCGCTGGTTCTGCTGCCGAGCGCGCTGACTCACTCCCCCTCGTCGCACGCAACAGAGCTGCGCGGACCGATCCACTGTGCTCCCAACTCAAACCCTCCATCGGTGTTTTCCCATCTCATCCAAGCTCTCCCACCAAAAGACATCAGATGCGTTACGTGCTCCAGCCAATTTTCACTTGCTCAGTCACATCCGAATCCTTGAACTCTCATCTCAGCTAGGACGCTGCCTTGAGGAAAAAAAAAGGCTGCGCTACGCCTTGCATATCTAATAAATCTTCCACTCCGTTGGCTTCTTGAAGCGGCAGATTCCCTACTTGCTGCAGATCGAAGCCATCTCACATCATGGCGGGTCTTTCATTAGACCTCTCCCTCAGCCTTCTCTCCTCTGCACCTTCCTCCTCTCCGGTCGAGGCCGTCACAAACCTACGGGATTCTCTCTCCAGCCCGCGCATGGCGAAGCGCCACTGCCAAACAGATCTTCGTCAGTCGCAACCGTCGCACGCCATCGCGCTTCCCATGAGGCATGTGCCGTCGCCAGGTCTGTCGCTCGCAAGCAGCCTTGACGCGGAGACCGCCACCGAGCCCGCCGCTGAGCCCGTCGCAGAATCTGTCGCCGCGACGTCGCAGAGGGATAACGTGAATTCTTCCTTTCACCTTCTTGACTCATCTCCCTCGTCGTCGCCCCCGTCTACGGGCTCCTTCTCCCCCTCATCCCGCGGTCCTTCCGCCTTCACCGCCCTCGCCTCCCTTGCGCACGCTCCACCGTCCCACTGCCTGCCGGCGCTCACCCCGGCGCCTCCCTCCACTCCGCCGCCGCCGTCGCACCAGCACCGTGGTTGGTTCGGCTCCGCCAACCCCCCTGCAAGCTGCCCTCCCGCGATCTGCCCTACTGCAAGCTACCCTCCCGCAAGTTGTCCTCCCGCCGCGGAAGCCGTCTGCGTGACTCGGCTAACGATGCCGCCCTCCGCTTCTTCCTCTGCTCTTGCCGCCCCGCATCTGGCCACGTCACACTCTCAGCAGTCAACAGCTCCTGCGGCGCCATATGCACCAGTGAATCCCAGCGCGGATGCGGGGGCCGCTGCAGGTCCCGTCGCGGCTCCAGCGCACCCTATTGTCGCGGGAGCGGCGCCGATGGCTCCGACGGCGGCGCCGGCGCCGCCGGCCGCTGCGCCGGGTCCGAAGAAAAGGAAGAGCATGAAGGACCGGAGGTTCCGCGGAATTCGCGAGGTAAGGAAGCACATATATATCATGTATTTTTCGCATCGACATAAACGGCGGATTTCGAGATCGGATCTAGCTTCTTGCGCACCTCTTTTTCATTCTTTCTTTTTCTCTCTCGTCGTTTTGCTCCTTCGTTCTTGTGCTTGTTCCGTATTCTAAAACTTGTTTTTTTTTCGTTGTCTGTCTGTTTTGCAGCGCCTGTGGGGTCGCTGGGCCGCGGAGATTCGGGATCCCCGAACCAAGAAGCGGATCTGGCTCGGTAGCTTCGACACTGCCGAGGCTGCAGCCCGAGCCTACGACGCAGCCAACCTCCGGCTCCGAGGAGCCAACGCCCGGACCAATTTTCCCCAGCCTGAGCAGCTGGTTGCCTCGGAAAACAATCCTGCCGCACCTGGCCAGATCGAGGCTCTGCCGACTCCGATGCTCGAGGAGCTAAGTCCAACCGCCGGATCAAGCTCGGATGGTGACGGCGAAAACATCGCGGGCGGGGAATCGTCCGCGTTACAAGAGGAGGCGGATGTGGTCGCAGCTGCGGATAGCCTGTCCCTACTCGCCGCGGCGGCGCTTGCGGAAGAACCTGCTCCCGCGCCTGCGCCCGCTGCTGTGCCCGCGCCCGTGTCTGCGCCTGCGCCCGCTCCTGCGCCTGCCCCCGCTCCTGCGCCTGCACCTGCCGCGATAGCAGCACCTTCAGCAGCGCCAGTCGCAGCGCCGGTGGCAGCGCCAGCTGCTGTGTCTCTCTCCCCTGCAGCTACTATCGCCTCTCGTCCCACCCCCATCGCCCCAGCTCCCGTTCAGTTCTCCTCAGGGCAAGCTGCGGCGTACCCGTTTGTGGCTGTTTCGCAGTGGCAGTACAACGCGCAACGCAACCCCCACCAGCAGTACAGCAACAACGTGCAGCAGTACCCCCGCGCGCAGCAATACCCCCACTCCCACTCCGCCCAGCCGTCCTACTACCATTCGGCGCAACCATTGAACTCTCGCTCCGCGCCTCACCAGCAGCAGGCTGTAGCGGGAGCGCAGCCGGCGCTAGCCGTCCCAGCGACCTCCCCCTACCCTACCTTCCCCGGGTCCTGGGGACATCCCAGCCATCCCAGCGCATCCGCCCAGTACCAGCAGAGCCTGGCTCCGCTGTCCGCGTCCGCCTCCGCGCAACACGTGTCTCTCTCCGCGCCTGCGTCCGCCGCGCTGGCTGCTGCGGCAGCCGTGCCTTCGCACCGGTCTCAGGCGGCGTACCCTGTGTCGCAGCATCCGCCTCCTCCCAGCACAGGTGCTCCACGCACAGTGGTTGCACAGACAGTAGTCACTCCGCGTACTGTCACTCCGCACACTGTCACATCACATAAAGCGGCGCCTCTCATGGGGCTGCTGCAGCTCCCCAAGTCTCTCACTGGACCAGTCCCAGCCGGCCAGCTGGCAACGCCGGTGGCAGCAGCAAGGCCTGCTGCTGCTGCTGCTGCACAGGGAGCGATTATTGTGAAAGCATTGCCAGGACCAGCAGCAAAGTCGACAGGAGCAGCAGCAGGAGTTGGAGCCATGTGCACATCTTTGGTTCCCCAGGATCAGTCGCCGTGCACATCTGTCCCTCCATCGGCCTCTCTGCCTTCTCACTCATCAAGCAGCAGTAGCTATGCTGGAGGCTCGGGTGCGGATCAGTGCACAGCTGCATCTGCTGATGGCACAGTTGCTGTTGTGGATGCGTCCACTGCTGTGGCTGCTGCTGGAGCTGATGGTGCTGCGCAGAGCGATAAGAGCGGAAACAAGAAAGACGGCCGCACTCGGCTTTTCCGTGGTGTTCGCCAGGTAATTTTCTGAGCTTCACTGCGTTTTTTATTTGTCCCTACATCTGCTGTACCGTTTGTCTGATTTGATATGTGTTTGTGGTGGTTGGGTTCCTTATCCTAACGGTCTTTTCTTTGCTGTGTTTCTCTCTCCTGCAGCGTCCTTCTGGTAAATGGGTGGCCGAAGCCAGGGACCCTCACTCGCGCCGTCGCATCTGGCTTGGAAGCTTCAACACCCCAGAAGAAGCTGCCCGGGCGTATGATGCCATTTCGAGGAAGTTCCGGGGATCTGCTGCCAAGTGCAACTTTCCCGAAGGAGCTGATGGGATTACTGACAACAATGTTTTGTTGACTGAGCTGATGGATGTCAGGGGCCGATCCATTGCTCAGGCAGCATTGACATTTGAACGATACGGACCCGGTGGACGGAGACCTACATACAAAGACCCAGCACTGCAAGCTAGTGTTCCTAACAGTGTTCCTAACAGCGTACCTAACTGATAACCGTGAATCTTTGTTTGTGACCGTAATCTTCAAGAGTACCTTTTCCACGAGTTACAGGGCACTCAGAAGTTAATTCACGAGGTATTCAGTTGATATTGCTCAATTGGGTAAGCTACGTATTAAGCAGCAATGAATGCTAATGTAGAAAGTCCAATACACTGCCTGCCGCGCTAGGGCGTGATACCACTGTAGTGCGGTTTGCGTAGTTGTTTGGCGGTACGGTATGGTACAACTGTGCAAGTATGAATTTGTAGGACGTTCCCTTGAAATGTACGTGCTCAAACAAGTCAAAAGTTCAACCCTTCGAATTCCACAAGCTTCCTTTGAAGTTGTCGCTGCTCGACCCTGCTTGATGAAGAATCGATGGCCTCCCAATTTCGAAATGACAAGCCAACGGCAAGCTCAAGGTTGGCTATGCTCCCGTTTTGTCAGCAAAAGTAGACCACCTCTGTTGACATGTAGTCGAATAGCTCTAGTAATTCCTTACATTCTCCTGCATCCCTCTGTTCATGCTCCGTCTCGACCAAGTTAGCTGAAGACACGACTCCAGCTCATTGCTTGTCTATTGGTTAACCATGTTCTACTCAAACTCCTTGCTTTCGAGGAAAAGCCCTCTCGGCCAAATATGGTACGGTTCAGAGTCCACAAGTTTGTTGCTGCACGTCATGCTTTCGGCCAGCTTAGCAAACACCTGTTTTGCCTCAACAGGATTGCCGCTATGATGCAAGGAAGCATAAACCGGAAAAAGGCTGCACTTATTGACATTCGAGACATCTGCGCCCGGATTTTAGAGCCTGAACTTCCACTTGCTCTCCGTCTCTCCGGGATTCTAATGGGTATAAATTGACGCACGTGTCTTTGAAATCGCGTCCAGGGACACGATACTGATTGCATATGGTCTGTTCTACAGGTGGTGCGGTCATTGTGTATTCAAAGAAGGTCACGTTTCTTCTGGAGGATGCCAAAGCTTTCATGGTGGGAAGAGTTTTTTATTCTATTCCGCTTCGCGTGTGAGAAAATATGACTAACGCCGCGGTGCTTTTTGCGCAGGCAAAGATTAACGCGGCCCTGGTTGTGAAGCGAGATGACAAAACGCTGCCGAGGGAGAAAGGCCAAGCAAGGTTGGTTGTTTGACCTATAGATATATTTATGTTGTTCTCGTTATTGCAGCTAACCATTAGCGTCACAGATTTGAGAGTGTTACGGTAGACTACCAGTTTGGTAGCTTCAACGTTGACGTCACTCTTGATTCTGGTCGTGCCCCTGGGGACCAGACAAATGTAAGATGCTCCCAGGCTTTTCTTGTAAGCAAGAATGCAACATCCATTCTCAATCATGAATGCATTTTTCAGGAGTTCTTTGTACTTCCTCAACCAGAAGTTGCACGTGATGGCCGAAATGAGCACACTTTGGGTGAGCCTGCAGTCTGCACTTGCTTAATTTGAACAGTGGGCTTTCGGCTTAAGCTAACTCATTTGATGTTCCAGCGACACCTGCGGACATTACCCTTCCGGAGTTGCAACATGACAACGAAGGCTTCACCAGGTGAGATTCGAAAGTTGTTGAGACAGCTGTTCCTTTTCAAATGACTTATCTACACATGCATCCGCAGGTTTGGGGTTGATGATCAACCACCTATGACATTCCAAGACGAAGGTGCTGCTGACGCTATGTGGCAAGATATTTTGAAGGGTAAACCCAGCTTGCTGTTTGTCATGTGTGGACGATCCTGAAAATGTTGTTGTTTCTAAGTTGCGCTCTGAATCTAAATTCCAGGAATGAATTCGCCAAAGCCGAGCACCCCTCAAGGACCTCATCCGGAAACCATCATTGAAGACCAGCAAGAAGCAGGCCAACCACAAAATATTCGGGATCAGACTGCTGCACCTGAGTCGGTATGTAATGGGTTCGCTTTTACTGGTATCGCATTAAGCATTGCAGTCTAATAACGCTCCCTGCAATGTGGCAGCCTGAACAAAATGAGGCTCCAAAGCGAACAAGGCAGCTTAAACGGAAGGCGCGTCCAAAGAAAGTTGTTATGGATGAGGATAGGACAGAGGTGGCCCCGATGGAATTCAACCGATGGCTGCAAGACACGTCAAAGATTATTGGAAGGGTGAAGAAGGTATGACCGGATTGTGAACCTTTCCCAGCATGTGGACCAGTTCTAATGTTTCTGCCAAATCCAGGATCGGAAGGCGCTTTTGGAGAAATCCATTGAATCTCTCATTGACCTTCCCTTGACTGGAAGTATCACTATGGACGGGTTTGTAGCTTCCAGATGGTCCAAAGGAATGCTGCGGACGTGGAACAGATATGTACGAAAGGACACATTCAGAAGCAATCCTGAAACAGACGGTAGGTGTCGTCAACTTCCACATCCATTGTTTTTCTATGGACTTTTCCTTGTTTTGAATCAAAGTGGTCTGACCTTTGCAGAGATGCATGCCTCGAAGAAAGCTCGCATGGAAAGTGGAAATGATAAGGTACCATAACCATACTCCACAGTTTGATTCTGCAATACTTTCTCTACCTCCAGATCAGTAACAATTGTTTGACCTCGCAGGACCCTGAGATGCCAAATCAGGCCATGCTTGATGATTTCGGATCTGCTGAAGCTATGCGGGAAAGAAATGAGACGCCAGTAGTGGCAGGAAATGGCGTAAGACGTGATGACGTGACTCCACCTGCTCAAGGTTGGTCATTGTGTCGTGTCGTCACCTTATTGCACAAGCTCCGTCCATTTTCTAACACTTCGCCTAACACCCTGCAGGGCTTTTGGATCTTGAACGAACGAAGAACTCTTCGGGTGGGGTCCCACTTCCAATGGAGGAGGAAAATCAACCAGACTTCTATAGAGGGTGAGTCCGACTTCTGCACTTGGTTGCAGTATAGTTGCTGCTTTGTTCCTACTAAGCCACTTGAACTGTGATCTTGCAGAAACCGGCCTCAAAACATAGCAGATTTCTTGATGGAAGGCTCGCCACAGATTCCTCAAAACTTGGCTGATGATTTGACTGCTCAATTTCCCGGGCAGAGTGCTGAAAAGTTTTCTTCCAAACATAGCAGCAGTGGACTGCGAGGTGCACTGAGCCAGTTTGGTGAGTACCTTTCCTGCTTTTTGCGCTCCTTTGTATGGAATCGTATAGAAAGCACTCGTATATTTCAGGTGTATCTGAGCCCCTGCAAGAAACGGATGCAACACAGACACAATTCCCTGCAACTTCCATTGACAAGAGGACAGCATCTCTTGCTGGGTAAGCGGGACTATATCCCTCTGTAACCATTGCTGGCTGAATGTGTCAGTCACTCAGGCTTTGTGCTTGCAGATTTTTCCGTCAGCAAGTCTTCAGCAATCCAGAAATAAAATTCGCATCACTGCATGAACTTCTAGCAGACTGCAACAGGCAGCAAGCAGCCCGCATCTTTTACCAAACATGTGGTAAGTCTAGCACACCTTTGCCCCTTGACGTGATGCCAATACCTGCAGCCTGCTTTCATTTTTCATGCCCAACAACTTCGTTCCTTGGCAGTTCTTGCAACGATGAACTACCTCAAGGTCAAGCAAGCCACTCCCTACAGTGATATTGAGATCCTTGCGGGAGGATTTTTGTGAGAGCCCCTACTGTCAGCGAGAGTTCATGCACGGTGGATATCATTGACGCTCCTGTATCACTTATTTGAAATGATGTCCATGTCTTACTATTATATTAAAGAAAAAAGAACCCTTCACCTGAAGGAGCAGTGAGTGCCATCAAGTGTCCAAGCATGATCATGCACTAAGCAGCCAAAACTTACATCCCATGTGCTGATACCGAACATGGATAGGAACCTGTGAATTCAAGATTCTTCGAAGGAATCGTTCAGAATTTAGATTGAAGTAACAAATATTTAGAATCCTTCATGCATGCTCAGCTTAGCAAATGTGCCAGCATGAAACCGCATTTTGCACATCAGAAGAGCAACTTAGCCCTCATAGCTGCCCAACTCCCCAACATACTCTGCCACATCATCCATTGCCAGTCGCTCCAAATCAAATGACTCTGCCAACTGGACCACAGCCACACCCTCCTCTCCTCTCCTTTCCAGAAGTTTCCCAACCTGCCCTTGGTTCGCGCCACAAAGAATCATAACGCGGCCACCTTTCTTCGGCAGAGCTGTTTCCATTTCCTGCTCCTTCAATCCCTGAACCAAGTTACCTCTGCTGCTGACTCCATTCCCACTCCTTTCACCAGTTTCTGATGACCCGGAATCTAGCAGCACATCACACGTCGTTGGCGTGACAACATCGACAATCGTCCCCTTCTTCAAGTAAAGCCTTCCCCCATGTATGCGCTTATCCACAATGCGCACTCGGATATGCGGCATCAACCACGGTCGCCGACGGGGAGGAGGAGGTGAGAGGGATGGTTCCCGTACGGCCCGTTGCCTAGTTGATGCCTGTTCACGCTTGTCTTCTTTTCTGCTGCTCTTCTCCTTGTCCATTCTCCTTTCACGGCCAACCCCCCTCTCACTGTCCCTGTCCCTGTCCGTGTTCCTATCCCTGTCGCTGTCCCTGATCCGGTCGCGCTCATTCACCCTGTCCTTTTCTCTCTCTCTCTCCTCGCCTTCATGTCCATCCGATTCACCACCTCTTTCTCTGTCCTTTCCCCCCTTCCGCTCCCGGTCTCTGTCCCTGGCCACAGACCCATCACCTTTCCCTTTCTCAATGCGCTTCTCAACCTCTCTCCCTCCCTCCCTTCTCCCTCTGTTCCTCTCTCCCTCCTCTGTCTCCTCCCTTTCCAATGCCTTCCTCCTCCCTGCATGATCATTCACTTTCACCTTCCTCTTTTCCCCAGCCCCCTCACCCCGTATCCTCTTCATTGCCTGTTCTTCCTCCCACGACCCCATATCCGCCACCTCCTTCCCCTTCACTACAATCACCTCCTCACTACTCACAAGCACCAGCCTCACCTGAACCCCCTTCCCTTCTCCCAATTCCACCACTTCAAGAACTTCCCCGGTCAACCCCTCATGCCGCCCCTCTACTATCCTCATCACCTTCCCCTTGGCCGGCCCAGGCCTCACCCTCTCCACTAGCTTCTCCGAAATCGGCTTCACATGCCGAACCTTCCCGTCTGGTCCGACCGAAGCTACCAGGTCCGGCTTGGGCCCTCGGGTCTCCCCGGGCTTAATCAGCTTCTTGTTATTTTCCAGCAGCTTTGGAGTAGCCCCTAAACCCAGGCGTCCCTGTCTCGGAACAAACTCCACAGGTTCAGCCAATCCCTTGGCGTTGCGACCAATAGGCTTGCCTTTCTGCCAACCCATCCCCGTTAAAAGCGCAACTCCAAAGTCCTCTACAGGCATCGACTCGTAATCGTCCAAATTAGATTCGTCTGGGAGACGATCAAGATCCTCCTGTAGCTTCTGCGTTTCAGGATCCATAATTGGCCGTTTATCCCGATCGTCAAACCTTTCCGGAGCAGATCTGACGGTCAAACCGTATCGAACGCCACCAGAAGCTTCGTCCGTTCCATCAGCATCCTCTTTTCCTTCCCCTCCGGGTAATGATCCCGCAGTACCCATATCAAACTTGTTTTCCGGACCTCCCATAATCTCCTCCATTTCCGGATTTACGCTCTTCATCCGCTTCTCTGGCTTCCACGTGTCCTCTAGCGGGGAGATAATCTTCGGCCCGCGCTTCGACTTAGACTCGTCCTTAGCTACCAAGCCGGTGAAATCGACGGCGGTGATCAACTCGCGCTGCTCGCTCTCCTCGTCCTTCTTCTCCTGCGTCTTCCGCGAAACCTTCGCCGAGCCTTTCATCTTGCCTAAAGAGAATTTCATTGGCGCTGATTTACCCTCCTTAAGACCTTCCATAGTCTCCTTTTGGCCGTTCGTAGCCATCTCCTCCGAGTTCGCGGAGGGTTTCTTAATCCCGTCGATTTCCTCGCCGCCCATATTTTCCTGTTGCAAACGCAGATGGTGTAACTAAGATGGACACTCGAAAGAAGGGAAAACGAAGAAAGAACAGAAGCTCGAAAAGGGAAGTGGAAAAGGAGAATAGGGGAGGACGACTAGTGAAGCCCTGTCAGCCCTGCTGCTACGGTCAACGTGAAGCTGAGCTCGTGTCACCGAAGAAAGTTCGATTCAGTACGGTTCAGAATATTTATCCATTGTGTAGGGTGGTTTGGGTACGGTATTGAGCATAATCCAATTCTTCGCGACACAGCCAGAGGTGCGTGGTGGTTGTGGTTGGAGGAGGGAAGTGGCTTGTGAGAAACGAACCACCAGGTTCGGAAAACCTGCCCGTACTTCCGCTGGTGGTCAAGTGCGTTTCCAGCAAGATCCCACACGGTAGACAGTGGTTCTCTTTTCCGCCGTCCAACCAAACAAGCAGAGTGGTTTGGAAACGAACGCGCAAAATGCCCTTCACAAGTCTGGTAACCAGCCTCCTTAGACGCTAGGGTGCAATTTGCGCGGGAAACTTGGTACTCTGACACAAATCGTTCGGTCCAGGCACGAAGAGCACCCATCTGCATACTAAAATATTTGAGACTTGGATGAGATTTCCTTGAATCCCTTTTCCTGGCCCGTGACCCATCTGCCTTCTTTCCACTCGCTTTCCAGCTTGTCACGAGCAAGAGGTAGTCCTAACCTGAGATCATTTCTCGAGATGCGGTAACCCTTTTCGCATCACGCGCGCATGGCTCTCGTCCGCACCTTCGTCGGCACGTTCCTGGCCAACGTGGTGTTTTATAACAAGGCCGTGACGAGCTTCTTAGCGGGGACGGTGGTGGGGATATACGTCGGACAGAATTACGACGTGCCGAATGTAGAAGAGAACGCGCGCAAGTGAGTCTTTTGAAAAGGAGAATATAGAGAGTTCTTGTAACGCTATTTGTGATTATCGTCTGCGATTGCGACTGGAGGAAACCACGTGATGGTGGGCCGTTTTATAATAGGGCAGCTCGAACAATGATGAAGAGAGCCGGAATTTCGTACATGCCTTGTTTGGTCGGAGGTGGGGAGGGAGGCGTGCGAGCGAACCCGGTTTTGACGTGAGCATGGATCGTGTCAATGAGGAGGTTCGATTCCTTTGACTCGTTCTAGAAGGGAGTGTCATGAAGGTGAGGAGGGCTTGTCGTGGTTGGAAGGGTTGTGCGCCAAGGTTGGGGGGAGTCTTCCGGCTGTGGAGGGTTTTTCAGTTGTATGGGGAAGGGCTTCAGGTTGGAGGGGAAGTTTCAGGCTGGTGTGTAGGCTTCAGGATAAGGGGGAACTTTCAGGCTGGACATGGAATCTTCAGGAGGTGTGGTGGGGGAAGGGGTTTCAGAAGGTAATGTGTGGGATACGATAGCACCTCGTTTGGATCTTATGGGGGACATGTGGGTGGATGGGAGGGTGGAAGAAGCTAGGTTCGGCGTGAACATGCAACTGCATGACCTACCGATAATAATGATGCATGTGCCTCAACAAACCCATGCATGCGCGTCAATACATTTGTGTTTAATTCCATCCATGTGCTTCAACCCCATGCATGTGCGTCAACCCCATCCATGAGTGTCAACTCCATCCATGTGTGTCAACCCCATGCATGTGCCTCCACCTCCCCGCTCCTATCCATGTCGCTGGTTGCCAGTTGTACGGTATGATGTAACCAGGATAAATTCCCTCTGCCAACTCCTTACCATGTGTGTGCAATTTCCCACTCCTTGCTGTTGTCTCTTACACGTATGTCTGCTTTTCTGTATTTATTTCCTCCTTGTCTTCCTCAGAGTCCTTGCATATGCTCAAGAATTACATGACAGGTACCGCAGGCAGCCGTAACTGCGTAACTTGTTTGCTTAGGTTCACATACCGGTAGGAGTGTGCATGTATGTACTGTATGTGTGATAACTGTGACTTTTTGCCAAGACAAGGTAATTGTTTGGAACACGTGACAGAGCCAGCCAACCTACCGTAAGAAATTTTCATGCTTCAGCACCTTGGCAGATGGCCCCATTTTGTGACCCTTGATGAAAAAATATCTGATCTCTTAAGACAACAAGAGCAGTCAACTCCTCACCTTATAGTGCTAGTAAACTACATTGCCAACTTCTCTAGCTACCGTATCTGAACTAACCATTGCCACAAAGCAGTTACAGGTTGGTTACTTGACCCTGGGCTATGAGGGAGGCCATGCTCGTTGCTCAGGTTACCCTACCTGCTGTCTGGTTACCCTGTAAACTAGGCTCGCAGCTTCTCACTGATGCAGCTGCCAGCTTCAGCTTGCCAGCCAGTCAGCAGCAATCTATTGCTGCTGCACTGCAGCTTATTGCCTTTCCAGACAGCTATGTCCGTCCTACAAATCCCCACTACCTGGATCCTGACAGGTGGGAGCCTGTTGCTTGAAAGGTGCCACATGGATTGACATTTGACTTCTGCCTGTTTTCAGGCAGCCCGTCCAGCTCCGCTGCTTCAACTGTGTAACTGGAGTGCAAATCATCACTTGCTGTCAGCCTCGCTGCCTCATCCCAGCGACTTTACCGAAGCGTGCCGTTCATTAGAAGAACACTCAGGCTTGTTATTGAGGAATGATTGACAGAGCTGCCTCGATGTCTTCCATCGTTATAGTCACAAGCTCGTCCATGTCACAGCAGTCAAGATCCAGCCGTTCATCCAGTCGATCCCGAGCGTCCATTAGCACAGGCAGCGCCATCCCACCGTTCCTCTGCCTTCGCTGCTCCTCTGTGGTTGATCGGGTGATAACAGCAGCTAGGGACGATGGAGTTATGCTGGAATGCAACCTGCAGTGGAGAGGGGAATACAAGACAGAGAGGGAGAGGAGTGAGGAGGAGGATGGAGGAAGTGTGTAAACAGTATGACCAAAATGCACATACTGGAAATGGATGTGTGCAGAGATGGTCAAGTTTTACAAGTAGTTTTGTACTTGGTGGGACCAATCATTACCTGAATCCTGCAAGGGGCGACTGCTGACTGGCTTCACTATAGTCACTGTTGCTGCTGCCACTGGCTCTTGCTCCATAGTCACTTCCGCTACCACTGCTGCTACTACTACTGCTGATAGCACAGTCACCATCACTCTCATCCCCGTTAGTAGCTTCCCCAGCCGCCTGCTTCATTTTAAGCAGCATGACTTGCGCAATGTCGAGTGGAGAGAGATCATCAAACACGAATACTCGTGACACACGCCGCTGAAACCCTTCGTTCACTGCAAAGACCCGCTTCATCGGCTCAGCATAGCCTGGAATGGAGGGAAGGACAGCAGGGGAGAAAAGGTAAGAGAAGAAGAGTATAGATGAAACACTGATGCATATGTAAAGCTATCAATAAGTAACACTACACAAGTACTGAAATGTCCAGTATTCCGCTGCTTCCCATCAATCCAAGCAACCAACACTCACCGGCGAAAATCACAACAACGCTGCCCGAGTCCATCACCGACATGATCTCTTCCAATGCCTCCGCGCCATAATCTTTTTCATCTGACCGCTGCTGCGGCACCAACCGGTACGCCTCGTCAACAAAAAGAATCCCCCCAGCCGCCTCCAGAATTTTCCGCCGCGTTTTCGGGCCCGTGTGCCCGACAAACTCGCCCACCAAATCTGTCCTCTGAACCTCAACCACCTTATCCGTGGGTAAAACACCCACTAGATTCAACAGCCGCGCAAGCGCGCGCGCAACGGTGGTTTTCCCCGTGCCCGGGGAACCTAGGAAAGCCATGTGCGGAGGTTTGCGCGGCTGCACGCGGATTCCCAATTCCCGCCGCTTCTGATCTAAGACCAACCCCTTCGCCCACACGCGCAGCTGCTGCTTCAGTAGCGGGAGGCCTATTAACGAGGATAACTCGTTTTCCAGCGTTTGCATGACGGCGAATGCGGAGGCGGGGGAGGAGTGGGACGGAGACTGGGAGGGAGCGTGGAGTGCCACGTGGCGGTCGAGGATTCGCCGAAGGGAGGCGCGGATGCTGCTGTTGTTGCTGGTGCCTGTAGCAGAAGAGGTGCCTGATTGAATGTGACTCAATGGGGAGTTTCCGTCCTTGTCCTGCGCTGCCACGTCAGCACCGTGTTTCAACAGCAGCTCCACCACTTCCAGAATCTTCGGTTGGCCCTTGCCAGCCGGATCCTCTCCCGCGTTGCTGTCGACTGCCACGTCAGCAGTGTTGACTGCCGCCCAGACGGCGAGATGGAGCGGAGTGGCGCGATTCTGCAATGAAAGAACCAGAAAGACGGAATGAAGCGATTCTGTGGACGGAGATTAAAGTGGTGAAGCGTGTCAAGGAAGCAAAAGGATAATTAAGCGGGTTGAGATCAGCAAGGTGGACAAGAGGGAGGGCAGCCAGATGGCATGAACGGGATTAGAAGACGTCGGGATCACATAATTATCGACGCGAGCAATCCTGGTATTACTCCTTCCCCAACCCTTTCCCCATGCGCCCCCGCCGCATTCCGCGTTGCTCACCTCCTACCCCCGCCTGCTGAAAGCACATCCCCCAGCACTGTTCCCAACATTCCGACAATCCAATCCGAGTCGCCTTGCCACTCACCGAAGCAGCGGCGTTCACGGCCGCGCCGCCCTTGAGCAACGCCTTGACGCTCCTGGCGCTGCCGATCTTGGCGGCGATGTGCAGAGGCGTCTCGCCGAACTGAACGGGAAAGACGGGGAGGGGTGAGTGCAGGGGAGGGGGGAGTTGGGGAGGGGAGAAGAGGGGGGGTCTGCGCGTGAGGAAGTAGCAAAGAATAAATGAGGGTAGCGTAACAATCCAATGTCACGAGGGACGCTGAGAAGGCGGGAAGCTTGTAGGGGTGTGGTTGCGGAGGAGGGATTGGCGGAAAGAAGCAGTGTGAATCCAGCGTTTCTCACCATATTGCGCGCCTCGACATCCGCGGCAACCGCGCCTGATGCGTCTTCTCTCGTCTCCCCGTCCGCGACGCTACTCCCCGCAACTGACGGCGGTCGTCCGAGCGACAGGAGCAGACGAATTGCCTCCGCCGCATCCTCCGCCGCCGCCTCGTGCAGGGGGGTTTGACACGTCTGTTGGCGGGGACGTGGGGAGAGGCAGACACAGGGGCGGGGGAGAGGGGGGAAGGAGAGGCGGGAAGTGAAAGGCGGGGAGTTAAGAAAATGGAGAGCAAGGTGTGTGGAACTCGCGGAGTGTGTAGGAAACATGGGACGCGAGGAGTAAGCGATCTCCTGAAACCGCTCGACCCTGGTTTCCTTACTCACCAGGCTCGAGCGCGCGTTAATCAGCTCCGGATTTTCCGCCAGCAGCGCGCGAAGCTCCTCCACGTCGCCGCGCCGGGCCGCGTTGTGCACAGCGCGGCTCGTGGCGGACCGTCGCTGCATCGCGACAAATGTGGCGGGCGGGGCGGCGGCGGCTGCAGCAGGAGATGCTTTTATTACAGGAGCGGAAGGAACGGCAGGCGATGCAGGGCCAGCGGTATCGATGATGTCAGCAACCTGGTCAGCAGTTTCCGACCCCTCCTCCGGATCATCTGTTGCTGGCTCCAGCTTCAGCGTGAGCGCTTGCGCTTCTGCTACCAGACCCATCCTCGCCGCATTCTCCGCTAGTTCCTCCAATTTCCCCGCGTTTTCTGCCAGTAGCAGCACTCGTAAATCCGACACTGCTGCCGCCGCCGCCGCCATACCTGGACTGCCAGGGGATGCGGCCCCAGACCCCTCAGTGCTACTTAGATCTTCCGCTTCTTCGGAGCGCGTAGAGCTTAGACTAAGTAACGAGTTAGAGCTCCACTCAGAGGTAAGGGCCGCGGACTCCGACGTGCTTGTATCGGATAAGCTTGTATCGGAGGAACACGAGTCGAACGAGTCACTTGCCGGCGTCGTTCCCATCGCTGCAGCCGCTCGGACAACCGAGTCCTTCCACTCCATCATGGACTTGCCGGACACCGGCAACGGCTCACCGTCAGCTTCGCCGGCGACCGGCAACATGGACGGTGGGGATGGCGGCAGGTCACACGACTGAAAAACCGGAGCGAACTGGCACCAAGCCATGGCGGGAGGGAGTTTGGTGGTTGCAGGGAAAGAGAGGACGGAGCTGTTATCAGCATGCGTCCCCATTGGAACAGTCTTCTGTTAACTTGAGTGACGCAGAAATTAGTTTTAAGTTAGGCGTGTACACTACTACGCGTGGGTCGAAGACGACTGACCTAAAGGGAGCTCGAGTTGAGTTACGATCTCTCGGATGTTAGTCTATCTGCGGGCTCAGCATTGAATCGAAGCGAGACGCCCATAAGCACTAGAGAGCGAGGGCTTGAGAAGGCGAAGAAGCTAATCAGGATTCTTGCAGTGCTGTGGCCAAGACGGATCAGCGTTGAGGATTGGCACAGTGACCCTTGGTGGTGGTAAGGGCAATAGGAACCCAGGTCAGGAACCAGAGTGACTTGAAGGGTGGAGACTAGAGGGCTGGGAAAGCGACTGCTACGGAGCGAATGGCGAAGGTGGGGAAAGAAGCAGGGCACCCCAGGGTGGCGCCTGGGAAGACGGGGCGTTGATGGACGTGAAGGCCGGGGCGGAAATGGCGGTTGATTAGACAGGAGACGGAAATAGGTCAAGAAAGACGAGACAGTCAGTGTGGGGAAAATCACAGCACAGCATGGAGAAGGTTACCCCTGTGGGGAAAATAGCATTGGGTTGTGTGTATGTGCTGGGTGGTAGGGAGTGAGTGGCAGTGACGGGATGGGATTACTGAGGCTGAAAAGGCTTTTTGATACGGTTCAGCTAGATTCAGTCTGGTATCTCTTGTCTGGTTAGAACTTGTGTGGAGGTACAGTTCCCTGGTAAGCCATGCTGATCACAAACCACCAGCCTGGATCTGGATGGGCAGTGCGGGCACGAGGAAGTATGATGTGGCTATCGCGTCGCATCAGCGAGGCCATCAACTCTGTGTTGCGCCTGGTTACGATCGCAGCTCGTCGCTGATCAAAGCTTACCGTCGGATGGACAGATCGGACGAGAAGCACACTGTGAACGAGGTGGAGCCGCGGGGCGTTGATTTTCGTGCGATCCGGTCCGTCGTCTCACTGTACAAGTCGTGGTCTACAAGGGAGACCTTTGTGACGCAAAAGCAGGGCAACCAGCGAAAGTGGTCGGGCTGCCCGGACGACGTCGCGCGTGAAACAAGTCGAACAAAATGACCTCCATTAAAGATTGAACGTCGACCGTCAGATTGCATCTTGTGGTTCAGCGCGGTGTGGTAACGAGCCCATCATGGGGCTTGCGAGGCAATACGATTGGCTGTCATTGTTGTAAAAGCCTTTCAACGTGAAAACGCGGCCAGCCCTCAATTTACTGTTCCGGAGCTACCGAGCAGCCCAAGAAGGCGGTCCGGAACTTCCATTCGATGGTGGCGGCGTGACGGCCCGCATTTGTGATTCGAGCGCATGGTGCCAAACGAAGGTGCCTGTAAATCGAGAACGTGACCACCGCGAATGGAAAAATCTTCGCTACTATGAACAAGAATCTTGGGCAACGATGTGGAAGTGAAGGATTGCTTACTTGTAAACAGAAATACAAACATACTGAGGAAACACATAATTCAAAGTCCACCTTTGTCAACTACGATATATGCAACAAAGCAAGCACGCTCTGTGAAGGTGATTAGGGAGCGGGAGATCATATTGGACAATATTTGATTGCGTCATTGGATTAAATTGCTTGGAAATACTACTTGCCAAGTCCTCCAGCCAACAACGAAGAATCGACGCACTGCCTCAAGATTCGCCTAAGGGCTACTTTTGCAACTTTGGCTAAAACTGTGACACCGTAAGGCCACTGTCTCACATCAGGCCAGGTGTTCGAGCAGGCCTGTTTGCACTGGACCTGAGTGCATCCTATTCAAAAGTTTTGGACCAAATTTACTCTGGAATGATCAAACAGCTTGTGTTTACCCCATGTACCATGTCCTCAGTCTCACATGCCATGTTTTCTGGTAGCACTCACTTGCCAAGTCGAATCCTAAGCAACTACACTCATATCGTGCCATACAATTTCAGCCTACAATCACAAGTCAGTGTTTTGGGAGGCCCTCCTAACAAGCAAACAAGCAAGCCTATACGGGTAACCCACGATATGCGGAGAGCAGCAGAGCACATAATCAGGCTTGTGTGAAGTCAGATTGAACACCCCGGAGTCAAGCTCAATAGCGGTTACATCTAGCAGCACGTGCCAGCAGGTGCGCTGGGCCTCAGACACCCAGTGCAGGGAGAACGTTTGGCCGTTTGCACACATGGGGTAGGCGAAAAGACCCTGGACAGCGGACGGTAGCGGGGAGGGGGGATGGGGAGGAGCATGCGGACGAAAGACACGAGGATTGAGGTGTGCTGTTTTTTTCTGTCAGGACAGGCCCTGATGATTTGTGGCTGGCCAGAATCCTTTCTCACTCTTACTTGCAATATAAGCAAGAGCTGGAAATTTTGTTGTTGGATTTCGACTACCGGTATGATCTTACGCCTAAAGTCAACGCAGTGTTGGCTGGTCAGATTGTGCAGCTCATTTTCACAGTCAGGGTAAATCACTCTGAGAAAGGGCTCACCTTGGGGTTGGCTTTGCTCTTGCGCCGGAAGTTGGTGCTGAGCTGGCTGCCGGGCTTCTGCAGGTCGAGCCATGATAGGGGCGCCTGGATCACCTTGGAGTCCTGTAGGGAGGGAGTGAAGGAGCATGAGGGAGCGGAAGAGGAGGTGGTAAGCATAAGCGGCCAGCACCATGGCCTCCTGCACTGAAGGCGTGAATACGATGTGGTACTCCTCACTCTCCTCACTCTCCTCACTCTCCTCTCCCTCCTTTCAACCTCTAAGAACCGTTGCATGTACCTTATGTGTGGCGAACATGCTGATGCTGTCGTCGGTCTGGTCCAAGGCAGTGAGGAACACGTTGTGGCGGTGGAAGGGGTACGCCTCAGCGACCAGCACCATGGCCTCCTGCACCGAGGGCGTGAAGACGATGTGGTATTCCTCGCTCTCCACGCCGCACTGCTGCAGAATGCGCCTCCTTGCGTGCAGCTCTGTCACGCTCACGCTCATGGAGAGGTCGAGCACGTCGCGGCTCTCCACCAGGATGTCCTGAGGGAGAGAAAGTGGGAGAGGGAGGAGAGCAGGGAGGCGATGACAAAGAGGGAAGGGAGATGGTAACTCAGGAGGCCGTCTAACAGTCTTCGTCACACTCACGCTCATGGAGAGTGAGGTCCGCCACGTCCCGGCTCTCCACCAGGATGTCTTGTCCTGCGGAGGGGAAAGCGAGAGGGCGAGGAGGTAGCGAAGCAAAGAGAGAGGTGAGCGGGAAAGGGAAGAGGGGAGGGTGGAAGTAATGAAATAGAGAAGAGGGTGCAGAGGTGATGCTGTTTTCCTCACCACTCTCCATCATGATGCAGGGAGTGAAGCAAGCAGGGAGTGAAGGGGGGGGTGGGGAAGAGGAAGAGGGGGAGGGGGGGCGGGGGAATGACGAGGCATAGAGTAGGGCATTGAGACGATGTGGTTCTCCTCCCTCTATCTCTCTCTCGCCCTCTCCCTCTCCCAATGTGTCCCTCCCTTTCCCCTAGATCACCTTCCACTCACCCGCAGTCTGCTCGGGTTCAGCAGCACGCGTCCTGGCTGGAGCGTTATGTACCTCTTTTTCGTCTCCGTGAACGCACCTGCACTCTGCTCGTTACAGAAGTCCCTCGCCCGCCCTCTCCCTGCCCCTTTCCCTCTCCCTTTTCCCTTCCACTCACCCGCAGTCTGCTCGGATTCAGCAGCGCGCGCCCCGGCTGAGTCGCAGTGACCGTTCCCGACGGGACGAAGCGCGAGAAGAGCCGCGACTTGTTTTCCGACGGGGACGACGCGGAGAACGAGGGCGGGGGACCGTTGCGCTGCATCATCTTGCGCTGCTGCTCCATCTGCTGTTTCTGCTGCTGCATCTGCTGCTCCATCTGCTGTTTCTGCTGCTGCAGCGAGTCGCGCATCAGCGGAACCACGTTTCCTCCCCCCGCTGCCGTGGGACTGGTGCTGTGTGCGCGGAACTGCGGAGAGGCCGTTCCGCTGCTGCTTCCCCCCGCGCTTACGGTGCTGTTACTCCTTCCGAAAACCGCGCCCGGTCCGCCCATTCCGCCGTATCCCCCTTCCCCCTCCGCGTCCCCCTCCTCGTCATCCATCGCGAGAAGTTCCGCCATGGGGGACAACCCCCCGCCGTATCCGCCGCCGTTCCCGCCGCGATACCCGCCGCCGTCGGGCTCCTCTAACACGCACGGCATGGGGAAGCCAAGCCCCACGATGCACTCCGTGAAAATCGCCGGGTAACGCGCTTTGACGTAATCTTCGACGTATCGCATCTCGTTTTCCGAAATCGGCGCGGACCAGCGCACGTCGAGCGCCGGCTCGCCCTTGTTGCCGCGAAGCGCGGCCATGGCCTCGGCGACAATGTGCGGCGGGATTTCGACGCGGCCTTGGCTGATCTGCGGGGGAGGGGAGGGGAAAGAAGGAAGGTGAGACTTCCTACAAGACGACGATGTGCGGAAAGCGACGCGAAGCGCGGCCATGTTTTGAGACCTCTCAAAACACTTCCTTTATCACGATAAAGTGCGGAATGCGACGCGAAGCGCGGCCGTGGCTTCCGCGACAATGTGCGGAAGAATCTCGACGCGCCCTTGACTGATCTGCTCGGTGTGACGGACAGCGGGGAAAAGAGGGGGGAAGCGGGGAGGGAAGATTTTTTCTAGCAAAACCTTCGAAACTATAAATTCCCAAGTGATTGAATCTAAAAATTCGATTCGAAATGACCTCCTTACCTCGTCGTCCATGATTAATTGCTTGTGACAATGAACCGCCTCGACGCTTTAATAAACAATCGTGTTTGGTAGGTACCAACGGAATGAACTTGAGAATTCGTATGTTCTCGACCGCAATGCATTGCGTAGTGCTTGCTCCGAGGATTGCAATGGCGACCCGTCGATATCGCGGCGCAACTGTCGAAATCGGGGTTGAGTCAGCTTTGCTTGGCATTACTGTGCGACCAGAAAAAGGGAGAGCGCCGATTGAGACTCTCTTGGAAGACCAGCGACTCGAGCGTCGCGTTTTGACGGACTGTAACGTTCGACCATCACGTGCGCCGGGTAACAGCGTCGCGTAACGGCGACGCATAGACGTCGCGTGATTGAGTTGCCGCGTACTTGCGTCGGGTACTTGCCTGTCCTGACGAGCTCTTGTGTGGATCCGCAGCCGCCATTTCAATCGATTATCCCCTTGTGTCGTATCCTGTCCTGTCGTGTCGTGTCGTGTCGTGTCGCTGGTTCGTCGAAAACGCTTGCACAAGACACCGAGGGGAAGAGTCGAGAGATGATTCACGAGTTATCGCACTTGACGGGGGATACCACAACCGACCCAGGTTCAGAAACAACACTTCGCAAAGAAAACGCAGGAAGCGATGCACAAAGACTGGTCGGAAAAGGAGTTTCAACCTTCTAGTTGTCCAGTTCTGCTGCTGCACGAGGAGGTTCAAAAGGACAACTACAGAAGCTCTATGGATGACTTTCCTGATGCATGCACCGAAAACTTTCAAGCAAGAACGAGCTTGCACGAAATGCGAAAGGTGCGGTACAGTAGAAGTTGTCTCACACCCCACTACTTCATTCCTCGTCACTTGGCTGGCTGTATTGAGCTTTTGCTGCCCTCCTGGTCGTCTTTGGTCATCAGAAAACAAAAGGGGGGATGATGGGCGAAACTTCAATCCAACTCATCGGGTGTCGTTTGGTTGGCATCAAAATATACCCACCTCACCACCACCCACACACCCACACACCAGTGTCGATTGGGTGTCACTTCTACAGTTCCAGCATCTTCGACGGACGGACACAGAAGGAGAATCGTACAGTATCAAGTCTGCAAGAGTGACTGCCACTGAATCAGCACTTCGAACTAGAGTGTCTGCCGGTATTTGTATTACGCTAACCCTGAACGTTGAAGGGCTGGAAGTCGGGCCCATCATTTACAAGTCTGTCATATCTTTGGCACATGGGAGCAAGTGGGTGGGGTTTGTTGGAGCGGCTCATACCAGATCAAGTGAGTGGCAAAGCCGCCAATCCACCACGCAATTCTGAGCATTGTGTAGTTGCACTCTTCAGTTTGAGGCAACAGCCAAACAACTTGATTTGTTGTCATATTGTGGGTTCTATTCTGTGTATGTCCCAGGAACAGCGGGCAACGGAGCGTTTCTCCTAGAGTAATTAATATCAAAATATGAGTATAGATGAGCAATGGAACAGATGTGGATGGTGGATGCACAGATGTGAATGAGGGGGGGGGGGGGGGGCGAGGGGAGTCTTGATGGGGTGTCTTGACTGGGTGTTTTGATTGGTTGTCTTGATGGGTAAAGGTAAAGGAAAAGGAAATCCCCCTTTGGGTTACCCCCGGCGGCTGTCGATCTTAATCCGCCTACCCACTTGTTTACATGCCTCGCTGGGTATCTAGGTAAGGATATATCTCTTAGGAAAAGTGGAAAATGAATGAACTACTATGCACTCCTTACCGCAGCAATCGAAACATGCAGTACCGAGGCTGAAGACGAAAGGGTGGAAATGACACGAAGGGTCACACGGTTACGAAAGCATCTGGACCGTCGGGCAGACAGCATCAGGCAGCAGCAGTGGCGAGGATTCTGCCCGTACAGTTTCGTAACTGTCTGGAGTCGCACGGTTGGAATTCGCTGTAATAAGGGAATGTACCCCTTAGAGTACATGGCTAGCTAGGTCGATTGATATTCCCCTGTACTGTTATTTAAAGTGCTGTATTTGCATGTTTTTATTATCTCAAGCATTTACATTCAGTCTGCTATTGAGGTCAAGGGCCCACCACCACTAGTTAGTCCTGTGCAAACCTTCCTGAGGTGATCATGAGTTCGATCAACATCTGATCGCAGCATAGTATGAGAGCGACTCGGGAATCCTTCGCACTGCCACCTCCGAAACTTTCGGCGAACGAAAAGTGGCGTCCGGCACACGCTTGCGTGTGAGAATGGCCGGAGGATCTGGAGGTCGGACGAATCTGATGGCTGAAGCGCAGCCCAACCCAGCTGCGACAAGCGAGGAAACGACGACGATTCCTTCCGCCGTCCTTGCACAACTGCTTCAGCGACTCACAAGCCTGGAGCAAGGATTCCAAACATTGCGGAATGGCGACGCGGGAACACCTTCCAAACCCTCTCAACCGGCCTCGAACGGCCAGAATTCCGCCCCGCACACCTTCTCCCTCGACACAAGTGGCTCAACACCCAAGACTCCCCGTCCCAGCGAAGAAGCAATTCTCTCTGCGCTATCAAGGTTTTTGAGCATATCAAAAATAAAGACAAGTGTGTGCTTTTACGGCAGAGACTTCTATACCTGGAGCTTCGACGGGAGCTACACGGGACCTACTGAAGACACCGACGACGCCAGGGCAAAATACTACAATGAGTCCCTGGTGGCGTACGGCGTCTTACTGCGCAACATGTCGCCAGCGGAACAGCCGAACATTCGTTCGTACAAGACCACGGCTGCTCCTGCCCTCGACGCTTGGCGCCACCTAAACGGAGTCTACCAACCAAAGGATTCAGTTTCTTCGAGCCGCCTGCTCCAGCAGCTACTGGAGACAAAAATGGCTACTAGGGAGAAGGTCAACAGCTACATCAATCGCTGTTGGAGCCTCCGCGATCAAATCACGAAGCTAGGAAGCAATATTTCCAAAGAAATCTTCGTGAACATCGTGCTTCAAGGGCTCGGCCCAGAGTGGCGGCCCTGCAAGGCGCTTCTCCGACAGCAGGGGGTCATCTCGGAGGCCGCCCTATGCGCCGCCCTCCTCGTCGAACAGCGGGATATGGACCAGCAGCGACCAGCGCCGCAACGAGACAGGGAACGCCTCGCCTTCTACGCTGACAACACAGGAGAGCAACGGCCGCGGCGCCTCTAATGCAAAATCTGTAGGAACTTTAGGCATCTGGCAGATCGATGCAAATCCCGATCTCGCCCTCGCCAGACCAATCCGAGCACTTGGTCCGGCCGTCAAGACGCACGAAATGACACGCATCCCGCCCAGAGGTATCAACCCCCATCGCGCAACCTGAACCCAACAGTTCAGCACTAGCAGCAGCAGCCGTCACAGACTACTCCCGTCCGCAATGTCATGGGGAACATGACAATAACGAGCAGATCGCGCCGTCTGCGCGCGCGCTCACCGTCACCTGAGCCGGCGCCTCACTCACTCGGAGCGTTCTCGAACAACAATCCGTTCAGCACGCGTCACGAATTCAGCGAGGACGACAAACAAGACTGGAACCTCCCAGTCGTGCTGCTTGGAAGCCCTCCGCACGTACCTGATATGCGGCCGGCACCGATCGATTGGATCGCGCGCGAACAATTCCTCAAGGTAGACACACCGCACATCGTTACTCCGCGACTGGCGCTGCTCGCACGTAACGACACCAGGCGCTACAACACGTGGTACCTGGACAGCTGTTGTGGGCAGCACATGGTGGGTTCCGAGCGTTATATATCCAACGCCGTCGCCACCCCCGCCGTCACTTGCGTCACCGTGGCGAACAACACGCGCCTGCGCGCAAGGCATCGTTGTGCTCAAGGCATATGGGAGCAGAACGCACATCACACTGAATGATGTGTTGATCGTGCAGAACCTGCGTTTCAATCTCCTCTCGGCGGCGCAACTCATGGATTGCGGAGGTGACCTCAGCATCGACCCCGAGACGCGCGACATCCTGCTCCACTTCACGATGCCGAACAAGACGCAAAAGCAGATCGGACGAGCCCACGCCGAGAACGAAGTCTACGTTCTCGATTTCGACATTCCCGACTGCAGCGGCGACTCGCAGGAACTGATCGATCTCGTCCCCCTGCGCTTCGAACACATCCAACACTATGATTGGAAGCATCCTGATGGGCGCCCATAGGTATCGCATCACCCACATCCGCGCGAGCTGGCGCTTCACGACCCTGACCCAGACGGCGTCTGCAGGGACTGCCACACGCCCATATCCTCGACGAGCGCGATTGCCGGTCGTGGTCTCGCCGCCATCGCCGAAGAAGAACGTGAAGCACCGCCTGAAGAAGGAATGTCCAACCTGGAGCTGGAAATCGCGACACGCGTCGTCTTCGGCACGCCGGAGGACCCACTCCCTGGACCCGCATCACATCACCTTCGAGGCATGCTCCGCGGCGTTGGTTTCGGCACCTTCGATGCGCACGGCACACCGCGGCCCTACACCAAGGAAAAGGCAGCGGAGATATACTCTCACCGGCGCGACTCGAAGACGAAACTCACGGTGGCGCAAGAAGAGGAATTGGCGCGACGCGAAGTTGAGGAGCTTCGACAGAAAAGCCTCGCTGAGTCGCGCGGAACACTCGCCTGGGAGGACGACGAGGAGAGCGACTCCAATGAAGGGGGGTGGGGAAGCGCTGGCGGATGGGGAGCAAGTGACACCAGCGGCTGGGGCACCGCAACTGGCGGCAACACCAGCGGATGGGGCGCCGTATCTGGCGGCGAAACAGGCGGCTGGGGCACTTCCGGCGAAGGTTGGGGAGCCTCCCGCGAGGACCAAAAGGGGGAAGAAGAAGAAGGAGCAGCAGAAGAAGCAACAGCAGAACCCGCAATTGTCCCTCTTGGTTGCCTGCCGCGCCGCTCTGCACCTGTACTACCTCCACCTGATGTACAGCCGCAGCGCGACCCATGGGATACCATCGATTGGGGCAACGAGCCCTCTACCCTGCAGCGTACAGTCTACGGGCCTGCCCCCGAGTCGTGCGAACCAACATTAGTCCTTGGGACAATCCCTCGGACCACAATCCCCTACTCCATCATCCGCGACAGAGAATTCCTCGCGCTGATGCTGACCACGGCGAATGACGAAGAAGAAGCAGCAGCGCCTACCCCAATACCTGATGTCGACCCCGAAGTAACACGCGCGCGCTACATGCGTACCTCTGGATTCCGCGCCGACGATGCGCTCTGGCATCAGCGCCTCGGTCACCCCTCACGCGTCACACTGAAGAACTGCATCGAAGCCGGCGTGTTCGCACCTGACGCACTCCTGCGCCCTAACGGCTCCGAAGTAAGAGGCAAAACGCATCCGCGCAACTGCACCATCTGCCCCGAAGCCGCGCTGAGCCACGGACCGTTCCCCCTGCTCGAACCAAGAACCAATCGCACGCTCATGATGAAGATGCGTGCGCTGATGAAGTAGTCAAAGCTTCCGCCGATCTACTGGACTTACGCGATGCACCATGCCGTGCGGGTGCACAATCTACTGACAACCACCGCTATCACAGTTAACCTCTCCCCGCATGTGAAGTGGACGGGGACCAAGGGCGACCTCCATGCTCCACGTATGGGGGTGCATGGTGCAGTATCGTCCGCCAACATCAACCGTCGGCAAATTCAAAAGCCGCGCGTGCTGGGGAATCCACCTCGGCATCAACCACGAATACAAGGCGTGGCTCATCTTGGACCTCTTGAGCCATAAGATTAAGAACGCGCGCGACGTCATCTTCTACGAGCGGCTCTTCCTTCAGCAGTTCCGCGAAGACGAACAGACGAACGCGAACCGCGTCTATGCCAATGACGGGCACAGCTACGCCACGGCGGAAGATGACGTTGCTGTGGCCATTCTGGAGCAAGACCCCAAAGGCGAGTTCACGAGAGGCGATCGTCGCTACGACGACGATGACGATGATTCATCCGAAGGAGGAGCGGGCGCAGCAGGAGGCGCAACAGGAGGAGGCGGAAGCGGCGGAGGCGCAGCACCACCAGCCCCACCTGAGCTGGAGAGTGACGACGACGACGTGCAGGAGGTCGTCCCGCAGCATCGCCACAACAGCACCGTCACTGGAATGCAACTTCTCGGACTTCACACCGCTACCTCAATGGCGCCGCGCATTATCGAGCCGAAGAACCCACACCAAGCTCTCACAGGGCCGTACAGCAAGGAATGGCGCGAGGCGATGGACTCGAAGATCAAGGCACTCGAGTTACGTGACACCTGGGTGCTCTTCGACCGAGCGGCAGTCAAGGGAAGGAGGATCCTTTCCGGAAAATGGGTCTTCCGTGTGAAGACTGCAGCCCACGGCACAATCGAACGATTCAAGGCGCGCTGGGTAGTGCGCGGCTACGACCAGAGGCACGGCATTGACTTCGATCAGAGATTCGCACCGGTCAGCCGTCATACCTCCGTCATAATTGTCCTCGCCATCGCCGCAGCACGACACCTCCCGCTCCGACAAATCGACGTGAAGAACGTGTTCCTGTACGAGTTAGTAGATGCATTGATCTACGTGGAGCAGCCGCACACATATGGCGAAGGGGACTTGCGCGTCTGCCAGCTGCGGAAATCCCTTTACGGGATTAAACAGGCGCCCAGGCTTTGGCAGCAGTACCTGCACAATATCGTGCTTGAAATTGGATTCAAGCAACTGCCTCATGATCCAGGGATGTATCGCCGCGATTTTCGCGGCGAATACAACTTGCTCACAGTTTACGTCGACGACCTCCTCTACACAGGGTCAAGTCCCGAGCTACTTGATCAGTTTGAGAAAAGCCTCGCGGGGCGCGTCGACATTACCTGTAACCACGACGTGAAGCAGTTCCTCGGCCTCAACATCACGTACTCACCAGAAGCCATTCATCTCTCAGCAGCCAAATAGCAGTGGAACTTGGCAAGCGCTTCAGCATCGCACCTGCACCGCTCTCCACCCCTTACCGTACTCCGTGACCTAACCACAAGCCTGACAACAAATCCCTATCCCCAGCTGGGCTTCAGACTTACCAGCAGCAGCTGGGTTGCCTCCTTTTCGCCTCTGTCACCTGTAGACCAGATCTCTCATACATCGCGAGTCAGCTGGCTCAGTACTCACGCAAACCAATGGCTGAGAACCTCTCAGATCTTCAGCGAGCACTCCAATTCTTCATCTCCACGCCCAATGTTGGGCTCTGCTACTCCACCATCCCAACCGCATCCTTCAACCTCATCGGCTACGTGGACGCTGATCATGCCGCCGATCCCGACAATCGACGGTCCAGGACAGGCTACCTCTTTCGCCTCGAGCCCAGCGGCCCCATCTCCTGGAATTCACAGAAGTAGGAGCTGGTTGCCCTGTCGTCGGCGGAAGCAGAGTATATCGCAGCAACATTAGCTGTTCGCGAGGGTCTCTACCTTCAGGAGCTGCTGCAAGAGGCGAAAATTCCAGCCTCGGTGAACTTCCGCCTGCATTGCGACAACCAGAGTGCGATCAGAATCGCGAACAAACCTGGATTCGTTAACCGCACCAAGCACATCGTGCTGCGGTACTTCTTCGTCAAGGACGAAGTTGATAAGGGCAAGGTTGACCTAACCTACTGCCCGACGGGTGACATGGCAGCGGATTTCCTCACGAAGAAACTGCCGCGTCAGCAGTACCAGCACTGCTCCGAACTCAGCGGAGTAGTCAAGCGGGTCAAGACCTGCTACGGCCAAGGGTGAAGGGGGGTGTTACGAAAATTGGAAAATGGATGAACTACTGTGTACTCCTTGCCGCTGCAATCGAAACATGCAGTACCGAGGCTGAAGATGAAAGGGTGGAAATGACACGAAGGGTCACACGGTTACGCAAGCATCTGGACCATCGGGCAGACAGCATCAGGCAGCAGCAGTGGCGAGGATTCTGCCCGTACAGTTTCGTAACTGTCTGGAGTCGCACGGTTGGAATTCGCTGTAGTAAGGGAATGTACCCCTTAGAGTACATGGCTAGCTAGGTCGATTGGTATTCCCCTGTACTCTCATTGAAAGTGCTGTATTTGCATGTCTTTATCATCTCAAGCATTTACATTCAGTCTGCTATTGAGGTAAAGGGCCCACCACCACTAGTTCTGATCGCAGCAATGTCCACTCCCAGATGAGCAGTGCGAAACCCCCTTCTGGGGGGCTGGCGGAACTCGCAAGCTCTGGGGTTTGATCTCGCAACCTCATATTTTGGAAGTCCCATTCTACTTGACAAGGCCACTTCAGGATGGGGTATCTTGATGGGGTTTTTTATTTGTGTTGCTTTAAGGTTCTTTTTTTTTTGGCAGCCTTACTTTCCTTCTCCATAACCTACAGAACTGAGTGTGCTTTGAATGAAAACATATGTAATCACCGTACATTATTTTGTTAAGAGATACAAGAGTATACACGTTGATATGATGGATATCCAAATAGATGTGGCTATTTATGGTCCTTATTAGCCTTATAGCTTAACATGTTTTACTGCTACTTTCAGCAATGGAACATACAGTATATGTGAAGCAGATGGCAAATTTTTAAGCGTACATCACATGAGCAGAGGCAGAAAGAAGAAAAAGGGAAAGGGGGACATAAATGAAGGAAAAGGGAGGTGGAGAATGAAAGGGAGGAGGACGCGGAAAACTGCCAAAAAATCCCAAACGCAACACCCATTAAAAAGCCCCATAGTATATGTACTTAGTAGCACGTATCGTGTAATCAGGTACCTTATCCTATGGTCGAGTTTTCTCATTTTTTGGGTTGCGTAGCAACCTTATACATTTGGTTTCACTTTTTGGGGAACTGACCGTGAACAGTGATTTTTCCCTGCCCGTTTGGGAAAAAAATACTGTTCAACTTTTTAGTTGCCCCAAAAATGTGAAACCAAATGTAACCAATAATTCCATAGTCGTCGATAAGTACGGCGAATGGAACAATTGGTTGGACACGAACGTGTACAAAAACAGACCCAAACGACAGCACACGAACCTGTACAAAAACGGGAAACACCAGTTGTGAGTGCTTCGAAGCTAATGCTAGAATGCATCGTTAATGCAACTGCGATTGATCTGGTATGGAAGAGGCAACCAAAGCTGCCCCACCAACGATCACAACCGCAATTGTATACACGAGGCACTTAGCACTCACCCCGAAACAGAGCCACACAACTACATAGCCTACATGTACGCACACACATACGCAGATAGAAAAACACGCAGAAACATACAGCTAGCCTGCAAGCATAGCCAATGAAGTTCACCAATTAATAAACCATCGCTACCTTGCCCCCCATTCCCCTCCCTCCCCCCCTCCCTGATCTCCCTTAACCCTCCCTACACCCCTCCGTCCCTCCTTCCCTCATCTCCCTCCCACTCCCTCCCTCATCTCCCTTCTCAGCTCACGCGCCCTGCACAAAGCGAAAGCAGAGAAGCAAACACACACACAGCCTGCACACAGCAAAAACAGAGAAGCAAACACACACACTGCCTGCACACAGCAAAAACAGAGAAGCAAACACACACACGGCCTGCACACAGCAAAACAGAGAAGCAAACACACACACGGCCCGCACACAGCAAAAACAGAGAAGCAAACACACACACGGCCCGCACACAGCAAAAACAGAGAAGCAAACACCTTAGAAGCCGACACACTAAACACTAGTGCAGAAAGCGACACTCGTTTGTATAAGTAGTCCCAGCTGCCCAAGCACCAGCAGAATAGATGCTAGTGCATATGCCCCAGCGTGCTCATAAAGCTCTCTCGTGCGTTCTCTCACGCAATCTCTCACGCACTCTCTCACGCACTCTCTCATGCACTCTCACGCACTCTCTCATGCGCTCTCTCACACTCTCTCACGCGCTCTCTCACCTGCTCTTTTAGGGCTCTCTCACGTGCTCTCACACGCTCTCACGCGCTCCCTTACGCGCTCTCTCACACTTTCTCTCACGCGCTCTCTCACGTGCTCTCTCACGCCCTCTCTCACGTGCGCTCTCACGGACGCTTTCACGCGTCTCTCACGCGTCTCTCACGCGCTCTCTCACGCGCTCTCTCCACGCTCTCTCACGCGCTCTCTCACGCGCACTCTCACGCGCTCTCTCATGTGCTCTCTTACGCATTCTCTAACGCGCTCTCTCACGCGGTCTCTCACGCGGTCTCTCACGCGCTCTCTCCACGCTCTCTCACGCGCTCTCTCACGCGCACTCTCACGCGCTCTCTCATGTGCTCTCTCACGCATTCTCTAACGCGCTCTCTCACGCGTTCTCTCACGCGCTCACTCACGCGCTCTCTCACGCGCTCTCTCACGCACGCTTTCACGCGTCTCTCACGCACTCTCTCATGCGCTCTCTCACGCGCTCTATCACACGCACTCTCACGCGCTCTGTCATGCGTTCTCTCACGCGCTCTCTCACGTGCCCTCTCATGCTCTTTCTCATGCTCTCTCGCACGCGCTCCCTCACTCGCTCTCTCACGCGAACTCTCATGCGCTCTCACGCACTCTCTCACGCTCTCTCTCACGCGCTCTCTCACGCACTCTCACGCGCCCTCTCACGCCCTCTCTCACGCCCTCTCTCACGTGCGCTCTCGCGCGCGCTTTTACGCGCTCTCTCACGCGCTCTCTCACGCGTCTCTCACGCGCTCTCTCACGCGTCTCTCACGCGCTCTCTCACGCACTCTCTCACGCGCTCTCTCACGCGCTCCCTCACGCGCTCTCTCACGCGCTCCCTCACGTGCTCTCTCACGCACTCTCTCACGCGCTCTCTCACGCGCTCTCTCACGCGCACTCTCATGCAATCTCTCACGCGTCTCACTCGCTCTCTCACGCGCTCTCTCTCACGCGCTCTCTCTCATGCGCTCTCTCACGCGCTCTCCCACGCGCTCTCCCACGTGCTCCCTCACGTGCTCTCTCTCACGCACTCACTCAAGCGCACTCTCACTTGCACTCTCACGTGCAATCTCACGTGCACTCTCACTTGCACTCTCATTCGCTCCCTCACGCGCACTCTCATCCGCACTCTCACGCGCTCTCTCACGCGCACTCTCACGAGCTCTCTTACGCGCACGCGCACTCTCACGCGCACGCGCTCTCCCACGCGCACGCGCTCCTTTACGCGCATGAGCTCTCTCACGCGCTCTATCACGCACACTCTCAGGAGCACTCTCACTCGCACGCGCTCTCTCACGCGCTCCCTCACGTGCTCTCTCGTGCGCTCTCTCGTGCGCTCTCTCGTGCGCTCTCTCGTGCGCTCTCTCGTACGCTCTCTCGTGCGCTCTCTCGTGCGCTCTCTCGTGCGCTCTCTCACGCGCACTCTCACGCGCGCTTTCCTGCGTGTTCGCTCCCGTGTACATGCTCTCCCTCGCTCTCCGTCTCTCCCCTTCTTCAAATGAAAGTGCAATGCGAGAGGAGACCAATCTACACAAAAACTTTACGAGGAGAGCAAAGAAAACAAAAAGAGGGGAGGGAGGGGGGGAGGAGAATTTAGTGGGGGAAGGGAGGATGAATGGACCGGGAACACACCTGATAACAACGGTGCCTCAGAAAACAACCCGCGCTGGCGCACCAACCCGCGCTCGCGCACCAACATGCACTCGCACACCAAGTCTCGCTTGCGCTCGTGCACCTGTCGCCGGAGGCGACGGCGGGGAGGGAAGGAGAGGCGACGGCGGGGAGGGAAGGAGAGGCGATGGCGAGGAGGTTTGAGAGGCGACGGCGGGGAGGAGGTAGAGGCGGCGGCGGGGAGGAGGGAGAGGCGACGGCGGGGAGGAGGGAAACGCGACGGCGGGGAGGAGGGAGAGGCGACGGCGGGGAGGAGGGAGAGGCGACGGCGGGGAGGAGGGATACGCGACGGCGGGGAGGAGGGATACGCGACGGCGGGGAGGAGGGATACGCGACGGCGGGGAGGAGGGAAAGGCGACGGCGAGGAGGAGGGAGAGGCGACGGCGGGTAGGAAGGAGAGGCGACGGCGGGTGGGAGGCGACGGCGTGTGGAAGGGAGAGAGGACGGCGCGGTGGGAAAGAAAGGATGGCGGGGTGGAGGTAGAGGCTATGACGAGGTGGGTGGTTGGGAGAAGCAACAGGTGGGTGGGTTTGTCACGTGAAAACACACGCACAATCACGTGACACTGAGTGGGCTGAAAACAACTCACTATGAACCACACAAAATAGTGCAATGTTACAATACAAAGTAAAGAGAACATCGTTGTTCACTATATAAAACAAAAAACGATCAATGTGTCTGGATATTAACGTATTAGAAACATCAATTGTGAAGAATCATAAACATCCACGTTGAAAAGAATAGATTGAACCATCAAAAAACGCTTGCAATATTCCTTGAACGGTAGGCCTAAATTTGACGCTTTTTAAAAACTGCAATTTTTTTTTGTCAACTAAGAAAGGAACATCTACGCAACCCTTCCGACGTTAACGTCGAGTCTTGTTTTTTTCCAAAGCGAGCGAGAATCCACGTGGCACCCGCTTGGACATACTGCCGCTCTGCCGTCGGATGAACATCGGAGACGGAAGAATATCCTCTATTCAACCAACCAGCGAACATCGGGTTCCTCGATCACACGTCAGGTACACAGCATCCAAAGCACTTTTTCATAAGCGCTGCATCACCCTACTCAACCGCTTTTCGTTACCAATACAATGCATGAAACTTCAAAGAAACGTACAAGACCGCATCCAACCTAGTTCAGGAAATGATCGGGTCCGAATCTGATCAATACTTGAAGCCAGGATGCTTTTTTCTCAGAGTCAGTACAGTATATGAGAGTTCTTCGTAGTTCCTAGCTCTCAGAGCCAGCACGGTATCTAACTTCTATATCCAGCTTGAAGTTGGCTCCAGCAAGCCCGCATAGCGTCGTTCGGGATTGCTCGTCGTCAGCATCGTTCTCCAGCGACATAATTCTTAATCATGGCATTGTGCCTGCGAGGAGGCGTTTCTGCTGTCACTGTTTCCGTCGATCTCGCAAGGTACGATGAAGCCGACATTGTCCACGTTAGACAGTATGCAACATCACTGAAGCGGAATTTGGGTTACTCAAGTTTAGGGTTATCGCCAACGTCGTGAATAACGATGAAGCGGACACGGACTGCAATGTGTCAGCGCGATCTGTAACCATATTCGCACTACTTCAAAATGTTTCAGAATCCCGAAACGCGTCGTCTCTGCATTATTCCCCTACTTTCCTGTTCTTAAGCTGTAATTTACTTCAACACGTACGCGTTGTGACGTTTGTTCACGTTTACAACGTGCATCTGATTATCGTAATTCTTTTGGTTCCATATCCTCCTTCTCCCAGCAGATATGAGCCTGCCAACCGCCGCTTCCCGACTCGCCTGCAGCTGCATTCCTCGCGAATCTGTAAACCTCACCTGACAAATCCCCTGAAAAGTCGACTGACGAACCACGCGACAGGTCAGCGCACGGCCAGCTGGGTCAGAAATGGTTTCATGACTGAAAACGGAGGTGGTGAGTGGGACGAGGAGGACGAAGAGGAATTCGAGGAAGACGAAGAGGAGCATTGGGAAGAGGAAGAGGAGGAGGGGGAGGAGAGGGTGGAGACGGTTCAAGTTCAGGCGAGGTTGTATGAAGACTCCTCGGGATACAGCGAAGGGGATGAGCATGAGGCCAAGTCTCATGCGGCGGATCAGGCGGAGGAGGAGAAGAAGCAGGAGAACCAGCAGCAGCAGCCGCTGCAGTGGTTGGCGGAAGGAGCTGCTGCTGCGCTGAAGGGAGCTGTGGAGGGGGGTGTTGTGGCTGCTGCGGTGGGGGCTGTGCTGGAGGCGAGTCAGCCCGCGGAGGAGCATTCGGACTTGGACGCGCGGGAGAAGGGCGAGGAGTATTCCGCTACCATGCAGATGGCCATGGGGAACACAGGTGCGTGTTTAGCCTGATGTGCTTGAGGCGAGTCAGGCCGCGGAGGAGCATTCGGAGAGTGATGCGCGGGAGAAGGGCGAGGAGTATTCCGCCACCATGCAGATGGCCATGGGGAACACAGGTGCGTGGTTATCGCACGCACCTCGTCCTCACCCCTCCCTGTCCTCCTCCGTCCCTGCGCGTGTGTCCTGTCACACTCAAACATCCCGACCATGAGCTGCGCATCAAGTATGACTTGTTCCTCACACTTCCTCCTCCCTTCCTCTCTCTCTCTCTGCGCTTCACGCCCGATCTGATCTGATCTGATCTGATCTGATCTGATTGTGCCTCCAGCGCTGGTGTACCGTCACGAGCTGGGCATGAACTATGCGCGCGTGCTGCCCAATCTCATCGTCGGCTCCTGCCTGCAGGCAAGTGCCCTTGCTTCCTGCCTCTTCTACTACCTTACCTCTCTTTCCGTTACTACCTTTGTTCTCCCGCTTTTTCCCTAACTGTCTGTCCTCTCACCCCGTTTCTCCCTCCATGCATCCTCTTTCAGCTTCCTCATGGTCTTGTCTCGCCACATTGATAATCCTTTTCATCTCTTGGCTACCTCGCTCGCTCTCTACCACCTCACTAAACGTGCGTTCTTTCTATTTACACGCCCCTCGCTCTCCCTCTTCTCTGGACCCGCCTCATAGAAACTTCCTAGAAGCCATGCCCCTCACTCTCCCTCAGCCTAGTCGCGTTATCCACACCACCCTGCCACCAATTCCCACAAGGCCTGTACCCTTTACAAGCCCTCTTTCTGCCTCTACTGCACTCTGTTTTATCCCGGCCACCTGTTACAGTCCCCCTTGGATCTGGACCACCTGCGGGATGTGGAGGGCGTGGGGGCGGTGCAGTGCCTGCAGCGCGACTCTGACCTCGAGTGAGTGCTGTTAAGCGGGTCTTTGAATCAACTCTAAAGTGGCTCTAATACACCTGTACGATTTGGCGGGCGTGGGGGCAGTGCAGTGCGTGCAACGCAACTCTGACCTTGAGTGAGTGGCGTTGAGAGGATCCGCTGGATGAGACGTCTACTGTCAAGACAGAAAATGTGTAGCTAACTTAAGAGGTCGTATTCAGTCGATGTAGAAGTCAGATTCAGTCAAGGCGTTGTTCTTTCTTGGTGAAACTTAGAAGGTGATTCTGGGTCTACTCCAACATTCTTATTGAGGAAATGCCATCGACAACAGATAGTTCACCCTGTGCTTGCACACGTACTATTCCCCAACAGGTACTTTGATCTGGATATCAACCCGATCATCGAGCGGGCGGCAGAGCGTGGCGACATTCGGCACTTGTGGACTGAGATCAGGGACTTTGACCCCTTTGACCTGCGCATGCAGCTGCCGAGGGCTGTAGCAGCGCTGCACAAGGCAGTGATGGAGTGTGGCACCGCATATGTGCACTGCACTGCCGGCCTTGGCAGGGCCCCGGCTGTAGCGGTGAGTTCTGGTACTAGTGGCGAGTTTTAGCTGTAGCGCGTATCTAGCCAGCAGCTGTAGCAGCGCTGCACAAGGCAGTTATGGAGTGTGGCACGGCGTATGTGCACTGCACTGCCGGCCTTGGCAGGGCCCCGGCTGTAGCGCTAAGTTCTGGTTGTAGCATGAGCCTAGCCTCAGCTATAGCACCCTCTATCGTACCGCCGTCAAGCTTTCTAACCTTCGAGCAGTTTGTTGCCATTGCCATCTCACCTCACAATTTCTGCCTCTCCGCCCTCCGCCCCCTCTGCCCTATCCACTTCCCTACCCTGCCCCTCACCCCCCTTTCTGCTCCTATCCACATCTATGCTCCTCTCCCCCTTTTCTGCTCCTCATCCGTCTCCACTCCTCTTCACCGCTCTCCACCCCTCTCCACACCTGCCCCCCTCCAACCCTAACAGCTCGCCTATATGTGGTGGATGCGCGACCTTCAACTGGAAGAGGCAAATGAAATCCTGCAGGTATGTGTGGGGCAGATGGGGGATCGGTGGTGGTGAGGGGCTGGTGGAGGAGAGGAGAAGAATCGACAGGGTTAGAGGAGATAGCAATGAGCAATGTAGGTGGGAAGAGACGTGTGAGCTAAAGGACCGCCAGATGTGCGTCTTTTCCAACTTCATTTTTCGTTATGTGCATTCCTTGGTTATCCATGTTCAGTGTGTTTATCTATGTTCATATGATGCTTCTGTGTGTGTGACTGAGCACAGAAAGTCCGTCCATGTGGGCCCAAGCTGTTTGCCATCCGAGCAGCTGCATGTGATCTGGTAAGTCACCCACGCCTCTCCTCGCCATAAGCAACGTGCATTCAAAAGACAACACAGGCACTGTTATAAGGAACACATGCCTCATTAGTCAATGTACCTCCTACGATTGGAAACTAACCATCTTGGGGCATGGATGGGGGCACCATACATGAACCCCTCTTCGATCAATCACCTCACCACTGCAAAATCAAGAAATAACATGGCAGCCCCTTTTTGAATTGGCTTCTCAACTGCCCACAATGTTTCTCTCTCATCCTTGAATGGCCATCCCTCCTCTCAGCTAACGGGCAATCCCCTGGAGCAAGTGGAGATCAACTGGAGGAACCGAGGAGTCAATGAGACCGTGGAGGTGGCGGGCCTGGATGTTGGCTGGCACCATGTGAGTGGCTGGTGATTTTTCCACGTGGCATCATGTGAGTTGCTGGTGATTTTTTCACGTGGCACCCTGTGAGTGGACAGTGATATTTTTGTCATGTGACACATGTGATTGGCCGGTGGCTGCCTTGTGCCATGTGCTGGCATGCTTTTGGCTGGCACTGTGCCGTGCACATTGTACTGCCCACACTGTATGTTGCCGGAAGAATCATGGTACACATGGCGAACGGCGGATATGGCAATTTGCAATGGTGACCCTTTTGTCCATCTGTAACCCCTTTCCCTCTGGAGCTTATCAATCTTGTCACTTCGTTTTCAAAATGTCACGCTTCTTTCTTTTCCCTTCCTTCGTCTCTCATCTCAACCACGCCGTTCTTCCCTTCAAACCCCCACCCCACTACATCCCCTCCCGTCTTCCTCCCAGCGCCTGCCATTGACTCGTGAGCCGGCATCCAACACATGGACACTCACAAGAGAGCTGCCGGTACGTTTTAAATACAGTTTGGTGTCACTTGCGTGTACATTCCGTCTTGAGCTGCCTTGGGTGCTGCATTTAACGTGTACGTGTGTTTGGATGTGACCAATAAGAGGTGGCAGTAGCCAGTTACTGATAAGTGGAAACGTTTCAACACTGTTTCTCGTGTGCAACGCTGTGTGTGGTTTTGTTTTTTGCTTCTGTTCTGAGGTTTGCAGATTGGCACATACTATTACAAGCACATCGTGAACGGCACGCACTGGTCATACAACCCCGATGCGCCTCTCACTCCACCCGATCGTGACTACAATGTCAACAACTACATTGAGGTATGGGCCTGTCCTTTCGGGAACCGTCTCATAAATTGAAATTGTCTCACCAGTGTTTTCTAATTAGCCTTTATTTTGTGATTATATGGTTCCATGCCCAAGTTTGCAACAACTGAGCACACTGCTGACCATTCACGCACCCTGTTCGTCATTTTTCATCGGTAACAGGTTGTAGGCTCTTCGCTTGATCCAGCAGCACGTGACCTCCGGAAGAGGATCATGCAGGAAGGGGCTCCTCTAACTCAGGAAGACAGAGCAGCAGTGGTTGCCAAGATTATTGAGATTGCAGGGACTTTGTAGGTGGTTGAAAGATCAGTTTCCGTGGTTACCTACATTTGGAGCACCTGCTAGTGCAATGTTACTTCGCCACAGTTCTCATTCTTGAAATAATGCTCCACAACACAGTTCTCATTCTTGAAATAATGCAATGTTACCTACCTGCTAGTGCAATGTTACTTCGCCACAGTTCTCATTCTTGAAATAATGCTCCACAACAAATTAGCCAAGCATCCCATGAGTAGTCGAATGTGCAGAGCGCAATGATGGCCTTCGGCAGTAAGAGCAGTTGGAACAAAAATCTACAGGTATCCAACACATAACTACGTCAGCTAAAAGCTAGCATGCAGCAGGTTAACTTGTGGCAGCTCATGAAACAGCAACTACAGCAATGCTGCAGTGCAAATGTCTCTGTGCTCTACTCTTCGTCATCAGTGATTGTATCGAACGAGAATGGTAGGAACTTGTATCCATCTCCAGTGTAGAACTTGTTCATGAACTCGACCCAGTGCAGACGGAGTGCATGGAGGAACGCACTGAGGGTCTCCATGAGTAGAAGCACACCAACGGTTGCTGATGCGAAGACAAAGAATCCAATGATAATGAAAATGATGTTTCCAGACCTGCAAGGATAAGAAACATCAAGTTGAGACCGAGGAGTTTTGCCAAGCAAACTAGCAGAAAGAGAAGGAAGGGGCAGTGGAGGATCAGACAAGTGGAGAGAGATAATGGCGAACTTACTCGAATGCTGGAAGCAGAACTCGCTCAAAAAAGACAGCCGAAAGTTCTGCATGCGCCAAGCTGTTTCCATGGGCGAAGGTGACAGAGAAACAGCAGAATTTGATAGGAGAATCAGGAAGGTGAAAGGTTCCTCAAACGCCCAACACAATGTAAGCATCTGAGACAACAAAAAAAGAAAAAAGAATGTTCAAAGTGTGTATTGAAAACGCACCTGAGAGCCCAGAGACGCAGGTAGGAGGCCGTGTTGGAGACGGCGCCCAGCACAAACTCGATGGTGTGAATCATCTGATGCACCATCACCTCCCCGAAATCGAACTCCTCCTCATGTTGATGATGATGCAAGTGCCCCTCCTCCCCTGGGTGCAACGCCTCCATCTCATACAGTTCATTGTCTGAGTTCAGCGCAGCGTATGCCCGCCCCTGACGTTTCTGTATGCAGGGCACAGGTGCATGGTACGTATCATGTGAAGGAGGGTTGGGGGAGAATGAATAAAAGGAAGTCAAGGCACTGACTTGCTTTGTGAGACCATTTGACAAGAGCAGCAGAATAGGCAGTGGCTCTTACAAATGTTTGTTGCAGGTTTCAAATGGGACCAATAGCAGCTTCAGCAGCTGACTCACCTTCATGTGCTCAGCCCTTAGAATCAGAGGCTTGGGAAAAAGCATCCACGGAACAGAAATCAGTGCAATAAGTAGCAAGACGATCTGCGAAGCAAGAAAGGAATGAGCAGGAGGCACAATAATTAGTACACATTAACTGAAGGTAGCTTGCTATGCCAAGAGAAGTAGTGTGACCACACGTGAACATAGGTGAACTGACCTGAAGTGTTCCTTGCCCCCAAAACAACTCATTCTCTCCCAGTGGCTCAGTGGGGTTGAGGAACATGTAGATCATGACATGGTAGAGATCAGCTTGGGAGGCTGTGATCCACTTGACTATGATGAGCAGCGAGAGATAGCCGAACAAAGAAGCCAAGAATAGGACCTGTGGGATGAACTCGTACCTACAAGTGGTGAGGAGACACAGATGCATGAAGATGGATGAGAGTGAAGGCACAGGAATAAGAACTCACCAAGGGACATGAGCATGCACATAAGCAGAAAAAGACTCGTTCAAAACGCAATGAACTCGGAATGTGTGTAAAGCACCCACCAAATGTTGAGTGGAAGGTCAAAGAAGAGGGCGTTGCAGAGGCTGAGAGCAAGGCCCAGAAACATGTGAGTGACTCCCAGCACAATGCTCATCTTCATCTTGAGTGAATTCAAGAAGGGCAGCTCTGTGCGAGATCCCTTCCACCGAGGGTCCACTCCAAAAAGGTACGTGTTGCCTGTCTTCACCAAACCAGCAGAGGCTGCATCACTGATAGATTTGGAAGGGAAAGGAGGGATAGGGGAATGGTGTTGAGAGGACGAAGGAGGGTGGACAAGAATTTTGGGGCCCACAGATAAAGATGAAGAGGAGTCAGACAGCCACCACGAATAGGAATGACAGCGTGCCATGGCACATGCCAATATAAATATATCGTTCGAAATGTGGGAAAGAATTGCTAAGAAAATAAAAAGGCCGTACCCGCAGTCTGGGGTGCGACAAGTGTATGCCGAGCCACCAAATATGGCGAAATCGAACGCAACAGCGAAGAACTCGTTGTAAACGAAGCCAGTGTAGATGGAGAAAATAGACATAAGCAGGATGAGGTAGCGGCCTCCATAAACCATCTCCATGATGTCACCAAGTTTCTGCAGCATAGATTTCAAATTTGGTGAACAGGTAAAGATATTTGTGAACAACATGGCCCATGTCATTGTCTGGTAGGTTTGGACAAACATGTAAACGAATCTCCAATTATTACCTGGGAGCCCAACTTTCTCTCGTTCTTGACAAGCCAGAGGGATGCAAGGAGCATCAGGATGCCATGACCCCAGTCACCAAACATGACAGCAAAGAGAAACGGAAAGGTGATGATGGTGAAAACCCCAGGGTTGGCTTCCCGGTACCGTGCCATGCTGCCACAACAGAAAAAAGTGGATGAAGCAAAAAAATTAAGCATTGCTCCTAATAATGATTTCCACAAATCAGGGTCTTCATGTTTTAATTCTTAAGATACTCACCCGTAAGCATCGATGATCCCTTGGAAAGCACCAGTGAACTTGTTGGTCTTGAAGTATGTTGGAGGGGACTCGCCAGACCGAATCGTCTGAAAGATAGTACCCACATCTGCCTTGCTCATGGTCACTGCACGATGAAGAGCATCTTGAATCTGCAAATTGCCATGCAACCCAGTTTTGGCATTAACAGTTTTATGGAATAACATGTCGTTCTCCTCAACGCTCTCAAATCCAAACCATGATCAGCCATCTAGCAATGCTCATCATCAGCCATACCTCTGACTTCGCATACACGGGACACCATGCCTCAGCCAAAAGGCACTTGCGAGTGACATCGATGGACAGCTGGTTCAATATGTGGTAGATAGCCTTTTCCCTCCGAACCTGTTGATGCATTATCAACGCTTTGTGTCAGGTTCAAACAAGAGAAGAAACAGGATCAATGATGCACAGTTAATAGTGCTGGGGAGAAACAGATAGCACTGCTAGGATTCCGTACCAGGCTTGCCCAGTTTTCGATCTGGTAGCTTATGTTGTTCAGCAAACTGTCTCTGTGTCTGTTGCCTGCATCAATGGTGGTCTGCAATTCTGATAACCGTGCAATCACCTGCCATTCAAAAAGGCCATTCGTTCAGACTATGACTACGAGAGGGACCACGAGTGGATGAACAAGAAAGAACTGGCGGACAGAAGCTCACCTCAGAATGCATTTGCCTCTGTTTCTGTGGGTCCTCTGGAAACGGGTAACGATTTGCACCAAATGCCTCACAGATTTTCATGATCTTGGTGCGAGCTCGCTCACCGGCAAAGAACACAACGAAGACAACCTTCTCCACCTGCAAACAGAAGACACATGTTAATGCCAGTAGTACCTGAAAGACTGATCTCAGCATACGGAAGAAACGCATACCTCTTCTCCTGTTGCAGGATCCACTACTGGCTCGTCAAGCTCCTCCTGCTTAAGGTACATGTTCCCACGAGTTGCTCGAAACAGAATTCTCTCAAATGTTGCAGCCTTGACCTTTGGGACAAGCCCTGTAACGAATCCAAGACGCATCTGCTTGCCAGGTTCTGAGACCATCTCCTGTAAGGAAAATCAAAGTCATGCATACTTGCATATCAGAGCTTCTGCGAGAATGAAATAGGGTACCTGTGGAAGGGACTGCTCAAGTGAATTCGTGTAACCAGTTTCATGTACCACCTGCTCCAATAGCAACGCAGTGTCAGAGGTTATTTCCCGGCCGGAGCTTGCTTCTTCAAACTCCCTCTGGTGAACAGCAGCATCCATCTGTTCCAAACAAGGAGAAAGGTTAGCATGGCAAGGCTTGGCAAACTCAAGGTCAGTGCAAAAAAAACATACACCAGCGTGATCAGTTCCAGGTGAAAACGAAACTACTAACCTTTTCTAGGACGAGCTGCAATTCATTCAGCTCATTCCGGCTTCGTAGAAGCTTCTCAGCGTTAGCATTGATCTCCAGTAACTCCGCTTCCAGCTCCGCCAATTTGACCTGTATAGAAGGCCATCACAAAATATGAAGCTAACAGAGGGAATGGATCGCCAATCCCGCGATCCTAGATTGTCAGTAATTTCTTGCATCGACGTGTCATAATTGCGCAGTCATACGCCCATATGCAGTTTAGGTAATAATACCTCCAGGTCGTCTAGGTCAAAATCCTTGTCCAATGGTGCTGGACTACTTGGTAGAATTCCAGCCTTCACGGACTGATCCTTGAAATAACGAAGCTTTCGTGCCATTTCCCCGCATCGCTTAACCTGTACGCCGTCATTGACGCATAAAGAGACGGTAAGAGTACTACATGGTTGATCTCGTTCACAACGTGAAGCGTAATCCGCGGTCCAAAGGAGTTTCACAAGAACCATGGCGGGAGATACTGCAATCGAGAAGCGTTTAGATTACTCTACCTGATTAGCATAGGTTCGCTGAAATGGGCTTTTGTCCGGATTTAACTGCATAATGGCAATTTTGGAGAGGATTAAGGTCGAATGTTACAGTCGAATTCCATGAATATTGGAAACGGAACCCCATCAATCGAGCAACGGCTTCGATTCAATAGTTATGCAGATACCTACATCCTTGAACTGCAGTAGACCGAGTTCCCCAAGATGAGCGACGGTGTTATGTGCAGCTTCGACAGGAATGATTAGCTGCACTAACTGCATCTCCTCGGACCTGAAAAGGTCCATCGGTGTGTCTGGAAACATGGCTACGCTTAACAAACGCCGGAGCCTACACCACAGTAGCCAAAGCTTCCTTCTAAGCTTGAACCTGAATTTCGACACGATGACAAGCTCGAAGCCTCTAGAGGCCTATACACAATTCACCAAACGGCATTGCGAGCAGAACTCTCCTATCAGTTCGTTGAGCACCAGCAACGAGCCGTTTCAGCAGCAGCCAGTGATCAAGTAGCTTGAATCAGGATGAAATCTAGGTCAGACCTGATGAAACCAGGGAGGAAAGGTTGCTGGTGAAAAGTTGGTTTGCTGCTGTAAAGCTCGGAGATTTGGTAGACAAATACATTCCTCGGTTCTGAGCGGTCGCGGCGAAGCAGAGCCAAGCAAATGACACCGCCTCCCAAGCCACGGAAATGGTTTCAGGTGAACAACAGAACTCTTCGCTCAGCAAATTGAACGAAACCGCCACGCCAGCAGGAAGACGGTTCACTCCTCAGAGGCTTGGCGAAAGGAGAGAGAGTTGTGACGCATAGCGACTTTCGCTTGGCTATTTGCGAACGCGAGGCATAAAAGTGACGTGGGCGGACCAATTACAAGCCGAATATTGCATCCTCCAATGTAACGATTGTAGGAACCACCAATAATAATCAAATTAAAATAAACAGACATATGGCTTGACACTAGCTGAAGCATTTAAGGCATTGCCATGTTCCTGGCTTTTTGGCACACTACACAATGCAATTGTTCGTCACCATCCCCTCCCTCTACCGTCGATTCCTCTCGCTCGGGCCAAACCTTGGGCTTATCCAGCCTTCGATCCAAGAAGCTGCTCCCAGGGCCACTATTCAGTTCTGCTGCCGAACCTGTATTTGAACCTCTGGTTCCAGCCTTCTCAGTGCTGTCCATAGGCTTCTCAGTCAGTTGTGCATTATTCCCTTCCATCTTAGCCCCTCCTGTTTCACCACCACTCCCCCTTCCTCCCAACTTCAATGCTACCTCCAAACATGGCACATGGTATGCATGTGTGCAGAAAAAACACGCAATTTCCTGCTGGTGCAGATGCAGTGCATCTAGACACAGGCAGCACCGGGGAGGACCCCCACCCAGCAGCTTCTGTTTCTCAACCCCCCTCCTCTTCAACTTGTTACCCTGTACCTCTTGCCTCCCCTCCAACCTCCCTACCCCCCCTCTCCGCGCATCAAACTCACCCATGCCTTCCTCTTTCCCTCTTGGCACTTCACTTCCTGCTCGTCTCAGCCCGTCCTTGCTCCCCACAATCCCCCCTCTCTCTCCCTCAAACACCTCGCTCCAGGCTCTAAGCAGTCCTCCTCTACCTCTCTCCCCCATCCCCCCTTTCCCCCCATCAACCTGGCTACCACCTGTTCTGCTATCACCCCTGTAACCTTCACCAGCCTCAACAGCAATGGTAGCTATTTTCAGCCCTCCAGATGCAGGGAAGAGTGGGGCAGACGACCACTGCTCACTCCACATAACCTCATCCTCCTCTTCCTCCCCATCACTCTCTCCCTCCTCATCCTCATCCTCTTCCTCTTCCTCTGATTGAGATATGGAGGGAAGAAAACTGTCAGAACCAACAGCTCCTGGCAATCCATTCGATCTCCCACCACCTCCTCCTCTTCTCCCATCTCTCCCCTCCACTCCTCCTCTTCCTTCCATCCCTCCATACTCACCAACTTCCCCCATCTCCAGCTGTCGAAACGCCAAAGCCACAGCTCTCGCCTCCTCTTTCTCCTTCCTCCTCCTCTCCCTCTCCTCCCTCTCCCCAGTCGCCTGCTGGACCTCCTCCTGTCCTGCCCTCCCCACCAGATCATTCTCATCACCCTCGTTACCCTTGCCAGCAGATGTTCCCATAAATGCCTTCCTTCGAAAAGGCTTGCGGGAGTACAGACTGAGTAGTGAAGTCCCAGCAGCTCCACCAGGAAAGAACCCAGAGGTGGCCTGAGGGGAAGCATATGGAGAGAGTAGAGTGCTGGTTGCTGCCGTCTTAGTGGGAGATGGCAGGGGGAGAAGGGGGAGGTGGGGTGGTGCAGCGGAGGAGGAGGAGGAGGAGAAGCGGGCGGCGAACTGCGATTGGAGGATGAAGAGGCAGAGGAGGTCGATGCACTCGGATTGCAAGAGGGCAATACAGCCCTGACGAAGGGACACCTCTGTTGCTGACGCTGCCAGCACTGCCAGCAGATGCTGCCGCAAGCTGCAAAGTACATGGGGGGGAGGATAATAGGAACAGATAAATAGGCGGATTAGTTGACACACAGCGTGTGTGATAACGTAGACGGACTGGCTGAAGGCGACGCAGTCCTGCCTGTTGCTCTGTTGCTCCTAGGAATGCCTTTGTTGCTAAGGCTGCTAGCACTGCCAGCACTGCCCTCACTGCCAGCAGAAGCTATATCTAAGCTGACTGCCAGAAATTTAAAGTGCCGAACATACTCTTTTAGGTAGGTGCTTGGCGCGACTCCAGCGAGCAGCTGCTTTGGTGTGAAAATGTCTGAGGCTTGCTCCATCAGCGCTGCCACCTGGGAGAGGAAAGCAGCACGGATTAGAACTTGGATCAAGGGTGCAATTGAACCAGGCCTGTTTGAAGCAAGAAGAAGGAACCGGTAAAGTAACGGGAGGAATTGAGTTGAGTGGGACAGATGAAGAGGTGGCGGACAGACGAACTGGAAGATGTTACTGATTGGTTGGTGTGGTGGTGCTAATGGTAAGTTGATCTGGAACAGCACTGAGTGCAGCACAGACGGAGTCGGAGAGGCAAAAAACTGGAGGAAACAAACGTGTAGCACTAAGGAGCGAAATCGACCGACAGTGAATCTCTGGGCAGGGCTACGTATGGCCTTGATTGATTGGGAGGTTCTGCAATTTTGAACAGCCACTGGGAGACGTGTAGGCCATACCAAGCGGGGGTTTGTGGCAGATCGTTTCAGGAGGAAATTCCACACATACTGTTCTTTCACCTCGCGGGCCAGTATTATTGCCTGATGGACGCGACAAGGGGGGCATGGATTAGGGAGAAACTGGTGAAGATATCTTCAATCAAGTAGCATGATCAGCCTAGCAGGAGAAAAATTGCTCCATGTGAGTGCGGAGAGGAGAGGAAGGCAGGAGCAACGCACCCTTGGTTAACGTCCTTGAGTCGGTCTAGCAGGAGCAATAGCGCTTCTTTGTAATCATTCATGCAGGTGAGCAGAAACAAGGGTGCTGGCAAGCGGAGATAAGAAAGCGATGGGAGGAAGGCAGGAGCAGCTCACCCGGTTCACGTCCTTGAGTCGATCCAGCAGGAGCGATAGCGCTTCTTTGTAATCCCCCATGCGGGTGAGCAGAAACACCTGCTCTTCCACCAGGCCCCTTTGCACACACAGGTTCAGAGCCTGGGGGAGGGGACAGGGAGGAGCTGGATCTGGATTTGCTGATATGGGAGTGAGCAGACGCACCACAAGCCCCATTCAGGCCAGGACTAAAAGAGAGTGGCTGGGGGAACGGTAGCAACCAAGCAGCCAGGAGGTCAGAATGAGGCGAAACACCCATCGTGCAAAGGATGGTGCTCTGTGCCACTCATGTCTCAAAGAGAAAGCGTTCGCATGCTTTGTGTCACGCACGTCTTGTAAAGGGTAGTGGTCGGATGACTGCAGGAAGGGCAGCAGCAGGCGGCGGTCGAAGTCTGCATACAACTCAACCTGCAGGCGGATGGAAAGAGCATGAAGGGGTAGCAACTTAGCAAACAAGGCACGCGATACTTGGAAAACACACACACACACACACACACACACACACACACATACACACGCACACACGCACACACGCGCACACACACACACGCACACGCGCACACACACACACACATACACACACACACGCGCACACACACACACACGCACGCACACACACACACACACCCACACACACATGCACACACACACACACACACACACACACACACACACACACACACACACACACACACACACACACACACACACACACACACACACATACAGAGCTTTTCAGAGAGGAAGCCTCTACCACTGAAGCACCTCATGCCAGCAGCAGTGAGAATGAATGAAAACGAGCTTCCTATAGAAGCAGTTGCCTCCGCACAGACCTGCATGGGATGAAACGCTGATGCCACCTCTGGCATTCGCTCAAACACTTCATGCAGGTAGCAATGAAGTGCCATGCGCCTCTCTCTTCCCGTCAGCACCACTTCACTCCCTTCCCCATCACCAGCCGCATTTACTGCTCCATCCGCCAGCGCCGCCGAATCACGCGGAGACAGCTGGCGTGCAGCGGCCGGCTCGGGCGGCCCAAGCATGGCCGGCGAATCGACGCCCAGCAGCTGGCGGACAACCATTTCGGGCGGCGCGACGGCGATGTGGTCAGCGAGAAGGGCGGCGGCGCGGCGCGGGTGGATGAGGAAGAGGGAGGGAAGGCGGTGGTGGTGGTGGGGGGCGGCAGAGAGGAGGTGGCGCACGAGCCTGTGCTCGCGAATAAACTCAAACAAATCCGGCCCTGCCCATTTTGAACTTGGTAATGACTCGTTAGGGAATGCGGCACTGCATTCTTGCGCTGGGTATCGGCGGTGGTCTTCTGAGGATGGACCGGCAGCCTTTCTATTGATGCTTTCTTTGTGAGCTGTCTCTCTGCCTGCCGCGCCTTTGCCTGCTATCTTGCCATTAACAGGTGATTTCGCTGGTGAATGCAACTGTTCTCCATCCACGTCAGCATGGCTTGTCACACGCCCTTGGAAACCCCCATCCACATCAGCAGCAGCAGCAGGCGCCTGAGCATGTTCATCCATGTGTCCATCGAAATCCGTTAGCTGAGTAGCAGCGCTAGAATCAGTGTGGTTTGCCCTGTGCTGTGCCACCAGAATCCGCAAATAGACGTCCAGAGCCTCGATGAAGTCTCTGTTGCGCACATAGAGACCCGCCAGGAGCTGTGATAGGGGGATGGGAAAGGAAGGATGAGGAAGGAGAACGGGGAGGAGTGCAAGGAGAGGCAGTCAAGGGATAATGGTGGTGTGACCACGTCTAGAGCACCAATGAAGTCTTCGTTGCGCACACACACAGGATTAACCGGTGATGAGCCTTTTTTTGAGTCGACTCAAAACAAGACTGAAGTCTTTGTACGCGCACACACAGGATCAACAGGTGATAGAGCGAGTGCACCCCGCCCACCCATCCACCCACCCACCTGCAGCTGTATGGCGCTGCCCTGCTGCAGCAGGCGCTTTTCCGCAGAAGTGATGACAACCCCCAGGTTGTAGAGGGCGGGCGGCCAGCGGGCTAATGTGGGCGGCAGCTGGCGGTGGTACGAGGAGTGCGGGGAGACAAGCAGCTCCACTAGTACGCCCTGGAAAACGGGAGGGCGGGGAGAGGGAACAGGGAGAGGGGGAGGGAGGGAGAAAAGGAAAGGTTGCGTGATCTAGCCTGCACCATCTCATCATGAAGATGTTTACGGGCATAATGATGAGGGATTTTTTTTAGCCCGATTCACACGTCAGGGCATAATGCTGAGGGAAATCACTATGTGAGACAGCGTGGTACCTCGTAAGTGGCTGGACTGAGCTTAGGGTTGGAAATAGGAACATAGGGCAGCAGAGTATGCAGCTGCTGCAGCCGAGAGAAGTTGCCAATCCACCTGGTGGAAGGGACGAACAAGGCATCACAATCGCCAGATGAGGGGACAGACGGACAGCAAACAATAGCCGGCGGCATGGGTGACTATGATTAGTATCTATGGTACAGTAACCGGTTCTAGCCTACTGGGATATTCACATTAAAATGATATTCCCGTACTGGTCACAGCCGAGGGACCTTCCACCATCGCCTTCCCTGCTGTGTCTCTCACCATTGCCATGCAGTTTCGGAGTTCCCAAGGGCCGAGGGGCACAGCGCTGCAGCTTCTGCGAAGCGACCATGCATTAAAAGGTGGTCCAGGTGCCGCTCACGTCCCTGCCACGTGGCGGACGATAAGAGGTTGGTGTGGAAGGATAAACATTGGAAGGATGGCTGGTGAAAAACGGCATTTCTGGGGATGAAAATGCATGTGCCTGATCAGGACATACAGTATTTGTTGGCTGAAATGTCAAGCTGAAATTCTCAGGTATCTGACGTCACTGAACCTCGTTCGTGCCACAAAACAACAATTTGACCCCTTCGTGGCACCAACGATGCAGTTATGCAATGACGACGAACGTTTAATACATGGATGAAAACAGACGATCGCTGAACGCTGGAAATTAAAAGGGGACAAAACAATAACAAGGAACTATTTTGACTACCATCGTCGCGAAAGGAAAAGGCGTACCAGGAACCTCTGAAGCAACTCCATCGCTCCTGGTGACTTCACCAAAAGCACAGAAATTGCTTTCGAGGAGCGGAATGAGACGGCTTGACGCGACGCATGGATCCCTTTACTCAATATATCGTCACTGTTGCTGGCTCAGACCCATTTTCAGGGATGCCGACTCTAGCTGCATGTTCCCCTCGCGTCGACAGAAATCACAGCAAACGGACGATCAGAATGGTCGGTGATCATACTTCGGACGAATTTCTATTACGATGGATACTCTAACTAGCAGGCCTGCATGTGGGTGACCTACATGCAGCCGCGTCGCCGCCAGCCTTTTTAGCTTCCTGACGCGTACCAAGAAAGTTGAGTGAAGAATGGAGGGAATGTGACGATAGTGGTCAAGAGACCAGGAGTAAGTTCGTGTATAAGTGTTCTAGTTACACAATTCTGCTTACATTTTCTTCTATGTTCTAGAAGCATTCCTAGAGATCCTCTATAACTACAACATCATGTTTCAAGGGTCATCACAATGATTTAGTTGAAATAAATGAATTTTTGTAGAGGTCTTTTAATATAGTCAAGCAAGATTGCCGAATTTTTGTGTCGTACCGTATTAGGGGATAAAAGGTGACCGAAGACGAGGTTGGGTGAAACATGAGACAGCCAAAGACGGGGCAAACAGGAGACAGAAGGCAGGAGGCAAGAGGCAAGGGAGGGCATGAGATACGGGGGAGGTGAAATACAAGAGGATATAGGAGTAGGGGGAGATGCAGATGCATCATTGATTGGTCCAGTCATGCATGGTTGATTGGTCATACTGCATAGCATAGCCATGCAAAGTTTGACTTGAGCGTATTCACCACTCCCACAATGTGCTTTCTGGCAAGCTTCCCTCCCCTATTAGCTAAGGGTTTCCCAAGACGGGTTCTAGCCAATTTCAGCTGCTGCTCCCTTAGCAGCTTGGGTTGTCATGCCCACACCTTGTGGCCATGCATGCAAGCAAAAGCTTCTACGCGTGAAGGAAACATGGAAACAGGCCAAAGGTCACCACTAAATTTAGAGGAGGTTACCAGGCCAAAAGCTTTTCAGATTCAGATTGGAAATTTCCCCGAGGCGAGTCCAGCCAGGCGTCTAGAAGTCGATGCATCTGCCACCCTTCTCCCAGTCCCCGTATCTCGTCGGCTCGGGACCGCTCGGCCCTCCATATTCCCCCACAGACTCGGGCGGAGGACGCTGCTTACGCCCGCCATCCACAGCGTTCGCCGCTTCCCCGCCGCCATCTGCGTCTGATCGTATCGGCTCCCCGTCGGGTGCGTTCCGCGCCCTGTCCGGCGCGCGATCCGCCTCGCGCCGCGCTAAAATCGGGTCGTCCTCCTCGTCGCCGCTTTCGCACGCGGCAGGCGGAGCGCTGCGTGCGCCGTCCGATCCCTCCGCTGGGGTGGCGCTAGCGGGGTCAGCCGGCAGATGCTGCGGCGGAGCGGAGTCGATGCGCTGACTGGCGGAAGAGAAGGCGGTCGCAGGCGCTTGGATTGCGCAAAGCAGATCCGCGACTGCAAAAGACTCGACGCGGAATCGCGACGCTGCGGGGGTCAAGCCGGAAGGGGGGAGCGCGAGATGGCGGGAAGTCCGTGCGGTGGGGGCGCCAAGAAGCGCCGGCGCGCACGGCGGCGACTCAACCGTTGCTCTCTCCGACAGCGACGCGACGGCCGTTAAACATGCAGGCCTGACGGAAGCTAGATTTGCGGCACGGTGCGGCAGGCATGTCGCGTGAGAAGGCGCGGGGAGGAACGACGCGAGCAGGCGCGCGCAACGTCTTGTGGCAGCCATAAGCGCGATCCTAACAAGGATTAGGTGAAAGAGGTATCGCGAGAAGCTGAGTGGAAGAACGTGGAATGGGAGGGAGCGTGCGATCACCTGGCTTCAGAAACTACGTACACGTACCCGGTATTTGATGCTTCGAGTGAGGTTGGTTCAAGTACACCTTCATTGTACTATTCGTGCTTGTGTACGTGTTACAATCTTGTTTTCAAACTGCCGTATAAAAGAGCACAGGATTTCTAGGAGCCAGAACTATGGACGGCAGAAGAAATCCTTCTGGCAAGGACTCATATCAGGCCATGCCAAATAAATTGTAATAAATACAGCCCACTGATCCCTCCATACCATGAACAAAAAGAGGGTGAACAGGCGAATAGATACATACACGGAGCTTTGCCCCGGTTCCTCCGTCGTAGGCAACGACTGCTGGACCATCGGTGTGACTTTATTAGCGCCATCTCTTTGCGCAAAACCACCGTAGGATAAACCCATGCGAGCACAGCTCAAACTAATTAGTTGCACGGGGCACCATGGGAACGATAGGTACCCATGTGCAGACAGCCAGAGGGGGTTAGTTGTATGGGGAGAGACTTGGGTTAGTGTTAGAACTAAGCAGCAGCAGCAGCAGCGAGGTGGCAGCAGAGCAGCAGCAGCGAGGTGGCAGCAGCAGCAGCAGCAGCAGCGAGGTGGCAGCAGCAGCAGCAATAGCAGCAGCAGCAGCAGCAGCAGCAGCAGCAGCAGCAGCAGCAGCAGCAGCAGCAGCAGCAGCAGCAGCAGCAGCAGCAGCAGCAGCAGCAGCAGCAGCAGCAGCAGCAGCAGCAGCAGCAGCAGCAGCAGCAGCAGCAGCAGCAGCAGCAGCAGCAGCAGCAGCAGCAGCAGCAGCAGCAGCAGCAGCAGCAACAGTGCGTCATCAGCTGCCTCGGTGGAATGGCAGCAGGCAAGACAAACCCCCTCCCGCACCTCTTCTAGGAGCCAACCCCAGCCTCGCCTCCAGCTCAGCCAGTCTCTTCCTCTTCCCCTCCATCTTCTTCCCCACCCCCGCCCCCTTACTCTCCAACGCAGCCATTCTCGCAACAATCCTCTCAGCCCGCTCCACCAGACTCTGCCCCTCAACCACCTCCTCCTCTACCTCTGCAAGCATCTCCCCCACAGCCCCCGCCTCCGCCTTCCTCCCCGCCTTCCCTCTCCGCCCCTGGCTCCCCGCTGCCCTCTGCTGCGCCTCTGCAGCCAGAGCTGCTCGCTCTCTCACCACCCGCATGGCGATTCGCAGCGCGTCCCGGTTCGCCTGGAGTTCTTTGAGTCCGACTGCTGCCCGATTCGCCTGCAGGGCTCCGCTGCTAGCTATAGGAGTGGCGCCTGAGAGAAGCAGATGGCTGTCGGAGCGATCGGTGGTGGAGGATGCACACGACTCGCCTCTATCCCCTCTCTCCCCTCTCCCTCTCCGCTTCGTGCTCCCCCGCTGCTTCCTCCCCGCCATCTCTGCAATCTCGTCGCCTTCCTCCTTCAACTCCTCCTCGTCACTCTGCCCCTCCTCCTCGCCTCTCCCCACACCACCCTGCGTTCTACTCCCAACGGCTTCACTAGTGCTTGCACCACCAGCGCCCGAAGAAGAAATCTCAGCAGCACCTCCCTTCCCTCCACCAGCAGAGGACGTCTCAGCAGCACCAGCAGCAGCACCAGCAGCAACAGTGGCAGTCGCAGCAGCGGCGGCAGCGGCAGCAGCAGAGGCAGCAGCAGCCTGGCGATGCTCCATCAGCTGAGCCTCCATCTCTCTCAGCCTCGTCTCAGCCCTCCTAGCCCTATCCATAGCCATCTCCATGGCCCTATCCTTCACCTCCACCACCTTTCTAGTCAGCTCCAGGCACACTCTCAGCTGCATGATCCGTCTCCGCATCTTCTCGTAATTCCCCACGAGCTTCCGCGACTTCCCCACCTGCTCCTGCAGCCGCGCTACCTCCTCTGCCAACCGCTCATTCTCCTCCTGCAACAAAGCGAACTCCGCCTCCTCCTCTTCTCTCTCCAGATCCTCGTCTCCTGCACCTCCCGCTGTGTAGTAGAGGGAAGCGATTTCCTTAGCCGCCCGCCACGCGCCGCTGCGAGGGACGGGCACTGAGAAGGAAAACTCCGAGTCGGTCGCCAACCCCTCCTCTTCCTCTTCCTCCGCGCCCTCCTCCCCCAGCTCGTCCTCCTCATCCTCCTCGTCTTCCTCGTTTCCCCCTGCCATGCGCGACGGTTGTTGCTGGTATGTGTACTGGTGGTGCAGGGGGGAGTGCTGCGGGGGGGGAGTGAACGTGAGTGTGGGGGACGTGCCTGCTAACCCGCTAGGGCTCTCCCCCTCAATCCCCCCCCCTGCCAGCCCATACGCGCCACCCATGCGCTCGTTCCCCCCTGCTACCCGGTAATCTGCGCCCATTTTCCCCGCGCCTTCCCCAGGGCCCTGCCAACCTGTCCGCTGCCCGCCTATAGTGCTGCCCAGGACGCTACTACCCGTTACACTGCTGCCCGCCATGCTGCCCGTTTCAAAATTATTCAGTCCCCCGCCCTGCCTGCGCGTCTGCGCCTGGAGAAGGGGAGACGCCTCCCCCTCCTCATATGACTGGCTAACACTTTCCGCGTCCCCACTCTCCCCCAAACTCTCCCCCTCCCTCTCCCCCTCCCCGCTCCCTTCCACCCCTTGCCCCCCCCGCGCTGCCTTCCCGCTCGCCTCAAACGCGAAGTTATCCTCCTCCGCCTCCGTCCCGCTCTCCCCCACTGCGTGCGCGGCTCCCCCCGCGCCCGCGCCCGCGCGCTTGGCCATGGCGGCGAGCTGGCGCGCAAGCAGCGCGTTGTGGTCCTTCAGGCGGTCGATCAGCTGCGCCGCCAGCTCCTCGCGTTCCGCCGCCGCCTCCGCCTCTTCCGCCAGCCGCTCCACCTCCTCGTCCACCCGCGCCATGGCCGCGTGGTGCGCGCGCTCGCGCTCCGCCGCCTCGCGCACCGCAGCCTCCATCTGTTCACGCAGCTGCTCCGCCACGCCCGCGCCCTCCGCGCGGAACGCCTCGAGCGCGCTCCAGAGCTCGTCCGCGTCGAGCTGCGCGCGCTCCACGTCGCGCTGCAGGGCGGCGTTCGCGCGCTCCGCCGCCACGCGCCTCAGCCACTCCGCCTCCGCCACCGTCTCCGTGCTGCGCAACAGCTCGCGCTCCCGCCGCAACTCCTCCTGCACCTGCTCCATCTGTGGGGGGAACGCGCGAGGGGGGTTGCGGGGAAGGAGGTGTGAGGATACGCGGAGAGGAGTGGGGGCAGAATGGGTGCGGCTGTGATAAGTGCACCACAGAATGGAATTCCCGCACCCCCCCATCCACGCACCCCACAACCACGCAACCCCCACCCGCGCAGCCCCCCCACACGCGCATCCCCCATCCGCGCACCTTGATGATCATGGCGGCGGAGCGCCGCCCGAGCTCCTCGACGCGCTTGATGGCGCCATGCATGCACGCTCGCACCCCCCCCACTTCCCCCGTACCTGCCCACCCGCGGACACCCCCCCTGTCTGCCGCACCTCAATTGTCATGGCGGCGGAACGCAGCCCGAGCTCCTCGACGCGCTTGATGGCGCCATGCATGCTCGCACCCCCCCCCAACTGCCCACCCCCCCCCACACCCGTGCACACCCCTGCCCGCGCAACCCCCATTCGCGCACCTCTATTGTCATGGCGGCGGAGCGCAGCCCCAGCTCCTCGACGCGCTTGATGGCGCGCGCAAGGTCCTCTTCGAGCGCCGCCATTTCCTCCTCGTCCTCCTCCGCCTGCTCCGCCATGTCCTCTATGCGCGCCTGCAGCATCTCCACCTCCGCCTCCTGCGCGCGCACGCGCGCGTCCGCCTCCTCCCGCACCACGCGCTGCTCCTCCGCGAAGGCTTCCGCCAGGGAGAGCGCTGCGCGGGATGGGGGGAGGGAGAGGGGGACAGCGAACGAGATGGTTCGCGGAACAGGGGAGAGAGGGCGCAGGAGGGGGCGCGGGGAGGGGAACGCGAGGTGCGGTCCCCGGGGCCCCAGGCGGCGGTGCGCGGATGGGCGGAGCGAGGTACAGGGAAGAGCGGCGGTAGAGAGTAGAATGAAGCGAATGCCGCACAGGTGATCGCGGGGGTGTGAGAGTGGAGGCGTGAGGAAGCGAGAGTGAGAATGAGGGGCATAAAGGAGGGAAGAATTAGCTGCTATTGGGATATGCGGCCTGCTGGCCCCCTCTCCTCCTCCCCCCTCCTCCACCTCCCCCTCTCCCCCGCTGTCCCTCACCCTCTCCCGCACCCCTTACACTCCCCAGCGCCCCCCCCTCCCCCCCCACTTCTCCCCCCTCCCCGCGCCTCACCCTCGCGCGCGTCTGCCAGGCGGTCTTCGAGCGCCTGCAGCTGCCCCCCGAGTGCGTGGCCCCGCCGCGCGTCGCCCAGCTGATCTCTCAACTCGCGCAACTCCTGCTCCAACTCCATCTCCTGCTCCGCCGCCGCGCGCGCCGCGCACACCGCGCACGACGGGTTGGAAGGGGGAAGAGAGCGCGGGGATGAGCAGAGGGAGAGAGAGAATGAGCGTGAGGCAATGGTGAGAGTGCCAAGAAAGGAGAGCTACGGAGGAGAGGAGGGGGGGGGCGAGGAAAAGAAAAGCAAAAAGGGGAAGATGGGGGAAAAGAGAGGGAGGGAGGGGGGGGTGGGGGAGAGGGAGAGGAAGGGACGGGGGGAAGAATGGGGAAAGGGAGGGACGGAGCGGTGCGGGCGTGGAGGAAGGCGGGGGGTTGGGGCAGGAAGGAGGCTGTACTTTTCTCGTCCAGACGGCTTCTTTGTCTTTATTCGACGCCAACAGCATCGTCAGCTCATCTTCGTGGAACCGCCTCGCGCGCTCCGCCTCTTGTCGCTCCGCCTCCAACTCCCGCGTGAGCTCCTCCACGCGCTGCGCCAGCTCCGCCTCCCGCTCCCCTCCCACGCCATACCGCGCGCGCTCTATCCCCGCGGGGCCCGCCTTTTGTCCACAAAAGCGAGCGAAGAGAGCGAGCCAGAAAAAGAAACGGGGATAAACAAATAAAGGTACGGGTGAAGCCGCGAATGCGAAGAGTAGGCAGCGAACGGCGCCGGCAGAAGAGGGAAATGAAGACAGGAGAGAAGCGCTTGGCATAGCAAGGCAGACAACACGACGAATTGTCACTATCGCGAATCTAACGGAGCCGATCAAGCGGAAACGGAAAGAGACAAACTACCTCTAATCGGCTCCGCAGCTCCGCGCACTCGACCCGCGACGCGCGCAGTTCAAGACGGAGTCGATCCGCCTCTGACGCCATGAAAGGACAGATTGCTACACCATAGCTCTCGACGCCGCGTTGCTTCAAACACTCCTAAAAGTTACGACAATCGGTGCGCGAAAGCTGGTGACAAGTGGCCGGCAGATGTGAGTTAGGTAATTCGGCAGTACTTCTGGTGAAAACTGCTCTAGATCATTGCGGCGAAACCCTAGAAGCGATTGCGGCAGTGAGGAAGAGTGGTGGTGGGTGGTTGTCCAGGTTGGCACGGCGCGCAGCAAAGTTGATTCAGGCGCTGGTGGGTTGGATGGGGAAAACAAGGCTTCTCTAAATTTCACTCGAGGTTTCACCCAGCGGTCAGTTGATTCAGGAACAAGACAATTATCCAACTCAGTGTGGGGGATGGTTGCGGGGTGTTCGTAATGAGAGTTGTTCACGGGTGAAAGACAATAGTTTCGAGAGTTTTATGAGTTGGTATTTAGCTGAGGAATCTTCCAGTCACGATAATCCTACCTAGCGTAGAAGCAAACTAAAAGGACCTCCCAGCAGCAGGCTGAATCCAAACTGGTCAATGTACAAGCTATAGTGTACGGCAGCCAGGCTGACCACGTGAAATGGAACACAATAAAGGTAACAATGGCGCGGGGCACACTCAGGCGGTCAGTGCAGAAACTGTCTCTTTAGGCGGTCAGTGCAGAAATTAGGCAAGGAAAAAGGAAATAAGCCCATTGAACTCTGCCACGCGGGACAGGGTCAGCTGAACAAGTGCCGCACGTCAGAGAGCAGATACCCTACAGGGTGGAGCGCACGACGCACACTCGCTGCGGCGGTGTTGCCAGGAACGCAAAGCAACTAAATCGAAGGTTCTCATCGCGTAGAGCAGTTACGGGTAGATTACGAAAAGGCGACTCAACGACGGCTCGAATTGTTCAAAATCGGTTACGGAGTTTGAAAAAGTCTGAACCTATACAGAATTGTTAGCAGCTCCCAATTTGACAAGTCACAATGGAAATGATTGAGATACAACTCCCCCCTTTTCTTGATTAAAAAACATAATATTCATCTAAGTTTTGTCTACATAATAGTCCACGATAACCCACGAAGAGGCACAAGTCACAAATTTCTTGCACATGCATGCATAATATATGGATCTAACCTACAGTGTTCAATTAGGATATCCCTCAACAAACAAGAGCTGCTTACATAGTTATTATGTTACAATGTACCTGTCAGTTGGATTTGGGCGAAAGCAGTCCATTACTCGTTCGCGCCCTCTGACAGCTGAAGGAGCCAAGTGCTGGCTATCCCCACGTGTGGCAGCGCTGCTGGGCTGCGCCGTTGTTGGATACTTTCTGAGCCCTCCCCCATTAGTTCGCTTTCAACCAAGTCATCCGCAAACTCGTGAAGCAATTCGCTGGAAGGCGCAGCTTTCCTGGAGATTGTCGAGCTGGCAATTTTCCTCACACGCTGACCATCACAGCTCTTCTGCCAGGTGACGGCTACTGATTGGAGAGAACCAGCAAGGCATAAGTCTTGTTTTCAAAACGCGTCTCCTCAACGGGTGTGTTCATTAATTCTGCCGCTTCATCTGTCATAGTTTCTGTACAAATGCAATAGTTACTAGAAAATGGAGGTCCTAAGATGTTATTTTCCTTATAACCAGCGGAACTGAAACTAAAGCTGAATTACTACTGAATATGCAGTCGTCGACGGTCAGAGCGGGTAAATGGTGTGAATTGTGAATAGTCTCAGAGCAGCCCATGTGGGTCACGGCTTCAAATCAATCGATCCCACGTAGCATCTGACTGTGCAGTCCGAGCCGCTCATCCATTCCCCGTCGACTTCCCTCCTTTCCACGATTCCGCATTCCTGACTACAGGAGCTTCTCCTACCCTCCCTCACCTCCTTCCCTTGCTCTTCCTTTCCCCTTCACAGCCATGCCAACCACACTCTTTCTCTTTCATCACGAATTGAAAACAATAAAAAGCACGAGCTTCTTAGATTTTCCCAACGTCACACTCTAGATTCAAACTGCTCTTTGCTAGCTCGTTCTCCTCCCAACCAAGTACTGCATTCACAGCATCACTGATAGCCATAATGGCCGCTACAACCACCTCCTTGCGCCTCGCCCCTGCGTGCGCCACGCTGCGAGCAGACCCCGCGCATTCGCTGAAAGGCGCAACCACCGTGAAAGCCGCTCCGAAGCGCCAAAGAGCCGGCGCAGCTCGCGCCGCCATGATGGAGGCGCCACCGGTCCCAATGAAGAGCCACGAGGAGAAGAACCTGTACGTTCCTCCCTCTCTCTCTCTCCGCCCCTTCCTACCTTGCTTTCCATTTCATTCTGCTTTCGACTCCTTGTCCCCGTCTCTCCGCACGTGCTGGCGTTATTTCGTGCTCGCGCGGCTTTGTGAAATGGCCACGTTGCTCCATTCGCGTCTGCCTGCCGCCGTCAGTGACGAGAAACGAATCCCACCCTCAACTCCTCGGTCCCTTGCCGCGCTCTGTTTCCCTTTGCCCGGGATTTACACCCCCGGCACCGCAGGCCGCACATTGAGCAGATCAAGGCGCTCTCACTAGTGACGGCGATCAAGACGCCGTATCTCCCGGACGGGCGGTTCGACATCGACGCTTACGACTACCTGGTGCACCACCAGATCGAGAACGGCACGGAGGCCATCATCGTGGGCGGCACGACGGGCGAGGGGCACCTCATGAGCTGGGATGAGCACGTGATGCTTATCGCGCACACGGTGAACTGCTTCGGCGATCAACTCAAGGTTATTGGGAATACCGGCAGTAACAGCACGGGCGAGGCGATGCACGCGACGGAGCAGGGCTTCGCGGTGGGCATGCACGCGGCTCTGCAGATTAACCCGTACTACGGCAAGACCAGCGTCGACGGAATCATTCAACACTACAAGTGAGTGCGACTCGTGTGGCGCGCCTGCTCTGCGGTAGCTAGGATGTTAAAGAACCAACGCACTGCCTTCAGAAGGCACATCATTTATTTTGTCTCCAGTTACGAAACGCGGCCTCTCGCCTGCCTTTTCACCTTGTAACCTTCCTCCAATGTCTCATTATATTCCCTCTCCCCTCTTATCCGCTCACTGTCGTTCCGCGAGCGCAGGGCGGTGCTGCCGATGGGCCCCGCGATTATCTACAACGTGCCGGGGCGCACGGGGACGGACCTGACGCCCGACGTGATCGAGGAGCTCGCCCAGCACGAGAACTTCGCGGGCGTGAAGGAGTGCGTCGGGAACGACCGCGTGTCGACGCACACCAGCAAGGGCATTGTCGTGTGGAGCGGCAACGACGACCAATGCCATGATGCCAAGTGGAAGCACGGCGCGAATGGTGTTATTTCCGTTCTCAGCAACCTCGTCCCCGGTAAGTTCCGCCCCGAGATTGGCAAAGATTCCAAGTCAAAGCCAATAGTCATCCTGAGTCCCAAGTCGTTGCAACACATCCCCATTCTCAGCAACCATGTCCTGGCGCGTGCCGTTCCAGCCCGCCCCCTCTGTCTCTCACACCACCATGCCTCTTCCCACCGCCCTTAATGCCGCTCTCGTCCCCACTCCGCTCTCGCGCGGCATGCCCACGCCGCCTCTCTCCATCCCCCTTCTTGCCCCTTCTACCTGTACCTCATCTCTCCTGCAACGCCTCATGCTGCCCGCATCTCTCCCCCCCTCCCCCCCCCTCTTCCGCCTCCCCCCCTCAGGGCTGGTGCACGAGATGCTGACGACGGGTCCGCACCCCGAGCTGAACGCGAAACTCGCGCCGCTCACCAAGTGGCTGTTCCTCGAGCCCAACCCCATCGGACTCAGCACGGCGCTCTGCCAGCTCGGCCTCGTGCGGCCCGTGTTCCGCCTGCCGTACACGCCCTACAACGAGGCGCGGCGACGCGAGTTCGTGGAAATTGTGAACAACATCGGGCTGGAGCACTTCATTGGCGCGAAGGAAGTGCGCGCGCTGAAGGATGACGATTTCCACCTCATCACGCGCTTCTACTAGCTGTCTCGCCACACGTCACCGGCTGCTACAGTGTTCTTTTCTCTTAGAAAGTTGAAAATACGTCCATCAACCTCAGATGTACTACTGCAACGCAGAGGGTTAGAAAGGCCGGGTTGCTCCTGGTATCTATATTATTCAGGTTAGCATTGTGTCTTGGCAGTGAGGCCTTTCATTCAGAGCTTATATACGTGGATGTCTTTTGCTCTTTATGTTGCCTTTTTGTACCAATGAAAGTCTCTTGATAGGCTAGTACAAACAAATGAAGTACATCTTTCGTGTTCTCATATCCAGGTGTCCTCGCATGGCCGTGTCCTTGTGTGGGACTGCTCAAAACCAGCCTAAAGAATCAACTTTGGTACCGCACCGAACTTGGATGGAGTGTGCCATGTGCTTGGTGTGGTGGGGTGTGGCTTGTTACACTATGCCAGGCACTTGCTCCTATGGCCATCACATCCATTACCACTCACAACCTCTATCATTGTCCCCGGACGATCATAGATGCTGTCAGTACAATCCACTACGGTAGGTCCATGGAATAAAGTCACTCTCTCAACCGATCATCCTTACCACATCCATTTACAACTATACCCTTCCCGTTATATTCCCTCCGCGTAACCCTGCCTACCAATCTATGTTATGACCCGTTGTTTACAGATACACCTCAACCATCAGGGGTTCTTTTGATTGTTCATGCACCCAAACCCAAGGGTTTGGTTAGCTCCATCAACGTTACTGGCATTGCGATAGATACGGTACTGACAAACCGCGGAAACACACTGCCGATGATATATGATTTGGAATATATATACATATAACAATATAGACGTATACCTAATTGTGCGTAATCATTTTTTTTCCATTTTAACCACTTCGGGGATGACGAGGAAGCCAAAAACATATTTTAGAACAAAAGCGCAATGTTTACGTAAACACTGTATCTGTTCACCCTTCCATCCACGCTCAATGATCGACACAACTGGTGCATTCTGCAGTGAGTATCTCCGCTGCTCATTCCAGCTTCCCACCTCGTTCTCACTCCTCCCTCCACTCTCCCGCCTCTTACGGCGTTGCATTGCACGCTGCGGCACTCCCCGTCCCTTCTCGCACGCTTCTCTTCCCGATCCAGCCTTTAAAGGCTAATCAGGACCGTCTTATCACGAACGCGTGGATCATATATATTCCCAGCCCGCGTTAACCCTAATTTCTCTTCCTACTAATTCTCCGTCCAGCCATGGCGTCCACCGACCTAACATCGAAGATAGCTCCGTTTCTGGATCGCCATTTGGTGTTCCCGCTGCTGGAGTTCCTTCAGGACCGTCAGATCTACCCCGAGGAGGAGATTTTGACGGCTAAGATCGAGCTGCTGGGGCGCACGAACATGGTGGACTACGCCATGGACATCCACAAGTCGCTGCACCACTCCGAGGAGGTTCCGCCCGGTGAGTGTCACTCGCGCGTTTTTATAATGAGGAATTTCTGCCCGGCGTTTCGCGGCTTATATCGGGGAATAAATTCCGCACCACTCCGACCAGGTCCTGCTCTGTGCGTGGCGCCTTGCAACGGGGAATTCCGTAGGCAGATGGTCGCAGAGGGCTGCTCGAAGCGGAACGAGATGATCGAGGGGTCGCGGCACGTTGTGTCGGGGAGGGGAGGTTACGAGGGCTGACGAAACAGCCGAGTCCCGAGGGTCTTGCATGGCGTTATGGTCTTACACGTGTCGTTGTAGCTCTCCCCGTGGCATCGCGTGACGAATAAGGTGTCTGGTTTAGCCATGGCGAGGCGCGAGTCCACTGGTGGACGCAAAGCCCTCGTTAAACCCTTCCCGCGCCGTTCCGTCGTGCGCTACTGCTGCGCGTAAGCTCTTATTCTCTCCGCCCTTTTGCTCCCGCCCGCCCTCCCTCCCGCTCCCCATTCCTCCCCTTACTTTCCCCTCCATTTCCCGCCGTCTTGATCGACGCGCGTGCGTCGGGATTTACGTGTTGGTGGCGCTGACAACGCGGCGGCGCGAGCAGCCATGGTGGAGCGGCGCGACGAGGTGGTCAGCCCGCTTATGTCCCCCTCCACCCTCTCCATCCCTTCTTTCCTCTCCCCCGCACCCCCCCTCTTCCTTCCTCCCTCGCTCCCTCCATCTCTCCAACGCGGCGGCGCGAGCAGCCATGGTGGAGCGGCGCGGCGAGGTGGTCAGCCGCCTCAAGACGCTCGAGGAGGCGGCGGCGCCGCTTGTCGCGTTCCTGCAGAACCCTGCGACGGTGCAGGAGCTGCGCTCCGATAAAGCGTACAACCTGCTCATGCTTCAGGAGAAATACCAGGTGAGACCAACAGAGGCTCGTACAGCGCCACGCTGGGACAACTCGACCAGCCGTCGTTGCTTCTCTCTCCGCGTCCCTAGCTCCTTTTCTCGCCGTCTCCCCTCCCCCGGCGCCTCTCCCCTCCCTCCTTCCGAAGCTTCCGCGCGTCCGTCACTTGTCGCTCGCGCTCCTCCGCCCCCTCTTCCTTCCCCCTTCCTCTCCCCCCTGCGCAGATCGGCGCGGAGGGCGTGGAGGCTCTCTGCTGGTATGCCAAGTTCCAGTTCGAGTGCGGCAGCTACAGCGGCGCCGCCGTCCCAGCCAACCCCCCGGCCCACCTAACCCGCTCTCCCTCCCCCGCACTTCCCCCCAGATCGGCGCGGAGGGCGTGGAGGCGCTGTATTGGTACGCCAAGTTCCAGTTCGAGTGCGGCAACTACAGCGGCGCCGCGGACTTCCTCTACCAGTACCGCCTGCTCTGCTCGTCCCCGCAGCGCGCGCTCTCCGCGTCGTGGGGCAAGCTGGCCGCGGAGCTGCTCATGCAGAACTGGGACGCCGCGGGGGAGGAGCTCGCGCGGGTGAAGGAGATGATTGATTCTCAGGTGCACGCGCGGGGGGAGAGAGGGAGGGACGGGGGAAGGGGGGTGGGTGGGAGGGCGGGTAGTCGAGTGGGGTAAGCTGGCGGCGGAGCTGCTGATGCAGAACTGGGACGCCGCGGGGGAGGAGCTCGCGCGGGTGAAGGAGATGATTGATTCTCAGGTGCACGCGCGGGGGGAGAGAGGGAGGGACGGGGGAAGGGGGGTGGGTGGGAGGGCGGGTAGTCGAGTGGGGCAAGCTGGCGGCGGAGCTGCTGATGCAGAACTGGGACGCCGCGGGGGAGGAGCTCGCGCGCGTGAATGAGATGATCGACTCGCAGGTGCAACAAGGGGGGTAGGAAGAGGGGAGGATGGGGGGAAGAGGGGGAAAATGGCGGGGACGGAAGGAGACAGGAAATGGGTAGAAAGCGAGGTTGGGAGGGAAAAGGGTAACGGGTAGAGTGGGAAAAAATGGAGAGGGGGGATGCCTCATGCTTCATGCCTCATGCTTCATGCTTCATGCCTCATGCTTCATGCCTCATGCCTCATGCTTCATGCCTCATGCTTCATGCCTCATGCCTCATGCTTCATGCCTCATGCTTCATGCTTCATGCCTCATGCTTCATGCCTTGTGCTTCATGCACCCTCCGTTCCCCCACATATCTAACCACCCCCGCCCCCCCGTGCCTCTCCGCGTGCGTTGAGCCCTCTTCCTGATGCTGCACCATGCACCATCCGCCCCCCATGAAGCAACCCCTCCCTCGTTTTTCCATTCCGCCTTCCCCACACGCGTCCCCTGCACACGGCTGTTGCACTGGGCGCTCGTCCTCATGCTGCGCAAGCACACCCTCAATCCTCCCTTTGAACTTCCCCCGTCTCCCCCCACTTTCGCATTTCATCAAACCACATTCACAGACCTTCGCGTCCCCGTTAGCGGTGCTGCAGGAGCGCACGTGGCTGCTGCACTGGGCGCTCTTCGCCATGCTGCACTCGGAGAACGGCCGCTCCAACCTCGTCGACCTCTTTCTCCAGGACAAGTAAGTGCGCTCTGCCCCGCTCACTCCTCTGCCTGCAGGACAAGTGAGCCTCCGCTCGCTCACTCCTTCGCTTCGAACCTTTTGAGTCCCGGCCCCCGGTTCCCCGGCCCTCTTACCTCCGGGTTCCAGGCTTTCTGTCCTCTAGTTTCCCTTCGCTCCCTTTGGCCCTTTCGCGCCCATGCACCCACTCACCTCCCTCTCGCCCACTCGCCTCTCTCTCGCCACCCATCCAAAAAAATGCCTGCTTCCCCCATTACCCCCCTCTCCCAGCCCTTCCAAAAAAGTGCTTGCTTCCCCCCCCAACAGATACCTAAGCGCCATCCAGACGAACGCGCAGCACCTGCTGCGCTATCTGGTGGCGGCTGTGCTCACATGCACGCACCGGCACAGCGCAGTGAAGGAGGTGGCGCGAGTGGTGGAGGATGTGGGGGTGGGTGGATTGAGGCCCGCTCCTGTTCCTCACCATCTCTCTCCTCATTCTTCCCCCATTCTCTCCCTCCTTTCTGTCCCCTTCCCCCTCCCTCCCCCCCTCCTCCTCACCCCCCTATCAGGTATCTGAGCGCAATCCAGACGAATGCGCAGCACCTGCTGCGCTACCTCGTTGCAGCCGTGCTCACATGCAAGCCCCGTCCCCTTTTCCCCTATGCACCTCGCCCCCCTACCCCCTGCTCCCCCTCTCGCCAGGTATCTGAGCGCCATTCAGACGAACGCGCAGCACCTGCTGCGCTATCTGGTGGCGGCCGTGCTCACATGCAAGCGCAGGCGCAGCGCAGTGAAGGAGGTGGCGCGGGTGGTGGAGGCGGAGAGGCATGCGTACAGCGACCCGCTCACGCAATTCCTGCTCGCGCTGGTCGTGGACCTTGATTTCGATGAGGCTCAGAGCCGGCTGAAGGAGTGCGAAGAGGTGAGGGAGGAGTGCAAAGCGGTGAGAGTAGCGCAGTGTAGTCAAGGTGGTGGAGGCGGAGAGGTATGCCTACAGCGACCCGCTCACGCAATTCCTGCTGGCGCTGGTCGTTGATTTGGACTTTGATGAGGCTCAGAGCCGACTCAAGGAGTGCGAAGAGGTGAGGACCGGTTCTTTTGAGACGCCACCTGTTTTTTTCCTTCCAGATTGCCTTCTTTCCAGTTAATTTCACCAGGTGTGTTTTGAGTCGACTCAAAACACACCTGGGCTGTCCCTCCCCCCCTCTCCTGTTTCACCCCATTTTCCCATTCCCCTTTTCCCCATCCCCCTTCCCCCCCCCCCCCCCCCTACTTCCCCTTCCTCCCCCATTTCCAGCTACTGTCGAATGATTTCTTTCTGGGCAAGCGCATGGCGGAGGGCGGGTACGTGGCACTCCTTCCCCTCACCCTTTCCCGCGCCTTCCCCCCCCTCCCTCATACGCACACCTCCCTCCCTCTCCTCCCCCCTGGCTCGGCAGCTACTGTCGAATGATTTCTTTCTGGGGAAGCGGGTGGCGGAGGGGGGGTATGTGGCGGTGCCGCTGAGGGACGAGGTGATTGACAGTGCGCGCCTGCTCATGTTCGAAAACTACTGCAGCATCCACCGCCGTATTGACATCAAGTGAGCCCCTCACTGCTCCTCACCGCACTGCACCTCGCCTCACCTCACTGCACCACACCACACCATATTGCGCCTCAAGCGAGTGCTTTTGAGGGACGAGGTGATTGACAGTGCTCGCCTGCTCATGTTCGAAAACTATTGCAGCATTCACCGCCGTATTGACATCAAGTGAGCCCGTCACCTCTCTGCACCGCACTGCACACACCGCACTGTGCCTCAAGTTAGGCCCTCTGAGGGACGAGGTGATTGACAGTGCGCGCCTGCTCATGTTTGAGAACTACTGCAGCATCCACCGCCGCATCGATATCAAGTGAGCGCTGCACTGCTGCACCACTGCAGCGTCAAGTTAGCCCATGCGTGTGTGCGCCCTCACCCCACCTCATGGCAACCTACTCCACTGCACCACACCCCTCCTCACTGCACTCCACCTCTCCTCACCGCAGGGTGGTGGCAGAGAAGAAGAGCATGGCAACGGATGCAGCTGAGCTGTGGATCTTCACCCTCTGCATCTCCCTCTGCACCGCACTGCACCCCCCTCCACCTTTGTGTCTTCCTCCCCGTTCAGGGTGGTGGCGGAGAAGCTGAGCATGGCAACGGACGCAGCGGAGAGGTGGATGGCGAATCTGATCCGCACTGCCAAGCTGGATGCTACCATCGACTCGGAGGCCGGCACGCTCGTCATGGCCACTGCTCAACCCAACGTGTACGTTGCTGGGCATGGGTGTGGGGATGTGAATGTGTGCACACACGTACTTGTGACCTGACTCCATGTAAAAACCATGGGCAAATTATTGTGTATGGGTATGGCATTGGCATGAGGATGGGCATGAGCACGGCATGGCACGGCATTTGCATGGAATGGGCGTGGGCATACGTGTGTGCATGGGCATGGCATGGCATGGCATACGTGTGTGCATGGGCATGGCATGGCATGGCATGGCATACGTGTGTGCATGTCGCAACACACCCATCATTCTTTCGCCAGCCCTCTGTATTCCTTTCTCCCTTGTATCCCGTCTTTCCCCTCCCCGCCCCCTTCTCTCCCATCCTCACACCCTTCCCTGCCCCTTCTCTGCAGGTACGAGAACCTAATAGAGCGATCGAGAGGCCTCACCTCTCGCACCTATGCCCTCGCCTCCAACGTCGCAGCTATCGCCCTGCAGCAGTAGCAAGCACCACCACCTGTGCACCAATCAACCAACACACCTTTGTTCTGAGCATCCCAGTTACAAATGGGGCACTTTTTGAGGTGCCTCATTAATAGCAGCAACACCCATCCACCTCGCCAAACATCTCTGTTACAGATGGGGCATTTGAGCTTTCCGCCATCACTTTTTGAATGGGACGATGTGGTTCCACTAGAAGGTCTATGTGTATGTGCACTAGCTTGCACTGTATGTGTTCTAGCTTGTAACTCATGCATAATCTGTAGCGTGGTCTGCTAGTGCTGGTCCATGGTGAGAATGCATTGCCGGATACCTATATTAGATTGTTACTGCACACATTCCTGCCTGTGTATGATAGAAGCATGTAGAGATGTGTACACAACGTTACTGGGTCTCTCCAACCCAAATATCAGAGCATCTTTTCTGTGGAGTGCACTATTGCAGATTCAGTGTCAAAGAGATGGTTTATAGGTACAGGGAATATATTCTTTATCATATTGCGATGAAAGCAAGCAGCATGAGAGATACACAACTAGCAAGGCCATGCAAAAGAATTCAGTCTAGAAATATAATACTGGTTCCACCCTTCCTGTTCCTGCCCACTACACCTTCGCGTTGTCAGACTCACAATGCTCCATCTCCCACCCCTTTTCCCCCAACCTCCAAATCACAAGCCCACCACCACTCATCCCCTCCCTGCATCAGTCCATTACACAGCTACAGCAGCACTTTAAGCCTCCGGCTTGATCTTTTCGAGAATCTCCAGCGCGCACTTGGGAATGCGGGTCCCCGGGCCAAAGATCGCCCCCACGCCCTTGTCAAACAGGAACTGGTAGTCATCCGGGGGAATCACTCCCCCCGCAATCACCAGCACGCGCTCCATCCCCTGCGCCTTCAACTCGTCCAGCAGCTGAGGCACCAGCGTCTTGTGACCAGCAGCCTGCGAGCTCACACCCACCACGTGCACGTCAGCTTCCATGGCGTGCCGTGCGACCTCTGCAGGGGTCTGGAAGAGCGGGCCAATGTCGATGTCGAATCCCAGGTCTGCCAGGCCCGTGGCCACCACCTTGGCGCCGCGGTCGTGCCCGTCTTGGCCCATCTTCGCGATGAGCACACGCGGGCGCCGCCCGGTGCTCTTCTCGAAGGCCTCCACTGCTGCCTTCACTGCTGCTAGCTCCTCGGTCTCCTGGCCGCCAGTTGCACGCCCGTACTCGCCCCTGTGAAGGGGTAGACCGTGGGGAGTAGGAGCAGAAGGAAGTAAGCGTGTGAGACGAAGTGAGCCAGTTGGGCAAGAGGCGTGGGGGAGGAGTGGGGTGGAGGCGAGGGAGAGGTGTGAGCAGCAAGCAGAGAGCAACACAGGCAGCAATGGTGCAAGCTCACCAAGGTCACAGCCCATGCGGTACGCACCGGTATGCGCCGGTGGAGATGGTGAAATCAGCCACATGGCGGCCCCACTCAGCCTCGAGAGCATCACTGATCTCCCCCATTGTGCACCGCACTCGCAGTGTGGGTGATGAGAACTAAGCACAGTGCAATGCAGCACGCACCTGTAGGCGCCAGTGGAGATGGTGGAGTCGGCAACGTGGCGGCCCCACTCGGCCTCGAGCGCGTCACTGATCTCCCCCAGTGTGCACCGCACTCGCGCCGCCTCCACTGCGAGGGTCAGCAAGTTGCATCCCTCGCCGCGCTCCGTGCTCTTTGCCGCTGCTGTTAGCGCTGCCAGTGCTGCCTTCACTCTGGTAGGGAAAGGGTGAGTGCAGGCGTGGGGGTGCGTGTGGCGGATGGGGAATGGCACGGAGACACGGAGAGAGGAAAGAGGGCCATAAATGTGTGTGTTGGTGAGATGGGGAGTGGCAGTGGGAGTGTGCAGACGGAGAGAGCAAGAGCGCGAGAGAGAGAGAGAGAGAGAGAGAGAGAGAGAGAGAGAGAGAGAGAGAGAGAGAGAGAGAGAGAGAGAGAGAGAGAGAGAGATTGAAGGCCAGATCACCCATGGGAGGGAGATAGAGAGCGAGAGAGAGGGGTAAGCAGAGAGAGGGAAGATAGAAGCACAAAGGCAGGAGGGAGGTAGGGTTGGAGGGAGGGGGATTTGCTGTACTTTTCATTGTCTCGGGAGGCCCTGAGCTCCCCCAGGCGTTTGACTTGGCTCTTGAGCACAGCAGCGTTGTCAATGTGCCTCAGCTCCACTCCCTCCTCCTCCTTGAGGCGATACTTGTTCACCCCCACCACCACGTCTAGCCCGCTGTCCACTCGCGCCTGATGTGGGGAAGAAGGCGAGGATGGAGAACAAGGAGAGAGGAGAGGAAAGACAAGGTAAGTTCCAATCAACTCAGCAGTCTGTAAGTGTGCCTGAGCTCAGCTCCACGCTCTCCTCCTCCTTGAGGCGGTACTTGTTCACCCCCACCACCACGTCTAGTCCACTGACCACACGCGCCTGATAGGGAAGGCGGAAAATGGGACATAAAGGATGGGGGAGTGAAGGGGGGGAAGAAAGGGACAGGTGTGAGAGGCAAGAGAAGGTGACACTTCAAATGACTCGGAAGTCTGTGAGAGTCCCTCGTTAGTCCCCACCCCCTCCCTCCCACCCAACCCCTCCCCCCACAAACCACACACCTGTTTGCGAGCAGAGCACTCTTCGATCTTGCGTTTGGGCATGCCAGGCATGATGGCCTTGGTCATGCCGCCAGCCGCCTCCACTTCTTCAATGATCTCCAGCGCCTTCCGCTCCAGCTCGCCAGTCAACACCTCCATCATAAACGACCCGCCCCAGGGGGCTTTCCTCCCTTGCCTCCCACCCTGCCTTTCCCTCCCCATCCTCACCTGCCCTCCCCTCCATCTCCCAACTCCCACCCCTCAAAACCAGACCCCCCACCACTCCCGCACCTCCCACCCAGCATCACACGCACCTGCTTGCGAGCAGAGCACTCTTCAATCTTCCGCTTGGGCATGCCAGACATGATGGCCTTGGTCATGCCGCCTGCCGCCTCCACCTCCTCTATGATCTCCAGCGCCTTCCGCTCAAGCTCTGCAGTCAACGCCTCCATCATAAACGACCCGCCCCACGGGTCCGCCACATGGGTAATACCCGTTTCCTCCTGGAGAATCAGCTGGGTGTTGCGGGCGATGCGCGCGCTCATCTCGGAGGGGAGGGCGAGGGCCTCGTCGAAGGCGTTGGTGTGGAGGGACTGGGTGCCGCCCAGCACGGCCGCCATGGCTTCCACTGTGGTGCGGATCACGTTGTTGTATGGGTCCTGCTCGGTCAGTGAGTAGCCGGACGTCTGGGAAGGAGGGAAGGGGGAGGGTGGGGGGCGGGAAAACGGGGAAGGTGTGAATGGGTGAGAGTGTTTGATGCGTCTCAGATGAGGCTGTATGGGTCTGCTCCGTCAGGGAGTAGCGGGATGGCTGGACGGGGGAAGTGGGTGGGTGGGGAGGGGGAGAAGTGAGAGAGGGGCGAAGGGGTGAAGAGCGGGAGGTGAGAGGGTAAACACCTCATAAAGAGCGTGCAAGGGAATGCAGAGGCATGTGTGATTGCACAACCCTCACCTGGCTGTGCGTCCTGAGGACGAGCGACTTGGAATTCTTGGGATTGAACTTCTCCTGTAGGCCAAAAGAGGGGCCACACGTGAGGGGCCGGCAGGGTGGGCAGAGAGATGGGGGCGAGAGGGAATGAATGGTGGGCAGTAAGGGGCTGAAGCGACAGGCATTGAAAGACAGTGAAACAGAGAGAGGCAGGGAAGGAGAGAGGCAGGGAAGGAGAGAGGCAGGGAAGGAGAGACTGGGGCAGCAGTGAGGGAAGAGCAGGGAAGCGATGCAGCAGATATGCGACTCACCTTGACTAGCTTGGCCCACACACGCCGTGCTGCCCGCATCTTGGCGATCTGCAACATGGGCGCAGGGGAGGAGAAGCGGGCGAACGGGAGGAGAGGCGGCGCCACGGGAGACACATTGTTGTTGCAGGTCGTTATTGAGAATTAAGGGAAAAAAACCACCTACAGCAGAGGCAGTTTGTACCCCCACGACATGCCCGCACCTCCAAGTGCTACCTCCATGTAGAAGTTCATGCCGATGGCCCAGAAGAAGGAGAAGCGCGGAGCCAGCTCGTCCCTTCATGCGTAAATGCTTGCCTCCACGTGCTAGTCCCCACCTCCCATGCACAACTCCCAACCTCCATGTAGACATCCCTACCCCCAAGTACGTCCCTACCTCCATGTACAAGTTCATACCTCAAGCCCGAACGTACCTCCATGTAGAAGTTCATGCCAATGGCCCAGAAGGAGAAGCGCGGAACCAGCTCGTCCCTCCATGTTCAAGCCGGCAACTCCAAGCACAAGTCCCTACCCCTACGTGCACGCCCCTACCTCCATGCTCAAGCCCTCCACGCACAACTCCCCACCTCCACGCACCTCCATGTAGAAGTTCATGCCGATGGCCCAGAAGAAGGAGAAGCGCGGAGCCAGCTCGTCCCTTCATGTTCAAACCCGTACCTCCATGCACAACCCCTACCTAAATGCAGAACTCCCTCCCTACCCCCACGTGTAGGCCCGCACCTCCATGTAAAAGTTCATGCCGATGGCCCAGAAGAAGGAGAAGCGCGGAGCCAGCTCGTCCACGCCCACGCCCGCCTCCATGCCGCACCGAATGTACTCCAGGCCGTCCGCAATGGTGAACGCCATCTCTACAGCACTGGTAGGAGGAAGGAGAGGGGCACGGGGCGCACGCACAGCACGCAGCACACAGCACAGAGAGAGAGAGAGAGTGTACACGCATGAGTGGACGAGAGATCGAGAAGCAGGAAAAAAGGGAGAGGCACAAGCCCCTGAGCAGGTCGTACACTCCATCTCCACCACGCTGAAAAGAGTGGGACGGGGGAGGGGGGGACACAGCGCACAGCACAGCCCCGGCCCTACTAGTCAGCCCCGGTCCCCGCCTTACCAGTATCCCCATAAACTCACCAGTCAGCACCCGCCTCCTGCATGTGGTAACCCGAGATGGAGATGGAGTTGAACTTGGGCATGTGCCTTGACGTGTACGCCATGATGTCGCCCACCACGCGCATGGACGGCGCGGGCGGGTAGATGTACGTGTTGCGCACCATGTACTCCTTCAGGATGTCGTTCTGAATCGTGCCTGACACCTTGGCTAAGTCCACACCTGGGAGGGGGAAGGGACAGGGAGGAGAGGGAGAGGGCGGGCGGGTGAATGTAGGTGTTGCGCACCATGCACTCCTTCAGGATGTCGTTCTGAATCGTGCCTGACACCTTGGCTAGGTCAACTCCTGGGAGGTGATGGGGCAAGGGGGCAGGGGGAGGGAAGCAGGGCGGGTAGATGTAGGTGTTGCGCACCATGTACTCCTTCAGAATGTCGTTTTGAATGGTTCCGGATACCTTGGCCAGGTCCACACCTGCAGGCAAGGGGAGAGAGGAGATGTGAGGGGGCAGGGGGGATAGGGAGAGGGGGATATGAGGCGCGGGCGGGTAGATGTAGGTGTTGCGCACCATGTACTCCTTCAGGATGTCGTTCTGAATGGTGCCCGAGACTTAAGCCAAGTCGACTCCTGCTCGCGCGCACAGTGTAAAGAGAAGCGAGGAGAGGGGCGGGCAAAGGGGGCGGGGGAAGGGGAAAAGGAAGTGGTTTGAGCGGGCTTTGGTAGATGTACGTGTTGCGCACTATGTACTCCTTCAGGATGTCGTTCTGGATGGTTCCCGAGACTTTGATGGATTGCGCTGTGGGCTAGAGCTCAAAAGCTAGCATTCCCAGGCACCTGCGCACTCAGCTGATTCGCCTTGCCTGCAGCACCACCCCCCACCCCTCCCCCTCAACCACTCACCCTGCTCCTGCGCGGCGACAACGAAGAAGGCCATGACGGGCAGCACGGCGCCGTTCATGGTCATGGAGACGGACGGACATCTTGTCCAGCGGGATGCCGCCGAAGAGCACCTTCCCATCACACAGAACCACTGACCTTGCTCCTGAGCAGCAACGATGAAAAACGCCATAACCGGAAGCACGGCACCGTTCATGGTCATGGAGACGGACATCTTGTCGAGCGGGATGCCCCCGAAGAGCACCTTCATGTCCTCCACGCTGTCCACTGCCACGCCCGCCATGCCCACGTCTCCCACCACGCGCGGGTGATCGGAGTCATAACTGTAGGAATGGGGGAATGCGAGGGGGGAATGGGGGGGCATGGGGAGTAAGGGAGGAGCGAAGAGCACCTTCATGTCCTCCACACTGTCCACCGCCACCCCCGCCATGCCCACGTCGCCCACCACGCGCGGATGGTCCGAGTCGTAGCTGTTTGGGGGTGGGGGCATGGGGGGACGGATTCATTCATAGTGCGTCTTGTTCATGGAGGGATGCCCCCGACCAGCACCTTCATATCCTCCGCGCTGTCCACCGCCACTCCCGCCATGCCCCCGCCCCCCACCACACGCGGGGGTGGTCCGAGTCGTACCTGATAGCACGCCAGAGGGGGGAAGGAACGGGAGAGGTGAGAAGAGGGAGGAGGGAGGCGAGGAGAGGGAGGAGGGACGCGAGGAGAGGGAGGAGGGACGCGAGGAGAGGGAGGAGGGACGCGAGGAGAGGGAGGAGGGACGCGAGGAGAGGGAGATTGTCGCGGGGTTTGAGGTGTCTCGCGAGGTGAGCCCCCTAGTTGAGAAGTCATTTGTTCAGCCAGTGCGCATGCAGCACACTCGAGGCAGTGTTTAGGACACCGTTAGACTGCCTCGTGCTCGAGTGTGCTGCATGAGGCAGTCTGACGGTGTCCTAAACACTCCCCCCTCCCCCCACCCCCAAATCTACCGCCACCTGTTCCCCTCCCCTCTTCTTTCCCCCTCACGCAGCCATTCTCCTTCCCCTCTTGTGTGCCGCTGCCACGCTCCCCCCTAATGCCATCCCGCCCCTCACGCCTGCCCCGTCACGTCGGCCTGTGCGCTCATCCGCGGTGCGTGGCGAGGGCGAACGCCACGGACAGCCGCTTCTGCCCCGCGAGATGACTTCAGAGTCAACTTGAAGGAGTAAAAAGAGTAAAGAACACTAAGAAGACTCAACGGTCACCCCCCGTGCGCTCACCCGCGGTGCGTGGCGAGGTCGAAGGCCACGGACAGACCCTTCTGCCCCGCCGCCAGATTCCGCCGGTAGAACGCGTTCGACTCCTCCGCCGTGCTGGCGGAACGCGGGGGGAGGGGGAGCGGGGAGGGGGAAGGGGCGGGGAGGGGGAATGGGAAAAGAGGAAAGGGGAAATGTGCAATGCGGTTGGAGAAGAGGAGGGACGCGTGGACGTGGCGTGAGTGGTAAGGCGGGAGAGGATCGCCCAGGCGATTACTGGAAGGGCGAGAGCGCGTGACGAAAGTGCGTGGTAGCATTGAGGGCAGCGCCTACTGCAGGCGAGCATCATGCAGATGGCGAAAAAATCTCGGGCGAAAAGGGCGACGAGAGGTTACCTGAAGCCGGCGTATTGGCGAATGGTCCAGGGGCGCTGCGTGTACATAGTTGCGTAGGGGCCGCGCGAGAATGGGAAGACGCCCGGCATCTCCGTCTTTGACTCCTCGGGCACGTCGGAGTAGGAATAGACCGGCTTGATCCAGATGCCCTGCGCGCCGAGCCGAGAGTGGGTTCACACGGACAGGAGTTCGCGAAGCAGGTTACAAACATCGTGCAAACGCGATCTAGAAAAAAGAAAGAAAGAAAGAAAAACTCGCATTCTAAGCCACGCAGGAATGCAGGAATGCGGCGACTGCAGGCGTGCGTGGACTGACCTCAGGCGAGAGTGTCTTGAGATCCTCAAACGCATCCCCGCCCTTGATCTCCTTGGACGCGCGCTTCGCCCACTCCGCCTGCACCGGCGTGAGCTCTGCCTTCGGCGCGTCGCCGTCCGCCGGCGGCGCGGAGCTCGACGAGCTGAACAGCCGCCCGCCGCTGCGCGGCGCTGCTGATGCTGCGGGCACCAGCGCGTCCACCCTGCACGCCGCGGCGGCCGCACGGCGCGCCTGATGTCAAAAGGATGAGGGAAGGGAAGGGAGTCACTGTCAGATCAAAGCCAGCACGAACCGCGCGTGAAAGAGGATCTGACCCGCTTTCCTCTCCCATTGAATATCCATGCTCTTCATTTTCCTCTGCATTCGTTAGCACGATAACATAGATTCTATATCGAAGAACGGAAGCTTCGAGGAAGCGTACCTGCGGGAAGAGCAGATGGCCTCGGGACATGATGAGCTGAGCCGCCTTTCCTCGAGCCATGGCGAGCAGACACAGACAGCAGCTGCTCGGTGTCAATCGGTGCGGATAGGTTCGCTGGCGATGGCAAGGGCTGACCTTGCAAGGTGGAGGTGACGGTGGAAGGTGGGAATGGGTAGGTCGTGGCTTGGAGGGTGAAAGGCAGGACTCAGGAGATATGCGGCGGATGCGTCCGGTGGGATGGCCGAGCGTCCTGAAGGTGGTCTGGTGTGGTGCAATCCCAAGAAACGCTACTGTTGCGTTTCTGGTGCTGTAGGGTGATGTCTTCTTGGTTGACGCAACTGTTGCACTGCTGCTGGTGAGGAGAGAGGAATGGTGGAGGGGAAGGGAGGGGAGAGGAGAGGAGCAGAGCAGAGCAGAGCCAGTTGCCTTGAGAGTTGTTCCCCGGGGCGAGGTCACGAGGTGGGGTGAGAGATCCCGACTGACGTGGCAAAACTTCCGGAGACTCCGCAGCCTGACGTGGGGCACACTCTTTTGCCTGGACGCTGTGAAAGTGCTGCCACGCTGGACGTTTCCGATTGCACGCGCCTTCATGCTGGCACCAAGATTTGAGGAACTCGAGATTCTGCCTCTGATTTTACGAGTCTGCTTTCGTCAACGGCAGCTCGACCACCGGTATGGGGTGCTTCGTCAGTGGCTCGGTGACTGCCTGGGCAGTTACTTGTTGCATTAGTAAGAGGCCTTACTTCTTGGATCTTATATAAATGCATGTGCATATCCCTTTCGTGCACATGCAATCGAATCACTTGTTCCATGATCTGTGTTCCTAACCAGAGGGATTCCCGGTATGAATATTATCTGTATTTCCAAGCTGGAAATTGAAAAAGTTCAGCCAGTATTCTGACCTTTAGCATTGGTGGTGGCCTTCATAAGCTGAATAAATTCTTGAGCCTCCTCAGCTGTGGAGAGCTGGAGGGTCCGTCCATGCAGTGAAGCCAACCCCGTGCCTTCAGCCGGAAGCTCCATGACTGAATGCCACAGTGCGCACAGCAGAGGGAAGCAGACGATCAGGCACTGGACAAATGAGCAATCGCTCATTGATAATGAATAGTGACTCACAGACAATCAGACAAGGTGGTCGGGAGATGAATGTACACACGTGCAAGCAGACCAACACGAGATGGAAACGGACGTGCAAATTGGCTTATGGAAGGACTGACAGGGCGTCACTCACCAACAACTGTGGAGGATCCACTGGCGTCCATGCTTGCAGCGTGAGCCTCACTAGCCCCTCCATCCACAGGGACGGGCGGCAGTGTTGTGGGCGGCAACATGGGTTGAGCTTGAATTGCATCAGTGGCAGGAGAGATGGAGGCAGCAGGATGTGGTGTTGACGCATGGCCTGATGCATTGCTCTCTTCTTCTGCTGCTACTGCTGTCTCAGTGGCACGTGCTGTATGCTCACTCCCTTCTGCTGCATGCTTGCTCCCACGCTGCACTTGTGATTCAATGGGTAACATGCTGCAGCAGCCAATCACGTCCCTTAGAGGCACCGCCCACGCCACCTGCCATTGGCTGGCTCTCTGGCTCCTGCTGTGCCGCCCCGCTGCTGCCACCCTCCACACGTGCAGCATGTGCGATGGTGTGACAATAACGAACGCCTCCTCTGGTGCCACTGGCGAGCCAGGCAATGACGATGCTGATACTGGTACCAATGCTGGTGCTGATGGTGCAGGGGCCACTTGGAAGCATGCCAGGGCATCCTGAGTGTGTGCGGGGAAGGGAATAGAACAGGCAAAAATAGACTGAGCATCGACAAGGTAATCAGCAGCTCTTATGATGCTGGGAAACAACTTTGTATGCAAGACCATGCCCCGTGTATCATCCCTCTCCGCCCCTCCCTTTCTCGCTTCCTTTCTCCCCCCCTTCCCTTCCACTCAGCCATTCCACGCATGAACTGACTCCCCTCACCTCATCTCGCCACGCCCCCCCTGCAGCCTCAGCCAGAGCAGCCTGAGCAGCAGCTTGGGAGTGGCAGTAGGGGGCGAGGGAGCGGCCTGTAAGAATTCCCAAATGTTTCTCACCCTTGTAGCACATGCACTCCCTCGCCCTCACCTCGTCTCGCCACGCCCCCCCTGCAGCCTCAGCCAGAGCAGCTTGAGCAGCGGCTTGGGAGTGGCAGTAGGGGGCGAGGGGGCGGCCTGGACTCAGCTGCCTTGGCAGGCGCAGCGGGTGCAGAGCCTGGGAGGGGCCAGGGGGACGCGCCACGTTGCGAATGCTCTCTGCTGTTTTTGCTGCTAGTGCCAGTGCCGATGCTGCTGGTCGTGCCACCACTCCCAACACTCCCTGCGTCAGACCTGGGAGGTGAGAGAAGGGTGGGGTTGGGTGGGAGATGGGAGAATCGTAGTGGTGGCGTTTGCATTGGGAGGAGAAGAGCAGGGGCATACCGCATGGGCGCCAAACAACCATTTGGAATGGAAACACCATGCATGCAAACAACGCGCTGGCAGAAATGAGGGCATTTAGGGCATTTCAGTAGAATACCGCACAGTGTGTGGTGCACTGGGTTGCGATGTGGTGCAGTGGGGTGTAGTGCGGTGGGATGTAGTGCAGTGCGTTACTGTGTGGTGCAGTGCGAAGTAGGTGGGCCAAGCAAGATATCTCACCAGATGCAAGGCCGGGGAGACCGCCCCTCTCCCAACCCCTGATTGGACGGTCCAAGAGGCCTGTCACGCCCTGCTCATGGAACGGTTAAATGCACATGGGATGTGGGAGAGGTGAGAGGTGAGCAGTGGGGAAGCTTTGGCTAGGAGCGTGCATCAAGGCCACAGTTTGCAGTGATAAGAGCACAGCATGCAGCGTGGTTGAGTCAGGTTGGGAAGGGGCAGTTGATGGGAGCAGCAGGGGGCAGGCACCTGTATAAGTGAGGCGAAGAAGGAGGCTTCGTCTGAGGCGTGAGGGGCCCATGCCTGCCCCGCCCGCTCCATGCCTTCCTTGTTCTCCTCGTCCCATGCCAATGATGCCATCCCCTGCCATGCCATGCCATGGCACGCCATGGAGACAGGAAGGAAACCAGAGGAAGATGGTGGGAAATGCAAAGATGGTGGAGAGATGGCAGGCAGGAAAACCGGGGAGAGAGCGTAGCAGAGAAGGAAGGCAAGCAGCCATGCCAGGAGAGTGCAGCAGTGCCACCACCCGTTGGCTTCTGCTGATTGGATTGTTACCTTGGAAGCGGCATGGGACATGCGGGAGGCGGAGTGCGAGAGAGCAAAGAAGGTGGTGCGCAGCAGGCCTTAGAGACGTCTCAAGGGAGGGATGAGGAGCATCACTAGCAGACCCGTGCGACAAAGTAACCTGAGAGTTATTGAACGGACGGATCGCACCTTGGAAGCGGCATGGGACATGCGGGAGGCGGAGTGTGAGAGAGCGAAGAGGGTGGTGCGCAGCAGACTCGTCCACCCTGCCCACACCCCCTTGGCGAACCCTGCCGGGCTCTGCAGGGCAATGAAAGAAGGACACAAAGCGCAAAGGAAGCTTCTTAAGGAGGAGAAAGGGAGTATAGTGCCAGGGTGATGGGCAGAAGTGAGCATGGTTAAAGAGGCATGATGATGGGCATATGGAAGATAAACGCAAGCAGTTGAAGGGGAAGCAATGGTGGAGCTATTTTTTGCAGCCCGCAGTATCTAAGCGAGTAAGGCATGAAAAGGGCAGGAGAAGGGCAAGATGGGAGAAGTGCAGGAGAGGGGCAGGAGAGGGGCAGAAGAAGGGCAGGAGAGGGGCAGAAGAAGGGCAGGAGAGGTGGTACCCGGCGCATGAGCAGTGTGTGGGTGGGCGAGGCGAGCAGGTCCCAGAGGCTGGCAGAGAGGGACGAGAGCAGCCCCACCGGGTTGCCCAGGAAGTCTGCCGATCCCACCACCTGCACGCAGGGCGGATGAATGGACGCAGGGGTATGGGTGATGGAAGAGGTGATGGAAGAGGTGATGGAAGAGGTGATGGAAGAGGTGATGGAAGAGGTGATGGAAGAGGCTTGAACAAGTTTTTCTTTGGAATGGAATAAGAGGCAATGAGTGGCCGCCTGAGCGTTGTGCTGCGAATAACTGCAACCCTTCCAAGACGCAGCATTTAGCTGTGGCTGGCAGGAGTGCCACCTTGCACAGCCTGCTCAGTGGCATTGCTACCTTGTATAGGCTCTCTCACTGGTCTCACCTTGTACAGCGCCTGCAGCAGCTGCAGCGTGTAGTGCCTCTCAAGCCTCGCTCCCAGCGACGCCGTTCCCCCGAAAAAATGCTCCAGCTGCCACGCGGACAGCCCCAGCGGCGCCCCCTGCACGTCCGCCAGAGACAGCACACTCCGCTGCACCACTGCTCCCAGCGCCCCCAACACCCCCTGCGCTGCCGCCCCCCTGCTCTGCTCCGCGGCCCATGGTGCACTGGCGAAGCTGATGGTGATGTGCATGGGGCGGACGGCCATGGTCTCTATGTACATGTTGGCCGTGCCTGGAATGTGGGGAGATGTGTTCATGCCGTGCCCGCCCACCACCCCCACCGCTGCCACTGATGCGCCACTGCACCAGATGTACACTCGCTGCATATGCTCCTGCCCCTGCTGCCCTCCCTCCTTTTTGTCCTCCTTATCTCCACCTCCCCTCCCTGCCTGTGCTCCAGCTACTCCCCTCACCCCCTCCCGTCCCTGCCCCCTTCCCCCGCCAGCATTTCCGGCTCTTCCTCTCTCCACAGCCTTGGTGCCGGAGGCAAGAGAGGGGGCATGGGGCGGAGAGGAAGGCGAAGGGTGGCCGAGTGCGGAGAGTGCAGCGATGCACGTGCAGGAGAAGTCCAGCAGGCGCAGCAGCAGATGCTCCTCGAGCTCTAGGGAGAGGGGGGCGAGGCTGGGGGGAGGGAGGGAGGGAGGGGGGCAGGAGAGCAGATACACATGAAGGATGAGGTTGGAAAGAGCATATATATATATATATATATTTTTTTTTTGCATTTCATGACACAAAAGGCGAGCAGGTGCAGCAGCAGATGCTCCTCGAGCTCCAGAGAGAGCGGGGCAAGGCTGGGCGGTGGGAGGGGTGGGGGCAGGAGGGAAGATACATGTAGAGGAGGTGGTTGCGAGAGGTTCAATGATGGAAAGAAAAGAGCAATGGAAGATGGAGGTGATGTGGAGCGGAGACAAGAAGTCATGGTAAGGATAGCAATGCCAGCATTCCTCCACCTGTTCCCCCCCACTGCCAGCACTCACCCGACCCTCACGCTCTCCACACAGAGTACAGAGCCCACTCTCTGCCGCCACGCCACCACCTCTGCTGCCACCGCCGCTTCCCCCCCTTGCAGGCTGGCTTGGCCCGGCGCTTGCAGGAGGGAATTGTGGGAAGGAGCTTCACGGTGGTGTTGGGCCGTGTGGTGGAAAACCGAGGAGAGCAGCAGGGAGGGCGATTGTAGTGCAGCTTGTAGCAGCGCGAGGCTTGGTGGGGTGTGGGATGGGTGGAGCATGGAGAAAGGGGAGGGTGAGGGTGAAGAGAAGGGTGATGGCGTGGAGTGAGTGAGGGAGAGAGGAGGAGGGGAGGAGGAGGCGAGGAGGATGGGGAAGAGGGCGTTGGGGAGTTGGTTGTCGAGTTGGAGGTGGGAGAGGAGGAAGGAGAGGGAGTGTTGGTGGGCGGAGCGGGAGAGGGAGATGGAGAGGCGATGTAGGGAGAGCAGTAGTAGCTCCTGAGGGCGAGCGTCTATAACGGAGAGTGCTATAAGGGGGATGCGCACACTCAGGAGAAATTCGAGTAGAGAGGAGGAGGAAGACTGGGGCACGGTGGGGGATTTGGAGGAGAGACTCCACGATTGGCGGTGCTGACTGGGTGCCAGCTCAGCGTGACGTGGCATGGTGGAGTGGTTGAGACGGAGAGGGGGGAAGGAGGAGGGAGGAGGGAAGAGGTCGATGTCACACACAGAGAGCACCTGCACATGTGTGGGGGTGGGGGTGGGGGAACAGCAAAAAAAAAGGGGAAGGTAAGTCGGGAGACAGAGTGGTAGGAGGGGATGCACACAGGTGAGGGAGCGGAGAGGTGGACTGATGGCATTCAAAGATGCACAGTACACACAAAGGCAGCTAGTCTGTCAGCAAAACACCTATTTATATAAAAAAACAGACAAACCAGTACTGGTGTCCGTACCCTGATTGGTCCTTGTGCTGACACGGATACTCTCAGGCGCCGCTGCTCCCTCTGTGAGTGCAGAGTGGCAAGAAAAGGTGAAGAGGGGAACGGGAGGCAAGGCAGGGAAAGGGAGGACAGCCGGACAGAGGCACAGGATGACGTAGGGGAACTATAGGTCGGGGAATAGTTGGGATAGAGTGCAAAATGGTGCAATAGTTTTAAGAATGGTGTGAGCAATGCATTGTCCATGGGTGCTTGTGACAAACAATGGCGGGTAAGAGGATGTGCAGGGAGAAAGAAAGGAACGAGGGGGTGGAGAGTGCAGAAGAGAGGGAGCAGAGGGTTCCAGGGGCCTCTCACTCACGGCTCATACCTGAGGGGTAGCAGGGAGGACGACAAGCGGGAAGTGCTTCACTTGGTCCAAAGGGAAGTGACCCATGCTGCCGCCCTCCCCTGGTACCTGTCCCATGCCATGGCAGCACATGCCATGCACCCAGAAGACACATGCCATGCCCGCATGACACACCCATGGCCCATGATTTGTGTCATATAGCCATGATGTGATGGCATGCCAGCATGTTGCCACAGCCAGGAGGAGGAAGAATCATGTCGTTGACAACACAACCATCATGTGATGTGAGAGGAAGGCTGACAGCGAAGACAGAGCGTGAGGGCACGATACCACAAGGCAGGGCCGCCAGGGATAGATGCAATAGCAATTGAAGGAGCGAGCATGCATCATGTGCTTGGCACTTGAAAAAAAGCCTGTCACATTCTGACCTCAAGCACGAGGCGGTGTGGGCGGCAGGGTTCGTCCCATGCGTAGGGCGTAGTGGCAAAGGGTTTGAGGGAGTCAGTGTGGCCCAGCCCCTCGCACCCGCGCTGGTAGAAGCGCAGCACCTGGGAGCAGCATGGGAGTGGGGAGGGGAAAAGGGGGGTTCCTTAGTCAATCCTCTGCTGAGAGCTACCTGTGCGTCCGTCACCCCTACCCTACATGCCCCCTGCATGTGCTCACCTCGCGGGAGCAGTTGTCAATGCGAAAGGGCATGAAGCCAGAGTCGTCCTCCCCAACCACCACCAGGTACGTGCCTCCCCCTCTCCACTTGCCACTGCCCTCGCCTCCCCTGCTGCTGCCATCATCGCTGCCAACCCTCGCTGCCTCAGTGCCCCCAGAGATCCCACCACTGCTGCTGCCGCCTCCACTGGCGTTTGTCGCAGCACTGGCAGCAGCAGTGGTAGAAGCAGTGGCGGTTGTATGCGTGGCGGCAGCGGCAGCGGCAGCGGCAGCAGGGTGTGGCAGGTGGGGTTCGGCGAGCGACACGTCGACCCTCACGATGCGAGTAAGGGCGAGGGGCGAGGACGGCGAGGAGGAGGGGGAGGGGGAGCAGCGCAGCTTGAGCTGAGTGTCGCCTAGCTGGGAGGGGCGGAAGGCACCCGACCACTCACAGCTGCTGTCAGCCAGGCGCAGCGACAGGTAGAGGCGACTGTGTGTGGAAGGGGGGGACGGGAGAGAAAGGGGGTGAGGGTTTACTAACGCAGCTTGCGTTGAGTGTCGCCAAGCTGGGAAGGGCGGAAGGCACCCGACCACTCACAACTGCAATCAGCCAGACGCAGTGACAGGTAGAGGCGACTGTGTGAGTGGGGGAAGAAGTGGGGAAAAGGAGGAGGAGGGGTCAAGTGGGGTAGCGTGGAAAAGAGGGGAGTGAGAACAGGCAGCTTAACTCGTGGTAATTGGGTTGGAGTTGCGTGGTAGCAAGCGAGTGTCACAGATTGAGACTGGAGTGCTGCTGGGGAGGAGGGCAGGTGGGTGTTACCGCTGCAGTTTGGTGAAGTGGATGGGTGCGTTGCCCCCAGCCTTGATGAGAACGTGCCGGTCCGTGCCGTGCTGCTTCACCCGTATGTCCGCTGACAGGCTGTTGGCTAGCACGTACCTGGCCGAGTGAAGGGGGAGGAGGGAGGGGTGGGGGACACAGGAGAGACAACAGGCTAAGTTGAGAAGAAGAAGGGGAGACTGTTACAGGGCGAAACGACTGAGCAATGTAACATAGGGATGCATGGTGCACAAGGCGAAACGCTTCGATACACAGAGTGCAGCAATGGCAAGCGCAGTGACGAGCAACGGCATTCCGGTAGCACGGCATGGGGCAGAGACCGAGGGCGAAGGGTGACGGTCTTGGCACGGCCAGCAGAGGCACCAAGGGTGTCATGGCAGGTGAGACTCAGTGCGAATGCACCTCCACCACCACCACCACCACTGCTGCCGCCACCACTGCCACCGCCACCGCCACCACTGCTGCTGTTCCCTGCTTGCTGTGGAATCAACACCTCTGCCACTCCCCCTGTTGGCTCCACTGGGATAGCTGCCGACCAACCAGAGAGCGACGCGTGGCTCCAATCAGGCACGGTGGAAGGCGGGGGGTCATTGAGCGAGCGCATACCGCCAGCACCACCCAGACCAGCAGCTGTGGTAGTAGAAGAAGCAGCAGCAGTACCCCCCACTCGCAGCACAAGTGCTGGCTGGGTGGGGTGAAGCCCTGCTGTGGCCCCAGAAGCAGCAGAGTCGGCATCAAGAGCGGGTGCAGGGGGGGCTGGAGTGAACAGAGCCATAGGGGGTTGCAGCGTTCCTCCTCCCTGGCTTATCTCCTCGCTCCCTCCTGCCCTGCGCTCGCCTCTCGATCCTGAACCCCTTTCCCCAGCTCCCAAGTTTGCAGCTGCAGGGCCGTGTGACAGCGAGCCATCAGCAGCAACGCTCACTCCTCCACTCATCCCAGGAAGCACAGCAGCCAACCCTCCCACTGGACCGCCCCCTGCTGCGCTGCCAGCTGGCACAAGCGGCACGCCGTTCGCCACCAATGCAGTCAGATGAGATGCTGACGTGGCAGCTGCCAGGCTGTCGCTTGTGAGAAGGGCGGGGTGCGGGGGGAGGAAGAGGTGGGAGGAGGGCGTGGCGAGGAGGTGCGCGTCGGAGAGGCAGAGGGGGAGGTCGGTGGCGTTGACGATGGTGAAGGGGGCTAGCAGGTGCAGGCAGCGGGAGGCAGAGGCAGGGCGGTGCAGGTGGATCAGGTGCAGGGGCACGGGGGGACCTGATGGGACACAGAGGAGTGAGATGAGATGCACAGGGGTCAGGACAGGGGACGAACGAGTGGCCGGGATGAAGGGTACTGAGAAACTGCCCAACTGACCTGATTGGAGCCTGGAGGGAGGCTGCGAAGAGGAACCAGAGAGTGTGGATGCATCGCAACATCGCATAGCATAGGATAGAATTGGTCAACGCTGCCGCTTAGTCATGTCACAGCAGCACCCACCTGTGACGCGAGTGAGCAGCAGCTCTTCCTCCTTGTGCTGCTGCCACTCTTCCCTCTGCCCCTTCTCCCCCTCCTCTCCTTCTTTCCCCTTCCATCCCCTCTTCTGTCCCTTTTGCCGCCCGCTGTTGTTGCTGTCAGCAGGAGGCGTGGGAAGCAGCAGAGGTGGGGATTCCAGGAAACCGGGGACGATCAGAGTGGCGTGAAGGGTGTGGTGGGCGGCGAAGTCAAACACCTCCACTGATGAGCCCTGTGAATGGGAGGAGCAGGGTGACTGTGAGGCTTGGCGGGGAACAAAGCTGGGGACCGGCCAAACCTTTTACTGATGAGCCATGAGAAGGTGGAAGGAGACGTGGAAGGGGTGGAACCAAACATGTAGGGTGTGGTGGAAGGGGGAAGTCCAACACTTTTATCGATGGGCCACATGAAGGAAAAAAGGAGGCCAGAGGAATAAAGTGAGGCAGCAACACATTCCATCTAACAGGTGAGCACTGGAAGCATCTCAAGGACAGAGAGTGTGGCGCGCTGGTACAAAAGGTGTAACATTACGGAGTTTACTGTGTGAACTGGGAAGGGCAGTGAAACTGTAGGCACAGGGCAGCTTACAGGAGGAATGTTGATGATGGTTGGTAGCAAAACGTGTTGGTCTGTGCAAATCAGTGTGACAGTAACCGGGACGAGCAGAAGATTCTTCAACACAAGAGGCGCTGCGAGGCACAGCTGCTGCTCCCACGCCATGCCCTCTTCCATTGCCTCACCCCCCTCTCCTCCTCTTCCTCCTCCTCCGCCTCCTCCCCTCTCCCTCCTCTCCACTTCTCCCTCCCCACCCACCGCCCACCATACGTCACCCCCTCCTCTGCTGTTTCTCCTGCCTCCTGCCCTTCGGCTATCCATAGGTACAGCAGAGGAGGCGAACACAGGAGAAAGGCAGCCGATGCTGGCAGCACTGCCGCTCCTGGATAGAGGATAAGAGGGGCTAGTGGTTGGGGGTGATGTGGCGCCATGGTTTGCTGTTGCCACGATGGCAGTGCCTGCTGACGTGGCAGTAGGAGCAGGAAGGTGCGGATTGGCTAGGAGAGCAGCAGCTTGGGCTGCAGCAGCTGCTGCAATGGCGACGGCATCGGCGCTAGAGGACGAAATACGGCGGAGGGTGTGAGGGGGGCTGCTGGGATTTGGGCGGCTGGTGGCGGTGAGGGGAGGCGAGTGGGAGCGGTGGGCAGCAGCGGTGGCCTCGTGAGGTGGACTGGTGACAGGCGTCCGAGCGATGGGGCAATGCGAGGGTGCCACGGGTGGCAAGCTGCAGGTGAATGGGAGTAGAGGGACAGGCAGGGAAAAAGAGCAAAGGCGTGGTGAGGCATTAGCGAGAAAAGAGCGTTGAGGAAGGAGTGCAACAGCACAAGCGAGAGGTGCAAGGGTGGATCCAGGTTAAAGGAGCAGAGGCGAAGAGCGGTACCTGAGAGGCAGAGGCGATTGGAAGGCGGTGAGGGAGAGGCAGAAGAAGGAGGGCGGAAGCAGGTCAAGAGAGGCAGCAATTCCGGGAGTGGAGATGGAAGAGGACGAAGCAGAGCGGGTCAGCAACGGTGCCACACCACCGGTGCCGCCGCCGCTACCAGTGCTGGTGATAGCACTCATGCCGCTGTTGCTGCCAGTAATATCCAACCCACTGGTGCCAGTGCAAGTGACAGTGGCAGCAGCGGGGGCCAGCAGAGCATCATCGAGCCTGGTCTCCTCGCTCCACGCCCACGGCCCCTGCACTGGTCGCCAGCGGAGGGAGGTGGACGAGGTGAGGTGCAGCGGAAGGTGCAGAGTGCTCTTGGCACCACACACCCCCACGTCTTCCACAGGCAGATCGGGGCGGTGGGAGTGATGAGCTTGGAGTAGCAGGGGCGTGTGCGAGGCGTTGACGATTGAAACGAGGGAGCGAAGCACAAGCCGGTGCTTGCGCCCCTCTCGAACCACCTCTAGCAGCACTGTCCCGTGCACCCGCGCTGCCCCCCCTTCCACGGCCGCCACCCCTTGCAGCCCCACCCCTGTCGCCCCGTCCTCTCCCCACCCCATTCTGAGCCCTTGCAAAGCCATGGCCTCGGCTCCCCTTTCCCGTTCACATCTGCTCCCCCCTGCTACGTATGAGACAGGGAAGGCCAGCCGCGTGCCGCCCTCCAGCAGCAGCGGGCGGCAGACTGAGTCACTGCCGTCCACTCCCACTCGCACCCACAATTGCCGGCCTGCCATTCCTGCTGCTGCGGTGCTGCCTGTGAGGCTCGTTGCCCTTCCTCTGCTGCTGCCCCTCCCATGGCTGCCTGCCTGTGCCTGGGGGATTCTTGAGGAATGAGAGGCGTGGTGTGCGGTGGAGTGTGGTGCAGTTGCCCCGAGGGAGGAGGAGCGGGTGCGAGGACGAGGGAGGCGAGAGGAGAGGGAAAGGCAGGCGCCAACAGGCACTGTGATGTGCGGTGGGTTGGTGGGAGGAACGGTGGGTGCTGATGCTGATGCAGAAGTTGGTGCTGATGGTGGTGCTGAATACTTGGGGTCTGAAAAGTCCTCGCTGAACCAGAGGTGCAGCATCACGCCGGTATAGTTTTCCACCCAATAGTGTGATGACACGTGGCGCGCCTGAGAAGATGAGAAGGAAGGACGGGACGAGGCACGATGAAGAGGCGAAGCACAAGCGCAAGCAAGGAGACACAAGGCAACTTAAAGAGGGGAGCCAAGGGACGGAGCAAGCAGCAGCGATGCGAGCTTCACAGTGAGAGCTGGCATGACGACAGCAAGAGTGGGAAAGCTGACTCTCAACAATACGTGTGGCACCGAAGGTGGTGGACGTGGGAGTACATAAGCAGGTGCCACAATGCTTTATCTTGCGCCATGCTTTTGCAGAGGTGCAGGATCGAGCATAAGCACCTGAGGGTTGGAGAAGAGTGAAGCTGCAATGCATGCTCCCTGCAGTCATAAGGGAGGGTGGACGAGAGAGCAACATGTGGTGTGTTGAATGTAAGAAACAATGAGTGGAAAGCATGGAACATAAATTAGAAAAACTTGCCCAGGGTAGGTGATGAATACATCAGGGTAGAGGAAAGAAATGCATCCAAGGCAGAGGAGAGCACAGGCGGGCATCATAGAGGAAAGGAGGGCATCAAAGGGCAGAGGAGACAAATTTTACCTCGAGGAGTGATGGCGTGAAATTGAGATTGAGAGGATGGGAGGAGGTGAGAGCCAAGGAGGTGAGAGCGGTGGAGGAGGCAGAGGGAGAGGAGGAGGAAGTGGAGAGGAGGGGTGGAGGGAGAGTGGAGGCAGAGGCAGATTGAGGGTTGGTGAGGGAGGAGAGGGAGTGCAGAGAGGCCGAAAGCTGGAAGGGCCACGGCTCACAAAGAGGCTCTAAGGCAGCCTGAGAGGGGGGTAAGGAGGGAAGAGGGGGGAAGGAGCAAGGAGATGGCAAGCACATGAAGGAAATAGTGCAGGAGGATGGAGGATATGAGGCTGAATGAAAAGCAGTGTGTGTTCAGCTTCAAGGTCATAGGGACAAAAAGGTGGTAGTGGAGTTTGGCGGCAAATAAGACTTACTGCTACGGCTGCTTTATCTCGCGCTGCTGCGAGCTCGGTTTCACAGTGACCACCCACCTTGTCCTGGTTGAGATAGTGCAGAGCGAGAGTGGTAGCAAGGGAGGCGTGCAGGTGGCCACTGGGCAGGCATGCAAGGGCGTGGCCTGCTGTGGTGCTGAGGGAGAGGTAAAAGAGGGGCTCGCTGTCCTCCTCACTCTCCGCCACCACTGCCACCAAGCTCTCCACGCCCACAACCACCAACGCATCGCACGCAGCGCTGCCGCTGCTACTGCTGTGACCCTCCTTGCTGCTGCTCTGCAGTGCTGCACTTTCTTGCTGCTGCCTCTTCTGTGTTGTGCCTTTGCCATTGCTGCCTTCTATGATCCCTTGGCGAGATGTTGCCTGCCCAGATACAGCCTGCCCAGATGATGCCTGCCCTGGCACCTGAAAGCTTGTGAGGAAGTGCAGAATCTCAGGCGAGCAGCGTGCATGCACTCGCCCCAGTGCCACGTGAGTAGCAAAAGCCAGCGTGGCATGTGGGGTGAAGGGAGACGTGCCCAAGCTACCAGTGGTAGCTGCAGCTGATGCTGCTGTTTGTGGTGGTGGTGGGGCTGGTGTGCGCCTCTCATCACCATGCCCTTCAACGCCAAAACCACCCTCTCTATTCTCACCTACGTTTTCCTGCTCCCTTCTCTCCAGTTCCGCTAGATCCTTCAGGCAAATCATGCCAAGTGCACTGCTGCGACCACCAACACCACCACCAGAAACCGTGCTGTTGTTTTCACGTATCTCCTCTGCATATCTCCCTAATGTTGAACCTCCCTCTTCTCTCACTCTGCCCGACCCGAAGTCCCCCTCCTCCTCCACTCTCCCAGCACCAGCATCAACCCCATCTGCACTCATCGCTGTTACACTGCCCGAGGGAGCAGCAGCCGCTGCCAGTCGCACCTGCAGCCCTGCCAGCTGCAGCAGGCGCATCGAGGCAGGAGGAGGAGGCGGCAGACGAACAGATGGTGGGTTGGATGCGGTTGGGGCAGATGCAGGGGCAGGGGCAGGTGGAGGAGCATCTGTAGGAGGAGGCAGGAAGCAGCCAAGGCGGAAGGAGAAAGGGTTGGAGCTTGGAGGTAAGGAAGCAGCATTGAGGGAGGCAGGAGGGAGGTTAAGCGGGTCAGGCGTGAACAGGTCGGCAGCACCAGCAGCACTGCCATCACCACTGCCGTCCCCATGGCCCACCTCAGAATGCCCCAAGCCAAGACGGCGCACACAGGCAAGTTCCACAGAGTGCAGGCCAGCAGAGAGCTTGGCTCTGCTGAGACTAGTACTGGCAGGTACAGAGGCTTGCACGTGGGAGTGCACATTCCTCACACGCACCACCACCGCACTGCACCCCTCCGTGTTGCTCGCCCACTCCCCTGGGAGTATACATGGGCTGTGCTGATGCTGTGCTGCCTGCTGTGTGCAGGTGTTAGGAGCAGAGGGAGTGGAGGTGTGCTGCGAGGCACCCTGGGAGGAGCGCTGGGAGGTGCTATGACTGGGAAGCACAAGAGTGAGCCCATCCACCTTCACTCCTGCATGCACCTTCACATGCACATGTGCTGCTGCTTCTGCTGCCACAGCTACTGCTGCTGCATTACCACCATCACTGCCTGTGCCGATTTCACCAACCAAGACGCCAATTGCTTCCTCCTCTGCTCCCCCAGTCACCCCCTCCTCAAGAGACGCACAGAACAGCCCCTCCATATCACCATGCCCTACACTACCACCAGCCTCACCCAGCCTCACGCCCATCATCACCGTCAGCCCCTCAGCCCCTCTCCTCCCAATCCCCTGCGCCTCCCTTACGCCCGATCCATTGCTGCCTCTTGCACGCTGACCCCCTGCCACCTCTGCACCTCCTGTGTCGCCTCCTTTAGGTGCCTTAGCGACAAGCAGGGAGGCGAGGCGAGACCAGGCAGGGAGGAAGGCCCAGAGGGTGGGGAAAGGGAGCTGAACAGTTGCATGTATAGCCTGGATGTTGTAATGGGGGTCACCACGTGTTTGTGCTGGTGGTGGTGCTGCTGGGACTGCTATGTTCACTGGGGTGGAAGGCGGTTCTTGGGATAGCAGCGAGAGGCTTGCCAGAGGTTGAGAAAGGGGATGTGGGGACTGTAAGGGGGGAGGAGTACAGGCGAGGGAGAGGGGTGCAGCAGCGGTGGTGCGAAGGGAATGGGGTGAGGGTGGGGTTGAGGTGGAGGAGAGGGAGATGGCGAGGTACGGAGACAGGCGGGTATGAGCAGCGTCACGAGTCACAGAACAGCCCCTCTCACGCTCGATCACAAAGAGAGGCACAGCCACTTGCAGAAACTCCAGCACTGCCGCTGAAATCTCTCCTGCAAAAAATCCTCCTGCCCTCGCCCCTTCTGGTGATGGTCCTCCAATTGCTGCTTCCCCTGCTGCTTGTGCATCTGCTGCCATTCCTTCCTGTGAAAAGGCAGGTGGCGGCCTTGCCTGGCCGCTGGCTGAGACTGCAGCAGCACTACCACGCTGTTGGGAAGTGCTTGCCATCTCTGCCTGTAAGCTCCAAAGGGCAATACTCTGCCACGTGGCCTTCACGGATTGGCCAGATGGTTGCAGCGCTGCAGCGCAGCGCAGATGATCGATGGAGAGGAGGGCGACGAGAGGGCCAGGGGGAAGAAGGAACGAGGGGGTTGTGCCATGAGCGGAGGAGGAAGGGGAGGATGGGAGGGAGGTTGTGCCTCGTGTGATGTGCAGGTGCAGGTGGTGCAGGTGGAATCTCAGGGCGATGGGAGGGGAGGGCTGCTGGGGGGGGGGCTGGGGCGGGATGAGGGCGAGCAGGGCAGCGATGGAGCCTGAGAGAAGGTCCGCCTCCCTTACAGGGGAATTCTCTGGTTGGAAGGGAGTAGGAATAGGAGAGAGAATGTGAATGACACACGGAGAATGGACAGAGAAAATTAGAGCCAATGCAGCAGATTAGAGCCAGCATATTGATCTGTTTTGTCGTTGGATTTTCTATCTAGCATTCAGAACTGATGATTTCCACACAACAACGGCATAGTCAGCTATGGCACACGCTGCACACACACACCCATGAGGAGCAGTTGGACCGTGAGCACTTGAACCATAACTCGCATCCACTCATGCGGGCTGCCCATCGCTGCTGCCTCCCCTCCTGACTCCACCATCCCTGATGCTGCCTCAGATCCCACGCCCACTCCTTGTGCTGCGCCCTGCAGTGCAGAACCGGGCTGGCTGCTGCCCCCAGCAGCCTGTGGCAATGCCACGTGCAGCAGAACGTCCACTCGCTGCACCACAGGAATTCTCTCCCCCACCCTCCCCACCACCTCCTCCTTTTCCTCCCCTGCACCACTTGCGCCTCCACCAGATACCACCTCGCAGAGCGGCAGCAGCTTGCCTGTGGCCATGCTAACTTTGAATCCCTCCACCCTCACCTCCACCGCCTCCCATTCCGCATCGTCTCTGTTCCCACTGTTCCCTTCTCCGACCACTGTGCTCCCTCTTCCTGTCTCACCCTCCTCGCTGCCTCGTCTCCCGCCCACGTTACTGATTTCATGCTGCTCTCTCCCATCCAGCCATGTGATTGTGCCAGATGAGGACCAATCCCAGCATGCCACGTGGCGTGGGAGGTTGGCAGTGATGAGAGGCAGCTCAATGATCAGGCACGGATGGCCCAGCCCCTCTCCTAATGTCGTTGCTGGTTTGATCCCATTGGATCCACGTGGCTGAAGCTGATTGGATGCGGATGGCTGCAGCAAGCTCTGTGGATGCCCTAAGGGAATGACAGCGATCTCACACCCCTCTACCCTCACAGCCCCCTCCACTCTCATTCTCCCTTGCCCTTGCTCCCACTCCTCCCCTTCTCCCTCCGCCTCACCTCCCTCTTCCACCATTTCCCATCTCAGGGGGCTATCCCCCACAGGGCTGAAAAACTGCGCCCCTGACCAGCTGTCGCCCTCCCCCGACCCACTCCCCAGCCCGCCCACACTCTCCCCTTCCCCCCTCTCCCGCTTCCCCTTGCCTTTCACCCCCAAAGGGCTTGTTTTGCTGCTGCTGCCGCCCCCACCCGCCCATCCCCCTGACCCTCCGCCTCTCAGCTGCTTCGCACCCCCACCTCCCCGAACAGCAATGCCCCCTCTCAAGGGTGAGCGGGAGAGGCGGGTGGTGGCAGGGGAAGCAATGGCAGTGCGGGCTGCTCTGGGCTTTCCTGTGTGGTGGCTGGATGGAGACGGGGAATCAGAAGAGACGGACATAAAGAGAGGGGTGCGTACAGGGAGTGTGATGTGGGGAGAGGGTGAGGGGCTAGTGGCAGTAGTGAAACTTGCGTGCTGTGACTGCTGCTCCTGCTGCCCCCTCTCTCGACCGTGCTGTGCAAGGGGCGACACTGAGGCAGGCTCCCCACTTCCCCCAACAACAGCATGGGTTAAAGGAGCAGTCACGGAGGGAGCAGGGAGGTAGCGCGTGACGTGCCCCACAAGCCCATGTGTGAATGGCTGTGAGACCACGAGCAGCAGGCGGGAAACAGCCACATCCACATGCAGTGTGGCGCCTGCCCCAGGCACACCCTCCCCTGATGCACCTGTGTGAGCGCCATGGGCTGCAAAGGTTATGGTGCCGGGCTGTGCTCTTGGTGCCCACACACTGCCCACTATCACCTGCTTCTGCTGCTGCTGCTGTTGCTGTTGCTGCTGCTGCTGCTGTTGTTGTTGCTGCTGCCCTTGCTGCAGTTGTAGAGTGCTTGGTGGGGAAGTAGAAGCCGAATCTGCAGGGAGATGAGGAACATAGCGCCCCCCGCTACCCACAGGGCCCCATACCTCAAACCCACTGATGCGCCCACAGGATGCCCATGTGGCTGGCAGTGATTGGCCCATCACGTGCTTCACATCTGCCTGCACCAGTGCCTCACTCAGAGAAGCAGTTGCCACTTCCACCACATACCCCTCACCCTCCCCTTCCTTCCTTCCTGTTATCTCATGGATCCTCTCTACCCCTCCTTTCAGTCCTTCTAGTGTTGCCTCGCCCCCCTCCTCCATCAGCCGAACCACCAATCCAGTTACTCTGCCGTCCAGAATCAGTTCTGTGCCGCCTGCACCTGAGTTTTCAGAAGAAGGCAGAACGACGTGAGTGGATGGGCCGCGGGTGGGAGCAGGACGCAGAGAGGAACTTGTTTGAGTGACAGTGCCACCATCGTGCGAGGCAACACCCCCAGAACCAGCAGCAGCGTCAGTGACATCATCTCCAGACACCTTCTCAAACACAACCCGTGCACTCTGTCTCTCCATCCCCTGCCGTCCCACTCCAACCCGCCCCCTGGACCTCTGCGGACTCACGCCCAGCGCACCAGTGGCCAGTACTGCCGGCGACAGCAGGGCGTCAGTAGTGGGTGGGGGAGAGTTGAAGGGTGAGGAGGCAGCGGAGGAGAAGGAGCTAGAGGGGCTCTCAAAGAGTGAGAGGTCTGCAGAGGGGTGTGTTCCCATGAGCCCACTTCCCCCCTCCCTGCCCTGGGAGTGGTGTCTCTTGCTTCCTCCGCTGCCTGGCAGGGCGGAGAAGGGAGAGGGGGGAGTGGGGGTGGAGAGGGAGGAGGAGAAGGCTAGTAGGGCGAGGAGCGTGGGTTGGAAGGCAGTGAGGTGGAGGGAGGAGAGGTGGAAGGAGAGGGAAGTGGAGTCGCGAGATGGGGCGGTCAGCGACCTTGATTTAAGACACAATTCCACACGCAACACACACTCCCCTGCTCCTGCCCCATCTCCTCCCACTGCTGCTCCTGATGTGGCTGGGGCAGATACGCCTGCCAAGCGTACATTCTCTCCTCCCAGCCAATGAGAAGTGCTGGCGGAATTTCCTGCTGAGGATTGGCCACCACTCAGTGCTCCACCACTCAGTGCTCCACCACTCAGTGCTGCTCCCATGGGAGCCGCTGCCTGGCCAGCAGTTGGTATGGCAGGCATGGGCAGCGAAGAGAAGGAGAGGCAAGCGGGGAGTGAGGGGGCGGAGAGGACGCGGGGGACGAGCATATGGGGAGCCGAGGGGTCTGTTTGGGTGGAGAAACCTGAGAGAATTTGTGGGGAGAGCCAGAGTTGTGCTGATGGGTTAGGCTGGAAGGAGAGAGAGGGGGAGGAGAGGATGGAGTGGGTTAGAGAGGCAGGTGTGGGAGGGTGTGATGTGGTTACGGTAGGGGAACTGGCTGGGTTGGGCGAGGAGGGAAGGTGCGTTTGAATGATGTGGTGGGTGGGGCAGGAGGGGGGTCGCGAGGAATCGGTGAGTTGGAGGCGGTGCAGAGTGGCATAGATGTGCTCCTCCAGTAGTCTTTGGACCAGGCTGTAGGGCTCATGGCAGCGCACAGACGCACAGGGCACATGCACACACATGCACACACATGCACACACATGCACGCACGCACCAACACACGCATGAAAACACACACAAACCAACCATTTGCACAGTCGGACACAACAACTGAGACGGAAAAACCTAGCCGCAATACGTGGAGGCAGGATGCAAGGTACAATGAGAGCATTCACTCACCGGACGTCCAGTCCAGTAGCCTCAAGAGTGATCACGTGGGCTCCTGATGCTTCCCCGTTTGCGGACCCCCTGCTTTGCCCAGCCCTGCTGCGCTTGCTGCTGGAACCAAGAGGCTCTGTCGAAGAGGCACTCATGTCCAGGCGCACTGTGATTTTCCCTACAGCCACTCCTACATCTGAAATTGGCGTGCCTGTTAGTACGTCCATGCCACTCGCCACTGCCACCCGCCGTGACTGCACCCGACTTATCCCTCCTGTTCCTAATTCTGCTTTCCCATCTCTGCTGCTGCTGCCACCCTCATTCACAGCCCCGCTTCCGTCCCCGCCAGCCTCATGCTGCTGCTGCTGCTGTTCCAGTAGCAGCAGAGGGAGCCCAGTGTTGTCTAGATCGGGTGAGGCCAGCAGCTGCTGTGGCACCTTGGCAGCGTCGCGCTGCAGAATGGTGTGAAGCATCTCGGACCAGGACGGTGTGGATGTCAGCCCCCCACTGCCACTCCTTACACCGCCCCCATTTCCTGCCTCGCCTGCAGTCCCCCTCCTTGCACCTTGACCCCCCATTCCTCCTTGCAGCTGGCCCACGCGATGTGGGACAGCTATGGGCCCTGAGGCAGGCAGAGGGTTGTTGCTGCTGGTGGGGGCAGCGTGGGGAGGGGTTTGGGAGGATGAGGCGGTGGGAGGGAAGAGGATAGCGGAGGAGGATGGCTGGTGTGCTGGTTTAGGAGGCAGGGAGGATGGGGGTGGCGTGAGGGAGGAGAGGATGGAGAGGAGGAGGCGGAGGTTGGTGAGGGAGAGGATGATGGAGATGTGCGGAATGCTGCCTTGCACCTGCAGAGAGGAAGGGAACAGCGAGGGTGACATCAGAAGGAAGATAGAAGCAAGGAGCTGAGACTGGAGGAACAGGACGCGGAAGGTGAAGGGCTGTGCTGCAGGGGAATGAGAGTGAGGTGGAAAGGTGGTGAAGTGGAGTAAAGTGGGAAGGAGGGCAGCACTCACAACAGCTTTGGTGGTGGCAGGGTCGCCTGAGAGAGCGCAGAGCAGCAGGTGCAGGTGGACAGAAAACTCCTCCACAAGAGGCAGCTCCCTGCCACTCTCACTGCCACCCTCCCCTGCACTGCCCGCTCCTGCCATGCTGCTGCCACCACCACCGCCCATCCACATGTTCCCTGGTGCCCCCAGTGCACCTGGGGGCAGGCCAGGCCAGAAGGAGTGGGGGACTGGTGGGGCTGGTGGCGTGGGTAGTGCAGTGCGAGGGGGCGGTGGAACGAGAAATACCTGTGAGGAAGGGGCAGGCAGGGGGCAGCAGAGGGAGTGCGAGAGGGACTTGGAGAAGGGCGGAACGGAAGGCACACAGTACGGGACACAAAGGGAGTGAAGGGAAGGGACGAGAGCAGAAGAGATGGGAGGAGCGACGGACCTTGACAGCAGCGGCTCTAACTGCGACACTGTCAAATAGCACCATCTTCTGAACCCACTCCGCCATGCCTCTCTTCCCAACGCCTCCCGTTCTCCCCCCTCCCATCCGTCCATCCGCATGCCCAACATCTATACCACTGCCTGTGCCTCCTTCCATACCGCCATCGCCCACTCCTCCCTTCCTCTCTCCCTCCATGTCCATTCTTCCATCTCCCTCCACTTCAACTCCTCCCACTGCCGGTCCCTGACTTTCTACCCTTCTCACGCCAGCATCTCTCCCCCCTGTCAGGCCCCTCTCCCCCAGGACGGAGAGTGCCGATCGCAGGTTGCCTGAGGAGGCGAGGGCTTGTGCAAGGAGAGACCGCTCAGGGGGTTCAGGGATGGACGAGATGTGCAGTGACGCCAGCTGTAGCACCTGCACTCCTCCAGGGGACGGGGGGTGCGAGAAGGGCAGGGGAAGGGGATGAGGATATATGAGGGGTTGAAGAAAGAAGAGAAGAGAGTAAGGGGCAAGGGTGTGAACATAAGATTTCCGAATGAACCTATGCAGGCACATGAGAAACACATAGTAGCTCGGAGTAGCTTCTGCCAGTTTCAGGGAGCACTCACCAAAGGCCGCTCTCTGGCCTTGGCACCACAGCAATCAAGCTTACCAGCAGGGGGCAGGGGCGGGCAGAGAGGTACGTGTCAGCGTGTGGAACAACGATCGTGACGCTTGCCACGTCCACATGCAGATGCAGCACCTTGCGCGTGGCTAGCACCAGGCTGGCGGGAGAAGTGACATAAAAAGAGGGGCAGAGAGAGAGAACCAGTAGGGATGAAGGGCAGGAAGAGCAGAGGAATGAACGGATTGCTGTAGTGCAGAGCTCCAAGCTTTCTCGAGATGGAAAGGGAATGGTTGAGTTGAATGAGTGCAGCTCACCCAGACTTGGCAGTGGCTCGAGCAGTAGTTGAGTCCAACGAGTTGATGGACGCAATCACCTGACGCCATGCCATGGCGGGACATAGGGTAGGGTGACACGGCATGGGTGGCGGAAACAGGATCTTGTGATGGAAAAACGATACACACCATGACTGTCCTTTCGTGGCGAGGGATGTGGCCAAAACTGACTCATTACTCACCTGTTCTTGGTGGGTGGGCACGGTCGTGGGATGGCTGAAGAACATGCCCACGCGCTTCAACACCTCCACACCCACCACCGCCTGCACTGGCTCCACTGCCACCTGCCGTCACGGAAAAATATGTGTGGCAGGGCATGCAGACGGCAAGCAAGGAGAGAGACTGTGGGAGTGTGACAGGAGGTGGTAGTGACAGGAGGCAGAAGGGTTGAGAATTGAATTGACAGCAGGTAACTGATAAGAGGCAGAGGGCTCACCGATATTGTCGTCTCCATCTCATTGGGCGCACTGTCTTCCACCTCGCCTCCTCCCACTCCACCATCTCCGTGCCCATGCCCATGCCCATGAGAATGGGGCGAGTGCACTTCGATTTCCACCCGCAGCATCGGCCTTGCCGCTACAGCTTGCATCTGCCCCCCTGGCCTCCACCCATGCACCTCGCTCTCACCCCCATAGCCCCTCCCTCCCATCTCGGCCCCTCCTCCCATGCCTCTCTCCCCTCCACCACCCATAGCAACCGCATGCTCTGCTGCAGCAATGGCACCGATACCTAGAGCTGACTGATTACGTCGCATGTTCGCCCACCCTCCATTGCCCACCCCCATGCCCATGCCCATGTGCGCAGAACTATACCCATGCCCTGCCAGAGGCGCATGGGCATGGGGATAGGCATGTGACCCTGGGTACCCAATCCCAGCTCCTGCTCCCAGCAGCATACCCAGCCTCCCATCCGCCCCCACCCCCACTCCCAGCCCCACGCGAGAGTCTGTACGTGGTAACATCTGACCCTTCCCCCCGCCCCCTACAGGACCCCCCAGGCCCGCCCCCAGGGCTGGGCGGCCCAGGCCCCAGGCAGCACTGGCAGAACGCATTAGCAGATGGCCGTGGTCGGCAGGGGAGGGAGAGGAGACGGTGGAGGGCGAGGCGAAGGAGGAGGCTGCGGAGTGGAAGGAGGGGTGTGACGGGTGGGATGGAGGGAGGAAGTCGTGCAGCGAGGAGTGTGGGAGCTGCAGGGAGGGAGAGGGTGGGTGACAGTGAGAGGGAGAGGGACAGGTGAGGAGTAAAACACGCGCATTAACTCTGGGCACTGCAGTTTAGTTGCAAAAGGTCCATGGGGGCACAGGCACAGAGAAGCTTACCAGTGGAAAGAGGATCCTGACGGCCTCATCCTCCTGAGAGGAGGATGGAGAGATTCGACTCCTTTCACTGCTTACGCCTCCTCCCATGCCTACACCCGTTCGCATGCCCTGAGAACCTGGTCCAGCAAACGAAGCAGAGGCGTCAAGTGTGCCCTTTGCAGCTCCTGAGGAGCTCCAGAGGTCAAAGGCTTCGAGAGAGGAGAGAGTGAGGGAGAGAGAGGAAGAGCTGGTCCACACCCGCGAGTTGAGCAGCAGGCCTCGCAGCCTGAGGCTCAGTATGTCCCGTCGGGAATATCTGGCGGGGAGGGCAGAGAACGGAAAGAGCAGCAGGAAGAGGGGAGGAGCTAAACCGTTGTTGTGCTAATAGGGAGCATTTCAAGCGGGAGCGGGAGAGAAATGAACGAAGTGGTTCAAGGCCTGCTTGTCGGCATGAGGGAGAGGCAAGTGAGGATGCATGCGCTGAGGTGGTGGGGAAAGAAGAAGGCACACTCACGAGCTGCGCAGGGAGGCATGACCGTCTGCCACCTGTGCAGTGAACGCCAGGCGGCACACCGACACTGCTGCCCTGCCATGAGTCGTCCTATGAGACGCCTCAGGGAGCATTTGGCTGGAGGGCCCCATCACACTGGAGTCCTCGGGAATGGAGGCGTCGAGCGACGAGGAGGATTCTGAGAATGAAAGGGTATGCACAGAGGAGCGGCTCCTGTTCATGGCTTTGGGTGCTGCTGACGTGGCATCCATGGCCATAGATGCCGATGATGACGTGGATGCTGATGTGGACATCCAGGAAGGCTCATCCAGCCCGTTATCCCCGTCAGCAGCATCAAAGGGCGAGTCCAGTGTGCGATAGAGCTCCTCTAAGTCACGGTCACTGACTGCAGCCATGACGTCAGCTGCAGCAGACGCATCAGAGCCACCAGCGCCCAGCATGCCCTGAGACAGCCAGTTCAACCACCCCCTCCCCCTCTGCTGCTGCTGCTGCTTCTGCTGGGCTGCTTTGCCCTTGCGCCGGTCCCCTCGCCCGTCTTTCTCTGCAGAAGAATCTTCAGCTGAGTCTTTTGAAGCGGATGGGTTGCCCCATTCTGTGCGGGCAGCCCGCTGCAGAAAGCAGTTAGGAATGGAAGAAGACAATAGAGGGGGGAGGGGTGGGCGAAGAAACAATGTCAGTTGAGGAGCAAGAAATGGCTGGAGAGGCAGAAAGGGGAAAATGAGCAAGTCATGCGTGCAGCAGCATGGCACACAGTCATGCATCTGGAGGTGAGCGGTGCAGGCCGGAGGCGAGCGGTGCAGGCCGGAGGCGAGCGGTGCACTGAGGAAGAAGGCACGACACACCTGGGCGGCAGCTGTCCGGAATAGGAGAATGTCCTCTAGCTCCAGCTCGTCCTCCATCTCCTCCAGCTGCTGCCTCTCCTCCACCTGCAGTCACAAACACACACACGCACACACACACACACACACACACGCACACACACACACACACACACACACACACACACATGTACATACTAAAAGTATATGTATACATACATAAGAGCAAAACAAAAAAAAACGTGGACGAAGACGCAGCAAGTACAAGTCAGGGCTTTCACAAGGAGGAACGTGCTCACAGGGAGGTCTTGCAACAATTCCAGCTTCCTTTTGTACAAGGCCGCGTATTGCCGTCGCTTTGCCCTGGTGTCGTGGTAACAATGGTGGGGTTGGAGCAAGGAAGGAAAGGAGGAGTGTGTTAAGAGCGCAAACACGAAAGGGGAGAGAGAACAAGAGCAGAAAGTACCCCAAAGCAGATGAGTGGTTAACCAGGGAAGTCAAGGGGGCGAGCAGGCATCTGGTGTGGAAGAAAGGGTTCAGGAAGGGTGCAGAGGCATAAACGGTTGGAGAGGAAGGGACGTACAGGCGGGAGGGGAGGTAGAGGAAGGAGCGGCGGTAGAGGCGTTGGCGCACATCAAAGAGCACGGCATTGAGCGCGTATGACCACAATGCGCGCACTCTCTCGCTGCCACCGCTGGTGCTTCCGCCCTGCTGGTCCCCCATGCTGTCGGCTGGTTTGGTGCCACTGGTTGGTGGGGTCTGGGAGGAAGAGAACAAGGCTGCGGGGCGAAAGCGGCCATACCTGCAGTGGGACAGTTAAGCACACGAGAAAGGTGAAGTGGCAGCAGACAAAAGAGGGTGTGAGAACATGCAGCACACAGAGAGACGTGTGGTAAGTGGCAATGCGTATATGAGACACAGAGAGACGTGTGGTAAGTGGCATTGCGCATATGAGACACAGAGAGACGTGTGGTAAGTGGCATTGCGTATGCGTATATGGTGACACAGGGATGCAGAAGAAGGACCTTTCTCTGAGGCGCAGCACGTTGAGGGCATCGGCCAGCAGCAGCACGTCCTGGTACTGGTGCTCCTCCAGAGACACTCGCTGGCACAGAGAGGGGGAGAAAGTTGGGAGGTAAGATTTGTATTAGGGGAATGGGTTATAAGGCATGCGCAATATATCAGGAAGATTAGAAGGAATTGCGGTACCCAGAATATCTAGAACGAGAAGCATCAGGCACTTGCCAGGTGGTTGTGGCAGCACATCAGATCAGGTGATTCTGACATACCAGGCGGTTGCAACGGAGAGAGACAGACACGGGAGCAGTGCTTGTGTGGGCGGGAGGGCCCATATGCATCTGGAGGGGGGAAAAGGAATGGAACAGAACAGGGGTAGAAGGACAACAGCACAAGATAGTGATGGTGGAAACCGAGAGAGGTGGTGAGGTGAGAGGTGACAAGGGGGTTGCTGCAACAAGAAGCAGATGACAGGGTAGAAGACCAACAGTAAGTGCATGAAGTTCAATGCCACATGCACTTGTGGATCACCTTTGTCATCGCCACATGCGACAAAACTGTTTCCACATGTCAGCAGCTTATGCTTGCATGGTCACATAGCCATGCTTTATGATCCATGAACCATGATGCCATAAAACACAAGTCATTATGCATGCCGTACCACGAGTCTGATAGAAGCATCCAAGGGATGCAACATGTTGTTCGCCACTGCTGCCGAACCTTCCTCTCCCTTGCCTCTCCCTTGCTCCCTTCCTCTTCCCCTCTGCTCATCCACCCCTCTTCGCCTCTGTCTCTTGGCACCCATCCCTCCACCCTCCTCCTCATCACTTGGCACCAACTCACCCTCTCCCCACACTATGTCCGCATCCATGCTCTCCTCCCCTCCCCTCTCTCCTGAACCATCCCTCACTGCTCCTTCCCGCCTCCATCTCTCTCCACCTTCTGTCCCTTCCTTCCCTGTCCTCTCCCCACCTCCCTGTCCATTAGGCCCGAAAGTGCTCCCTTCGAACCCTCTCTTGCACGAATTCCAGTAAAACGACAACCCCCGCACCTCAATGCTCTTCCTCAAATTTCTCCCTGCCCCTCCGTTCCTGCCCGCGTCCCCTATCTGTGGCTTCCCCTGCCCCCCTGCCTGCCCCTGCCCAGCCTCTTGCTCCCACTGCTGCTCCAGAAGCTTCTCTGTGGGAGTCTGGCTGTCTGGCGGCACAAAGAAGGAAGCAGTCGACCCAGGCCCACCACCAGGGCCACCTGCCGCAGGAGTTGTGTTGAGAGCAGAGGCGGATGCAGAAGCAATGGCATCTGCAGCAGCGGCAGCAGCAGCAGCGAGGGGGTCCTTGGAGGCAGCAGCGGCCACAGAGAGATGGTCCAGGTGAAGGCCAAACTCAAACGCCGCCTGCATGGGCACAGAGGTGAGTACGACAGTGATTGGAGAGGAAGTGCGGGAGAGCAGAGCATGAGAATGAGGACAGATGAGATGACTCCAGCAAAGCAGTCGGATGCGGTGCTCAAGAAACAGACAGGTAGCTAATGAGATGACAGTGTAAGCGGCATGGAAGGTAGGGTGCAAACAGCAAACAAAACTGGAGCACGAACCTTGGGGTCGGAGGAGGAGTGTGTGTACTTGACGTGCACGGATGTCACCAACACCTCCAGAGCGTTCAATCCCTGCCATGATGCAGGTAAAGCAGGTGATGCAGGTGATGCGGGCACGTGATGCAGATGATGTGGGACATCTAGGTAGGACACACACGCTGTGAGCAAAGAAATACAAAGATTATCATGCTATTAATAGTTCGGTGTGAATTGCAGACTAACGGTGTAAGAGGGAGGCACATTACAACGGCTGAGAAGTATGAGAGTGCTGACGCCCCGACACCATTGCCTGGGAGCAAACAGCGATGCAGTAACAGGGAAGAGAAGAAACGGGAGAGCACATGATTGCAAACAAATCATTGCTGAGGCTCTCTCTACTCATCAAGCAATGACGTGGCAACAAAGGATGAGGTGTTTCACCCTACACAAAGCTCCCCAACCTAACCTTTTTCTCACGTCATCTAAGCCTGCCTGCCCTCACATCACCTCACCCTGCTCAGACATCTTCACCACCTCGGCTGCAGCCAGCGCTGCCCTCTTGGCGGCTCTCTCTCTCACCACTGCCGGACCCTCCGACCACTGCACAGTGCACACAGCCGGGCAGGGAAGCACAAGGTGACGAAGGAGGGAATAACAGGTAGTAGTACTAGAGCAGTGGCCAAAAATTATCAACGACAAGGACGAAAGCAGGGGAAGGGCGAAGCAAAGTGATTCAACAGCTCCACGAAGGTCCAGGATTTAGGGTTTAGGAACTGCGAGGGAAGTGCAGAAGCAAGGAGCCAGTACTCCCACGGACACACCTCATGGTCAGCCCTTGGTGCCATCACTATAAGCACGTCGCTGATAGTCACAGACACGCATGGTTCTCGGCCCAGCCTTTTCATGGACAGCTGCAGGCTGAGACTACCGATCTTCCCTGCAACCACACAAAAGGAAATCGCAGACTCCAGCAGCTTAGCAGAGAAGCTATTATTGGATAAAAGGTATATATGAACCAATCGATGAAGTTTTACAGATTGAGGAAGTTTTTGTGAACTTCGATGCCCCAGAGCAATGAGATGGCATGCGAACTGAAGTGCAACGCCGTCATGGAAGCTATGACAGATATATACCATGGTGGATCGAAACTGGCAGCTGAAGGTGGTCGAATGCTGCTGTGTTGATCTCCAGGTCGTTTAGTCTTACCACCCCTGTTCAAGCAGCAGAAGTCAAACACTTCTGATAGAATTAACTGTAAAGTCGGACGATTGGATTTTGAAGTCAGACGACTGGATTGAACATGAAGGCATTGCGTCTGAAGGCACACAACCGGTTTGATTCTGAAACCAGACGACAGGATAGCTTCTGAAGCCAGACAGGTGAAACAGGTTTGAAGTCGGGCGACTAGATTGCTTTTGACGGAAGCCAGCTGGTTTGATATTCCAGAGTCTCAATTGATCCTGAAGCGAGACAACTGGATGGTCTCCAAAGCAGCGACTAGATTGTTCTCAAAACCAGGATTGGTTGTGAAGTCGGACGACTGAATTCCAACTCAGTGACATAATTGAACCTGAAGGCTGCAATGTCAGAACGAGGACACCTGAATTCATCCTGAGGTCAGACAGCTCGATCATCCTGAGCCAGGCGACGGAATTGCTTGTGAAGGCAGACGACTCAGGTGATTCTGAAGACACGCTGCTGGATTGCATCTAACGGCTGTCAACCTTTCATATTCCGAAGTGAAACAACTGATATTCGACAAGGGCCATGAAATTCGCTCATACAAGTATGTTCATGAACTGACTATGCAGCGACCTGGAATGAGGCAGAAAGGGATGTTAATCACGGTCTAACTGCTTCGTAAGCAAGACATTAAGTTCGTGAGACTCACGTCGCCATACTCCGATTCGGAGCTGCTCCTTGTGGAAGTTCTTGAGGTAATGCGAGAGGTAACCTCCCACCAGCGAGAACACGAGACTTTCCAACATTGCGCCGGGTTTCTTTGCAGTCAGATTCGGCCCGAAAGTTAAGTCATGGTGACGATGGTTGCGAATGTCAGGCGATTATCGGCAAGGACACGGTCATCACGGACAGCAGACGCAAAGCTTCAAGAGGTTCCTGACCAGGATGATGTCAATGCTGTGCTGCTCATGTGACAAGAAATTGGTCTGGTCATGGCTACCATTGACGCTAATATTCAGGGGTCGAGCCTTGATCAACTCGAGTAAATGACATATCGCCACTTGATAATAAAGGCTACACTCCATTCACGTGAATGCAATATGAGCACCACTATTTTCCATGCATATCTTCTTCAAGAGAGACGTTGCAAGGCATCAAATCAGACGGTTCATACAACTCATATTTTTACTTGCATTTATAGAGTATGAACATGTGCAGTCGGATAGATACAACCATCAGTAATGGCATTTGAAATAAAGTCATGTATGCATCTGGGACGTGGTGCATGTGAGCTGCTGCTACGTACCTTGTTTCAATGTTTTGCAGCTTAGCTTATTTCAGCCACTATGTTCTGTTCTATGATTGAATACAGTAGTGTGCATTTACTCTGTATGCCCTTATTCAAATGTGATTATTCGAATGTGTTGACGTCACACTTGGGTTCCAGCCACCTGGACTTACAGGCAGAGTTCAGATTGCCATGACCCGATAAACCAATTACTTCGTGCCAACTCAGGCCCCTATCATCTGGTTCATTCCCGAATCGTCGCAAATGTCTACTTTTTCTGGGGCAAACTGTGCTTGGAAGGGGCGTGACTGAACCGACACTCCCTGGACCCTTGGAGTCTGATTCACCAACGCATCACAGCAGCACAGGCACTGAGCTCCCTAAGAGCAACACCACCACGCTCTAGTCTTTATCTTTCAGATACACCTCGTGAGACAACCAAGTGAGGTGTCTCTCCCTGAAGCTTAGCCAGTTCGTTCGAAAGTCATTTTAGCCATGGCTGCCGTGACTTGCCCTTCGGCTACCGTGTCGCGCGCTTCCCTCGCGCCGGCGTCCCTTTCGGGCGTGTCTAGCCGCAAGAATGTGAGCTTCTCTAGCTTCACCCCGAAGGCCAACTTCGGCGTGAAGGCGGCCGCTGGACGGGTGACGATGGAGGTCGTTAAGGACAAGCCCAGAGACGGGTCCAAGGAGCCGTCCAAGGAGACTCTCCTCACTCCCCGCTTCTACACCACCGACTTCGACGAAATGGAGAGGGTATATTTCACGACCCTCGACGCTACATCGTATCGCTTTAGCTCGAACCACAGCCCAGGGCCGAGAAGAGCGTATCATAACAGGAATCTCGCTACGAGATATCGACTTTGCCATCAGCATTAGACATAAAATTGATTATTTTATTCCTTTCCCCGCCCGTCTCCAGCTGTTCAACAGGGACATCAACCCGTACCTGAACCAGGCGGAGTTCGATGCGTGCCTGGAGGAGTTCAAGGCCGACTACAACCAGACTCACTTCGTCAGGACGCCCGAGTTCAAGGCTGCCGCCGACAAGATCCAGGGCCCCGCCAGGGAGATCTTCGTTGAGTTCCTCGAGCGGTCGTGCACAGCCGAGTTTTCCGGCTTCCTCCTCTACAAGGAGCTCGGCCGTCGCCTCAAGGTACCTGTGCTTCCAAAAACATTTCCGCCGTTACCGGCATTTCCAATCCGAGCATTTCGTGGGTGGAACCATTTGCATTATTAATGTCGGCCGGCTTTTCGTGTGCAGAAAACCAACCCCTGCATCGCTGAGATCTTCACCCTGATGTCCCGCGACGAGGCCCGACATGCCGGGTAAGTCTAGCCACACGCATCTCCGCTCGTCCCTGCGAATTGCAATTTCGGTGACCTAAAACCTGGCACATCTCTCTATCTCCTATCTGCAGTTTCCTGAACAAGGCTCTGTCCGACTTCAACCTGTCCCTGGACCTGGGTTTCCTCACCAAGGCGCGCAAGTACACCTTCTTCAAGCCGCAGTACATCCTGTACGCCACGTACCTCTCCGAGAAGATCGGCTACTGGCGCTACATCACCATCTGGCGCCACCTGGCCCAGAACCCCGAGTACCAGTGCTACCCCATCTTCCAGAAGTTCGAGAACTGGTGCCAAGACGAGAACCGCCACGGTGACTTCTTCACCGCCATGCTCAAGTGCTACCCTAAGTTCCTTCAGGACTGGAGCTCCAAGCTCTGGGCGCGCTTCTTCTGCCTCTCGGTAAGTCCTGCAACACAGGGAGAATGCTGCTGTTAAACTGTTTCTGCGGTGTCTTTCATATCTGATTTCTCTCCACGCCAGTACATTTTGAAGTGATGCTAACGAATGAATTTTGTGTCAAACGGCAGGTGTACGTGACGATGTACCTGAACGACCACCAGCGCACGGCGTTCTACGAGGGTCTGGGCCTCAACACGAAGCAGTTCAACATGCACGTGATCATTGAGACCAACAAGACCACGGCGCGCATCTTCCCCGCCGTGCTCGACGTCGAGAACCCCGAGTTCCAGCGCCGCCTCGACGTGCTCGTGGGCCTCAACCAGAAGCTCGTGGACATTGGCAAGAGCGACGCCCCTGATGCTCTGAAGAACGTGCTGCGGTTCCCCGTGCTGGCGTCGTTTATTGGCGAGCTGCTCGCGCTCTATTTCATGCGGCCTGTGGACTCTGGGTCTGTTGACTTCATTGACAACGAGGCCCAGGTTGTGTACTAAGCGCTGATGGTTTGACTATAGGAGGCTTGCTGCTGCTGCCTGTCTTGTACATGTGGAATACCATGATTTAATGAAGCATTTTTCTAAATGTGTGTAAGATGCCTGGAAGGATGTAGCTGCTTGTATTCTGTCCACGATGCTAGCTCTGAAGTGCCAGTATATTCAGAGCAAGAGAGTGGAGTATACGATAGTACCGTCACTAGCACCTCTTCATGGACACAGCTGCTCCTGAGGAATACCGTAACTGAGCAACATTACCGTATGTGACATGACATGCTTTCCCAGCCAACTGACTGTCACACAAACAAGGCAACCACCTGACTCAAATCTGCAACTCTTGACTGTGTATGATAGTGATTGATGTGTATAATCAGTACAGCTACAGCCTACCAAATCACCTAAACGTCCTATCATTCTCATCCTGATTGGTCAGATGCAACCTTGAAGCAGCAGCTCTAGTCAGCCGCATGTCAGGCGAAACAGCAGCGTCCCGCTGCTTGGCAACAAAATCACCAAACACACGCAAGGGCAGCTCACGGGGAGCGGCCAGTCGCCTCCTCTGATACATCAGTGTCGTGGGTGACGGGGCCAATGGGGAACACAAGGGCGAGGTGCCTGTGGTGGAAGGCGATGGTAACGTGCTGATGCTTGGAGGTGGTAACCAGGTTGCCTCCCTTGGGATTGCCGCTGGTGTGGTGGAGGGTGTGAGGGCGGGCCAGGAGGACTTGGAGGAGGAAGTGAGGAGGTCGATGGCAATGGGTGGCCTTGTTGTTTGCTGTTCCTGCTCCTTTGCAAGCTCCACCGCCGGTGCATCTGGAGCTGGTGTACTGACTGACTTGCCTGCTGCTGCTGCTGTTACTGCTGTTACTTCTGGTGCTTCTGTGGCTGATGGTGCAGTCGCAGCTCCTTCTATTGCTGGGAGAGGAGGTAACGGAAAATTCCCTGGAGCAGAGGCGGCAACATCCGAGGAAGCAGAGGGAGCAGCTTGCATGAGGGTAGGGATGATAGGCGTGTGAGAGGCTTCTGCAGGCAATGCAAGTTCCAGCTTCAACTCCTCCGTGTGAATCCCTGTGCCTGCTCCTGCTGCTGCTCCTTTCTGCTCTGCTACCTCTCCCTTCTCTGCTGCAACCTCTTGAATGCTTGCATCTGCAAGACTGGGCCCCACTCGCACTGTGTCCAACTGGCCATCATGTCCCTTGCCCATCGCTCTCTCCTCCCCTTCCCCCTCCACCTTCCCCATCACCTCCTCCTCCTTCACTTCCGCCCTCACCACCTGCAGATCTCTCCCCTCGTTCCCCCTCTCCACCTCCCTCTCCGCCTCTCTCTCACCCACTCCATCCAAGCGCCACGGGGAGGGTGGGGCGCCAGAGGGGGGGAGCAGCAGAGGGCCGGGGGACCACAGCAGTGTGGCGCGGGGGAGCGGTGTAGCTGCTGCTGAGTCGAATCCCCTGCTGCTCTCCTCTTCCCCGCCTTCCCTCCCCCGCTCCTCCCCCTGCACCTCCACAACATCTCCATCTTCTGACGCGTCAAGGCCTTGCGCACTCACACACCCCCTCCTCTCCCCCGCCCCCACCCCATTCAGGAACAGCACTCGCTTCTCTGCTCCGCTTGCCCCCCTGCTGCTGCTCTGCCCCTTCCCTCTCACCTCCCCCGTACCAGCAGCACCAGCACCAACCCCTCTTGCCACACCAGCAGCCGCCACCACCCCCACTCGCCGCCTCTGCTTCCCCTCACCACCACTCTCCACATTCCTCCCTCCCACCACCCCTTCCTCTGCCCTCTCCCCTCCCGCCTTCCCCTTCTCGCCCACCCCCCCTCCCGCCTTTCCCTTCTCGCCCTCCTCCCCTGCCCCCTGCCCTTCCAGCAGTCTGCTGCTGCGTCTCCTCCCCCCCACCTCAGCCAGCCCCAGCGGCCCATCATTGCCTGCAGACCCAGAGCGGCCCACAAGAGGAGAGAGGGAGAGCAGGCTCAGCCTCTCCAACTTGAATGTCGACCGGTGGGCTGCTCCTCGCGCTGACAACCGGGCTGCCTGCTGCTGCTGCTGCTGCTCCTCCTGCTGTTGATGCTGCCGGTCCTGCTCCTCCTCTTGCTCCTTGCGCTCCTGTCGTTGCTCCGCCCGCTGCTCTGGCTCCTCCAGCTCCTGCTGCTCCTCCTTCCCCGCCCACTGCACCTGCTGCTGGCTAACAGCTGAGACAACACGCGCTGATACCTCATGACACGCGTTCTCTTCCAATGCAGAAACCGCTGCTGTGGGAACTCGTAGTTCTGCTGATGGTGCTGCTGCTGCTGCTGGTACTTCCGATGGTGCTTGTGTCGAAGCAGCTTGCCCCCCAACAAGCCTCTCCCCAGCTGCCAGCGAGGCAGCCTCAACCATGAGTTCGTCCTTCACACATGCCAGCAGCGACCGCTCTCGCGACACAGCCTCTGTGTGGCACACATGCATGTGAGACGCACGGCCCTCCGACCCATGTGTCTGTGCCACATGCCCGTGTGACCCACGCGTGAGCATGGCATGCCTGCAGCTGCCCTTATCCGTCCCCCCTACACTGCCTGATGCGGCCGCTCCCGCTGACACGCCATGGCTGCTGCTCCAGCTGTGCGAGGCAGAGAGAATCAAATCCACGCCACTGCTGCTCTCCATCTCGCCACTCCCTCCAGCGCCACTGGAATGCGCGCCATCTGCACCGCTCTCAACACCCTCGCAACCTGCTCCATTCCCTCCCACACCCCCCACTGCCCCCACATCCCCCATGTCTCCCATGTGCCCCACGCCTGTCATGCCAAAGTCACCATGCACCTCTCCCCTGCGCCCCATGTCATCATCCACTGGCCCTGTGTCCATGCTGCCCTCCCCCCCACTCTCACTGCACCCCCTCTCTCCCCTCCGCCGCTCCACCCTGCGCCGCTTGTACTGCGTCCCCCATATAGGCACTTTGGTCCGCCCCCCTAAAGACATGGTATGCACACCCCCCTCTGCTGTTGCGACCACTGGAAGCACCGCTGCTGCTGCACCAGGCGTTAGCACTGCTGCAGGCGCTGCAGTTGCTGCTGCTGCTTCTCCTTCTCCCACCGCTCCTGCTGCCCCTGTTTCTGCCATCTCTGCTGCTCCAGCAGCATCTGGCTGCAACGGGGGCACATGCACGTCCCTACCACCACGCACCACTCTCCCTGCTGCTCCTCCCTCTGCCCCTGCACCTGCCGTTGCTACAACCCCTGACACTGCAGCGTCCGCAATCATCCCTGCCTGTACCCCACCAACATATGACTGCAGCG